>JAYKKT010000069.1:17412500-18612500 GCA_036023115.1 Brasenia schreberi
CCGATGCATCTGTCTCTCTTCTCTCCATGCGTCACAGCTGCTAGCCGGTGTTCTTCGTCTGCTGCTGCTTGCTTTTTAGGTGTGAACTCTTCAGTAGCCAATGAGAGATGGAGACGGTAGCAGGCGCTGAAAGAACTGCCCAGCAATGGCATGCTACTGTCCTCCTTTCTTAACCTGCCACCACCAACCATCACCAACCACCATCATCACCTTTTTCGCCCTTTAGGAAGACCATCTAATTCGATTCTTTGTCACTGTCAATCCCGCTATCAAGGATTCAAGAGTAGAAAGAGAAAAACTGTTCCATCGAAAGAGAGAGAATGGAGGATTACATTGGGAACGGAAGAAACGTTCACCATCGCCAACATCACCGTCATGAAAATCATTCTCATCATCACCTCTACAATCACAATCAAAGCTCACAATGGAGTCTTTCTCATGACCCTAACACTACCACAAACAACACCCATTTCGCTTCATTTGATCCTCCTCCTTCGTCCTCACTGTCTTTTGCACTAAATAACCATCATCACACTCATCATAACGATAGCTTCGTTGCTGATTCTTCCTTCATCACGATGGACACAAAACCTTCTCAACCCCTTTACTTCCCCGCAACCGATATTTTCCCCTCTTCCCATCAATCTTCGGAATCCCTCAGCCTCAAACTCGGCAAGAGGCTCTACGACGAGGGTTCAAACAGTGTCGGTTCCGAGATTAAGCCGTTCACTGTTGAGGTTCCCAACGTCCAGGATTTTTCTCTGGTGAAGAGAGGAAAGGAATTGTTCGTTCCTGGCTACTACCAACAACCACCATTGTTGATGTCTTCTCCATCGGCCGTCGCCGGTTCGCCTGTTCCGAGATGCCAGGTCGAGGGGTGCAACGTGGGTTTGATGGAGGCAAAGGAGTACCATAGAAGGCACAAGGTATGTGAGATGCACTCTAAGGCTCCTAAAGTGATTGTGCAAGGCCTTGAGCAGCGCTTTTGCCAGCAGTGCAGCAGGTGTCTCTCTCTTCCCCCGAGTTATTATTGACTCTTCCACAATCTGCATTTTCAATGATAATTAAATTTTTTCTCATGGTAGGTAGATAATCATCCGTTTAACTCAGTTTAGTGTTGGCTTTATTGCCTTGTGTTCTCCCGACTGTCGGTTTTTATTTGATGTTATTTGCTCTGATGGTTTCTTCCATTTTATTCTTTGTTCCTTTATAGTACTAAACACTCATAACCTTACACCTAAAACCGATAATTGACGCGATCTTTCTGTCACTTTTCTGTTCACTATATAATAGTTCGACCTGGATTAATTTCTCCATTACGGAGATTTTCTGGTTTTCTGTGGAAGACTTGATCTATTTAAGTTAGTGTACGATCTCTGACAGCAAGGCTTGCTTTTCCTCTGTCTTACTGTTCTCACCTTATCCTTATCGTACATCTTCACTGTTAGATGCGAGGCCTATGAACTAAAGGTTGTTGCTAGTGTTAGCTTCTCATCGTTGACTCGCAAATTTTGATGGCTTGACTGCATAGTCTGTTCATCTTTCTGAAACTCCATCTTTAGAATAAGGCTAGAAACATCGGCTGTTTGCAGTTTGGTGAGACATGCTCTCAGATTGACGTTAAGGTTTTCACGTTCTTTTCTTTCCAGTAAAGTTAAGGGTTATATTAATCGCTTTCTACAACCTATTTGTTGTTATAATCATCTGTATCATGCACCTTGTGCGTTTCTATTGGCTTGAATTTGTGATTGAGTTATCTGGTTTCAGATTTGCAGTTGCTTAATTCTTGAATACCGTGGTGCCTTATTTTGCTGGCTTTCTGTGAATGTGCGTCTGTGATCTAGTTTGAGATTTACACCTGGGTTCCTTGAGAATGATGTTTATGTGGTCCAGGCATTGAAAAGCAATTGATGGGCCCTTCACTTCTTTATTTTCATCTTCTTGTCAGGCTGAAGCTGAACTGTCTATTTTCCCTCACTGAAAGTCCTTGTCTCAACCATGGTCCACAACTAGATCCTTGTATTAAAGGACACTGTGTCGAGGATTTGACTAATCTCACAATCAGTCTGCAACTAAATCATATTCTTGAGATACATATTAGACAAGAAAATGCGTCGAAAGAAAATCATGAAGCATGATCTTTCCTGTTTAAATTTATATGTGACTGATTAGAATAAGTCGTTCTCACCGTTGCATCCGTGCAAGTGTCCTCGTGTTGGAAGGAATTGCTAATACATGATCTTTCTTTTGAATTTAAATGTGATTCTGATCAATATAAATGCAAGGTGGTAATTCATCTAACTGGCAAGGCCAAAATTTGGAGAAAGTCTGACATTGTTGTTTTGTTTTTTCGGTTTTGATTACCTCTATATTTCTTATCAAGTTTAGGACGTTGCTTTCGTGATCTGTTACATTCTGCTCGTCACTATACCTGGGGGATAGCTAATCAAGAATACATTTTTTCCTTCCTCTTTTTGAATGTATTCATTGTTGTGTGGGTCAAGTTAGCAATTGCCATCTGGTTAGTACTGTTTTGCTTATTGGTGCGTCTGGGACTGTAGGTTCCATGTGATTTCTGAGTTCGACGATTCCAAGAGGAGTTGCAGAAGGAGACTGGCTGGCCATAATGAGCGTAGAAGAAAGAACTCTTCTGACTCCGCAGCTAAGAACCACTTACAAGGTACAATTACTGTTCCGAATCTCTACCATCCTTTGGAAAGTGATCTTTTCGCAGTGTCTGCGTGCATGCATGTGTTCGCGTGTGCATGCATCTTTACGCGTGCGCATGGGTGTCCTAAAGTTCACAAAATACATGGTGAGTTCATCTTTGTTTATGTTCCTTCTTATGTAATACTCTCCGAGATTTATTTGCTTGTCTCTCCTGTACTATCATTGCACAAACTGATGGAATGTGCTAAACATTGGCCGAATCAACAATCGTGGTTTCTTAGCTTGTCTTTCAATGGTGCTTATTACTTGATATATTTCATTGCCCGCCAATTACTTTGTTGTGCCATCAGCAAGAGGTTTAGCCGATTTATTTGGATTATGTGAATATGATTCATCGAAAGAAGTTACCACATCAATACTCACGATATTCTCTGCTCGTAGTGAGAAATCAAATGGTGAAAAGATATGCTAGAGATGCTTGCAATCTGAGCAAATTGAGGCGTTGAATGTTCAAAGTTGGCCTTCACGCTTTGAGTTGTTCAATCTTGGCCAGGTCAAGTTTGGTGAAGTTGGATCTAAGTTAAGTTTGTTGGGCTAAGCTCAAACCACAAATATAAAAGAACAAGTCTTTCATATAAATTAATTAAGAACTTTCATCTTTCAACTGCTTCTTATTGGATGCGTTTCTTTGAGACTTCATCCACAGAAGACTCTCCTCGCATCCCTTAGTATGTGAGTCAACTAGAATGTACTTATGTTTCTAAGTTTGGAACTCTTGTATCCATTGTCATGCTTTTGTAGCCAACTGATACTATATAGATCCATCATTTGTATATGAACAAATTCTTTGGGAGAATTAGCAATTATCTTTGATAAAGTTTGCAGAAGACCATTGCATGTGATAGCAGAAGACTTTTCTTCTTGAATAAAATCAAGATATTGTTTGCAATGTCTTAAATTAGTTAGACGCATTCAATTGGTTACTTATCTCAACTATGAGGAATCTAGGACGACCTGCGGGTGTACTTATATGCTGTAGCCATGGTTAAAACTGTGGGTTGTGTTGTCGCTAGAAATGACGACTAAACTCAAGTGGCCAGATGCGTAGACCAGATGGAGATAAATGGAGTGTGTAGGGGCGTGTCAGAGAACTTTTAACTCTGGAGGAGAAGATGAAGAAGGCGTCAGGTGATGTAACGTGTCTCCAGGAATCCAATTGTGTATGTCCTGGTTGCTCATCTTTTATGGTGAATCAAGAGTCATGCATCAAGTAAATTAACATGCCATGGTTGAAACAGTGTACAATGGTTGGAGCCCAATGTGGGCTTCTTTCGATTATTGTCCAACACTGTGGCAAGGCGTCTGCCTAGTCTGCCCTTGGGTGAATTTTATACCAAACTGGTAAATGATGCAATCATTATACCAAGAGATGCAGAGTTCGCATTCCATCAGCAATCTTTATGCTGGTTGCTAATGTCTCCTGTCAGAATTTAAAAATAGGCTTCTTTTTCCATCTGCAGCTGGTTACAGAAACCATATTGACTAGCTTGTTCTACTTAGTTATTTTCTCTTTTGATTGTTATATACGACCTGCTACCTTTAGTCATTCTAAGCATTTGATTTCTTAGAAGATGAATCATTGTGTAGGGAAAATACAAGTTAGCCACTTCGTATTTAGTCAATCTGCAGTTGTGGCTCATGTTGGAAAGTGGTCATAAAGGGCTGGAAACAAGATAATCTGCTCGTAGTTCAGCTTGATTCAGCCAGTCCCAAATTTTTTTCATGTTCAGGTTGTGTATGAACTATGAATTTTAGCTCAGCTTGTGCAATTCATTTTGTTTTCTATGACATTTATACACAAAGAACTACAGCCCAACTACTTGAACGTCTGCGGCCTGACATCATTTTGATGGAAGTGTCAGATTGTGGCAATGTCCAATAGTTCGATAGAGATTGAGTAATGATAGATAGCAAGTTGGTAGACCACTTTTTGATTGAGTATTGATAGATATCACATACATTTGGCTAGTGATTCTGAAAATATTAAGGTTATGTTTCTGAGAAATTTGATGGCTTTTGAAATTTTAGGAATCAACCCACCAACTTGTTTCTTTTAATTTTGTTTGATAAGTTGGAGTAACCCTCTTTTAATTGGTTTAGAATAACTTAGCATAAGACCGCGATGCTATGATTCTGTTGAGAACAAAGTAATTTGTTGTTTCCTCATTTTACAGTTTGAAAGTTAGTTCAGCAACGCAGCCCGATTATAAGAGATCACTAATTTTGGTCGCAGCCGAGACTAGCTTAGCTATATTAGCACTGAGTCTAAAGCCAACTCTTAAAATGTTAGCGTCATTTCAAGCAAGTCATTGCGAACCTGAGGTGCAATCAACAGTGGGTTTAGTGCTGTGGTGGTTTGGAGCTGCTGCAAGCCATAATCAGTTAGGTTGGTGGTTGTTGCTATGAGAACGTGTAGGCGCTTTCAGCAAAGGTTTTGATTGCATTCACTGATGGAAGTTTAAGGGGGGTGCTCCTTCCCATGAAAGCCCAGTATCAACAAAGGAAAAACTACCAGATGATATCGTGGTATGAGAGGATAGGGAAAACAGACCAAAAAAATAAAGAAGAAAATTAGGATCAAGCTCATTATTGTTTAAACATTACCATCTTTAGGAGGCATATGAAAACGCTATTATTGGCATTGGAATGAATTCAATCTCGTGAATCTCACTATGAGGTGTGCATGGTTGATATAAGTATGTTACATGTGTTGAGAGATGTTGGGGCTTTGTGCAACTGAAAGAGCCTATTTTCATGTCATTAGAGCTGCATCAACAAGGACGAAAATGTGCTTTCTCATCATTTAGTGCTAAATTTGGCTCAACCTTAGTGCAGGAGATCATTAAGCTAAAGCATGCTTAAGTTAAAACTGCCTTAATTTGATTGAGGACTGATTCTAGAGCTTACACTCAATGATAACTCCATTTCAATGGAATCCTGAAAGCATGTGGTTAAGTGGGTAGCTTGGGGGCGGTTTTTGAGCTGCAGCAGCCATGGACTCTTGGGTTGGCTCAGCAGGAAAAGTTCAAATCTCAACTCTGCAACTCCTCTAACCATATGTTAGAAGGGTGATATTGGGTCCTAGATCTCGGCATATTTGCATTCCATCATTACCAAAACCCAAGAGCCGAATCATTTAGGTTAGATGTTATATGCCTGTCTGCGTGCATTGAACTGTAAAAGTGAAATCCTTGATCCATTGAAGTCATATGCACATCTAAATCATTGGATTACCATGCTTTATAACATCTGACATGTAATGCAAACGTTGTATTTCTTCAACTGTGTGATGCTATACAAGCCAAGTCAAGTTGAGGCTGACCTGTTTGTAGCTCATCATTTCTGACCTATGTCAGCTGACCCCAGCTCTTCTCCTTATGAAGCCCCTTTTTCTCAAGGACCAACATCTAGACCAAAGAAGTTTTGTGGGAGGAAGTCTGGGCTCCTGAGTAATTTTTAAATTTTTTTATAGTTTTTTTCCTGAAGCAGAAGCCCTGGTGACAGGTGGCAGGTTCCAATTGGCGAATAGCACGTCAACTCCGGCTGGATGTGCTCTCTCTCTTCTGTCATCCGAAATCTCGCCAACATGGGCCTCATCACCGGACCTCTCCTCGCGATCCAGAGCTGCCCTACGAGAACTGATCGCCGAGAACCGAGCTGCTGCCCTCGCTAAGCGTCTGGTATTGCCTGATGCTGACTCTGTACTGCTTGTATCCAGCCCCAATGCTCATGTCCCCTACCTGCACCAGCAGCAATTCCTGCTTGCCCAGGCACTCCAGGCCTGTTCACGGCCGGGCTCCTCCAGCCTGCACGCATTTGAGCACATGCCTGCCGAGACACTGGATCTCATGCGAGGCACACATGCACATCTGGGGCCTGCAGCCCACCTCTTGTCGGCAAGGAGTGGTGGTCACACCAGTGCCGGGACCAACGGCGAAGATGAAGAATGTGAGATTTGAAAGTCGTTTCAGCGATTGACCACAGTTATTTTGTTACAGAATTATATCACTCATTTCTTTTGCTTTCTGCCTCTTAAATTGAATGTAGGCTTTGTATATAAGCTTGTGATTTCAGAATATAGAGGTTATTAGTTACTTGCCTCTGATTTATGACTTGTTCGGATCTCATTTCTGGCACTGAAGAAGTTGATGAAAGCCAAGTCTTTAGGGGGCTTAGATGTTTGTCATCAAAAAAGAAAAAAGAGAGGCTATGGACTCCCACCCAAAGATTCTCTTTTGTTATTAGAAAAGAGGATTCTTTTGGTGGGAGTTTCAGACACGACAAGAGAACCCAATACAACATGACCCTAAAAGGTAGTGGTATTCGTGTCAAAACCCAAAGTGACGAGAAAAACATTGTCGTGTTTAGGTTTACTTGATGTGAACAAGAATGACACGAAGCGAATGTGATCCACTCTGGTGATTCTTATAATGTTCTTTTGAAAAGAATTTCACAAGGTAGTTAAAATGTTCTACCAACTCTGGTAACGCTTACATCAATGTAGTTGATCCAACACCAAAGTCACCAAGTTCCCAATCTGGCTCGTGCGATCAAATCATAGGAAGGATTCTCATTTGTGGTGTTGTTCTTCCATTCAGGTGCAGCCAAATTCAACCACCATGAGCCACTGAAACGACTTTGTAATATTGCAAGAGAGAACACAAAAAGAAACCCTGCACAACAATATACGTGTCAGGTGAACCTAAAAGATATTTCCTTTATGTTTTCTCAAAGTTGAACGAGCCTAAGCTTCCATCATTCAACAATGCGAACACCTAGTACTTGTTGCCATTGAAATCGGCAGCAGGATATCGAAAAGCACAGTCTGGGGCAATTCCGCCTTCCGCCCTTGGCGTGATGTCGGTTATCTTCATTTCTTCTCGAAAAACATATGTTTACATATATATATATATATATATATATATATATATATATATATATATATATATATATATATATATATATATATATATATATACATATATAAATAGATAGATAGATAGACAGAGAAAGTAACAAATGTGTGATATCTTTTGGTACATAATCTTACAAAAACATTTCTACAGTTTGACTTTTGAGAAGAATGGTGAAGATTTGAATTGAAAGCATTATTATACTTTTACTTTACATTTAATACATCATATATATATATATATATGCAAAACTAATTAAATCTCTAAATGAAAATATTTTAGGAAGATCATGCAATACTCCCTCCCCCCTTCTCTCTCTATATATACAGGATTTTTTCACAATGTAAAAACAATAGAATCATTATAAAAATGATGGGACCTATATTTATTGCAATAAGGCCACCATTTTACGATATATATATTTATATATAAAGACAAATGACTTTCGAATGATTCCCGTTTTCAAAACCGCCCTTTGAAGGGGGTTAGAGCAACCCACCTTAACACTTAAAGACTAAAAGGTAAATTTATTAAGAAATACATTCTCGATCGAGTTATTTTATGGAAAGATGAGAACTCTACCAATCACAGCAAAAGAAGTTTGCATATCCACCCAAAGTAACACCGAAAAGATGGCACGAATATGACCCAAAATTCATGACAAGAGCATGATCCAAAATAAAATTTATTCGAAATGTAATACCCTACATGAAAGTTCACGTTCTTGTCCACCCAGAGTAATACAAGAAAAATCAGGGTGTACTGGGATTTATGCATATCTGATACAAACAAACCCCAAACACGAAATAGCAACCCGTAGTTTATAGAGTTGGATTTTTTGTTACAACGGGGAGGCCGAAGCCAGATGCACGCGGGAATCGAACTCACGACATGAAATTCATCTTGTGAATTGAGCTCCTGGTCTGTAGAGTTTGATTTATAAAAAGCTAAAGTGAAAATTGATTACAGATGGTGTCTGTGGGAAGTTGATATCCTTTGTGTTCTGATACATTTTTACAGCAATCTTCAGAATTTGGGGTGAAACCGAATCCGTTGTTGACATCTGGTTTAACAAAAAATTAAAAAAATGTGAACCTGATCAACAACTGCTGCTGAAACCTCTGTATCACCCAACGTCTGACAAAAACCATGAGATCACCCTCAACCAACTCCCACATATAGTAAATACATGGGAATTTTTCTAAACATGGGAAAGCATTATTATGAATTACAGTAAACACACACATATAAACTATATCCCTCCCCACTAATATGCACGCGTGCAGGCACACACAGCCTAAATTGGATGCCCAACGATATTCCTCGACTGTGTGATGATCAAGGAACTTAAATTGATATGACTGTAAGGTCGTTGCGCACACGCACGCAATGATGAGCAGAGAATGACTTCTGGCGTCCAAATTCATGTTGAGAAGATGGAAATAAATTAAATTATTTTTTGTTACAGACGAATATGAGCAGCAACCTTTAGTAACTCCAGATTCATGTTTGAAAACCCATCTATATCTTGCATGTATGACTACGTAGTGACATCAGCGTGCGTTCTGTTTTAAAAGTTAAGTTACCTGAGCAACCTTTGGTAACCAAACCTCTCTCTCTCTCTCTCTCTAAGAGATGGGACGTCTCCTGAGAAGAACATTTAGCTTCTCAGCTTGCTCCCTTGACAGAGAGCGGCCGCGGCAGCAAGTATGAAGCTTCCCATTGCACTGTTCTGCTCATTGTCCCTGCTGCTCCCTCTCTCGTCTCACTCCTGGCCGGAGAACTTGTCCCGGTGGCGGAAAACACCGTCAGCAGCCTTCTTACAAATGGGTTGGATGACATTTGGCACTTCCTTGACGCACCACATGGCAGCGAAGTTCCCGGGTTGTCCAAAATCAAGCGGTACCTCCAGAAGTTGGGCTACTTTCCGACCGGTGACTTCGATTTCTCGGGTCGGTACGACACGAATCTCGAGAGTTCGCTCCGGCTGTACCAAACCAAGCTAGGCCTGCCCGTCACCGGCGCTCTAGACAGGCCTACCCTGGCCCCGCTGATTGCTCCATGAGAAGCACATCCAGATTGGGTCCGGGTCTGGGTCCAAACTGCCCCAAAGGTATGTGTACTTCCCAGGCCGATCCAGATAGCCTCCGGGTCGAACCCAGTTAGGATACTGGATCTCACCATCTGCAGTGACCGATTACCTGTCGCTGGACGAGGTACGCGGGGCGCTAGCACAGGCTTTTGTGAAGTGGTCCGCTGTGATCCCAGTCAACTTCACCGAGACACAGTACGCAGAGGAAGGAGATATTCGGGTTGGGTTCTACGATGGGTACCATGGGGATGGAGAGCCATTTGATGGGGTGTTGGGGGTTCTGGCACATGCATTTTCCCCGGAGAATGGTCGGCTGCACTTGGACCGTGCGGAGACATGGGCAGTGGATTTTGGGTCTCAGAGGTCCAAAGTTGCAGTGGATCTGGAATCGGTGGCATTGCACGAGATTGGGCATCTCCTGGGTCTGGGTCACTCTTCTGTAAGAAATGCAGTCATGTACCCGAGCCTGCTGCCCCGACCCAAAAAGACTGAGCTGACCCCGGATGATATTGAAGGCGTGCAATCCCTCTATGGGTCCAACCCGAACTTCGACCTGGCCTCCACTTTGAATGTTAACCAAGGAGGCGAGAAGAACTCGCCACTTTTACAAGTCTATTCTTTCTAGGTCATTATTTTTCTTTTTCACGTATTATTTCTGTGAATATAAATTGAATTCATTTTTCTATCCAGTTGGCTATTTTATTTTGTCAGGCTTCATTTACATTTAGTTTTGTAAATCAAGTTCATCGAAAAAAAGCACGATCACCACATGCGACGGACGATATCGAACTCGGCTCGGCCGCACCAGCCCCACTGTGGCTCTCTATTAAGGTGTATAGTGTGATAATCTTTGAATATTTTTTGGCCCGTTTGCCTGCACTGATACCAAAATTTATGTGTGAAGGCTTATATGTGTTTGAGTGAGATGTGAAAGAAGTGATAACAATTATCCTCTGGCCAACTGGGTGGTGGGTAAAGACAGTTCAAGAGGCATAAGGTTCGAGACTTTATTCAGAAAAAACTAGAGAGATAAAACATGCATGCCCTAATCTCAAGTAATAGTATAATAAACTGACATTGTGTCAAGTTCGTGAGGGACATAACTTTTTATTATAAAATTTTGAACAATTGCGTGTTTGAAGCTAATAGTTGAATTCGTATCATTGGACAGTAGTAAGTGCTCCGTTTGGCCACCAAGAACGATCGAGGATTTGGTGCATAAGACATACCAAATAAACAAACAAAAATATTTGTTTATATATATATAAAGGGAGAGAGGTCATGTGCCCTTGGTGGCTCTCCACCATTCTTCGCCCCCTATACCGCCCTCCATTGTCTTCCTCCAGCCCACTGTCCAACACCAACTGCAGCCGCTACCACCACCCTTTCATCTGTCCTTCTATGTATGTGAACAGAGAGAGATTCGTATGCATGTGGAGTTTCATACACACTGCAAGCGGCCATCCACTTCCTTCATGAGTCTTATTCCTTATTGGCACCAGTGGCAGCAAACACTATCACCAGCTCTCTCTTTCTTTGTCTATAGGAAAATGGGATCATATCCACTGATTCTGCTCACTCATGCTCGATCATTATTTTTCGAGAGCAGGAGTGTAATTTTCTAAGATTATAAGAGTATTTGAAAATGACGAAAAACGTACGTATTACACTCATGCTACCAAAAAACAATAATCGAGCATAAATGAGTAGCACAGCACTAGAAAAAGCTTTTATTGTACGATGCTACAACAAGTAGTAAACAGTGAAGCTTAAATCAAGCAACATACATCTTTTCTTGATATATGGAACACTTTCGTATTTGGCTTCCTTTAATCACAACTATGAGATTACACACATCCTTCTAAAAGCTACATTATATGTATGACTACAAGTTTGTACATATCTTTTCTCAAACGGTGCACTAAGTTGATTTGCCTATAAGACAGAGGATAAGACAAAGGATAATTCATATGAAATACATAAGGTCACCTTGGAATAAAGGTGGCATCATCTTGATTCCTTAGCTTTTTGTAAGTAGGTAGAAATAGTGCATCGCATGATATGAAGTTGCTTATACCGCTTCACAATCTCAAAATACTCGAGCAACCAATTAGAAACAACATATGGAAAATATTCTCAAGAAACCCCTCACCTTTTAATGGAACTTCAATTACAATCGATTCAACACCAACCGAGATAAAAAACCATTAAGTGACATTTGGTACTTCTCACAATAGCATATGAAAAGATAAAGTAAAAAACCGAGATCAAGAACCATTTAGTGGCATTTGGAATTAACGGATTGTTTTTCTAAACACACAACATCATCAGATTAGAAGAAATATGCCCTACCATATCTTATATTCTCCCTCTATTATTGTGATGAGGTCGATCTAGGAAAATAATCAATTCATGGTATACAACAACCCCGCCAGAACATCAATAGTAGGACATCTAAAGTTAAAAAAACTGGATCTTTCATTATCAGGAGAAGTTAAACATTCAACAAATAGAAATTTCCAACAGCTAGAATGTAAAAACATGATTTCTAATTCAATTTGATAAAATTGTAGGTAATTTGATGAACAAAAGTATTTGAATTTGACATCCATGGATAGAAAATGATAGAGAATATATATACTAAAGCATGGAACCAATATCAAACCTTGTTCTTTTGACTAAACAAATCTAAATGAGCAATATACTGAACTGAATGAATGGAAACCCTAGCCTGCTACAATCATCACTGCAAGCACCTACATGAACAATTCCTACTACTTCCTATTATTGCACTAGGATCAATACTATTAGTGCAAGCAGTAGTGTTATATAATTTACTTCAATTAACTTCCAAACTATGCTAACACAAACACGAAAGCAAGAATTACAAAATTTGTCATGATATTGGCTAACATATCATTATAGTGTGTTTATAACAAAAGACATCATGCTTGTGACCAACAATAGCAAGCTTAGTGTCACAAAAACAACAAATATAAACTAACGATAGCAAGCTAAATGTCATCCATGCGGTCCCTTTCATCACATTCACTTCTCGTGCTCCTTTTCATCCCTACACGTTACCAAATAAATTTCATGAAAATGTGTTTCTTAGATGATAATATAATAAACCAAAAAAATGAAGTATATCATGAAAATATCAATTAAAGAAGAGAAAAGCTTAGTGAAGGATAACAAACCATGTCTCACTAAAATATGCTTCTTATGCTATTCATTTATTTGAGCTATCATCTTCTTGAGCTTCTATTAGTAAAACCTGTGTAAAAGTACAACAAATACCAAACACCAAACATCCATTAAAGTCAACTATCAATATAAATTATAGAAAAAAAAAGTAAATATATAATTTGATGTTATATCTGATTCATATTTCTCTCAATCTTTAGCTTGTTCATTAAAATTTTCTTCTTTAATCTCCTGGCGCAACCGGTCTTCGGCACAAATAAGTGCTTCCATAATTTTAGGAGTAAGAGAGCTCCTAAATAGATCAAGCACCCTACCACCACTACTAATGGCTTATTTCGAGCCAAAAAAAGAGATAAGAATTGCAAGAACATCTCATGCTATGATTTCTAGTGTTTTGTATAAATTTGATGTCCACCAACTTAATATATCAAAATCATCATATTTTTCTTCAACTTCCTCGGCCAAGTATTTCTCAACCTCGGACTTATATTCACTTGCATCCTTGTTTTTCATATGTTGTCTAAACATATTCATACGAAGAGAGGGAGAATCTTGTGGAGCATTACTTTGTTCAATTGTTGAAAAAGAGTTTATATCTTGTGATGTGCCCTCTTTGTCTCCATGTTTTTTTATAATCTTGATAGATATTGATTAAAACCTCATGTACATGTATACACAACTGAGAACTCACTTCTTTTTCATACATTACATTAAAAGTCTATGAAAGAAATTCAAGTTTATATCAAGGATCAAGCACGATAGGTACAAATAATAGAGAATTAATCTTCTCTAGTTTTTCTCAAAATTTATCAAATTTCTTTTTCATGTTTGTGATCATAATCTTCATAATATGTAACACTACTTCATGCAATACCGAATGAAGTGAAACAAACTCATGAAAAAAAGCAATGATAGTGACATAGGTGGACAACGAAAACCTCAAAGTCATGTCATAAAAAATATCTACAAACTTTTCAAAAATACTACCATTATCCCAATCTTCCTTCTTAGGTGGTTCAATCATTTTATGATTTTATCATCCTTTAAGAAATAAGAAAGATATTATTCATTCTCTTCTTCCAACCTTTCAAATGCTAGTTTAAATTTTAATATTGACTTCAATATTAAGTAGGTGGAATTCCAATTAGTGTTAACATCAAGTGATATAAATCTGCTAGTGGGAAGCTTCTCCACCTTGACTTACTCCCTAAATGTTTTTGATTGTGATGGGCAAGATCTCACATATTTGACTAAATTGCAGATGCTACTAATAGATGTATCAAGATCTTTTATACCCTTAGACACAATCAAATTAAGTATATGAGCATAACATTTGAAATGCATAAATTCTTCACTCAAAATATCATTTTTTCAAGCATTTATCTTTTTCTTTATGAAAACAAGAATAATATTATTAGAAGGCATTATCTAGAGTCACAAAAAGAATTTCTCAATTCTCCATTCAAACAAACAAGATTTAATAAGTTTGCCAATTGTTTCTCCTTTATGGTTGGCCACTTGACAAAATTAATGATTATCTTTTGGTAATTCTAATTTTCATTAATAAGATGGGATGTCAAAATCATGTATGAAAGATTTTGAACACAAGTTTATGTATCAGGTGTTAATGAGATTTTCTGTAATGGCTTTCCTAACAACTTCTTCAATTTTTGTTTTTCTTTCAAGTATAATGAGAAACAATCTCTTGCAATATTAATACAAAATGAAACCTGAAAATAAGAAATATTTTCTTCACAAAATTGTCTAAAATCTTGTTTCTCTACAAAATTGAATGAAAGCTCTTCATAACAATCATTCTACCTAAGAAAGTTTTACATCTCTTACTATCAAAACTATGAAAAACAAGTTTTTTTCCACTTTTTTCACTTCTATCAATAGAGGTTACTTCTTGAAAGAAGAGTTTGTTGATTCTTTAACAGAGGCCTTTTATATAATGAGGATTTCTTATATTGTGATTTCAATTGCTTTCATTTAGAACTAGTCATTGATTTTGAGTTACACGAATAATATCCACCGCATTAATTGTAATAACATTTTAATGGCACCCCATTAAAAATAATTTCTTTTCTTAAGTGAGTCCACAACTCTCAACCTTTTACCAAAATTTGATGATATATGAACATACTCAGGATGAAGTGCCTGCACATCTTCAATTTCAGTGTTGTGTATCATATCATTTTCATCTTAGTTCTCCATCTACAATGAACAAATAGTATGTTGTGATTAAAATTTGGAACTAATCTTTTTACAAAAGAGTTACAATGAAAAAAAAGTGCCTATATATCGCGATTGAAGATAGCATATGGTATATGACAAGAGAAACGACTGACAAATAGAATCACCCATTGCTTTAAACCTTAGCATATATCATATGATATTATGACATACAACTCACAAATAGAAATCCATGTGCCTATACATGGGTTTTTAATCGTATGATATTATAGAATCTTTGTATGATATCACATTTCTATGATAAAAATTAGAATAGTATGATATTATATATGTATGAAACCTATTATGGTGTAAAGTGTAAAACAAGAAATCAACCTAAATAAGACGAATTAGAAGATGAACAAAACAATACATATAAACTAAAAATTGATTACAACGTCGACAATCTGATGAATAGATGCAGAGAAAGTCATTAACTATCTAATGCCTGCTGAGGAGAGGGAAAAGGATGTGGGTTGTGGGTGGCGATCTAATGGAGAGGGAAAGGGAGAAGTTGACGTATTTCATCGGCAGTCAATCCTTATTTTAGGTCATCGGCGATCTAAAGGAGAAGCCAAAAGGAGGGAGAAGTGCTAATGGGTTGTCCATTGTCGATCAGATGGAGAAGGAGAAGCCGAGAAGGGAGGAGGGCGGTAACCGGTTCTAAATCTTCTTATGGAGTCTGTCTCTAGAGAGAAGAAGGGGGAGGGGAGGATTGAGTAATGTGCGATGGAGAGAAGGGTGAGGTAGGGAGAGTAAAGTGGAGCCAAACAAAGGGGGGAGAGTTGGGGTTTGTGTCAATAACTAATAAGCGGTTCAGTTCGTTTTCATGGTTCAGTTTTAATACGGGAACCGAGAACTGAATCGCCAATTTTATTTTTTTATAAAATCAAACCGAACTGCCGGTTGGGTTGGGTTCGGTTTGATTCGATTTTGGCGGTTCTATTAACCCCTCTCATATAAAATTATAAGGAGTGAAAGCAAATAGAGATACCTGTTCTGGTGCCTGGATCCTCCTTATCATTCTTGTGCTCATCAATATGTTTCGCTCCAAATCAGTCGGGTTGGACTTTCTTTTGTAGCTCAAGCAATGAAAATGCTGCAACAGACACGGCCAGACCTAGCTGATTTAAGTGAGCCAGAGGTACTCAACAAGCACCAAGTTGAGTTTTCGACGCGACTGTTGAGCAGGACCCAAGTCAGGTTCTAAAGGGTGAATTTGATACAAGGTTTTACAAGTTATGTTGTGCATCAAACATAGAACCCGTTGGTGGTGTGAAATTGTGGTTCCATGGATCCAAAGTAAGTTGAAAGCTTTGGCACCAAGGGAGAGGTAAGCCACAAGAACCATGGATCCAAAGTAAGTTGAAAGCTTTGGCACCAAGGGGGAGGTAAGCCACAAGAACTCAACCCATGAGTTTCGTACGAGAACTGAAGCACCTCTTCTCTCCCGTGTTGTCATCCCCTGTCACAAGAAAACCCAAGCATTCGTGAATGAAACATAGCATTATGGTCACACCCATTTGAGTCTAGGCATGCAGTTCTGGTACCAGTGGTCTGGCGCTGCTAATCAAACAAACCCAAAGGTGCCATCATAGTTCAGGCCTGTCGAGCTTCAGGTTCTCAATGAGTTCCTTGTTTTGGTTGGTTTCAGTCAGTACATTATTAATTAAAATATGTAGCATACTAGACAAACTAGTTGTCTGGTCATAGCATAGCTACATGATCAAACAATACAACGGAAACATGGAAAAACATACATATCAGACTTCAAGTTCAAGGAAATTTACTGTCTCAATGATATATATAATGTGTTTTTTATTTAATAAATATCTATTTTGAGCTCATTCAACTCGCTCACGTGTAGTTAGCTTTCGTTTTGGTGTGACCAAGCTAACAACGTAAACACAACATTTTAACTAACAAAGAGGCCATGAGAATCCTGTTTGGTTCGTGCAGCTTGTTTATTTACGAGTTACAAACATGGAGTGTTCAGTTCAACTTGTGCAAGCTCGTTTTCTTAAATCTATATAACAATATTTATGCATACATTTATTTCAAAATCATGTGATAATATAAGTAATTGGGTTCCAAATAATGGCATAGTACAGGTCAGTTATGTAACTGGTAAGGGCTGGGAATGCCAGTTTTGCCTTGGAGGAAAAGAATCTCATTTGGTATATTACTCGTAACACATGCAGAAGAAATTTTTTGGGTCGGAACAGGTATACATAAACCTGGTCCATTCCAGAACGGTAGTTCCAACTCCACTAGAAACCTAGAACTAGAACTGATCCAGTCCTCTTCAAATCTTATTCCAGTTTAGTTCCGGTTTCATTTGAAAATTTCATGAGATACCCCTGGGGCACCCCATTATATATGCCCAGGCATATCTATACACATTTGATCAGTCATTAACTGTGGTTAGAGGTGTAAGGATCCGCTGGAACCAAACCAAACCGCTAGAACTGAACCAAACCGACGGTTTGGTTCGGTTCTCACATGAAAAGTAATTGACGGGTTGGTTCATGGTTTTAGTGCGGGAACCAAACCGAACCAAGTGTATGATGGATGGCTTTAATATCGAGAAGGGAATGGAACGGAGGATGGATGAAGTACTATAAAAACCATTGAAGGGCACTGAATAAGACATACCTCTCTCAACCTTTTGGCTAAGATCAAGTGTAGTATTTGTTCTTATCAATTTAATATATACTTGGTCATTGACCGTACAATATTAAATTAAATTTTTTCGGGAGGGAGGGTAACACCTATAGTAGCTTGTTACTTGATCTCTTGATCGTCGCTCCTATATTGCATTACAAGAAGAACCGTGGTTTAGAATCAAACTGGAGCCATGGGTTTGGTTTTGATCATGCTATGGTTTGGTTTGATTTGGTTCTCAAAATACCAAGAATTCGGTTCAAGGTTGAGGCTAGAATTGAACCATCCTAAATGTGGCAATTAGAAACCCAACCACAACCCAGACACAAACCGAGCCCTTACATCAGTAAGGTGGTAGTTGATAAGCTTTCTTACTTACCTTTTCGCTACTCGACTGGCAAGTTAATGGTCACGAGTTCGAGTGCATCTGGCTTCATCCCCACCACCAAAGACTCATATATATATAGCGTACAATCAATCCTTTTTTAAAAAAAAACAGAGGTATTTTGACAGATGAGATTAGGGCTACCAGGTCATCTGAATTACTACGTTCATCAATTCTCATTCTAGGATGAGGTTATGAGCAAGATGGATCCTCGAGAGTATCTGGATAACCTTATTAACTCACTTTTATTTGTATCTTTTTGCCGTTCTCCATTTTGAGACGACAAGGAACTGTCTTGGAGGTAAATCAACATGGTGGTTTACGTCGGCCCACCGCCTAAAGGTACAGAGCGCCCACAACGAGATCTGCAACTTGGGACACCAAAGATCGTCAACGCCTTTGTTTGCATCCTCTCCTCCATGTGGGCTATCATCTTGGTGGTTGTGCAAATGTTTCCCCAGCGGCCCACCCGTTTTTCCGGCAAAAGTAACCATATTTTTGGGTGATCTTGACGAGTAGGCGTATTTTCTCCGTGATGCAACAGCAGACGTAATTAAACTCTCTCTCTCTCTCTCTCTC
Organism: Brasenia schreberi; assembly: GCA_036023115.1. NCBI lineage: Eukaryota > Viridiplantae > Streptophyta > Magnoliopsida > Nymphaeales > Cabombaceae > Brasenia > Brasenia schreberi. The sequence goes on from JAYKKT010000069.1 coordinate 17,431,306, forward strand.
TGAGAGAGAAGAGGTGCTAATACACTTGAAAAACCAAAGAAAAAGGAAGCAACGCTTCCTTCGCAGCTGGTTTCAAGAAAGAGGACCCTGGAGTGCCCAACTTCGTGGTGTGGACTAACGAGAGAGAGAGATGTTGGGTTGGGTTGCTTGATCGATCGTCCGTGGCTACCAGACTAACCGGTCTTGACTGCTAGTGCAAGCAGACTGTCAGCAATCGTGAGGTGAGTAAAAGAGGGGGAGAACTCAGATTCTCAAAAGGAAAACATGTTTATGACAAGCCAAATTGCAGCCGTTCATCAAGAAGAATCCAATGGCTTAAAAAATAGTTTATAAGTTCACAACCAAATACAGGTTCCACTCAATCTACAACCCTTCTCTCTATATAAATAATATATATATATATATATATATATATAAATTGTTCTCGATCATGCATAACAAAAAATAGTGAACAACGATAAAGTGGCTCCCAATTCGACTTAAACAGGCTCGTATAGATGACTGGAGATCTCTCTTTATATATATATATATATATATATATATATATATATATATATATATATATATATATATAGAGAGAGAGAGAGAGAGAGAGAGAGAGAGAGAGAGAGAGAGAGGGGAGGGTTATAGATGAGCCAAGATGAGAGCCACTTGGTCATTCTTTGTTCATACGGCTACGCAGAATCCAAAGCACCAAAGAGCTCCGGATGAGAGGAACCAAGCCTTGTTCTGAACGTCATCCACGCATGGACGATGGATGGTAAAGCCGTGGCAACTTCTAGTAAAAGTACCGCAGCATGTCACTACTCTGATGGTGTTCTAAATGCACCATGCCCCCACTTTCGGGTCCAAGTTGGACTCCTTTACAAATTCTTACGTCTGCAACAACGCATGATGCCACCATCATCATCAGGAACAATAGGGATGTCAAACGGATTGGATTCAGATCCAGAAAAGTCCTAATCCAAGTTTCACTTTGAGATGCTAGCACACAACCCACATCTGAGCCTTAATGGATCTACTATGAGTTAAATGAGAAATTGCGTATTAACATGACCAGCTGGAAACATGTTTTCTTAACTTTGTAACCTTGTGGATCTTAATTATAAGAATTCATATTTCGTGTAAATCCTTATAAACTACATAACATCTCAAAGTGTTGTCTTATAAACTACATATGCATCGAAAAATTACACTTGTTCATAGAGTTTGACGTGGAGCCCGTTTTAAATTTTAGAGTTCTTTCTATTAGAGATGACAATAAAATATGCATTTTTATTCTACGTGTCCTAATCTTGTATACTAATCATCTTTTGAGTCTACTATTTTCGGAAGCACACACAATACGAAATTGTGGTTCGCAAAAAGACACTAAAGAAAAAAAATAAAGGAAGAAGATCACGTGGTTTGACCAAGAAGAATTTGTTTCGCTATGATGAAGAATGAAGTAATAGGAATAATAATCTCTCTCACACATAAGTTCAAAGTCTAATCTCTATGCACATTCAACAATGCTTAAATATTTTCAATAATTTGATGAGATCACGGTTGAAATTCAAATTTCAAAATAAGGTCCATTAAATAAAATAGAATACATTAAATGCATATGGTACTATTTGCTTTAAATCTCTCAACCCTTGACCTTAAAAATGAAACAGCTGAGATATTTAAAGAGATTAGAGCATGCATGAATGTGAGCATTGACCTCTCGTTTGGTAAATACAAGAAAAACGTTTCTTAGTGAGACGATGTTTTGATACAGAACATGCCTTTCGCTGCCAACATTGGCCTCTCGTTTTTGTATTCAATTAGATTCGTGCCGTGAGATTTTCGTCCATCACAAATTCAAGAAACATCAACAGCATCAATAATATATTTTTTATTTTCTGCGGCAACTTCAGGTGTAGAAAAACAAGGAGTCCGTTTCCTCATTACTTGCCATGTGATTTATTTTTTTACTGTTTCTGAAGTTCTTTATTCCGCTTTTTGTTTTCTATTCACAACAAGAGCCCGTGCAACCACAATGGCCTATTTCTTATAAGTGCTCATCAAGATGATGATGACGACGATGAATGACATGATTAAGGGGAATATAGTGGGAAGGCCAAAGCCAGAGGGTATTCAACTCGTGATCTTCAACCTTGTGAATCGACCACCTAACCGGCGAGCCATTGCCCTTTGTGCACCAACTAATGTTTTTTGATACACGTACACGTAGTTTCAATGAGAATGATGATCATGGTGATGATCATGATGAATGAACCAATGAAAAAATTCGTAACCATATTAATTGTTACTTCCAACGTGTAAGACGCCCGAACAATGCTCATTAATGGTATTCTTGACTTTCAGCTACTCCACATTTAAAAAGCCGATAATACTGATCGGTATTACCGTATTGAAACCAAACATTGTTCATCAAATAGCAACAACATTTATAAAAGGACGATGATGATAAGGACATTGATGTATGACAGACAGTGCCATCCATGCACGATAAGGCCCTACTTATAAATCAAGCTCCCCGTGAACATAGTGTAGGAATATTAGGTAGGACCAAATATGACAGAAAAATCACAGTTTCATGATTAGTCTGCTAATTGCTGCAACTCACCAAAATAAAGTTTTTCATCAAACAACTCATTGCAGAAGTTTCTAACATAGCATAATTTCCTTCATGCTTATCTTCAAGTAAGCTCTACCTCAGACTATGAAGCTACCTATGTCTCTCTAAATAGAGATATCACCAAGAATATTTACAAAGACTGTTGGTATATATAACAAGCATACTGTTTTTCAACACATAACGTCTTTGAGTAGCTTGTACCTACGATTAGCAGGCCTTGAAGACGATGCTCCACTTGAATTCTTGACCCTGTCATGGCTGTCCAAGTTATCATTGTGGTTCTTGCTGCTTGAGTTCTGGCGACTCAGGCTTCCTCCCACTTTCCTATCCAACTTCGTCCAGCAGACGGTGTGGCTTCCGCCTCTTTCCTCCGATTGGCACCAGTCGCACTCTCCGGACATCCCAACTTCATTGTAATAGTTACTGCAATACCTGAAAAATCATAACACCTGGTAAGTTTTTCAAACAAATTAAGCCAGAAGATACACAACTATGATAAAGCAGTTGAGACAAGGTTAACAATGACATAAACTAGCTAGGATATACTCCATGAAGTAATAACGACCATAGGCTTCATGATTTGTATGGTGTTGACTACTGTAAAGAAGATGAGATTAACAGATAAAATAAGGAGTCATAAGAAAAGACGCTGGTTTATGAAAGATTGCGTCATGCTTATATGCAAAAAACCTAGCAGTTACCATCAAGTTCACACCACGAAATCTAATGTGTTTCACACGCTCAATCATGACACCAATTACTAGTAACAAAAAAACACCTGAGCTACGTATGATGCAGAGGATCTGATATCAGTGACCCTATTTCATAATTATTTCCTAAAGCAACAATTCCTAGGAGTTTCTACCCTAATTGTAGGCCTTAAACTGGTGATGATGGGCAAGAGAAAGAGAAAGGACAAAGCTGGTGATTGATTTAGTTCATACGAGTGTTGGTAACGCCAGCAGCATCTTGTGCAAAGGAAGAGCTTGGTAGGAAAACCAATATCTCCACACAAACAGCAGACGGAAGAAAGATCATGGCCCCCCATGGCCACTCAGAGCCGGTGACGAAGAGGAGGGGAACTGCAAAGGCAGAATAAAAAAGAGAATAGAAAAGAAGGAAAGGAAAGGAAATAAAAGGTATGGAGAAAAGAAAGTGAGTACATGCGGTTTTGTGGTGTCTACCAAGTCATATATCAGTCGTCATCTGTTGCAATACAAAGACAGAAGATGTATTATTGTGGTGTACTAAAGTCTTTGGTGGGGCGAGAGAGAACTGGATCCCACGACCTGACAACCGACACCTGTGTATCACAGTGTGTTGAGAGAGAGAGAGAGATGGCTAACAAAATTTGCAAAATCTGGAAACCCAAGTTAAGCGGCAATAGGCCATGGCATATCAGTTTGAATGTGCAAGAATTTGTGATGCATAGTATGTGGTTTCAAGAAAACCAATATAAATATAGGGAGTAGATAATGAAAGATGCTTATAAATTTTTACTTGTTGATCTTCAAAATCAATAATGAAGATTTGGATTATTTGTTAAATGATACTTTTAATTTAAATCTCTATCAATAATTTAAAAAATTGATTGAAAAGTAAAAATATTTAAGCAGTTGCTAAAATTATTGAACTGCAAACCCTGACGTGCGTAAAGCCTAAAAATTAGTACACCCCGGCAAATGTAAAAGACCAGAATGTCCGATCGAGGAAACAGGAAAAATCAATCTCCAGAAAGAAGCGCCTCGAAACACCAGAAAAAGAAGGTCCTGGATACTTGGACTTCTACAGAGACACAGTCACACAAGTACCCTTTGATGCTAGATGAGATTTACGGTCAGTTTGAACTTTCTTAAGAGTCACCGTGGACGTGGTTAATGGCAATATGACTAGCTGTTCGTTTATCAAGTTACAATTTATTGGCCTACACCTGGAAAGATGGTTGTAGAAACTTCCTTTGCAGATGGTTCTCTACGAACGGAGAAAAATACATTTGCCTATTATTCTTCAACAAAATAGTCCCAACACCAAACGACCTGGGGAGAACTCGTGTAATTTGGCTCTCTAAAGTAGCTCTTGAGGGATGGAGACAGACACAAAATTCTAGATTAATTGAGATCTTGCATGTTTCTCTTCTTTTCACTCTAAAGCTATATATATATAATCTGGTAGAAAACTATTTGACTAAACTACCTAAATTGAGATTGAAAACCCTGCAAGAAAACCCTCAAGATTGGCTGCAATATATTCTGCAAGAGACTGTTTCATTATGTTCGTTTTCCACTATCGCCATAGCATCTACAATTAACAGTCTTTTTTGGGTGCAATGGGAAGGTCGAAGCAGATGCACGCCTGGGATCGAACTCATGACCTTCTAACCACCAACATGAATTTCCACAAACTGAACTTCCTCTCACCCCAAAGAGGACCACCTTCCCTCCTAACTCCTAAGATTGCTACTCAGTAAACCATCATTCTCATCTGTCAAAAGATTTCAGATTTCAAGATTCCTGAAGCACGGCTTTAAGCGACATAAGCTACTGCGCTACTGATTGGGAATCACAAAAACAATTTGTCATAATGCTCACTGTGACAAATCCTTGAGTTTCGGAATGCATACATTATTATGAGATTATAGCAAGGAGACTCAATATTCTCCTAACTGAAAATTGTAATTGAACTGAGAGACTTCTGGAAACTTGAGAGGGACGACTTCTAAGCAGTGGCGGATGTAGTAGAGCCGAGGTGGCGACTGCCCACCTAATCATGGAAAATGAATGAAAATTGTATAGCCCACAGTTGAAACCATTAGCAATAATATTCATATATAGCTCGTCCCACCCTAAAAGTTTTTCTGGATTCCTCACTAGTTGAAACTTCTCCTTCCACTTCAGTAATCTAATCTGGTGGACAACTTTAGTATTTTCCAACACTTTAAATAGGCTGAGCATTCTCTCTTGAGAAGTGGTGCTGCCACTGAAATGGGATAAAATATTCTTGGAAACTTGAAATTATTTGCTCTTCTCCACATGAACCAAGCACAATTAAAACGTACCAACCAAAACTCAAAACCAAGCCTTCTCCCTTAGTAGGGTCGATTACGTGATCCTAATCGCTATTCTATTCAATCTTGTGGTCTCTTTAATATTTACTTCAAAGACAAAATGATAGCTTATTGTTTTCTTCAAACATTTTCGAGGCATTCCTAGTTCAAACTGTTCTTCACTGAATTTACACATTCTCTAAAAGCTTCACCTTGCCCCTCTCCAAATGTTGAAACCTTCTAATGCATATAGTTTTGTTTTGCGTGGTATTATATCAACTTCATTTCTAATAATCTCTTTATTAAAAAAGAAAGATATCTTTCTAATAATCTCATTATGTATCCCACTATCGCAATGCAATAACTTGATAATTTTCTCCACTCAAAGCTTAAGTTTGTTTAGATATTTTAATCATTTGAGCCAAGACGTCACGCCAAGGAACAGTCTAGATAATTTCTACCACGCCTAGTTCAGACCCTCACCGACTCTTTATTGCTCACAGTGATTAGGGTAAAACTCAGGGTCCTCTAGACCTTACAGAGTGAAAACAATTCCTTTACATGGCCCCATAAAAGGAAAATGCCCTTTTCTAGTGAAAAAGTAATAGAAACCCTTTTTATCTACTGTCCGAACTATTCCACTCTGCAAGAACAAAATCCTTGTGAAATTTTTTCAGAAAACACGTCTAAGAATTGGCAATAGTCAAAGACACACAACCAGTTTGTATTGTCGGAAACAGACCTCAAGAATGGCAAGTATTAACTGTTAAAAAACAACTAAGCATTTTTTGGTTAATAGAAATTTTGTGTTGCTATATTCCAGAAGAACCTGTAAGAAGGTTAGAAAAACTAAATTTGGAAAGTATTAAAAGAGGTAGAGGACGACCACAAAAGTGTTGGAAAGAAACAATAAAGAATGATCTAGTTTATTGGGAGTTAACTGCTAACATGGCATACGATAGGGATCTGTGGAAACAAAGAATCCATGTAGCCGACCCCGTTATGGGAAAAGGCTTAGTTGTTGTTGTTGTTGTATATTCCAGAGGAATCTACCATTAATTGTGCTGTTTCCCAAGGGTGAACTTGGGGCATAGAATAATTGAGTATAAGGACACTATCCTCCGGAACTTTCTTGGCTCAGGAGGTCCGGTCGTCAGTGGTGCCACCCTTCTGTAAGAGCCTCACTACTACCTTCTTCAACCCTAGGGTTGTTCTATCGTTCAATGCAGCTTCGAAGAGTGAAGCATATATAACACTTGCAAAACACTTTCAATGAAGCTCTCTTTCTCTCTCTCTCTCTCTCTCTCTCTATATATATATATATATATATATATATGTATATATATGTGGGTTGTGACTCGATATTCAATGGTAACATAATGTAAAATTTTAGGCCTCATTGCAATAGATGTGATGGACCTCACAATCATACAATTCATTGAGTATAAGTCACATTCTCTACGAGTTTCCTCCCTAACACACGCATATATATATATATATAGTCAGACCCAAGGATAGTATGAGTATTAAGTGTAAATGCGTTAAAAATGTTGAGAGTTCGATGCCTGATTGTTTAAGGAAAGAAGAAAAGAACAAAACAGAAAAGAAAAAAGAGGTTTGCGTGAGATTGCGTGACAACATTAGTGTACCCTCAGCTTTTGTTTCAATAAGATACCCGATCTAACATGAGAAAAGTAGTTTCGAGGGTAAAACCGTATCAACCTGGAAAACGTAGAAGTATCCATCTCATGGAAAGTGCAAAGCCACACGCTACGAGCCAATAGATGCAGTGTGGTTTTAGCAAGTACAGCTGGAGATTTTTTGTTTGTGGAGATTATTACGTGGATTTTGGAAAAAGGTAGGAAAATAGGGAAAAGTTTCACAATGTCTGTCATCAGCTTGAGCATAAATCTCCTTTTCTATTCTTTCTCTGAACAGTTTTAAAGATGAGCAGGTCTCAAGAAGATGGAATACAGGAAACATGCATGTATTATGTCAGCTAGTGGCCTTAGAACCCATCACTTTCTGTACCCCAAGAAAGAGTGTCCTCCTAAATCCTCAAAAAGGAAGGTGAATGAGAAATACAGCAACATCACCAAGTTATTCCTTTTGACAGTCACTTCTTGTGGCCATCGCCAGATTGATATATAGCACATCAAATCAAAAGACTATGGTGAGTGTGGTCCCTAATTTTGTGGCCATGACGAAACACAGATTAAATGTGTGAACCTAACTTGCTGTTTGTGGGCAAGAAGTGACTAGTCACTTCTTTAAAAAGTACCCTTCTATATCATTTTGCACATTTTTCAAGTTTTTCTGGTTTGAAACTACATGAAATCCATAGTTTTTATTTAAATTGTTTTGGACGCGGGGGGCAGAAGATGCATTTCACCAACAATGAAAGGAAATTGCGGGATGAACGATCATCAGTTTAAATATTATCTATTGTGATATTTTAAACATTTAAATGAATTTCAATTACGGCATATTTTAAGTGTTCTTTAAGGATTTTTTTCTTAAAACCCATCCTTTATTCCTAGAAAATACTTCTGCCATTGTTTACTAATCTTCTGTTTCCTTCAAAATACAAGGCGCTTCCAGAAGATATGAAGGCGCTTACAGCAATGTCGAGTGCAGTCACACTAATAACCACCTTAAAGAACATAATGGAAAACCTAGATTTCTTTCTTCTTTTCAACGGAGATAATGATCAATCACATGAAGATTCAAAAGTTCATTTCTCAGAATTTTGCCACTATGCTGTGCAATAAACAGCTATACATACATGTATGCATACTGGAATATATATATGTGTGTGTGTAACCACATAAAAATATCTTGTATGAGGTAGCATGCAGAACACTGATGGGGCCAACTAGACATGTCCTACCCGGAACCGCGGTTTCAAACTATCGGTTCCGGGTTACTAGAACCGGAACTATCTCAGAACTGTTAAAAAAAAATTAAAAAATGGTAGCGGCTGACTCTCGTGGGAGTTGAATACCCGCATGGGGTGGCGGTTAGTCATTGTCTACTGAGCCAAGCTTCAACTTGTGTAAATACAACTGTAATATATATATTAATAAATGGTTTTAAACCATCAATTTCAGTTCTGGTTCTAAGCCGGTTTTTAAAAACTATAATCCGTAACCGAACCAGAGAGTGCCTGGGACCGGTTCCTAACCGGCCATGTCTAGGGCCAACTGGTCATCGTAAATTTAAGCAAGGTAAAAGTGTAAATCTGTTTACAAGGACAGTGCAGAATGGGAAAAAACAAAAGCTACAGTTAAGAGAAGCACATAAAACAAATGTCATATCTATATTACCATCCAGTACAAGCACCCAGTACTGCAAGCCAACTAAACAGGCATTTCACAAAGAAGCCATCTTTTAAAAGTGTAGTAGTCTGGAGTTGCTGAAACGACTTTTCATCCATCTTATGTAAAGCATGACTTTTCGTTCGGCTTTTGCTTTAAGAAGTTTTATCTTGATTCTTTTTTTTAGGCCTAAAAGATTTTCTAGGCCTGCCACTGTCCTCATCTCTTCCAAACTGAACATTATGTGGGATTTGCCCTTCCAATAGAGCAAAAGCTTTTACTTAGCTGGTCATGCAAAGTGACCCTTTACCATCAATCAAACTTCAGTTACCTTCTTATTAATTGATGAATGGAGAAATCGAAACGGGAAATCTTTCTTTCGGAAAGAAATTCGACGGCCTTGTGTGTTTGTTTTACTATGGGAGATTGACTTGATAGTCAGATTCAACAAGAAGTTAACGAGCTTTGTCTATGCACAAAGCACTATAAGCTGTCATTCTGGATGCTTGTTATCTCTAAGAAACAGTTTACCACCCACCACCTCTTTTGTGTAGTGTCATTTTGTTTGTGTGATAAGAATGATCTAACTTATGTTGAATTAACTGTTAGCATGACACATGATCGGGTTCTATGAAATAAAGAATCTATGTATCCGACCCTACCTAATATGAAAAAAGGCTTAGTTGTTAAAATCATATCAACAACCATATAGCCTAACTTTGTTCTTGTCATTTTGGATGGATATTGATACAAAATATTTGGGTGTGTTAAGATTTTGGGTCAAATATTATATATTGCTAGTAACCATGTGTCCGAAGTTGTATACAGGATTTTGGGTTCGAGAGGGTTCCACTGAAATGGGGTCCCGTTTAGTATTTGAATCTCAACACCAACCAAATCCAAAACCATCTGATAGTCTGAATCCAGTCCCATTATTTGCATATAGAATATAACTTGATAAGCTTTTCAAGATGGCTTCAACACTAAAATTCGCCACTCGGAGCCAAACCCAATCATTCGAGACTCAATTAGTTTCTCGTAAATAATAAGATTCGTATTGGTACTTGGAATATTGGAACATTGACCGACAAGTTAATGGAGGTGGTAGATATTATGATTTTGAGAAATATTCACATTTTATGTTTATAAGAGACAAAGTGGGTTGAAGAAAAAACAAAAAAAAATTGAGACTACATGTTTTAAATTATGGTATTAAGAAAAGAAAAAGGCTTGAAATGAAATTGGTATTATTATAAATAAAGATTTAGAGGATAGTGTAGTCGACATACAATGATATGGTGACCGAATTATGATGGTAAAAATAATGTTAGGAGTAAAGGCTTTGAATATAGTTTGTACTTATGTACTCAAAGTAGGATTATAAGATAGTATGGGGAATGTTTTTTGAGAGGAATTAGATAACGTAATTCAAAGAATTTCACAAAGGGAGATGATTTGTTTGAAAGGAGACTTCGATGAAAATGTTGGTAAAGAGACATTAGGATATCAAGGTATTAATGAAAACTATGATTTTTGGATATCAAGGCCTTAAATCATTTAAATAAAGACCGAACTAATATGCAAATAAGAAGCAATTATAGGTTTAGTGCAGAAGCTCGTGTTCAGCTCATTTGGCTCATATCTTGACTTGGATCAGGTTGGACACAGGTTACCCGACCCCATACCCGACATCAAAAGTTTGCCTTATTCTACACGATTACCTTTACGGAAACAAACCGCACCCTAGGTCGTGTAACCCATCAGATCGGGTATGGATACAGGTTGAGCACTTATGTAATATGACCTCAACCTCAGTTTCATATCAATATAGTCTGGGTTGGGTACGAACCAGGTAGGCCAATATTTCCATCCTTAACTCCTCTCAAAAAACAATATGAACAAAGAAGGCAATGGACTTGGCCGCTAAACTTTTCTAGCGGTCATGCCTATGTTTTTAAAACTGCAGATCGGATCTTATATAATCTAATTTGCTCTAAGGTCATGAACCGAAGCCCTAAAGCTGATCCAACCCATTTACCCAAGCATACTTAAAATCCGATCGTTGATTGCATCCAGTTCAGATATGGACGCAAATAAGCTGAATCGGGATCCAATTGTTAATTGCACCCTGTTTTGTGTACCGGACCCATATGCATATGATATGACGCACGGACACGTCTACAAATAAGTAGCAGCAAGATCGTGTCATGTGAGTTGGACACTAGGGGTACAATTGAATTGAGTCAATTCCGGGCATGAGCAAGCTGGATTCGGCTTGTTTAGAAAAATGGTTATCTCGCTCGAGCTCTATCGAATCGAGCAGTAGTTGAGATAGATACGGGCTACTTGGGTCCGGGAACCAAATCTCACTTCACAATTGTTATATCGGGCTTGCTTAGGTTCGATAGCGATCGAGTTGAGTACGGGTGAATGAGCTCAGCTCAGCTCAGCTCATTCATGAGTCGATAGAGTCGAGCTAAAGCCACAAAATCTGATCAAACTCGATATTTCGTCGAGTAACTCGATTCGGACAGATGTTTCGTGTCCGATGCGTATAAGCGTGAGACACGAATCATGCTAGGACAACTGCTTTTCGTGTCTCTGTGACTCCTCCGGTAAGTGCAGTAGCGCCATATCTTCTTCCCGCAATCGTTACAGCAGGCAGTGGCAGGAGAGGGCGCCAGAATCAATGACACTCAAGTCTCCCTTCTTCGAATCCTTCCCCTCTTCGTTCACTCCTTCCTTTCTCCCTAAACCCTCTCTTTGCCAGATTTCCCTCAACACGAGAATACGGAATCCATCTTCTTCTTCATTACCATCTCCGTCTTCATCGCTGAAAGCGTCGGAAAATTCGCAGTCTAGACGAAGCAGGGAGCCGGTTTCCGATGGGGAGGAGGAGTCCGGCGCAGGAGCCGCCGCCCCCACCAGAGGAGAGATCCTACTTCTCAATCACCATCGCCACCGCCTTTCCCTTCTGACGGCGTTGCCCACTTCCTCGGAGAAGAGCAAGAAGAAGAAGAAGAAGCAGCAGGATGCGGGATTCCGGAAAATGGCTTCCAGCGTCGTTTCGTGCTACGGCTGCGGTGCCCCACTGCAGACGGCTGAAGTCGATGCCCCGGGCTACGTCGACCCCGAGACGTACGAAGTGGTGAATTCTCTCTCTCTCTCTCTCTCTCTCTCTCTCTCTCTCTTGGTAATGTTTCTTTTGTTGTGAATACAATACAATAACACACTGTCTTCGGATTACCTGATGCTGGTGAATGTGATTTGCGCAGTATGTTTGAATTTGGGCTCAGTTCTGTTTGCATTTTGATGCAGAAGAAGAAGCATCATCAGCTTAAGACGGTTCTGTGTGGGAGGTGCAGGCTTCTATCACACGGGCACATGATTACTGCCGTTGGTGGCAACGGTGGATATGCCGGCGGGAAGCAGTTCGTAACTGCTGAAGAGCTTCGTGAGAAGTTGTGCCACTTAAGAACCGAGAAAGCATTGATCATTAAGTTGGTAATGTATTCCTTCACATCGCCACATACTTTATGTGATATACGGTGCTTTTTGTATGTGTACGTATGCTTATACTATCCCAAGTGTGTTATGTTTCTATATTCTCTTCGTAGTTGGTGCCACTATTTTTTCTTTATTATGGCATACTTTAAAATGTTATTGTTAGTTGTATGCTAGCCAATACTTTCTTTTGCTTATTATTGACAACTGAATCGTCTTTGGAGAATGAAAAAGACAACAACAACTAAGCCTTTTCCCATACTAGACGGGGTCAGCTACATGGATTCTTTGTTTCCACAGAGCCGTAGATCATTCTTTATTGTTTCTTTCCAACACTTTTGTGGTCGTCCTCTATCTCTTTTAATACTTTCCAAATTTAGTTTTTCATACTTTATTATAGGTTCTTCTTTTGATCTTCTTTCTATATGTCTAAACCATCTTAAATGATATTCTCTCATTTTATCCTCTATTGGTGCCACTCCTAATTTGTTTCTAATAACCTCATTATGTATCCGGTCTTTTTTTGTATGACTACTGATCCATCTCAAGTCTCAACATCTTTATTTGTGTCACAATCATCTTTTGTACATCTTGATGATTAACTGCCCAACATTCAACCATAAAACATGGCAGGTCTAATTGCTACTCTATAATATTTACCTTTTAACTTTAATGGTATCTTCTTATCACAAAGAATACATGATGCTCCTCTCCATTTTAATCAATCATCATTAATTATATGCGTAACATCTCCACCAATTCTTCCATCACTCTAAAAAATTGACCTTAGGTATTTAAAACTTTCCTTTTGGGGATGCAATGTGTGCCAATTTTAATTTCTATGTCGTCTGATGTAACCAAATAATCAAACTTACATTCCATATATTCTGTCTTTGTTCTGCTAAGTCGGAGGCCTTTGCTTTCTAATGTTTCTCTCCATAGTTTCAATTTTCTATTAACTTTTTCCTTAGACTCCAAGAAACATAAGAAAATTTAAGCTACAACTTGCATATAAAGCCTTTGTGGTAAAGTGAGTGCTTCTATAGTGCTGCAATTAAAAGAGGTGCTTTCATTGGTTGAGCGCCTGTAGCTAGTTCTGTCTATCCTGCAAACATGTCTCTTGTCATTATGAAGGCTTCCTCTCAAATCAGATTCAACAGTTGTTCAGCGTGGGGTGGTTTCTGGTGGTTAAAGGGTGAAGCTGCTACTCTGTTGTGATTCCTTTGATTTGGATATTTACCCCTAGTTAGAACTGTTTCCGCTCAAATTACTATAAGGCCTAGAGAAGTATTTCACAAGTTATGGTAAGGCTTATCAAAATGTGTCCGTGATGGTATCCGCTCATTTTCCTTGGGAGATAAAGGTGGTTGTCCTTTGCTTAATGGTCAATGCCCAATTCAACAATTCAGTGGGGCTTGGGGGTTGGTATCGTTGCTTTTGAAGTCAAACATATCATGTTTTCTTGACATTTTATCTGGCCCAAACTTACATTTGATATCTGTTATTGAGGTATTATCTTGTATCATTTTGATATAAGCAAGAATTTCATGATGTCCAATTACCACATTACAGCGCCACAGTTTACTAGTTTATATATGTCCTTGATGATGCTCATGATATGCTGTCCTTTGTGTAGGTCGATATTGTTGATTTCAATGGAAGTTTTTTGTCCCGTATCCGTGATATTGCTGGTGCAAACCCTATCGTCTTAGTTATAACGAAGGTAAGCCCTCGGATACTGGTCCTAATTGCCTTTTTCTTTTGGTCTTGTGCCGATGTTAATTTAGTGCCTCTGACATTAATTTTAGGTCTTTCAATTATCTAGGTTGATCTCCTCCCTAGAGGGACTGATCTCAATTGTGTTGGTGACTGGATTGTGGAGGCCACAATGAAGAAGAAACTTAAGTGAGTTCATACGACAAATGAAATTTTAGGTTATTTTAGGAAAGAATGCCAACCTCGTCTTTTTACCTATATGATGACAATTTTCTTATGTTAAGTATCTTTAATGGCAACTCCGCCCGATGTAAGGGATCACCCTTGCATGGCCGGTCCCAAGCCCGGATAAAGGAGGAAGGTTGCGTTAGGCTTCCGACAGCCAGCCTAAAACTTGTCGAACTTATTTACCATGAATTCTACAAATTATGATAGGGTTATGTGAAAACAAAGAATCCATGTAGCCGACCCCATCTAGTATGGGAAAAGACGTAGTTGTAAGTATCTTAAATGACGTATGTTCCCATTCCCTGACCATGTTTTTTTACCGATGGAATCATCACTCGTGTATCCTTAGGATTTTCCCTAGTGGGTCAGATTGTTTCCATCTTTTGTTTCAGGATCTCCATATTGTGTTGGTTCTGATGCAAATGATTTCATTGCTATTGTTGAATCAATATCATATGTTTTTTGCAGTGTTCTTAGCATCCATTTGACCAGCTCAAAGTCTATGGTGGGGATTGAAGGTGTTGCAGTTGACATCCAAAAGGAGAAGAAGGTTGGTAGTGGTATCTTGCCAGTAGTGTTTGATTTTGATACATTACGGTTATGTTTTTGATGTGTGAATTTATTGAAGGAAACATGAAAATAGTAGGAATGTGGTTATTCTTGATGGGGTAAGTAGGGAGACATTTTCTATGTAGATGCGGGTACAGCCTGAACTAAAGTATCTTATGAGTGAAAAGATTACTTTTTCTATATCTATGGACAATTAATTAGCTTTGGTGGAAAGGCTATTGTTAATAGGGTAACATACAACTACAATGCAATGCAGTATATCTAGAATCTCGAACACTCTTCTGGGAACTGGAAAGATATGATTTGTTTCATACACTCTTATATGGTTAGTACCTTTGGAGAACTAGGATATTTGTGTACTTTAAATTTCTGTCTCTTGGACTCTACTAGAGACAGAGTAGAGTTGTCCTGGTCCAAGTTAGGATCTTCCAGAAACAGGAATAAGGTCAATGAATGAGCAAATGCATATGTATGACATTGATCTGTTATGTAGGTAAGGTGGATCTTGATCTTCCATGCATATTAGGTATTCTACAGGTGTCCTTTATTCTAGCACATGGCATATCACGTTGACTTGCAATACCTATTTCAGTTGGCGAATGTTTCTTCCCTTTTTTTTTTGTTTTTGTTTTTAGTTGGTGAATGTTTCTTCTTTTTGAATTCATACTAAAGATTTTTAAAAATAACCATTGTTTCCTATCCTTGTGTTTCTTTAACTTGATTGCCTTAAAGTACCGCACCGAAGGATTGGATGCTTCCTAAAGCAATATTGGTTTCACCTTAAACTAAGTGTGAGAGTTCCTAGAATGAGCACTAAAGGTGAACACTTAAGTAGGAGAGAATTTCTGTACAGTTGATATTTGTCATGTGTAAACATCATCTGTGATACGGGAAGCCCATCTTTAGTTTCTTCACTTGGGCTCAATTCATGCTTTGTGAACTTCAGTTCTCGTTATTTACTGATAGTATCTGAACACGCTACTTTCATGACTGGTTTTGTATTTGCATCTGTAAAAGAATGCCATGTCATTCAACTTAAGTGTTAGGGAGTAATGTCTTGGCTTGGTTTTTGAGAAACATGGTAATTGAAGAACTACTTGTGATCTTTTGCATTCTTTTCAGAAATATATTTCAAATAATCAATTTTGAATTTTTTGTTTCTTGAGGAAGAATCAATGTTATTTTTTTTCTATCACCAGCTATTTTATTTCTTTAGATGCATCAAAGATGAGGATGAGAAGATTCTAGTGGCAAGTAATGATAAAAAAATAGTTAGAAAATTTATTTTAATAAGCTTTTTAACAAAAGTATAGGTGCTAGTATTAGTTTAGGAGAGATAACTAAATCAAAAGGGTTTATAAACCATAATTTCTATGTATATATATTCAAAGGAACGAAGTCAAAGAGGCTCTTAAACATATGAATGCCTGAAGAATGGAGGATGATTACACTTATACCTATATATAAAAATAAGGAAAACATTCAGAATTATGCGAATTATTGGGGTATCAAGTTTATAAGTCATACTTATACCTATAAAAAAAAATGAAAACATTCATAATTGTGCAAATTATCGAGGTATCAAGTTTATGAGATAGATTATGAAGTTATGGGAAAGAATTATTGAACGTAGGCTGATACAAGGATCAAATACAACAGAGAATCAATTTGGATTCATGTAAGGAAGATCTATTATTTAGGCAATTCACTTATTGAGACGTCTTATAAAACATTTTAGAGAAAAAAAACCCTTCACATGGTATTTATTGATCTAGAAAAAGCTTACGATAAGGTGTCAAGAGATATTCTTTAGGGAACCTTGAGAAAGAGAGGTATCCTATTGACATATATACGTATGATGGTGCACAAACATGTGTGAGGACTCATGAAGTAATGACAAACTTCTTTGAAGTTAATATTAGATTACATCATGGATCATCTTTAAGTTCATATTTATTTATATTAGTCATTGATGAGTTAACAAAACACATTCAAGATGAAGTACCATGGTGTATGTTATTTGCAAATGACATGAGCCTAAGGAAAAAGTTAACATAAAACTGGAACTATGCGAAAAACATTAGAAAGTAAATGCTTTCAATTTAATAGAACAAAGACAAAATATATGAAATATAATGTAAATTTGACAAAACACATTCAAGATGAAGTACCATGGTGTATGTTATTTGCAGATGACATGAGCTTAAGGAAAAGGTTAACATAAAATTGGAACTATGCGAAAAACATTAGAAAGTAAATGTTTTCGATTTAGTAGAACAAAGACAAAATATATGAAATATAATGTAAGTTTGACAAAACACATTTAAGATGAAGTATCATGGTGTATGTTATTTGCAGATGACATGAGCCTAAGGAAAAGTTAACATAAAATTGGAAATATGCGAAAAACATTAGGAAGGAAATGCTTTCGATTTAGTAGAACAAAGACAAAATATATGAAATATAATGTAAGTTTGACAAAACACATTCAAGATGAAGTATGCGAAAAACATTAGAAAGTAAATGTTTTCGATTTAGTAGAACAAAGACAAAATATATGAAATATAATGTAAGTTTGACAAAACACATTTAAGATGAAGTATCATGGTGTATGTTATTTGCAGATGACATGAGCCTAAGGAAAAGTTAACATAAAATTGGAAATATGCGAAAAACATTAGGAAGGAAATGCTTTCGATTTAGTAGAACAAAGACAAAATATATGAAATATAATGTAAGTTTGACAAAACACATTCAAGATGAAGTACCATGGTGTATGCTATGTGCAGATGACATGAGCCTAAGGAAAAAGTGAACATAAAATTGGAACTATGCGAAAAATATTAGAAAGTAAATGCTTTCGATTTAGTAGAACAAAGACAAAATATATGAAATATAATGTAATTTTGACAAAACACATTCAAGATGAAGTATCATGGTGTATGTTATTTGCAGATGACATGAGCCTAAGGAAAAGTTAACATAAAATTGGAACTATGTGAAAAACATTAGAATGAAAATGCTTTCGATTTAGTAGAACAAAGACAAAATATATGAAATATAATGTAAATTTGATCATTTAGTTATTTTAGAGGACATAAAAATTAAGATCGACACACATTGCATTCCTCGTAAGGAACATTTTAAATACTTAAGGTCAGTTTTTCACAACGACGGAAGAATTGATGACGCATAAAATTAATGAAGGTTGGTTAAAATGGAGAGATGCATCCGATATTCTTGACAAGAACATACCATTAAAGTTGAAAGGTAAATATTATAGAGCAGCAATTAGACCTGTTATGTTTTATAGTTCCGAGTATTGGTACAAAAGATGTTTGTGGCAGAAATGAAGATGCTGAGATGGATGAGTGGTCACACAAGGAAAGACATGATACATAATGAGGCTATTATAAATAAATTGAGAGTGACACTATAAATGATAAAATGAGAGGAAATCATTTAAAACGGTTTAGACACATAGAAAGATGACCAAATGTAGCTCCGGTAAAAAACTATAAGAAACTAGATTGTGAAAATATTAAAAGAAGAAGAGAAAGACCACAAAAGTGTTGGAAAAAACGATAAAGAATGATCTATCTTATGTTCAGTTAATTGCTAGCATGACACATGGTCAGGCTTTATGGAAACAAAGAATCCATATAGCTGACCCCATCTAGCATGAGAAAAGGTTTAATTGTTGTTGTTGTACCAGCTATTCTATTTCTCTGCAAATTTTTACTTGTTTCCTACTTTGCGATAGCCGTTTCTTCATTTTTCCCCTGTTAGATTTCTTAGAATGTTACTTTATGTTATTAAACATGTTGATCATGTTTCATCAAAAGTTTGGTTATTAGCCAAAAAAAATCTCTAAGTTTGGTTCCACATTGACTGTTCTTGATATCCCAGTTTTATAACATTGTTACTGAAGATATTCATTCTTTTTCTTTTCTTGGTTTTGCAGGGTCGTGATGTATACATTCTGGTAAGTACTTTCTTGGATTTAATCTTTTCTATTCGTATAGGATGTTGGAATTGTTTGACACATTTTAACTTGATTAAAATTTTAAAAATTGTGGAAGGCTGGAACTCCTTGGGAACTTTTGGAACCGGTGAAAAAAGGTCCAAAATATGATGCAAATGGGGCAACTTGTTGTATGATATTAGTTTATATCGAAGCATTCTGAATTTTCTTGATACATAAGAAATTATAAGTTAAACTAACTTGATTTTCCCGTCTCCATTTGCATGGCATGTATGGTTTGGAAAAGATTGTTAAAATATATGTATTTATCTGTATAATTTACTGTATTTTTCTCATTATTAAAGTGTCCAGGGCTACTCGGGCCAACTGGGAGAGCCAACACATATTTTCAGCAGCCAGCAGTTGAATGCTGCTGACTGCCCACTACCACTTTCACTCCTCTCTCTCTTCTCTACTCTATAAATACTTACCTATAAAGGTTAATCCTTCTTGGCCAATTTATATACATTTTTTTGTGTGTATTTACTATTATTCATTCTAGTCTTTTCTAAGGCTCTTTATAGTCATCTTTTGGTGACTCACGATTGTTGGGTACATGTATTGGATATCCGCTGCTCCATTCAACACGTTGAAGTATCATCTTCATTACAAAGATCACCTGATTTATGATATTAGTGTATATTAGGCGATACCTGTTGTTAGTAGCTTCTTTGGTGGTTTATTGTTGTGCTGAGTCTGCTGACAACTTAAGCACGCAAAAATGACCCATCCTTTGTCCCAATAATGGTATTGGACCTTAATTGCTTGTTATAATGATGTTGCATTTTATTATAAGATTTCTGTTGATTTTATCTGCATGAACAATGAATACCACTTATATTGCTACAGGGTTCAGCAAATGTCGGGAAGTCTGCTTTTATCAACGCTTTGCTACGGAAGAATTTCTACACGTTATTGAGATTTCTCTAGCTTTTCTTCTGCCATGTTTGCATCGACATGGAGAAATGCAAGGGGGGCCCTGGTGAAAATTTTGGAAGTTCAAAGTGTCACCAATATATCAGCTAGGCCCTTAGGTGAAAAGTCCTTTTCCCCCTAAGTCCTTGCTTATCTGCTCTTCTGGTTGAACTTGAAAGTCTTTCCTAACGCCTAATCATTGCCTGGCCATTATTTGTTTTTTCCTTTAATAGTCGTGGCAAAGTTTATCTACTCAAACTCTACTTACCTTTCTGTTTTTCATGTTGCTGTTTGAATCGAATTTTATCTTGTTTGAATGTCATATCTTTGTTTTTGCTTTCTTTGTTTTTCTTTTTTGAATGGAGCATCAGTATTCTTCTTCATTTTTGTTTCCCTTCATAGGCACAACCAATGACTTTCCTTATTATTCTCACAGTAAACTCGGGGAGAACCCATTGTGTTATGGTTGGTGAAGTAAGGTCTATGCTGTGCATGTTGTCACTTAGGCTCATTAACCATGTTCTTGAGCTAGGCTTTTGAAAATTTAATAGCTTAATATCCATAATATGCTTCAAGTTTTCTTATTTCGAGAGAAGGCAAATGAAGGAATTAGACATCTTGCCTCGTTTGTGAAAGGCGCCCTCTGTTATGTGAGTCCAACGTGACATGGAACTAAGTTCTTAATCTGTATTTTACTTCCATGTAGAGATGATGGCCAAAAAAGACCCAGTTGCTGCAGCTGCACGTAAATACAAGCCCATGCAATCTGCTGTTCCTGGAACGACACTGGGCCCCATACAAATTGATGCCTTTCATGGTGGCGGAGTATGTTTTCTTTTAGGCAAATTGTTCATCTATGACTATCCTAAATACCTTGTTAAGGCGGCGACTAAAATTGATACTCAACGATAAACTAATAATTCAGTTTGTTGTTGAAGTAGTGTTAAAGTCCGTAATTTTGGCACTTTACTGGATCCTTGTTTTATGGACTTTTGTCATGAACTTAAAGTATTAGTTTTCCTTTTGATATCATATTCATTGGTTCTCTTTCTGCAGAAGTTGATAAGGTGCTTCACTATCTTATTTCTATCTTCAAATTTTGGATGTCATCATTCTCTTTGATCATGATTATGCTATTCAAGATCACTTGATACATTATCGCTTTTGAAACTTTTTGACTCTCTCCTTAGTCTTAATTATAGCCAAAAATAGCCCCAGTGACGTCCTTGCAATGCTTTCATTTCTGGGGTTTTAATTATTAGTTCTCTGTTGTTTCGTCCTGAGTTGGACAAATTAAATGGCTTACATGTAGACCCTTTTTCCTTTTTTCTTTTTGCTAAGTATTTTGTTCTGTTGATGCTCTGTAGAAACTTTATGACACTCCCGGAGTACACCTCCATCACAGACAAGCCGCAGTGGTTCATTCTGAAGATCTACCTTTCCTTGCACCTCAGAGTCGTCTACAAGGCCAATCATTTTCTGTATGACCTGAGCTTTTGAGAATGTAATAGTATATTTTATTTTTCTCATGGTCGTTACTTTTGTGCAGGCGCCACTTGATAATGGGGCTCCTTGTGCTAGGCAAGCCAAAAGCTTAAATGGGTTTTCCATCTTTTGGGGAGGACTTGTTAGAATTGATATACTTAAGGTTTACACTGAACATCTCAATGTTCTTATGACATTTTCCTTGGCTGTTGTCTTTACACTGGAACTCCTTACTAATGAGCATGCCTGGTTTGTAGGTTTTTCCCTCCACGTGTTTGACATTTTATGGACCCAAGGCATTGCATGCACGCCTGGTTTCTACAGTTGAAGCAGATGACTTTTACAAGGTGGACACATGTTTGTAAACTTTGTTAAGGTTCTAAAAGTCTTAGTCATGTGGGAACTTGCCTATCACATTTATGAGAACCTGAAAGACTTATTTAGATTGTTCCGCTTCTCTAAAAAACAAATTATTTTAGGTTATCTATGTGAGCTATATTCTCCTTCTAGTTTTTTCTCTTATGTTTGTCCTGTCTTTTTTTTTTTTTTTGATGAATATGTTTTCTTTTCTTTCATTTGAATTATCAGTTTGATAGAAATGGAACAATGTTTGAGCCTAAACAATCCAAATTGACTGTCCTGTGTACACCACCATACTGGAGGGAGGGACGGAGTGAAAATTGTAGATTATGGTCTGCGGTTTGCCAAGTGCTGGTATATAGACCCTTGATCATTGCATCTGAAGTGGATAACCAAAGAAATTACTCTTCAAGTATACAGCTTTGACAATTTGTAGGTATATGGAAATACTGAAATACTTTCTTGAGCCGTTCTCAATCAGATTACTTGATTTAAAAAAGGGATTCATGAATATCTTTCCAAATGGAATGTATATTATAAGGTACCACACTTTCTACATAGGCGAAGGATCAGAATGTATATAAGATACATTTTTTCGGTAGTTACTAGCTCTTTGTTCCCCATTTAACCTATTCGGGGATCTCCAGAAGAATGCTTAGCACTTCAATCGTTATTTGAACAAAAGGATCACAATATGTTCTCTCCAATAGTGTAAAGTTGTGCTGTGGCTCCTTTTTTGCTGAGAACTACATGGATCTATCTCAGTAACGGCAGATGATTTATGCAACTTTTAGTTGCACAATTTTGTTTTTAGAGAATTGTTGTTCACCATTGAAGATGTATCTACAGAGAAACCTTGGAGTGCTTCTTACACCGCCATGCGGGAAAGAGAGGGCGGATAGCTGGCCTGGTCTTCAGTCTGCTCGCCTGTTGCATATAAAGTTTGAAGACTGGACGAGGTAACTTGTTTGTTACTACTGCGATTTCTGAAATTTCCTCAAACTTATCCCTGTGAAATTTTTGTGACGAAGATAACCGGTAAGGCTCTGCAAAACCCCACTTGCCCTTCGAAAGAAAAAAATAAGAAAGAGACCTTAATAAACCCAGAAGTAACTTCCTGAGTAGCTTCCCAAAAAATATCTTTTATAGCAGGTCATCTGAATTGATGGTTGTTTCTTTCAACTTTATTCCTAACATGTATTTGTAGTGATGAGTCTTAAGGATTTTTGTTTTGCTGCACAGCCGTGCTTGTGACGTTGCTATCGCAGGTTTAGGATGGTTAAGTATTGAGCCTATGGGAATATCATCCGAGTCTTCGTATTTGGTTGATGAAGATTCTCCCAAAGAACTACACTTTGTAGTTCACGTTCCAAAGCCTGTCGAGATCTTCATCCGCCCTTCTATGCCCGTAGGCAAGGCAGGAGCAGAGCAATATGTATTTCATGACTTGACAGAGAAACAGATGGAAGCGAGACCGAAATTGTTTATATGATTCAAGGTATAGTTCAGCTCATTGCTTCTGATTGTGAGCTTTGTATATCTACCAAGGCTATAAAGGGTCTTCATTTAGGGTTTTATCCATTGGATGGTGTACATGCCAATGCATCTTTGTATACAAATGCATACACTTAAAAGGCGAGTTTTATGCTCCCTAGTGTAAATTGGCATAAACATGCCAGAGTTTCAAAATCTGACAGCTTTACATTATTCAGCAGAATTGTCAATCTTTAAGGATACTGATTTCTTTCTTTTTCTTGTTCATGCTGCATATTGAGAGCTAAGACTTAGGATATTGTTACTTACTAGATGGTTTGAAGCAGCGGCGGAACCACTCGTGGGCATGGTGAGGCTGCTGCCTTACCTGAAACCTGAAATAATAAAAAGAACAAAATCAATACGAGCTGTCTGAATTTGTTGAAAGATTATATAGATCACCTCATCTAAATTTCACCCAACTGGACTTTGCCTCACTGCAGAAATTTTTTTAGGTCCGCTGGCTCGAAATCAGCTGTAGGAAACCGAATGGAATAAGCCAGATTTTCTGTCTCAGAAATTTCATGCTTGTGTCAATATTGGCATCGTTTAGTGAATGATGCCTCTTTGTGAGCTAATTAACTCTTTGGTTTCTTTTTAGGACTTGGAGGAATAACGAAACCCAGCATAGGATTCTACAATTAGGATACGGAATTGATACGGGTACACACTTTTTACTATACACACTTCAAATTTCTTGCTTTTCTCAAATTACCCTTAGATATTTTTGGTAATTATGAAATTACCCTTCCAGCTGAAAAACGAGAGCTTCTCTTTTAACGCACGAACTCCAAAAGAGGTGTGGGAAGGGATTTTACGATTTCTACAGCCGATTCGAATTGCTTTTGTCGGTATGTTTTTTGATTTTGTGTTCTATCTATTTTCATTTGTTTCTATAGAGTTTTAGCCGTTTTTGGTTTTCGGAAAAACTCAATAATTTTTGGCGTCTTGTGTTTGGGGACGTGCCTAGGTCGTGTCTCCCTCTTTAGAAGATACAATGCCTAGGTCGTGTCTCCCTCTTTAGAAGATACAATGTGATGGTGTATGAAAGATAACCATGTAGATGACAGTAGGGAGAAGATGAAACTGGTCCTTTATAGTACGAGGAGGATACACCATCCTCAGATGCTGAAATCGATATTGCAGAAAATGAGGGATTAACTGGTATGCTGGAATTACTTTCGAGCTTTGAAAGTCATATTGCATATAAGATTTGAGATGAACGGATATTTTTAAACATATTTGTCAAAATTATTTAGCAATATTGTTTATTCTAATGTATTATCTACTGGAATTACTTTTGAGCTTTGAAAGTCACATTGCATATAAGATTTGAGATGAACAGATATTTTTAAACATATTTGTCAAAATTATTTAGCAATATTGTCTATTCTAATGTATTATATAAATATATAATTACATGCAATATGAAAATTGATAACAACTTATACACGTTGCAAGGTGGGTAGAGTCTCACTAGTGAAGAGCATAGATGTGAGGTCAGGAAATTAGGTTGAGCTTGTAGACGGTAGTGGGTTGATTGGACAAGCGGAGTTATTGTATGAGGTGATAGATCATGCATTGATAATTGTTTTTGTCGAGTGCTGGTTGACAATAAAACACAAACACCTTCCATATGCCATGGGGTGAGATGACAATCACACTTCATGATATCTACGAGTATGTTATTTGTTGTATCAGTTATGTGCACTTTATATCAAGATAAGTCTAGAGATATGGTGCCTATAATGCTTGTGAATCTGTTGGCAAACGATTGTATGATGGTTAACAATTACGTTTTGGGTGTAGCTACACTAGCGTATCTATACAAACAATTAGAAAAGGCATCGTGGATAGAAGCATAACTTAGTGGATATACTTCCGTGCTTCAAGTAAAACTTTTTATTATTATTGCTTTCGTTAATTAAACTTATAGCTTCTTCCAAAATTAACAAGTATATGTATTATTTTTAGGCATGGATTTATGAATACTTCCCAACCTTCGGCCTAAATGGCAGGATGAAAAACCATGAGTATGTTGATGTATGGGTAGTGTGTGGCACATACAATCTCATGTTGATCGGCTAACTTAATATCGCAGGCAGTTGAACTTGATGAATGCATATAAGGTATTTTAAATGTTTTATATTCATATGTTATATTAAGATATTATGCATGCTTATTTGCTATGTTGTGCATTTAAGATTGATTGATAGTCATACAATTTTGCAAAATACCTTGATGGTAATACATATAAGTTATCGAGATATCATGGATGCAATCGCTGCATATGGAGCCTTACATGCCAGATCGCATAGTTCGTCAGTTTGATCGACATCAAGGCATCCTAATAACAATGATAAGACCTCCCATTGTAAAGAGGCCTGCAAAGTCATATGCGTATAAGGTACAATACGAGTCACGCGAAGAAACATGAAAAGTTCAACACCCACATTGTTTTGAGTTTGAGCATTTTAGAGTCTCAATATTGTACCCGTACAAGTGTAAGGAGTTATACATAGAGTGGTATACCCAAAGGACACACCAATTTATTATATGAGATTCTAGCACTCAACTACGTCATACTCAACCTACTCTAGTTAGGCAATATGATACATCGTTATATGTAGAGGTAAACGAAGGATTGTAACTCTATTAGAGGTTTTTCTTTTTTGTTATGTTAAAACTAACTTTTTTGTGCTTAATTTTTTATAAGAACGTATGATTGCGATACGGAAGATGGTTTTAGCAGCTTCAGTGCATGCAAAGTGTGTGTCATGACTGTTGGATGGAGATCCGTTATTGTTAGGCTTCTTGGAGACGTATGAGTAATCCTATAAAAAAATTCATCGGTTGACACTTGATGATGATGATGACGATTAGTGAAATTATAGCATTGTTTGTCTTACCGGATTGTTTGGGTTATATTGGATGTTATTTTATAAAATTGAAACATTGTATATGATACTCGATTTTAATGAAAGGCATTTGTGTTTTTTGGTATTTGTAGAAAAAAAGATAGAGTGTGTTGTAAAGATTGCAAGGTAATTTTAGGAGAAAGCTTAACCACCCAACATCGACTTTTAGTTATGTTGATGATTAGTGAAATTATAGCATTGTTTGTCTTACCAGATTGTTTGGGTTATATTGGATGTTATTTTATAAAATTGAAACATTGTATATGATACTCGATTTTAATGAAAGGCATTTGTGTTTTTGGTATTTGTAGAAAAAAAGATAGAGCGTGTTGTAAAGATTGCAAGGTAATTTCAGGAGAAAGCTTAACCACCCAACATCGACTTTTAGTTATGTTAACGATTAGTGAAATTATAGCATTGTTTGTCTTACCAGATTGTTTGGGTTATATTGGATGTTATTTTATAAAATTGAAACATTGTATATGATACTCGATTTTAATTAAAGGCATTTGTGTTTTTTGGTATTTGTCGAAAAAAAGATAGAGCGTGTTGTAAAGATTGCAAGGTAATTCCAGGAGAAAGTTTAACCACCCAACATCGACTTTTAGTTATGGATTTACAAATAAAAAAGTGAACAAAGAAGAAAAGAGTGCATCGAGCTATTCGGACTAAATGGTGGAACCTCAAAAGCGAGAAAGAAGATATATTTAAACAGAAAGTCCTTCAAGGAGATGTTTGAAATTATGTTGGCACACCCTGTAATATGTGGAACAATATGGCTATACATATTAGGAAAGTGGCGAAAGATGTGTTAGGGGTATCTAAGGGAGGTGTACCGGCACAAAAAGAAGCTTGGTGGAGGAGTGAAGTAGTACAAAATAAAATCAAGGCAAAGAGGGCATGTTACAAATTACATTATGCTAAGAAAACTAGTGAAACTTTAGAAGCTTATAAGAAAGCAAAGAAGGAAGCGAAAAAGGCCGTTAGTGAAGCAAAAGCTAAGATTTGGGATGACTTATATAAAAAACTCAACTCAAAAGAGGGTGAAAGAGATATTTTTAGGATAGCTAGGGCTAGAGATAAGAAAACTAAAGATCTTAATTATGTTAGATGCATAAAAGACGAGGAGAAAAAAATTCTAGTGGCAAATGATGATATAAGAAATAGATGGAAAAACTATTTTTATAATCTTTTTAATGAAAATAAAGATGTTAGTATTAGTTTAGGAGATTTAACCAAGTCAGAAAAGTATATAAACCACAATTTCTACCGACGTATTCAAAAGAATGAAGTCAAAGAGGCCCTTAAACATATGAAGGGTGGTAAATCAGGAGAAGATAATATTCCTATAGAAGTTTGGAAAATACTAGGAGAAATAGGAACCACTTGGCTCACAAGACTATTTAATGAAATATGAAAAAACCAAAAGATGCCCAAGGAATAGAGAGCAAGTACACTTATACCCATATATAAGAACAAGGGAGACATTCAAAATTGTGCGAATTATCGAGGAATCAAGTTAATGAGCCATACTATGAAATTATGGAAAAGAATTATCGAACGTAGGTTAAGACAAGTATCAAGTACAACAGAGAACCAATTTGGATTCATGCCAGGCATATCTACTATTGAAGCGATTCACCTTTTGAGACATCTTATGGAACATTTTAGAGCAAAAAAGAAAGACCTTCACATGATATTTATTGTTTTAGAAAAAGCTTATGATAGGGTACCGAGGGAGGTTCTTTGGAGAATTTTGGAAAAAAGAGGTATCCTATTGACATACATTAACCTTATAAGAGACATGTATGATAGTGCAAAAACATGTGTGAGGACTCATGAAGGAATGACAGACTTCTTTGAAGTTAATATTGGGTTACATCAAGGATTAACTTTAATTACATACTTATTTATAATGGTGATGGATGAGTTAACGAAACATATTCAAGATGAAGTACCTTGGTGTATGTTATTTGCAGATGACATTGTATTAGTGGAGGAGTCTAAGGAAAAAGTTAATAGAAAATTGGAACTATGGAGAGAAACATTAGAAAGCAAAGGCCTCCGACTTAGTAGAATAAAGACAGAATATATGGAATGTAAGTTTGATCATTTGGTTACCTCAGAGAACATAGAAATTAAAATTGGCACTCATTGCATCCCTCAAAGGAAAGTTTTAAATACCTTGGGTCAATTTTTCAGAGTGATGGAAGAATTGATGGAGATGTTACGCATAGAATTAATGCTGGTTGGTTAAAATGGAGAGGAGTATCAGGTATTCTTTGTGATAAGAAGATACTATTAAAATTAAAAGGTAAATATTATAGAGCAGCAATTAGGCCTGCCATATTCTATATGGTTATGAGTGTTGGGCAGTTAATCATCAACATGTACAAAAGATGTATGTGACAGAAATAAAGATGTTGAGATGGATGAGTCATCATACAAGAAAAAACCGTATACATAATGAGGTTATTAGAAACAAATTAGGAGTGGCACCAATAGAGGATAAAATAAGAGAATATCGTTTAAGATGGTTTGGACATATAGAAAGAAGATCAAAAGAAGAACTTGTAAGAAGGTATGAAAAACTAAATTTGGAAAGTATTAAAAAAGCTAGAGGACGACCACAAAAGTGTTGGAAAGAAACAATAAAGAATGATCTAGCTTATTGTGAGTTAACTGCTAACATGGCACACGATAGGGATCTGTGGAAACAAAGAATCCATGTAGCCGACCCCGTCTAGTATGAGAAAAGGCTTTGTTGTTGTTGTTGTTGTTGCATTTGTGTTTTTTGATACATGAATAGTTGTTACACTTAGTAATCGTCTTCGATATCATATACAACGTCGTTTTATGGTCCTCTCAATTATAGATATAAGTTGATACATTCTTTAACCGTAGTTGAATAACTTCCAATACTTTCATTGTGGTAATGGTGCCATGATGGAAAGATAAGAGGCATAAGTGAGCAATCAACCATGTCCATTTGCGAGAAAATGTAAACAAAATAAAAAATAATTTATGAATTGTCGCAATAACATAATATGTCATGAAAGATATTATGTTTATTGCTAGAAAATGTTATGTTGTATGATAATAGCATATGTACCACACATCCCTGACAGTAGATTGTGGAGTGTCTGATATTAGTGATAAAATATCGTTGATCCTATCATTGAAAGTAGTACCAACATCATATTCTAATGAATAGTGATAAATGAACTCATATCTAGCATTGTCATCTAATACTGACTAGGACATAATCCACCTAAATGAAGCAATATATTGAATAGGAGCATCAACACCACCATCCTATATAAAAATTTGTGCATATATGTGATGCCTACGTCCTACCTCCTTTAAGCACTCTTTACGAGATTCATGCCATCACTTATCTCCTTGTCTAGCAAGTATACTAATGAGTCTATACCTGTAATTTTCATCTCCAATCATATTTATCGAAGTATTTACGAAGATGCACATAAATTGTGGTATTGTTATCTCATAAGTAGGTTTGAAATCAAATTGCTTTGAAATGTTTTTCTCAACAGCAGAGAGAGGATCAAAGCTGTCTGAAAAATATATAAACATTAATGATTATAATATATGATAAACATTACGTCAAAACAGTAAGACACTTACATGTTTGTCTTATATGTGTTGTTAAATTCCAATGCATATGAAAATGCATGAAGCAAGTGCATGAAATGAGGATGGGAAGATACAATATTATTCATATTAGGAACCTTACGATGTCATGTAACAAAACCACTATCACAATCCTCAATAAACTCAATGAGTGTTTTCTCGGAATCACTTTCATCGTAAAAAGTTTCGTTCGAGTTGTTTGTTATCCTACCACGAAAAATAGCAAATTTAGTTGAAAAAGACGTGACACAAGCATGTTTTTAGTAAGGAGGATGATGTGGCTTTGTCGTGTCTACCATAAGGAAAAAGACATGGCACATTCATGTCTCGCTAAAAGGAGACATGGCGGAACCATGTCCTCCTTAAGTAAAGAGATGTGGCACTGCCGCAACACTCTTAAAGAAGGAGACACGACGGAACCACATCCCCCTTAAGTAAAAAGATGCGGCACTATTGCGTTTCAATACGCAATTTTGGCAACAACTTTGGTTTCACCCAAAATCGAAAATCTTTTCCAAACGGTTTAAAAATAATAAGATTTTAAGTAAAACAATGAAAATACAATGATCTTAGTAAAAACCAAACTTCTAAAATTAGAAAAACTTGAGACAATGGACGGATCGATCGCCTCTTCGATTTTTTTTTTCGTTCTTATTGTTTCTTGATTTGTTTGATTCAATCTAAGTTCGTAACTAACTAATCGTGAGGCTTTGTTTCAAATAATCATGTAGCACTTAACAATCAATGAAAATGGGTCGCCATAAGAGAAAAGAAGGGGTGCCAGAATTTGTTGTGGAGAGGAAAGAGAAATGCAGCTAGGGGTATTTTTGGTATTTATAAAAATTGTGGTGTGTGGATAGTAAAAGGGGAACAACCCCTTAGGATACTGCTTCCAGGTCTATGCTGGGCATTCGACCCGAGCAGTACCGTGGGGTGGCAATTTAGTGTTGTGGATCATGTGTCGTTTCCTGTTTGTGTCAAAAGCAGGTCAAGCCGAACATTTCACTCAAATCTTTTCGGTTAGTTCGGGTGCGCATGAGAATTGAGTTTGCTCATGTTTGGTGCTGCATTTCTTTCATGCCCTGGGTCATGTTCCTATTGTGTCATTTCCTGTTTTGATTCAAAAGCACAGCAACCTGAATCTGACTTTGTTTTTGATGGACACTAAGACTGACTTCTAAGGTGTGTGTCTGTCCTGTCTTATACTGCCAAACTTTGGTTCTTATTTCTTCGATCTTAGTATGACCCGGGCCATAATACAAGTTGAAAGAACCAATCAGCGGTTTGTTGCTGGTTTGCAAACTTAAATTGTCCCTAGAGTCCAGCTTGTTAGCATTACCTTGCTGAGCACAGCGTGAACCAAACACGAGCCGATTGAGATGAGCTGAACATGGTTTGCTATTCAAGCTCGAACCGAGTTTTCTTGTGTGTAGTTTCTGTTGAAAGAATCGAGATCCCAATGATTTTAGTGAAAATGCTTTTGTGCAGATTATATAGTAAGATTAAATCATTTGCCAACTTGGTTTATATATACCCATCCGATTACTTGAATTAACATGGATTCATCAAATAAATGTTTTAGATATACTTATCTAAGCAAGCTTATATCCAAACCGAACCGGAGACGGCTCATGTTTCTCATCACAAACAAGCCTGGGTTTCGGCAATGCCAGAACCACAAACTGGCATCTCCTAGACCTACTTGGGAGTAGACCACTTGCATTTGAGAACCAGCAACATTGGACTCCTAGTTCCTTCCAACTTCGAAGGCATGCTCAGTTGGATGCATTATAGTGATTATATTCATAGGCTTAGTGGACCGGATCTGGGTATGACGGGTATTACTTGATTTATAAGATTATTTAGTGAAATATAGAAAAATCGAAAGATGCATGTTGAATAAAAGAAGAGTACAATTCTATTCATATACAAGAACAAACAAATATTTAGAATTGTGGAAGTTATCTTGGTACAAAGTTGAGTCATACTATATTAGGGCGTGGAGAGATATTATTTAGAGAACTTTGAAAAAGAGATGTATCTCTTTGACATACATCAATCTTATAAGAGACATGTATGATGATGCACAAACATGTGCATTTTCCCGACATACCTTTAAATTTAATCTGTAATTGAAAGGCGATTGGGAGAGAAAGAGCAAGAACATGTTCACTGAACATGTTATATGGTTTGATAAAAGTTAATTTTTATTAAGAAAATGAAGTTCCTTATACTGCTATTATAAGGTGTTTGTATTTTATGTAAAGCGTGTGTAAACAGATTTTACAATAATAAGTCATTCCTTATCTTATAAACATGCAAAACAAGTCCTTCGTTAGAACATATCCAACACAGCCTTTCACTTTAAACCCATGTCAATATTTTATTTTCTCATGGAAACTCATCTTAAGAGCTCCATTAATCTGACTATCTTAGCGTTGTAAGCGATAATCTAGGCAGAAGCTGAACCTGGTAAGGCACAGCTGCACTCTCTCTCTCTCTCTCTCTCTCTCTCTCTCTCTCTCTCTCTCTCTCTCACACACACACACACACACACACACACACAGACGCAGAGCGTGAGTCGAGTTCAAAGGATCAGAGCAGCGGATTCACATATTTCCAGGAATAGAGTTGATCCCAGGGGAAGCAGTACGTGGATGTCAGTTTTCAGGCATAAATTGATTTCACTGTTTGGATCCAACCAGATTTGACCTACTGAGAAAATGCAATAATCTGGACGTGGGTTTAGCGCCATCTGTTTCAAAGGCCTTTCTTTATAAGCACTGTGTCATGTTGGGAGCCATTAAGTGAGCATCTATTGCTCTGTCAGGATTCCATGTTCATAAATCGCTCATCCTGATCTTAGATGATCCTTTCACTACTTACATCTCCCACTTTTAACAGCCCAAACAACGCAAGACAATACTCCTATTTTTGCTTTTTTTTACTGGAAAATAAATAAGTTTTTTTTTCCACCATACGTGGGGTTCACTACACGGGTTGGGGATGGGTATGCTTGCACCGGACCCCATACCCGAATCGCCATTCTGTGTCATGTACATGCCTTGATATCCAACGGGCCAGGTATTGTTTTGGCTTTTTTTTCCTTGCTGAGCACCTCATTTTCAACTCCAATCTTAATAAAATTCTTAAATGAGCATTTCACATTAAGATCAAACCATTGTAAATCTACTCTAAATAATTTAAAATGTTTTAAAGTTAGGCAGTTGAAGTTTTGTTTCAACATCATATATATATATAAGGTATAATTTAACACACAAATATAAAATGTATTCAATGATCAGTTCACTTTTGAGCTAAATCTAACATAGCTCTGTCGTCAAGATTTTTAAGAGGGAGTTCGCATCTCACCGTCCACAAAGGTAACAAGAAAAAGGAACAATGTTTTTTCTTTCCTCTTTTAGGTTTCGGGCAACTAATCTACTGCCCTTATTTTTTGAAAAGGAAAAAGATGCTGCCCTTTAAAAGCCAAGGTGTGAGTCCGTCATGTGCTTGCCCCTCATTGCACATGGATTGTAGGGTTGTTCTGAAAGGGTTGAATAAACATGTGGACGATGATATGTTGTCTCATATGTCAATGGATGAGAGTGTGTGGCCCCTGCCTCAATCTGGTTAAATTGCACCAGTCTGGATGTGGACATGTGTTGAGCAATAAAGTTCCATTAATTGTGACTGGCAAGACGGAGGTAGTGAGTTCGATTCCTGGGGCGTGCACGACTTGGCTTTGGCCTCCCTATTGTAGGAAAAACATTGTTGAACTTTTGACCGGTTTAGCCAATGTCCCGATGTGAACCTTGCTAGTCGTAGAGTTCGCAATTTTGTGTTTTGGGTCGTGTTCGTGTCAATATATATTTGTACACGAAAAGTAGGCCAACTCAAAAGCTTCAGGATTTTTCTCTCCGGTTACATTTTATTACATTTCCCTGTCATTTTAGGTGGACAAGAGTGGCTGTTTTGGGCTGGGTTTGTGTTAGGTTTTTACGTCTTAGATTGCCAAAATTCCATGTTTCGGGTTGTGCTTTCTTTGTGTCATTTTATGTCCAAAAGAGGCCGTCAAGCCAACTGTTTTGTATTATGTCGTTTGTGGTTGACTCGGTACAGAGTTTTGCACATCCTATACAATCCTTTAGCTTAGGGTGCTTGATTACGAGGCCTAGGCTATATACTACTTTACTATGACCGAGTTCTAATCAAACTTTAAGATTTAATATACATATAATAAAATTACTTTTTACTCGATTACGAGACAGATAAGTCATTGAAACTCAACTTATTCCACGGGTCTAAGATCATAATTGAACACACTATAAGGTTGTTTTAGTTGATAATAGTTGCTTTCTCATCCAACATTTTGGCATCCGTTCATAAAAGATAACGCAGAGCCCAACAAGGAGAAGGCTCAGGGAAAGGATTAAGCTGGCCTGATGGGTACAGGGTAGGCCGACCACGCTAGGCGGCAGCTGGTGCAAGCCATGTTAAATAGCTGTTTGGTCTTCAAGTGGATGGTAGTGTGGCCCAGACCCGGTTGGACCATTACCTTGCCGGTGAAATCATGCGATTGAGCTCCATTATGGGGTGCAGGCCGAGCCTAGTGGTGGCTGACTTGAACTCAAAGGTCCAGACCAACCAAAGTAGGTCCTGATGCAGTGAACAAAATTTGGCACAAGTGTGCTTCGACTCCAAACATCGGCGGAGATCCTTAGATCCAAAGGGTCCGACATCTCGTGGTGCCTAACAATTCCCAAGTCCTAACCAACTTAGGTCTTGGCTAGTTCTCGTATGTGAGATATCCATCCACTTTGCAATCAAACCCATGGATTTCAGGTCTGATATCAAATTCCAAGATCCGTGACCCAAATACGTTAGAGTCAAATACACTCCAATGAGCTATTAGGCCAGATTTTATGTTGCTGGATCACGCACCTTATGGCTGCATGTGGGATAATGTTTAGTGTGTTCTGTGGGCTGGTGGACAGGAACAGAGCAGCAGACGAGCAGGTTTGAATCCCTCACCCAGAGGGAGAGAGACGGGGGGGAGAGGGGTTCTTAACAGTGGCAGGCCTTCTGGGTTGACCTACATTACCAAGAAATGGCACTTTAGTGATGTGGCATGTTTTTATTAAATTATTAATAGTTATTGTTTTATAATTTCACGAACATACCTTTATCATGCATTATTTTTCATTATACATGCACATATATATATATATATATATATATATATATATATATATATATATATATATATATATATATATATATATATATATAATGAGAAAATGGGATCATGGTCATTTTTAACTAGCTCACTTATGTCATATGAGTGTAATTTAAAAAATAAAAGAAGATGTTATTATACTCATATTCTTCAAAAACATCTTTTTCTACTAATATAAATAGAGATAGAAAAAGTTTAATATTTGTTTTCTGCTTCCCAACAAACCTACTAAGAATTTATTTTTCAGACATTTTTCTAAATATACTTTTAATTTGAACATTAAAATTTCCTAATATTTAAATGAAACTTTGGTTCTTTGTGTTGAGAAACCTTTGCCAATTTGGCGTAGATCGAATGAAATAGACATCATATATCGTAGCACAAAATTTTTATTTAATGGCGAACACTTCTAAGGAGACATAAAAAGGCTTTAAAATGTTTGACGATCTTACTTTGCTGTCAACCAACTTAATGGTAAGGCAAATTCATACAGCCGATCTCGCTAACGTGGTAAGACTTTATTTTGGTTATATATATATAATAAATCCTGTTGAAGGTGGTAAGACTTTGCTTTGGTTATATATGCAAGACTTGATAGTGCTCATTTCTCACATGCCAACTTGTGGAGAATCTATTGTTTTTCCGTGATATGAGTATTATTTTAGAAAAATTTAAGATTTTTTGAAAAAGAATGAAAACTAACATTATTACACTAGTATCCTTAAAAAGCAATTATCAAATAGCATTAGTGGTGGATAGGATTCAATCACTATATATATATATATATATATATATATATATATAAAGAGAGAGAGTTCATGTTTTTTTAGACAATCTAGTTTGGTGTCCGACTCAGCCGTGTCTTTGTGACATCAGGTCCATATACGTACATCATAGGTGCAGTTAAATTGTCCTTGAGCTTGTGGAGGATACTGAGGGGGATGACATCACCGGAGCCCTAAATCCTGGCCGATAATTAATGGCCTCGGAATCATTGACACCGTTGATTCTCTATCTACACCTCTCTCCAATTACTCGCTTTGGAAAGTACTAGGAGTTGGGGTAAGAACAACCCAAACTCATCGACCCGAGACACCAAACCAAACTTATTGACCTGATGTGCTACTAATGTGAGCGTTCGAGCAGTTTATATTCGGGTTGGATTAAACTGTTTCCGATTCAATCGGATTGAATCGGGTCAAATTTCTAGGATTACCAATCCCGTTGTATCTGGGTCCAAGAATGATCCAGTGGACGTACCCAATCCATGGCAAGTGGATCCAGTGTCACGTGGAATCAGTTTGACTGACTCCGTATCAGTATTATACGTTCTCCCAAGAGCTCAAGAGCTTCATTGTTGTCACCTCAAGCTTGTATAAGATTTCCATTTTTCACTTAATTAAGCAACTTTAGTTAGGCATTTCGCTTATTCAACGAATCAAGTATGTCTTTGCGTTTATGTACTTATATAAATGTATGTATATGTGTATGTACGTCCATGTTTCAAAGACCTATATGGTGCATGCGTGCACATACACAAACACGCACACAATTATCATAACATGAGCAAGCCGGGCATATAGGATATTGTCAGTTCGTGTCGCGTCCACGAATCATAAACGGCATATCTGTGATGAGAGAAGGAAGCCTTGGGCCTAATCATTGTGGAGAGCACCTACCGGAACCGATCATGTGCCTCTCATCACTCACATGATTCGCTTTCTATGGGCACCCACCCTTGCCTCCCTCCACACTTTGCGAACCAACCGAGACATTCACACCGGGCACGCACCAACGGCAACGCCCCTTCTCGTGAAAAAGAATCGCGACGGTCCACGTGTAGCCAAGGCTGAAGATGGACGGCCACCAGTGACCGTCGATTTATTTAAGCCCCCTGCATGAGGTAACCCACGTTACATGAGCGGTAGGATAAATATATTTCTCGTGAACAGCTCAGGCCTTCTTCATTTATTTCCCTTCACCACCAAATTTTTATAACAATTAAACCCTGACCTTCTCACTCATTGCACGTTAAAGTTTCCTCCCTTCTTACTTTTCTTTCGTATGAATTTACGCGTTATGTTACTCTATTAAGGACTATAACCAAAGGTGCACGCAGTGGTGAACCGATAAACTTTTTTGAAAAGAGATGTACTTACATTTGGAGTGAGGCGTACTTGTATCTAACCATATGACATGATTCAAAAGTATAAGTACTTATAATAAACCTTGTGAAATAAGTCATTCCCTAAAGCTTAAGTACGCAGTTTGGATTTAAAGCTTAACTGACCGGTGAGAATAGGCATTTAGCTCCTAATGCAATTCTAGTGGATCTTATCACTCAATTTCGGTTGTTGATAAGATCATCTTTTAGTTAAAAATTATTAAATAATTATGAGTCATAGGTAGAGCACAGTTGGAGGCGATAATTTTATTTTTCTGAATATAGATTTCCGCATTTATCTCTCTCTCTCTCTCTCTCTCAATCTCTGAACGTATGGGTGTTTTCATGTGATAAGGTGAATGGGAAATATCGAAATAACTCTCTCTCTCTCCGCCTATCTATATTCATTCTCATCCTTCCTTCACATCCAGAGGAAGGGACGACGAAGCGTAGGCCGGGAAAGGGAAGAGGGACGCCGGGAGATGGAAGCTCCGTCATATCTATACGGTATTCCGTCGTCAGAGTTCTTGCACATCGATGACCTACTCGATTTCTCCAACGAGGAAATGTTCGCCTCTTTCGACATGATGGACTCCCCGCTAACCTCCAGCACGCTTCCGGAGCCAACCGGAATAGTGAACTCGCCGGACGGAGACACTCACGGCAATTCCTCCGATGGACAAGACGTCGCCGACGAGCTCTGCGTTCCGGTAATAACGAAAGATTGAGTCTTTTGCTTTTGGGTTGTTCCTGATGTTTTTCTCTTCGTATCGAGCTTATTTTGATTCTGGGTTTTGATTGGTAGAGCGACGACGTGGCGGAATTGGAGTGGCTATCGAACTTCGTGGAGGACTCGTTCTCGGGCGCCGGTTACTCGTGCCCTTCCGGCGGGAGTTCCGGCGCTACGTCCTTCTGGTCGGAGGCATCCGTCCCGGGTCGAGCCAGGAGCAAGCGCTCTCGCGCAGCCGTCTGCGATTGGACGACGCGGATAGTCCCCCCGACGACTCATCGGAAAGAAGCCGGAAGGAAGCAGAAAGCCAGGCGGAAGGGGCCGACGCCAATTTCCGAAGGGATGACCGGCCGGAAATGCACGCATTGCGCATCGGAGAAGACGCCGCAGTGGAGAGCCGGTCCGATGGGACCTAAAACCCTTTGCAACGCTTGCGGTGTAAGGTACAAATCCGGCCGGTTGGTGCCGGAATACCGGCCAGCGGCGAGCCCCACCTTCGTCGTAAACCAACACTCGAACTCTCACCGGAAAGTTGTGGAGCTCCGGCGCCAGAAAGAGCTCCGGCAGCAGAACAGCTCGGAGTTCTTCGTCCAGCCCCAAGACTTTGAGGTCTTCTAAATGCTCCAATAAGTCGCTATTAGTCACTATTATCAGGCCTTAATGATGGTTAATGTAAATTTCGTTTCCTGCTAATCTTAGTGTTGGATTCCTTTTCCTAGGAAAATGGCTCTTTTGTGGCTTATTGGTTACATTCAATCAATCTCTTTCTGGAGATTTTGTTAGATTACAAGGGAAAAATCATTGGTTTAATTGGTTTCTTACATGTTTAGCTTCTCTTGGAATCATTTTCCTAGGGTTCCGATTCGAGTTTTGGTAATTAAATATTTTTAATTATATTTTTCTTGTGTGGGGTGCCGAAGCACGTGATGCTTATGCTGGGATTGATGGGATGAGAGGAATATTCTGAACCAAGTGTCACATGCACATGGACGTACGGTAGGTGAATGATTGAGGTAGCGTTTTGAGACAAGGGCGTATTTGGAGTTTTAGGATTTATGTGAGGGTAGTCATGGTAAAGAAGAAAATCGTTTGAGAAGGGTAATTTGGGGATTTGCAATCTGCGGACGGGTTTGTTGGGATTATCAAGGGTTTATTATTGCTGGATTAATTGTTAAAATTACTTTCTGGACTGAAAACTTTAAAAAAAGTGCTGGTCAACTGGATAGTTAATTGGATGTGGAGGACTAAACTCAACCACAGATGAATGTAAGAAGACAAATTATGCATATTTATATTTTAACAAGCATACTTTATTATTGGTATTTTTTTAGTACAGGTTCAACTTCAGTTGCAAAGATCACTAGTTTTTTTATAATTGAGATACTGAAGTCAGGTGTGCACGCTCCGGGTATCGAACTCATGACCTACAGTTTGTAAGTAGAGCGACCTAGCTAGGTGAGCTATTCTCTTCGGGTTCACGGGAGGTTTCAAGGATCAAGGTTTGTGCGACACATTCAAAATTTAATCATCTTAGCGGGTCTTTATTTAATATATATTTATATGTACGTCTGTAAGTTGTTTGTGTGCGTAAATTATGAGAATCATTTATTCGGAGCAGGAGAATCGCATGGTTTGTAACTTTAATATATCATTATTTTCATATTGCTGAATGGATATGATTTATGATTTGTATCAAAAAGTAAGTGTTATATTATACGGTGATATCGTCCTGGTTCACACTATCAAAATGAAATAAAGATGAAGGTGGGGTTATTAAGATCACACGCAACGGGATCCTTCACCCAGGATGCAGCAAATTCAGCATTCGAGAGATCGAGACCGCAGGATTTGACTTCTTTGCAGCTATAGTGGTAGGAAATCTTTTTCTTAAATGGAAAATACTTTTGCTTTGAGAGTGGTGGTGGGGTCTTATAGTTGTTCACCCATTGCTTTGGGGGGGTACCAAAATAATTTTAATTTTAAAGTATTTTAAAAAAGTATAAAGAACATTGTTATTATAATATGTCACCTAATAGCCATCTAGAAAATAGTGTTGGAGGGTGACATATATATATTTCATCTTGTTAGGAGGAACAAAAACATGAAACTCAATCATATATTCATCGTAAAATGTAGATTTTATATTGAAATTTCAAAATTTTAATGAGTGGGTGCCCCTTACCCCTCTATCTAGATCCGCCATTGATGCCACCTAAAAGCGGATGAGCACGAGTGAACGGTGGGTAGGGGAGAGAGAGAACGAGTCATTTATGCTAAATTCTTGTTGAATAGTTTAACAGTCTATCTCTTCCATGAGACAAAAAAATTATTTTACTCTCTTTTTTGAATCTTAAGTGATTCAAGTTATCAAGAAAAATATACCATGAATGTGTGTGAGAGAGAGAGAGAGATTCTTTCAAGCTTTTCCTTCTAAAGGCAAGCTTGGTTCGACAAAGCCCTAATCAAAAAACTTAGTCTCAAGGTGGGAAGTGGTATTCACATAAGCAAAGCACTAAAACGGGCAGAACTGCACTGCGAAAAATATCCATAAAACATTGATACATGTAGAAACTTTTCTTAGGGGAGCTGAAGTCCAGTTGGGTGAATTTCAGGAGAGGCAATCCAAATCATTTTTCCACGAGTAGGTCCATCTGTAGAGAATTGTTTGGATTTCGAGACAAGAGGCCACCTGACCTCACCAATCAGTATGTTTTATGAAGAACTATGCAGGGGACGTCCATCCTAATCCAATCACGGCAAGATGGAAGAGGTAATGCAATGCAATCAATATATAGCGAGATAATAGTTCATATCTACTCCAAGATTTGAGATTGTTAACAAAAACACAAAACAATATCAAGTACATTAGATGCACGTTATTTTAAGTTGTTGGTGGGCACTATCAACCCTAATAACAACAACAACCATGAAATGGAGGAAGAAGGGCCTTTTTCCTAGATTTCATGAATTGCCTTTTCATAAAAGATAAGATTCATATAAAAACTGTTTTGCTTTTTGAAAAAGTTACAAGCATTTTTCGGATGAACGTGAAATAACTTTAACGGAAAGCAAGAGAATAAAACTCGGAAGAAGAAAAAACCAAGTATACAAAAAAAAGAAGATTTATATCTTCATCTTCTTAAGAAAACTCTTTGTGGGTAACTGAGTTTCTCCCTTCCCTTTTTCTATTTATTTTCTTTCTTCTTCCTTCTCATTTACAGGTATACGACTTCTGCTATGTTACTAGGACCATTGGAGCAGACATGAAATCATCCGTCGGCCTCAACACTGGTATCAGAGACTGTTTGTGAGGCTTTCATAGCTCCATAAGACCCTCTACTTGTTGTCTCTACCAAATCATTAAAATGACTTCAGAATCTGTGTTTTTGAATTAGCAAAGAAAGAAAAATGAAATGGTCAAAATTTTCAAACATTGAAGAGAAGAATCTCACTTGCTTTAGCTTTAGAGAGAGTTGATTATGTACTTAGGAAAACAATTTTACCCCTATTCTAATTGTAACAGATGAAGAGAAAGACAAATATAAGATATTTTTAAGGGATAATACTATAGCTAAAACTATAATGTTAATATACATGAAAGATGACTTGATTAAGGTTTTTAAAGAGTTTGAGATCCCTAAAGAATTGTTTGATTATTTGACCACAAGATACGATACTATATCTAAGTTTCATGTTCAACTACTCTTTTAAAAATATCTCGTATAAAGTGAAAGAAGGTGATAATGCAGTTGAACATGTTGACCAAATGATGATAATGGTTAGGGACTTAGCTGTAGCAAAATCAGTCATCCTTGAACCAATGTAGATATCTACAATTCTGAATAGTATTCTCCCTTCCTTGAACATGATAACCACAACGCTTAGACTTGGACCAGATTTTACTCTTTCTTAACTTCTATTAAAACTATCAATTGAACAAGAACATATACATAAAAATAAAAAAGAAAGATTGTTAGTTGCTTAAAATCATTTAGAGTCCAGTTCCAAAAGGAATCAGAATAAGAAAAAATAAAATAAGAGATTTGGTTAGAATAAAAAGGAGGATGGTCAAACCTTTAAGAAATCATAGGAATACGCTTATCAGATAAAATGTTTTAACCATGACAATATGAAACACTACAAAAGATATTACCGCAACAAGAAAAACAATATTAGGAACAACCAACAGAAAACATGACATAATCTGCATAATTTTTTAGTGTCTCTACATGGATCACCCGATGACTAGTTGGTGGATCAACTCACAAGTGACCCGACATATCTCAAAGAGCAAAGATAAGAAA
Organism: Brasenia schreberi; assembly: GCA_036023115.1. Classification (NCBI taxonomy): domain Eukaryota; kingdom Viridiplantae; phylum Streptophyta; class Magnoliopsida; order Nymphaeales; family Cabombaceae; genus Brasenia; species Brasenia schreberi. The sequence continues at coordinate 17,473,633 of JAYKKT010000069.1, forward strand.
ATCCAAGTTTGAGAATTGACTTATTTACTAAAAGAAAAGAAAGTCATAGGTTGTAAATGTATTCTAAAAAAGAAATATAAAGTTGATACGTCTATCGACAAGTTTAAGGCGATGTTGATTTAAAAGAAATTTTCGCAAAAGGAGGAGATAGATTATGTTATGATATAATCCCCGATTATGAAATTTATATCTATAAGGATAATCCTAGTAATATAAACATATTATGATTTGGATTTGTATCAGTTAGATATAAAAACAACTTTTCTAAATGGAGATTTACAGAAATCTTATATATACAATAATCAAAAGGGTATGTTGTAAAAGGCTAGGAATATAAAGTATATAGGTTAAAAAAATCCCTATATTGCCTTAAACAATCACCTCGTAAATGGTATTTGACTTTTCAAAATATCATTCTAGAACTTGGGCTTGTGGCTAATGAACTTGACTGCTATGTGTATGTTTGGAACAGTGGGAGCCATTTTATTATACTATCTTTATATGTAGATGACATATTGTTAATTGAAAATGACAATGAGATGATTGTCAAAATAAGGTCATGGTTAAACTCAAAGTTCGAAATGAAGGATATGGGAGAGGCATCCTATATTCTGGGTATAAATATTTCTCGTGATAGAGAATCTAATCTTTATGTTTGAGTCAAGAGATATATTGATTATATCCTTAAATTTTTTAAAATGGGTGAGTTCAAGCCTGCATCTATGCCCGTTGCGAAAATGGTTAACTTAAGTAAAGCTAATTGTCCCGGTAAAGAAGTGATCAAGCCTAATGTTCCTTATACAAAAGTTGTGGGTAGCTTGACGTATGTGATGCTACGTACAAAATCTGATATCATCTTTACTATTAGTCTTATGAGTAGATATCAAAGTGATCATGGTTGACAACATTGGATAGTCGTGAAAATGATTCTAAGACATCTTAAAGAAATAAAAGACTTGAAACTGGGTTTTCAAGCTGATGAACTGAAAGTAGTAGGATACTCAGATGTTGACTTTGCAAGGAGCAAAGACGACAACAAGTCAACCTTTGATCAAATATTCTTATTTGGAGGTGGTGTTATTTCTTGGGCTTGTACGAAACAAAGTTGTGTATGCATTGCATATAGAAGAAGCTGAATATATTGCTTGCAGTATAGCTGTTATGAGTATTGTTTGGATAAGTCACTTCATACGTGATTTTAAGCTGGATATAGCCAATGAGTCAGTTGTCATTTATTGCGACAACAATGTAACAATTACTTTTATTAAGAGTAGAGTTGATAGCTTAAGAAACAAGCATATAATGGTTAAATATAGCTATGTTTATAATATGCTCAAAAGAAATAAAATAAATATATGCTATATGCCAACTGGTGATATGTTGGCTGACCCCTTGACAAAAGGCATCTTATAAGAAGTTTTTATTAAACATATAACCCACATGAGTTTGATATATGCGTAGAGTATAAGTATAGAAAATACACTTTGTTCAGTGTTATGCAGGATTGATTGTGGGAAAACATCATAAAAGGTAAAAGTTGTAATTTACTTGCAACTAGATAAATGATACAATTTTGGAAAATCCTAAAATAGTGGGAGGTAAAACCAGTGTGTCATTGATTGACTCATGTGACAAGTAGGAGATGTAAGTTGTTGGTGGCTACTATCGGCCCCAATAACAACCATAAAATGCGGGAAGAAGGGCTCACTTCTTTTTATAAAAGATAAGATTTATAGAAAATTGTTTTGCTTTTTAAAAAAGTTACAAGTATTTCCTGGATGAACATGATATAGCTTTAACAGAAAGTCAAAAGAGGAAAACTCATAAGAGGAAAAAGCCAAGTATATATACGATAAAATACAGAAAAAAGAGATTTACATCTTCGTATTCCTGAGAAAACCCTCTGTGGGTAATCTGGCTCCTCTCTTCCCTTTTTCTATTTCTTCTCTTCCATTTTCCTTCTCATCTACGGTATACGACTTTCACTACGCTCACTGAGACCATTGGAGCATACATGAAATCATCCGTCGGCCCCAATAATTATATAATAGTAGTTTTTGTTTTTTTAATTTGAAACTCAATCATTGATCTTAACAATAGAATGTTGAGACTTTTAAGGATGTTATGCATAAATCATTGTGCACATTCCATGTTCTCTCTATATATTTATATATCTATATATAAGAAATGATAGGGTCCTTCCCAATAACTTACATATTGTAAATGCCCGATCAAGAGTAATCAATCTTTGATATTGGTGAAGAGAAAAGAAAAAAACGCTTTATATTGTGATGTACATAAGTTGTTTTTCTCATCAATCCAGATTACTGATGACCTTTAACTAGTAAAGATGTGAGAGTATGTCACTCAATCTTTATATATATAATTCAATTGGTTGGCTGGTAAGGAACGGGGGAATTTGCAGCACTCCAGAAACAACTCAATTTAATGGCTCTCACGATCGCCCGATTGCAGTCTAGGTTAAATGGCAAGGAATACGCCATGCATTCAAATACAACCCTATTCGACTTAGGTGCAGTTTTGGCTTAGTATAATGAAAAAGGGAGTAATGGTGCTGTGCCTTCTGTTTTTCTAATGGCCCCCAGTTGGGCTTCACCATGGTCCTTGCCGATTACCGAATCATGTAGATGTCAGTTTGCTGGTCGAGTTGGAAATGAGAACCCATGTCAAACCCTTGTATTACACAGTGATGCTCGTCGTGCCGAGCAGTGGCTTTACTAACAGATAGCTTAGATGGTATTTGTTGTCCTAATGCCTGTAACTACTGCCATTTCTGTAATGGCGCCGTCGTTCGATCGAGTTGTTCTATGATAATCAAATGGACGGGTTCGCTTGCTTGATACAGAGTTGTGGTTCATGGGCAGAATTCCAGCCTGAACTGGCCTTAAAAGGAAATGGTTAAAGGGTATTTTGTACCTGACAGTGAATGGACTGCTTCAAGCATTGGCCAAAAGGGGCATGACGCACTCACTTAGGGTCAGCTTATTGATACGTCCGTGGTTCGATATCCAGGTTGAGTTTTGTAATGTTGAAGTTTGGTTTGAGAAAGCTTTGGATCTGTGGAGCTTACTGGGGTTCTAATGGAACTTGAGTTTGCTCAGTCAAGCATAAGCTACGCTTGTACTCAAATTTACAGTATTTAACCCAAAGGCGGGGCCGGCACTTTGACGCCCTTGTTCGACTCCCGGTGGGTGTATGTGCTTGTGTGCTTCAGCCTCCCTTTCCAACAAAAAAAGAAATCAAAATAAGAAGAGAGTCATGATCGGTGCCTCGTTTTTTTTTTGTTGGTTATAGTGGGGAGGCTGGAGACAGGTAAGCGTGCCTGAATATCGTACTCATGACCTTCGACTTGTGATTCGAGCGCCTAGCCAGGTGAACTAAAGCTCTGAATACTGAGAGCTTCTACTTTTACCCGTATTGTCACTAAACATTCTTTGCTCAATAAAATCACCAGACCTAATTGAGTTTAATTTCTAAATGAATTCCTCCTCCCCGACTTTTGCAAGTTTGAGTTAGGTTCGTGACCTTCACTTTGAAAGTTTTTCTAATCCAACTCTTGGCCAGATGACCCATGGTTTCTTCTCATAATTAGGGCACTTGAGCTTAATTAAACGAGTTCAATAGCATGGCTCAGTCCACGGCCCATCCATTCATTCAAAGTCTTCGAGTTGAGCTTAAGCAAGTCAAAGATGAACCAAAGTTCAAGTACTGGCGATTCGGTTCATGATTCCAAGTTTGGAACCAAACCATAAGAGTCAAACCGAAGCAAACCATTATATATATAAAGTTTATATACATGTAGATATACATCTTTATAAGCTTTTTTATGTATATGAGTTTTGTAACCTTTATATACATACAAAATGTGAATATAAATATGTATATGAATTTATCTTGACAAGTTTGTAAGTTTATATAACGAGGTTGTAAAATGTGGACCATAGACTGAATTAGGAGTGACAATTTCATTTTTCAGCTTGTGTTGTCCTGTTTTCCTTGTTTTGTTTGTTTAATTTTAGTTGAAAAAGGTAACACGAGCATGACCTTGGTGTGTGTGACTGGCTATACATGATGAACACGGACTGCTTAGTCTGTGTTGGATGTCAAAATGCTAGCAATTTTGTGCTTCATTCACGCTCTTGTCATTCAGATTGTGTTCATGTTCAAAAACATGGTCAACACGAATACTGCCCACATTCTTCATATTACTTTGGAAGGACACGAATATGGACTACTCGGGTAGTGTTCATGTCGGGTTTTCGTGTTGTGTCTTATGTTGCCATTTCGACAGAGGTGCATTTCAAGAAAGAAGTTCGCATATACGTGCTCGTACCCCTTTTTGCATGACGTGTTGATACTTTCCTTCTACTTTGAAATAGTCTTGTAAAAGCACGAATCAGCATCCCTTTGCGAAGGTAGAGTCAGATTAGATCAATCCAAACGCAACCGATAATAGTCCATATTTACGCGTTGATCTAGTGCCAATATGCTTTCTTCAAAAACAGGTAAAAACTGATAATTTCATACAGAACAACCATCGACATGGTCACTTTCCGTGACCAAAAACAGTCGCGATATTTACTTAAAAATATGTATATATATATATACATAGAGAGAGAGAGAGAGAGAGAGAGAGAGAGAGATAGAAATGAGTATTGCCTAAGTGAGATTGTAGGGAGCGGGAACGTAAGAAGAGAGATGGGTGAGACGCAGAGGGAGGAACTGCGGCAATGATGGGATTGAAATCGCGATATTTACTTAAAAATGAAATATTTTCGTATTTTGGGTTCTGGATCCTTTGGAACCGATTTCAAACCGATACTAAGACCGAACTGAACTGGAAATGTAGGTTCAATTCAGTTGGGTAACTCGGCTAAAACTGTATAGTGCTCACCCCTACAAGCAACACTCATTATCTCGGACGTTTTGGTTTCCTAAATCACTTCTATCAACTCAACACCAATATTAAAAATTCGATCTCTTATTTGATTACTACGTATGGGAAAGTGATCAATCGATAACCAAATCCAAACGTGATTGATGATACAGAGTCGATCTGGTTCAGCGGTTATACTTAAACCGAGTCCAAATTTAAGCTGATTACGTATCGGTAGTCGGTGTGGACTCACCGAGCCAAAGCTTACGTATCGGTCGTCCTTCGCAACAAATGTAAAGCCTGCTTTAGTTATTTCGTAAGGAATCACCGATAAAAGGATTTGCCCCGGTTTACATTTGCCTTTCGTTCGATCGGTCGGCGTCTTCTTGGAGAAGAGAATCATCGCGCTCTCGTTGCTCTCAGAAATCTCCTTCTTCGGAAGACCCATCTCCTTTCTCCCACGCTGCTTTCGCTCGAATTGCTTCGCTTCCTGCGGTCGCGATGCTGCTGTCTTCGCCCACCCTCGCTTATCAGATTACTTCGCTGTTTCAGTCCCTCACTACTTCCAATTATCAATCGGTTCTGAACGATCTTCGACAGGTACTTGATCGGTCGATCTTCCTCTATTTCCATTTTTCTGTTTCTTTATGTTGTTTTGCAGTTCTGTCGTCCAGGGTTTGATAAAATTGCGTGAGTCCGCTGATTCTTGCGATTTCTGAGCATCTGTAATCATCCGTTTGACGGTTTTATGGTTTTATCTTCGATTCGTGGACTTCGATTCCATCCTTTCCCCTGTAAATCAGCGACGTTGATGTTTTTTCCTGATGTCCTCTTCACGAAACTCGGCGTGACATTTTTGCTGGTTTACTTACCGGAGAATCCCATATGCTTTGTGTCGGAGTTTACACTGTTTGTCATCTGAGGCCACTCTGATGAACGCTCCAACGGAAGAAAATATTGATTTTCACTCGATATGGTTATGAAATAAAAAATGACTCATTTAATAGTATAGATGCATTTTTCCCATGCTAGAAGGGTCGTAGGTTTTTTTTCTTATATGTAATTATTAATGTAGCTAACAAGAGTACATGCATAATGACCTTTTTTTTCCCTTTAAATCCAAAACGCTGTGTGTACCGTATCTGAGTGCGCGCCTCATACACGTGCGCCTGTGTATTGGCTGTTTTTATGATGGTATTTTGACTATTGTTGTTCTATCATTATCGTGGATATCATGGTCTGCATATCTTTTTATTCAGCGTCGATATTGTCCAGAATGTCTCTAGGGGTTGATGTGGTTTTTGATTGTTGAATGGAAGTGTATGATCTAGTTTGGGCTGAAAGAAGGCTGAGAGTCAGTTTTGAGAATTGTTCGCTAACGGAGTCAATTTTCTGTGGAAGCTCCGCGCCAGGGTCATAGTGCCACCTTTTCTCTTGAGAAAAAGCTTCACTATTACGGCTGAATCACGTTTTTCTAGATGCATGGTTCAATCCTTAGTTTTGTTTTGTTGAAACACTCTGGATCTGGTCATAAAAGTTAAACATAATGAAGGATTTATCCTGCAATTATTGTATTACATACCATGGACCATTGTCTAGTCAGTTTGGTGGAATTGAATTCTTCCAAACCAGTGAACCATCTGCAAGCAGGAACCTTGATCACGCTTATTGTTTCAGTTCTTTCACTGAATATGATTGATGCTTTTGATATATCACTGACAAACTTAAGTTGTTTGAACTATTTAAGTCAATAAAGACCGTGTACCTGCATTTCATGGTTTCACATTGCAAACTCTGGGTAATCTTGGAAGCAAGAGGTGGTATTTATTTGTTTGCCAAACCCACGCTTCATAGCTTTCTGTATTACCTTTGTTATAGTCTGTATGCTGGTTTGGCCATAGGAGATGGCATTTGACTCCTTTTAGTCATCTTTCAGAGTTTCAAGTCAATCTAACCCACTGGATCAATTTGACCAAGATGAACCTGTTCTGAACCAAAGATGAAAAAGTAGTTTGATAAATGATTTCCATCAGTAATTGAGGTTTGAAGGGGGTGGGTGTGGGTGTGGGGGAGGCGGTTGGGGTTTAGATCCTTTATACAACAGGAAAGCAGTACTTTGTAGCTAAAGAAAAATAAATGGCACTAAACGTTTCCAGTGATTGCTGTGCATCCAGTCCAGCAATCCTTCTTCAATATGGAAAAACAGTGTCAGTGAGATGTGTACCTATTGAAGACATGACAGCAAGCCCTTTTACAAAGGGCACTTCAGAGTATTTGCTCCCCAAGCATGCTGTATTAGGGGTTGGAGACAGAAATTAGCATATTCTTGTTATATAAGGTGACCACTATTATTATAAGGATCACATTTGTTGTCCTGTGGGAAAGATGTCAATCTTGTAGCTTAATTAGTATTTGACTATCCGATTGATCTTTATACATAATTAAGCCTTAGTACATAAAATCTTTTTGATGGGCTAGTTGTGACTGGGCAACACACTTGGTCCAAGCTTGGAAATGGTCTTAAAATTTAGGTAAACTCGAGCTCATCTTACTTAATATAGAGGAAAGAATCAATCAGTTTAGATGATTAGTCCCTATATAATTCAAATGGATGGCAAGCAACGCCTATTGGTGCTCTCTGGCAAAATTACATGTATCCTTTTTGTCACCATCTCATCTGAAAGACAGAGCAGTCGGTAGGAATCCACCTCACATTTCTCTACAAGAATTGAAGTTGTAAAGTAGCTATGCATTAAAAAAATCTGGGAACAAATGTCTGTAAAAAGTATTGAGGTAATTGGGCATATCACATTCAATAAATTTTTTTCTTCATGTGTCATTTGCCTAAACTTAAGATTATTAGGTAAATGATTCACACTCTTTCTGATTTTGATGATAATTTCTAGAAGAATACGTCTCTCTTTGCAATTAAATGTTGTTGAACTCCTTATTAATATGCTTCAGGATTGTGTAGTTGTTCGCAAGTTTGAATACCATGGTATTTTGTCAGCTTGCATGTGAATGTTGAATGGAACGCTATGATGATAAGTTGTACACTGTTCCATATATTGGGCATGGCCTGCTTTGTTGGGGTTTTGTCTTGACCTTGTTGTATCGGGCTTCTTTGCTATACAGGTTGTTGAATATGGAATTGATGGCTGCATCTTGCTTCTGCAAACCTGCTTAGAGCAGGTGAAAGTTCAAGATGTAGACACACAGCAGACTATGCAGTTGAAATCAGATATTGTTTCGGATGTATTCCGGTATTTGTTAGATAGACCAAATTTCAGTACTATTTTCTGTCAATCATTAAGAACTCAAGTAAATGAAAGCTTCGTTGAAGATCTATCTAAGGCGCTGCATCTATCAATCCCTGAGAAGATTGGCATTGGGCTGGCTTTATCAGACTGTGATGACATTGATGTTAGGCTGAAAGGCAAGTGATTCTTTTTTAGGCATGTTAAATATGAGTAGTATCTATTTTATGGGTTGTGTTGAATATTTGTGTTTCTTTCTTTCCAGGACAAAACTTCTGCATGGTTCAAATCAAGGAGTTGTGTGCAAATCCTTCCCCTATTGCATCTTATGATGAAATTCAGAACATTATTATGTTTCTCTATCAGCATGAAGGTCTCTCAAAGTATGTTGATGATTTTATGGCCAGTCTCTCTCTAATGCAGATGAAAGAGAAAACCCCGTTTGTCCTGTCCCCTATGCTTACTGATGCCTTGAAGGAACCAGGCAATTTGAGGTATGTCAAATCTTGTCAATATGGTAGGTCCTTAACCCGTTCTCATTTAATTTGCATTAACAAGTGGTTGCGTTTGACAGGAGCTTGGATTCTTTCTGCGAAATCAATGATCATGATTTTGATGCTTTGTTAGCTGAGATACAGAAAGAAATCAGCATAGGAGATATGATAAAGGAACTGGGCTATGGATGTACCCTCAGTGGTTCACATTGTAAAGAAATACTTTCACTGTATTCACCATTAAATGAAGCAGCTCTTGCAAAGATAATTAGCACTGTGGTGCATACACATACAGGCCTAGAGGATAGTCAAAATATGTATGCAACTTTCTGTGTTGCTCTTGGTAACAGTTCAGTGACTGATTCTTCATGGATGAATTCCTGGAACATTGAAGTTCTTATTGATTCTATAAAGCAGATTGTGAGTTGATCAGACTGATCTTATTGTTTTTCTGTTTAGAAGATTCTTTTAAACTCAATATGGCTATTTTTTTTTGTAGAAAGAATGTGATGAATTGTATATTTTTTCACTTTCTAAATGTTGGAAAAAATTTCAGGCACCGGAAACTAACTGGATATCTGTCATGGAGAACCTGGACCATGAGGGTTTCTTTTTGCCCGATGAAAAGTCTTTCTTGCTATTGATGTCTATATATAGAAATGCCTGCCAGGTAAATGTTGTGTACCTATAATGAGAATCAATTGACTGAAGTTTCTGAAGGAAGCTGTTTGGATTTTGAACTCTGCACATTCTTGTGTCAGGAGCCTTTCCCACTTCATGCTGTAACTGGTGCTATCTGGAAAAACACTGAGGGACATCTATCGTTTCTGAAATATGCTGTATCTGCACCACCTGAAATATTCACGTTTTCACATGCTGCAAGACAATTGGTATAATAACTATAATATTTCACAATTTATATTACTAATACGACTGCAGATGTGCCTCTTTTGTTATGTCCATTTCTCCAGAAACACTGACAGATTCTAACATCTAATTGGGCATTGGGTTTTGCAGTCTTACACAGATTTGCCTCAAGGAAACAGGGTTCCACATATTGTCCCAAATCAGTCGTGGATCTCTCTTGATCTTTTGCAGGTGTTATGTGAACTGGCTGAGAGGGGCCATGCTAGTACTGTGCGAACATTGCTCGAGTACCCTCTTAACCATTGCCCAGATGTTCTGCTTCTTGGGGTGGCTCAGACAAATGTACAACTTCCTAAACTCACAATCTCTATATGGCTGATGTAGAGCATATCATGTTAACATCTCTTATTTCATTGCAGACTGCATTTAACCTTATCCAATATGAGCTCTTCTCCACCATCTTCCCCCTTTTAGTGCGAAATGATCCAGAAAATGGATGCATTCATCAGCTTTGGCTTGTCAATCGTGACCTAGTTGTAAGGGGCTTTCTAGACATGCACAGTAATGAGCCAGATAGTGTTTCGAGAATCTTGGAAATTTGTCATGAGCTGAAGGTAAATGTTATCTCTACTGGTTAGATGTGTCTTCATGTTTTAAATGTAGCTTCTTGCTGTTGCTTTTGTTGTTCCTTCACTTTGTGCAGGTGATTGATTTTATGTACTTGTGAGACTGTGTTGTTCCTTGGTTTGAAAATTTGTCATTGAAATAGACTTAAATAAGGAGCTTTTGGTTCACATAGCACATGGAACTGAATCAACCTCACTTCACTCTTCTGACTGCTTTCTGAGTAAATTTTCTGCATTGGTAATTACCAGTAGTTTCTCCATATATAACATTTGCTTTTCCAATTTTGTTGCAGATCCTAAGTCCTGTATTGGAAATGAGTCCACTTGCTTTCAGCATTAAGTTAGCTGCTCTTGCATCTAAGAAAGAACATGTGGATCTTGGAAAATGGTTGAATGAAAATTTAAGCATATTCAAGGATGTATTTTTCGAGGTATAACAATAATGCTTAAGTCAAGAACTGTTAAAATTAAGCTGCTTAAAGTAACGCTTACCTTTTTTAGGGTTGTCTGAAATTTTTGAAAGAAAGGATGCTTTTTGATGCTGCAAGTGATGCACCAGCTAATCCTTTTCAACATTTTGGAGGTGGTTCTAGCGTTTCTCCGGAGATTCTTTCTACCTTTTTCAAGGTTAAATTTGTATTCTGTGTTTATGTTTAGCAACTGCTCTTCAGATATCTTATGCCGGAGCTTAAAACTGTTTCCTGATCCTCGCGTGGTTTTGGTCAGGCACTTCAAGCTCATTCTGGGCAGCTTGTCTCTCGCCAGCTTGTTGAGGAAATGAAAAAATTGCATGCTGCAACTGTTCATGCAAATCCTCGGCTGCAGAGTGGTGGAGTTACTGATTCATCATCATCTGAGGGATATTCAGATGAGATTGAGGCAGAAGCCAACTCTTACTTTCACCAATTATTTGCAGAGCAATTGTCTATGGATGCCATGATTCAAATGCTTGCCCGTTTTAGCAGATCTTCAGATACTAGGTTTGTACCTGCAAAGTTTGGGGTTCTGTCCTTTGCGTTTCTTCTTGTTCAACGAGTGCAAAGCTTTGGTCCCCAAGTTCCTAACACTTTCTACTACATATTTTTTTTTGCTTTTTAGAAAAACTCTTTGTCCCTGCTTTCATATGCTAAGCTTCAAGGTTCTATTACTGGTAACAAGTCATGACCCCCTTCAGTAGCCATTGAAGACTGAATGTGGCCTTCAATATATGTGAGAAGAGAATAATATTGTTGCTTTCCAAAACTATGATCCTTTTCAAATATTTTTTTTTGGAATAAATGATTTATTCGCCTGCATAGTGCATTTCTTGAACTAAGGGGATACCATCATCTGTGTGGCGGATGATGGCCGGTGTCCCACATCAGATTTCATTTGTCATTGTCTGTGGCGTATGATGGGTGACTTCCCATAAGATCTTTGTTGTCCAATTGCACTTATCTGAATGACTAAAATTAGGTTTTTCTGTTAAATTGCACTTGGCTTGCCCCATTTATGTATGTAAAGTTTTTTCCGGTAGGTGATCGTATCTCGAAATCTTTATATGGTTGACATGCAAATGTGATAATGGTAATGACCTACATCTTATCCAAATCCGGAACTGCATTTTGGCGGATGAAATGGACATCTGTTGAGTAGACCCACACAATCATAGTTTGACTCTTCTTGTTTAGGATAATTATGACTGTACGGCTAGAATTTAGGATAGGGATTATATTGTTTAGGATTCCAAAATTGTTATTATTACTGCACTGTGCTAGGTTCTGAAATTTGTTATTTGAGATACCAAAATTGTTAAATCACTGTACCACTGATTCAGATAGAGCTAGATTCAGCTTTGTTTTTGATAGGATCATAGGACATGGTTTGGTTCATGGTAACATCAGTTTCTACGGTTTTGTTTCAATAATTTTGCTTGGCTTGCAGGGAACTTGCGATATTTGATTGTATGATCCATAATTTATTTGATGAGTACAAATTCTTCCAGCGGTACCCAGAGCGACAGCTGAAAATAACTGCAGTGCTGTTCGGTAAGGATTCTGAATGTTATAAATAGTTTTCTTTTGTTTATGAATGACAATCTGTTGATTGCGAAGACGGTCTTCACAAATTTGTTTTCCCATAACGAAACGGATTGATAGGTTTGAAGTTGCATAAATTGGTCATAATTTCTGCCTTGTTGGGAACCACAAATTGATATCCTCCCTGGTCTGCAGGCTTGTTACTTCATAATTTGCTTGGCTATTCTGTTGTTTATTCTCAGACGCCAAACTAGGCTTCCCTGCGTGACTTCTCTGATCTGCATGCTGTGGGTAGGCAGCTGCCGACATGTGCACTCTCAGTGAATTCATGACCTTTTTAAACTTGAAGTGCTTGTGTTTTGAGTTGCTGAAATATGTTGAGACAATGGATGAGCATTGGCAAGAGGCATGGATAACCAGTTGACACGTTACACATTTTGCTAGCTTGCATACAATTGTCTACTTCTAGGCATTACTAGTGGGGAAATGGTATAGTCGATGGTAAAAATTGTTTATATAAGATTTAATGGAGTAGCCAGAGCTTTACTTAATTTTCCTTTTTAATATGTTTAGCTTCTATATAAAGATGTAAAACATAATCACTATCAGGTTGATTCACTTGATACGATTTACTGATAATCTTATTTCCTGTTGGATAATTTTGCCCATGGAATACTAGCTCGCATGGGTTGGGGTTGGATCCTGAAGAAGCTTGGCAGGAGTTCAGGACCCAGGGAGTGCACATGGTTCGGTTGTGCCTAACTTAATCTTGCTAATAAAAAGAAATATTTTGGTAAATTATGTCAACTTCTGAGGCCACAGCAATTAATATGGAAGGGACCAAATATAAAATGCTGACCTAAAACTTTGGTTCTGTACTGGTTGGCCTTCTATTCTGAATTTGTGAGTCTTCAAGTACACCATTTTCTTGTTTGGATATCTGCTTGAGCACATAGCCAACCCCAGCCGGATCTGTATTTCCACGACTATGACCATCGTCTCTTTATGTTTATGTCTTTCTTTTGTGTCAGGTTCTCTCATAAAGCATCAGCTTGTATCCCACCTTACTCTTGGTGTTGCTCTGAGAGTTGTACTTGATTCTCTGCGTAAGTCAGTTGATTCAAAGGTATTTATCCTTTATCCTTTGAATGCTTTCTCCTTTTCCTTTTGTTCTGTTTTAATAGGTTTCGTGTGTTCACTTTTGGTTTCAGATGTTTTTATTTGGTTCCAAAGCATTGGAGCAGTTCATGGACCGGCTGGAAGAGTGGCCACAGTATTGCAATCACATCTTACAAATTTCTCATTTACGTGCTACTCATTCTGAGCTAGTCTCATACATCGAAAGGATTCTTGCTCGAATATCATCGAGCCAATCCGAATCAGTTGGAGGCAACACTGCTGCTCCAGATCAATCACAAAATAACATTTCTCAAGATTCCATGGAGAACGTGGAGGTAGGGAGTGGTGCTCAGTTAGACAATTGTTCCTACTATTGCCTTATTTTGTATTTAAAATTCTGGAGGCATTGCATTGCTTAGGTTTTTGATCAGTGAGATGAAAATAAAATTAGGCATGACAGCTGATGTTGTGAATACCCTCAGAGAAGTTTTTCTCATGAACTCACTTATTAGGCTATTAATATGATTGTGGCACCATTTGGAGATCCCATCCTTCTAACAAATTACCATAAATGCTGTTGCTTCACAAGTGATGCTTATGCAGACATTAGATTTTCTGTGGACCTGCATTTTTCACTGATCTTGTTGATGCAAATTATTCAATACATAAAATTAAAATGGGACTTATTGCAGTCCAGTGCCAAGAATTTGTTTTATATGAGTTTATTAGATTGTTATCCGGGAATCTATTTATTATTACTAGGGAGGGAGCAAGCAATTTTCTTATTTTTTGCCACTGCCTGCTCTCTCTCTAATATGTATGTGTGTGTATATGTATTATTGCATGTATGCAATTATTGGTTTGATGTGACACTAACACTTTATGGTGAACATTAGGCAAGTTGAACTTGTTTAAATGACTTCAATTTTCTAAAAAATGATGATAATTTTGAAGGTTCGTTGTACCTTTTGAGGTAAAAAATAGTTCTTGTTTTGAGGCAAATATGAAGTCAAAACTTACTTTTGAAAAGCTTCAATTTCAAGTTTAAATTTATGAATACAAGTGAGATCTTTTCCCTGAGTAGGTAAATGTATATTTTCAAATCTACCATCACCAGCTAGGTAGTATGTGAAATACTCTAATTCCTTTAACTCATCCAACAATAATTGGAAATTCTCTAATGTTGGATAATCCCATACATACATAAAGACAGAGACGTATCTATACGTAGATACATACCTGGTGCTTCTCTACCACCATATCAAATGTTGGTACAAACTTGATTTACATCAACCCAATTCTCAGGTGCAAAATCTAACCATTGGATCCTGTCTATCATCAATGTTCGCCCATATCCATGTGTTAAGTTAGCTTTTAACATGAGGATTAGGGGCTGAATGCTCCCTTTACTTTTGCTAGTTACTGATTTCTCACCATGTTATAAACCAAAATGTTGGAGTACGATGAACTTGTTTTGACTTTCTTAGTGAAACAGGTGGTTTCTCACTTGTTTATCGTGATTGATTACCCTTATACATGTGTCAGTTTTTCAAATGAGATGAGGTTAGGGCTACTTTTGGACAACATTTTACTTTAGTGAATCGCTAGTTAGTGATATCAAAGCATTGGTACCATGGGATTAAACATTTGGTGTCTAAATTCATGCTAACAAAAGCATGTACTATTATTACATTATGGTTAATAACCACATACTTCTATATATATATGTTTGTGTGTGTGTTGCTTCTGCTAATCAGATGTCTGAATCATTACTCCAGTTGAACGTCTCAAGTAATGTTCAATCACTCCCGCACCTTTCTGCTTCACAACAGCTTCAACAAAGACAACTCAATTATTTGGATGATCGTCATAAGACTTCTGCTCCAGTTGGCCATGTCAAACCTCTTTATTCTTCTGCTTCAGCCGGTTCAGTTGCAAATGGTGTTGATTTAGTTAGCAATCAAAAGGTACTAATCTTTGCATCATATGTCTATATTTTGTTTGTCCTTATTCGTCTTCTCTTTTACTTGAAGAGTATGTTTCTTTGTTTTTGGTTGATTACTCTCTGCTGAAGGTTGTATTTTTCTTTTGTTTTTTTATTTACAGTCAACTGGATCCCAGTCATCTCAAAGTGTACCACCACAGCCATCTTCTAGTGGGACTGCTTCCATGTTGCCCTCTGCTGGTCTTCTTCGGACTTCTCGAGGCATGACGCCTGCTGGTAATTTATAGTGTACCTTGATAGGAAAAGTCTATCCTACCCATGCTGCATGGATTTTGATAAAACATTGATTATTAATTCATGCACACGATGACGTGCATTCACCCTGTTTTTGTGAAGTTCGCTTGTGATAACATAATTTGTAGCAATTTTCACAGGTATGCTCAGACAACCTTCGTATAGTGCTGGTTTTGGAGCTGCTTTAAATATCGAGACCCTTGTTGCTGCTGCTGAGAGGCGAGAGACTCCAATAGAGGTACATTCACATGTTTTCTTGGTCTGTACTTTCTAAGGCTTTTCTAGTACTTTTCCTTAATAGGCCTTGAACTCCAGGCTTAAGCTAAAGTTTCTCTTTGCTTTATTGTAGGCACCTCCCTCGGAAGTTCAGGACAAGATATTCTTCATGATCAATAATATTTCAATGAACAACATGGAAACTAAAGTGAAGGAGTTTGTTGATATTCTAAAAGAGCAGTACTATCCATGGTTTGCTCAGTACATGGTGATGAAAAGGTTGGCATACTGGGTGACATCACATCATGTAATTTGCCTAAACAAAGTTGGTATCTATGTGATATATGTTCATGGATATACCGTGGCAGATAGTGAGTATAGTTGGGGGTTTTATGGTGAGCCAAGTGTGTTTGGTTGAGCTTATTATCACTGCAGCAAACAGCTTTTTTTGAAAAAGCTGTTTGTGTTTGTGATCTCTAACATGTTTGACAAAATCAGATTCAGCTTTTGCATGAAATTCAATGCATTATAAAAAGTTTTTTTTAAGCTAATTTTCTATAATGCTGAAGAAGATTGAAACTTATGATTTTAGTTTTATAGAATTTATTCCTTACACTTTGAGATGTAAATACCATTTTGTCCTTTCAATCAAATAACTTTTTAATCATTCTATACTTATTTTATTAATTTAATGTACATAAAAAGCGATTTTTTTATATCATCCAGCTAATTTAGATTAGCTTAAAATTGCTTTTCAGCCTAATGTATCCAAACATAAAAAATGAATCGATTATAATCGACACGTATACAATATTTTTATACAATAATCAATTATTGAGCGTAATCAAGTTTTCATGTGCTTTTTCCAAACACCGCAGCTAAGTTCAGTGGGGAAGTTTAAAATGGAATGTTGGGGTAACAGATAGAATTAAAAATAGAGTTGGCTTGAACAAGATTTAGAAACTCAGAATTCTGGTTTTAGATCTGGTTTTGCAAAGTTCTGTTTTTATCTGGAGAGTTAACCAAAGTGTAATTAGGGAATTAAATCACTTTTTGTATGCATATATGACGGAATTATGTTTGATTTTGTATATACTTTGGGTGTATTCAATTTGCACTACGAGATAAGGCCCGAACCAAGAGTAAATAATGGATTCTATTGACTCAGCTTATACTTGGAATTAGGAGTCCCTAAATGAAACAATCCAATTTTATTGTTTCCCTTCTTACCTTCCTCATGTACACACACTCTGCATTCAATTTTTATTAAACAAAAGAGCTGAAGAATAAAAGTTGAGACAGAACAAGAAATCATTAGCAGCTTCACACAGTGGAGCCAGGAGGGAGTTGGGCTTGGGGAAGTGGAGATGGAGAAAGTTGATATTTTACCTGGTTTTAAAATGCGTGTTTACAAAATCTTTTCTTTTCTTGTAATTCCTGTATATAGCCACACATCCTAGACTACAGACACTATATTTTTCTCTTTTCATATTTGTACTTTTACTTGCTTTCTCTTATGCCAATTGATACATGATATTTGCAAGAGCAGAAACATTGAGCCAAATTTCCCAGTGACTTCATGCTTTGAAATTCCTGGACAAAGTTAATTCAAAGGAAAAACTTTGAACAAAGAGAGATTTGTCCAGGCAACTTATGAAAATTGCAAGGCTTTGATCCTTGTTACTGTTTCCTTGCTCAATTGAAGTAAAGATGTGGTGAAATAAATACTGTGGTCAAATTCTGAAATAATACTGGTCTTACTGTACCTTTCAGGTTCTTTTAGGACTCAGAGCTCATAAAGTCAAGTTCAGAAGAAGCGCTCTTTGGCTTAAAAATCACATAGGGGGAGCTGGCTAGGAAGAGTTAACGATTGGCAGGAATCAGGTTTTGAGAGCTCGTGAAATAGACCCAAAATCTTTGATTTATAGAGGTGATTTCTTAATTGAATATATTTGAGCATTGCTATGGTGGTGTTTCAATTAGATCATTTGCCCAGCCAAATTGTTTTCCTTGTTGTAGGCATAAGGAGAAGGGACTGATGATTGCTGTTATTCCATTTACTTCAAAGGTATATCACTTTATGATGTTGATCAGCTGAACTTTGTGATAGTTATTTTCAGTCTTGTGCTATATTATATTAGGATTTCATGCTGTAGATCCTCGAACCATGCCATAGCAGTCTTGCATATCAACCTCCTAATCCTTGGACCATGGGCATTTTGGGATTACTTGCTGAGATTTATTCAATGCCAAAGCTTGAAAATGAACCTCAAATTTGACATAGAGGTAGATACATAATTTTTATTGTCTTGTCAGAGTGTTGTTGACATAATCATGTCAAGGTTCTCTATTCACCTATTTATTCAAATGCTTGTGGTATACAGGTTTTATTCAAAAATCTTAGTGTAGATATGAAGGATGTCACACCAACTTCTCTCCTTAAGGATCGTAAAAGAGAAATTAGAAGGAAATCCTGATTTTTCAAATAAAGATCCTGGCTTATCTCAGCAACAGGTTGTTGCTGATCTTAATTCTGGGATAATATCTTCACTCGGGCAGGTTGAGCTGCAAACTGATGCAGTGATTCCACCGCATCCTACTGGACATTCAAATGTATGAATCCTAATATCAATCTCATGACAGGCTTTGTGTCTTTTGTCCAAACTTTCTCTGACCAGATATTTGTTTCTTGTAGTACGCGGGCTCACTGCACCTTACATCTGGCACTCTTGGTGAAGAAGATAAAATTGGGAGCTTGGTTTTGCCTGAACGCTTACCTGTTGCACAGGGATTATCACAAGTGGCTCCAGCACAGCCACAATTTTCTGTCAATCAAGTGAAGTTTCATTCTTCTTGATCTCTCATTTTATTTCCTTCGTGAGTGATTAATCTCATGGCTAGGTTTTGGCTCGTAAATTCTGTTAATTATTGTTGGCAGCTTTCAATGCCTATTCCCAACATTGGAACCCATGTTGTCGTGAATCAAAAGCTCAATGCGATTGGTCAGCAGTTGCAGCTTCAAAGGTTTATCTGTTCTTTATGATATTTGCTTGGGTTTCGTGATTCTATATGTTTATATTCCGCGGTTATCCTTGCCATCTGAAGTGGAAGCTGTTTCTTAACAGGATAGTGCCATTGGCCATGGAGAGGGCAATACGGGAGATTATAACACCTGTTATTGAGCGGAGTGTCAGCATAGCATGCATGACAACAAAAGAGCTAGTTTCAAAGGTTTGTTTTCAGAATGTCTTTCAGGTGCCTATCTCATTGGATTGGGAGTTTGTACTGTCTACTAAGAATTTTACATTTTGGCATGTAGGATTATGCAATGGAGTCAGATGAGAGCCGCACACATAATGCTGCAAACTTGATGGTTGCAAGCCTAGCAGGAAGTCTGGCACATGTAACATGCAAGGTCTACTATTGCAGTTTTGCTGTCTATGCCTCTTCGGCTTCTTGCCATGAGCATGATGACTGCATGCTGTTGCAGCTGGTTTAAGCATCATGCTCGTTTTTTTGTAAATAAGATGAAAAATTCATTACTAAGTACCAAAAAGGTGCACAATGTACATCAAGAGGAAATTGCAAAAGACTTAACAAACTTTAGAAGCTCCAGTCCATTCCCCAAAAAACTGCTGCCTGTGTGAGAAGGCAAAAAGACTATATCAACTATCCATACACTGGGTCAAAAGCACTATAAGATACCTGTAAAAATATAACTTCAAGCCTAAAGTTCTTTAGCATCCTCATGTAACACCTCTCGTACCATTAAACTTGTCCCCCAAATAACCCACCCATGAAACAACTGATCTGCCAACTGTATCTTTTGTTTATAAGTTTCATGACGTGGCAATTTTTCATTGATTTCAGGAACCTCTTCGCATTGCCATTTCAAATCAACTGCGGCATTATCTTCAGTCTGTAAATGTGTCCAACGATATTCTTGAACAAGTCGTCCAAATTACTACAAATGACAACCTTGATTTAGGATGCGCACTGATTGAGCAAGTTGCAACTGATAAAGTGAGTTTCCTACTTGTTCCCCTCTATGGAGTTTCTTATAATGCTATTTTTGAGGCTTTATAGTTTATAGCAGTTTGTAGTGAATGTATTTTCTCACGTAGTTGTTTTAGAAAAGATCAAGGAGTCAATTCTTTTATGCAAGTTAAACGATGTCACTTACCCACTTTTTGCCTTTAATATTTGCCTATTTTTTTTTATGGAAGAACATGTTTATAGTTTGGCCTTATATTTTTGGTTGTTCAAAGAGGATGGAATAATTGATAGGGAGGAATGCATCATTAGCATCATTCAGGGAAACGATGGCTGATGAATAATATAGTATAGTTAAATGTTTAACTTTTGACGTGTGAGATGTTTGCTTCTAGGTCTTAGTGTGGAAGAAGGTTTAGATTTATGGTTGCTCAAAGAGGAGAGGAGACTTAAATTAAGTCAAAACTACTCATGAAAAGCATACTACATCATTGGCATCCATGTGGAAAAGATGAATGATACTAAACCAAACCAAGCCTTTTCCTATGTTGAGTAGGGTTCGTTTAGATTGAGCTTGGTCTTGAGTCATATTAGCATCTAATTCCAAAGAAGCAATATCATACTTTATTGTCTCCTTCCAACACCTTAGTACCCCTCTCTCTGTCTCAAAGTGTTCACTGTTCATTGCTCAGTTTCTTGCACCTTTTGACTAGAGCTCCAATTGGTTGCCCCTCTGTGTGTCCAAACCACCTTAAACACGTCTTTCATTTAACTCTTTTCCTAATGACTTCATTACAAGTCCCATCTTTCCTTTGTGCCCATTCATCCACTTCAACATCTTCATTTTTGCAAAAAAAATCTCCATATTTTGGTGTCTGACTACCCATAGGTACTATGTAACATTTGCCTTCTAATGTTTACCTTTAAATTGAAGTCATACTTTTTATTGCATGACATGCCTGATGCATCTCTCTATTTGATCCAACCTGCATTAGTTTGAAATAGTTCCTCCTTGAAATAAATCTTTATCCTTTTTTAGATTCCACCATTTGGTCTGCTAGCTATATGAATCTGTTCTTTCTTTTATTCCATGTAGATGCATGTCTGCCTCTAATAGTCAATATTGAGTAGTTAAATAAACTCTTTCATGATGAATGAGAAGTGTGTTTAAATGTGTGCTTGTATTAAGTTCTTTATCCTTTTCCATTATTCATCGTTTATCTTTTAACCCAAAAAAGATGAATGATGAAAATAGTTTAATATAACTTCTGACGAGTGACAAGTATGTGCGCTTGTAGGCTATACTGTAATAGCATTCGTATCATATGCTGAATTCATCTACCTAAGGCAGGTCTCTCCTTTATCAGGGCTTACAACCAATGTTGTGATTTGCTTTATTTAATTAAAGAACATATTTTAAAAATCACTATTTTAAACTTTTTGTAAAAAAATGCTGTATATTAATATATTAAGCTACATTTGCGAAATTCCTATTTTTCCCAGGGGTACAGTGAACATGCTCGTATCATATAAACAGCTAGCACGCAGCAGGCTACCACTGTACAACAGGCCTAATGAGCCTAGCTGCAGCAACTATACACCCTACAACCTAACTTGTCCTTCTATAATAGGCACAGCAGACCTAAGATAATGGCTTGTAGTACTTATAGTTGCCTGGTGTAGTAAATGTAGCAGAAATGTTTATATAATATTTTTAAAATATCATAGATATACGATACAAATACGATACATTGTGTACCGCAATGATACAGTATGATGTACACGACAAAAAATGATAATGAATTCCAATGATACAAATACTTGGACTGTATCGATCTAGATACCGATATATGATATTATTGTATCGTTACTATCGTATCATACGACACGATGCAATATTTATAACATTGCTCATAACTGTCTCTGTAAGGTGAATCTTCATCTTAGGTGGAGTTAAATGATATATTGAATCTGAATAGGAAGCTTTTCAATAACCTGTTGAACCTTGCCATTTCAAAATCTATTGTTTCCAAGAATTGACGGCAAGAGGTTTATGTCATTGTTAAACTCTAGGCTTCTTTGATCTAGTTATCTGCAAAATGTTGTTTTCTTATCTAGTAACTTGAAAATTTTCAGTAATTTTTCCCTACTCTCTCAGAGGATGACTTTGATATATTTTACATAGGCTCTCCAAAGAATTGAAAATGAACTTGCTGAACTGCTAGCCATGAGAAGGAAGCAACGTGAGGGCCTTAGTGCTGCCTTTTACGAGGCCAGTACGTACTCACAAGGAACTTTAGCTCGGTTGCCAGAAGGACTTCGTCCCAAGCCTGGTAGATTATCTACAGCACAACAACGGGTTTATGAGGTATGTATTTGGTGGACATTCTTAATGCTGCAGTGTGATGCTGATCTGGAGTTTTTACATTGGTTAGCATTATCTTTAAGAACAATGGCATCCCCTCTGCATCTGTCACTTATGTGCTTCACTTGACATTATATCGCGTCTTTTTATATGATTTGCCTTAACTGGATCATGTAAGCCGCCATCTCTGATTATATTTTGGTTGATCTATGATGTAAAAAATTTAGAGTAAGTTCCATAGCTTTATAACCGAGTGACTCTTGACAGGAACCTCTGTGAGTTCGCTAGTGACTCCATTTAATGACATAATTTTCTTTTATTACGAATATGTGTGCCACCAAGTGTGAGAGAAGGCTTGTTTTTCTGTTTGTTTGATTATTAAGAAATGTTTATTGCATGAATATGAAACTTTAACTCCTATGAGTGAGACCACAATAATTCATTATTTGGTGATTACTTTGACATGCATAAGAGATAATTTCTACTATGGGATGTTCTACTTTCTAACATAGATTGATTATTATTGATGTTTTGTTATATAATGTTGAATCGGTACAGTCAACTGCTATTTAGGATTATTTTAACAGTGGAACTCTCTGACCAAATTATCTGTTTTGTGGAATGATTATTTTAACAGTTAGCTGCTATTTGGGATTAATTTGCTGGTGTCTGGATCCATTTCGAGGTCAATAGTATATTTATTTGATAAGGTCTGATTAGTCAAAATCTGAAGCATAACTTTGGGACTTTATTCTGCCATTGATATATGATCCTTATTTTTAACCTGTGGTTTTATCTGGATTGCTCCATTCGTGGCTGAGCTTTTCATTGTTATCTTTCATTGTGGGGATTGAGGATGATCACTGTTGATTATAATTATAATGCGATTGCCAACTTACCAACTCCATTGTGCCAAGGGCCTCTTTTGGATCATATTTCATGAATCATAATAACTCGTAATAAAACTCAGTTTCCTTAGGCTGTGGGTCATCAATAAAGTAATAACTAGTCATATGTATGTATAGTATATGTATGAGGAATGGAAGGAAGTCCAGCATGGTGACAAGACATTTCACCTGAGTGAGTATTTCTGTAACATAATCCTTGTGATCGTGGATGATATGCAGCATGTGCGAATATGATATTCAGCAAGGTCATAGACTGGTTTGCGATTTTTTGCTGTTCATATGCTGGACGGTCTCCATCTTCACATTTAGATACCGTTATTGCCTGAAACATTACTCACTAGAATGTTTTGTGATAAGGAAAAAAGCGTAAAAGGAATACCAATGGGATGGAGTTATTGCTTTATATATGTTTTCACAAATTCTCATTAGATTGTTCTTATGTTGCTTATCTTTCTTGATCTTTTGGTGACTTCATATGCTAGATTAGCTTCAGTGATTGGTTTATCTGCTTTTCTTCATATTTGTATTACAATGGAGAAATATGCTTATTGAAGGGACATGCAGTGACACACACACACACACACTATATTGTCTTGTTTCTTGTCAAAAATTCTGTTAATAGAATATAGGCCAAAGCGGGGTGTTCGAGATTGGTATCACTGTTGATGGTGCCAAAATTTAGAGGAGCAACAGGAGTTGTTTTCAAGAGGAGAGATTGTCATGTTTAACCACAGTCCTTCACATACATATATATATGTATATATGTATGTATGGGTGAGACACTTGTAATGAAGATCAGCCTCACCTGATCTCGATAGCAACACGAAATGCCTTAAGCACTTCACCAAGAATCAGTTCAACTGTGCTTTAAGCACCAAATCGCAAACACAAACACTTTGAAGAAAGAACACTTTATTATCAAGGCAAAGCCCTACAACTTGCTATTAGAAGAGTGAAAAAGAGGTATTTACAGACAATACAATAGGAAGAAAGAGTAGGAAATAGGAAAGAGAGAAAGGAAGAAGAAGGGCCAACACCCAACGACTAGTGAGCTGGCCATGGATGTTGGCCTGGCCCAATAGCTAGAAAATATAGCTGTTGGGCTGCTGACCATTGGCTGGCCTGCTGGCTGGTCCAACTGGTGACCGTGACAGTGATGGTGGCAGCAGTGGTGGGTAGTAGTCCTTCTTCTAACACACTCCTTAAACTGACAGAGGAACAACTGACAGTTTGCGCTAAGCTCTTGAAATCAAGGTGCTGGAAGAGCTTTAGTGAATATATATGAGAGTTGATACTCAATCTAAATATACTGGAGATCAAGATTTCCTTCTAGATATTCTTCTCGAAAATAGTGACAATCAATTTCAATGTGCTTTGTATGCTTATGAAATGTGTTGTGTGCAATGTACATAATACTCTTATTGTTATAGTACATCTGAGGCGGAGTCTCCAAATATATGTGTAGGTCTTCCAAGAGTTGTCCAAGCCACGTTAACTTTGTTGTTGTTATTGCCATTGCTCTGCATTCAGTCTCTGTGGATGAGACTGAGACCTTTTGCTGCTTTTTACACTTTCATGAGATAAAAGAGTCACCTAAAAACACACAAAACCTGTGGTAGAGTGTCTATCATTGATATCACCTCCTTAATCAGTGTTAGTATAAACAATTAATTTTGAAGAAGATGAGGAAAGTAAGAAAACTCCATTTTATGTGGTGTGTTTAACAATGGGTGCATGTTGAAATTGACTTACTTTGTGTAACATGCATAATATCAAGTTGAGTAATAGTTAGATAGGTTAAAGCACCAACCATTTGCCGATATGGAGTGGGGTCTTGAAGTGGTTTCTCATCTCTAAGCCTCATTTTTTGTCAAACTCATTTTTTGTCAAAGTACTTCAGGGGTTTTTATAAATTTGTCATAAGATAATCCTGATCTGTTAACAATATCATGTGCCTGATTTGTTGCGACAAAAAATCACCTTTATTATTACGAGTTAATATCATCCACATATACTTGCACAAGAAGAATATCATGCTTTTTATTTTTAATGAAAAAGGGTAGTATCGACTTTTCCTCTTGAAAACCATTTTCTAAAAGGAACTTACTCAACCTTTCATACCAAGCTCTAGGAGCTTGCTTTAAACCATATAAAGCCTTTTTAAGTTTAAAAACATGGTTGGGTAGTTCATGATTTTCAAAACCCGGAGGTTGTTCAACGTATACCTCCTCTTGAATAAAACCATTTAGAAAAGCACTTTTAACATCCATTTGATATAATTTGAAATCCATGATGCAAGCATAAGCAAGTAACATTCTAATAGCTTCTAATCTAGCTACGTGTGCATAGGTTTCTTCATAATCTATTCCTTCTTCTTGATTATAACCTTTAGCAACCAATCTAGCTTTGTTTCTAGTTATTAACCCATTTTCATCAAGTTTGTTTCTAAAAACCCATTTAGTTCCAATTATAGGGTGATTATTAGGTCTAGCAACTAATTCCCAAACTTGATTTCTTTCAAATTGATTTAATTCCTCATGCATAGCTAAGATCCAATGTTCATCATCAAAAGCTTCAATTAAATCCTTAGGTTCAATTTGAGAAACAAAAGCTAAGTGATTACAAGCATTTCTAAGAGAATTACGAGTACTTACACCTTTAGATACATCACCGATAATTTGATCAAGGGAATGATATTTTGAAGTTCGCCATTCTTTGGGAAGTTCCAAAGCTTGTGAATCTTCTTGTCTTTGTTTATCCTCTTATTGCTCCTTGATTTCTTTTTCCTTGCTATCCAAATGTGTTTCCGCCAAGACTTCGCAACATCATCAATAACAAGATCCTTTCTCGATCCATTTGGGTCAGTTTCATCAAATGCAACATGTATAGATTCTTCAATAGTCATAGTTCTTTTATTATATATACGAAAAGCTTTACTATGATTTGAATAACCAAGAAATATACCTTCATCGACTTAGCATCAAACTTGCCTAAGTTATCTTTTCCATTATTTAAAACAAAACATTTGCATCCATGTCTGATGAATTATCCCATTTTCTTCCAGATAGTTTGCAAAATCTCTTGAAATAAATTCTCCATTAGAATCAAACCTAAACACTTTGATGTTAACGTCAAATTGATTTTTAATCAAATTATGAAAAGTCATAAAATTTTTAAACACTTCATAGTTAGCTTTCAAAAGATACGCCCATGTGTATCTGGTAAAGTCATCGATGAAAATGACAATAGGATACTCCCTTTTGACAAGATTGGGGCGGGTCCCCAATCATAAGAATGGATTATTTCAAAAGGTTTGCTTGAGGTATCCTATTGTCCTAGTGTGGATGTCGCTAGTACAGAGTCTCTTTGAGTTTTTGCTTCCTTTAGCTTGATTTCTGTCATTTGTAGATCAACTAAAACTTTTTCTTTTGAAGGAAATGGTTTTCAATGAATGAGACTCGCTCTTATTTTTTCAAATTCTTCTCTTAAACTTCTAAGAAACCAATAGATAAAGTTCTCATTTTGTTCGCATTGCCTTATGTCAAGACAATGTGTACACTTTTTCTCATATCCACGAAGTTGATTTCAAATATTAGAAAAATCTGTTTAAAATTCACTAATGTTCTTATCTCCTTGTCTTAATGTCATAAGTTTATCTCTAAGGGCCATTTTGTGAGCTACATCACTTTGTATATGACTTTTTTGAGATAATCTCACGCTTCTCTAGCATTTGTAAAATTTGCTAGTGTCTCTTATATGCTCATTAGCATTGTTCATAAGGATCCATAGAACCATCTATATCCTCCATATTCTTTCATTTGTTCTACACTTTAATCGATGGAAAGTTGTGTTTTTGTTCCTCTAATATAACCTCATAGTTTCTTGAAATATAAATAATTTTTTATGGCTTATGCCAATGATTTATAGTTGGCGTTTGTTAGGCGAAAACAAAACCCTTTATCTTTTATTATCAAAAACAAATAATCAACAAACGCCTTTCTTGAATATATGAGCAGTCCACTGGATTAAAGCCTTCTTGTCACGCTTCCTAAGATCACCTTTTATCGATCAATCATCCTCGACAAGGCTTTGATACCATGTAATGAAGATCGGCCTCATCCAATCTCGATTGTCACACGAAATGCCTTAAGCATTTCACCAAGAATCAGTCCAACTGTACCTTAAGCACAAAATCGCACAACACAAACATTTTGAAGAAAGAACACAAGGAGTAGGAAATATGAAAGAGAAAAAGGAAGAAGAAGGGCCACCACCCAACGGCTAGTGCGCTGGCCGTTGGCTGGTTGGCTGGCTGCAACGGCTGGCCCAACAGGTGACAGTGGCAGTGATGGTGGCAGCATGTGGCGGCAATGGCAATGGCGGAAGCGGTGGCGGGTAGTAGTCCTTTTTCTAACAACATTATCATGCCCAGTGATAAATATTAATGAATATAAAGATCATTGGGATTTTATGCAAAAGGTCCCTAATGAACAAGCAGAAATGGATGTAATGCAGAGCATATATACTTTAATATTCTTGCTTGTTTTGATGCATTCACAGACTTTGGTTCCTTGTCGCACATGGAGCCTGAGTATGTTCTGTTTATGAGTATAGCAGTAACTTAGTCAGGTCTCTTTTTATCTTTATTATATGCATTGATTGTCTTCCCACTGATTTGTATATCATATTTCATTAGGATTTTGCTCGGTACCCATGGCAAAACCAAACTACTCAGGGTTCAAATGCTATATCTGCTGCTCAACCAGCTTCCTCTGGTGGTTTTGTTGGTTCTGGATTGTCTCGTCCTTATGCTTCTGGCTCGGTCCAGATGAATTCAAGCATGTACTCAACAGCACAACTTACTTCAGGATTTAGCTCCAATGTGCATTCCACTGACCAGATTCCCGAGGAATTGGATTCTGGGTTGGCACTAACTCTCAATTTCCCCCC
Source organism: Brasenia schreberi (assembly GCA_036023115.1). Classification (NCBI taxonomy): domain Eukaryota; kingdom Viridiplantae; phylum Streptophyta; class Magnoliopsida; order Nymphaeales; family Cabombaceae; genus Brasenia; species Brasenia schreberi. The sequence goes on from JAYKKT010000069.1 coordinate 17,501,582, forward strand.
CTCAGGCTATATCTATTTCACTTCATTTGCTGTACAATACTTATGGGTTGCTTTTGAATTTCAGCATAAGTTCGAGTCATACAGGAGCAACTGATGGGGCTATCCAGGCTGTTGCAGAGATCAGTTCTCTTTCAACATCGTCCTTACCTGCTGCAGTTACTGAAGTGCATGCCACCGAATCTTCCAATGTCAAGGTCTGGGCAAGTTTGTTTCCTTCATTCTGTGTTTAAGTTCGCTCTGTGAATAAACTCTTCTGACAGTTGACTATCAATTGATGCAAGGATTCCATGCCCCTCTCACAGCAACTTCCACAGTCAACTGCCGAGCGCCTGGGAACTGGCATATCTGAGCCTCTAACTACGGGTGATGCATTGGATAAGTATGAGGCAATTTCCCAAAAGGTACTTGCTTTTTCTACCATTTTTGTTCATACCTGTTTTTGGTGTACAAATGTTAAAAGAGTGTGGATATTGGATTTACATCTCAATATCCAAACTTCTTATGTTTATCAGATTCTTTTATCTTGCTTTTTTGCCAATTGGCATTTTTGTCCATTGATATTCTGTATTACTGGCATTCCGTTTTCACCTCCACCATCTCTGCAATTCGCACTCTGATAACAATAAGCTGGTGTAACCCTTTTTACCTTATTGATTTGAATATCCCATTCAGGTCATAACTGCCATATGCATGTTCCATGTTGAAATGATTAGTGGACCGGATTTGGTGGATAATTTTTTGCTTTTGCCTTGGAGTATGTACTGTGCCAATACATATTTTATTGAAGATTGTTTGTTCCCTTAATGCTTTCTGATTATACTCAAATGATGTGAGGTACCATATGAATGTTTTCTTTTGATAATTGTGGTTTCTGCTGTCCATACTACATTTTCTGATCATCAGTTTCTTCTTTTTCTATTTTGTCATTTCTTTATTGCCAGTATTGGTTTTCCAATGGCCTATGGCCATATGCTGCGGTAATGTCATCTATGATTTTTTCAGAGCATTCCTGGTATGTGATGTGTTTAATTGGATTCCTTTGCCTTTCAGCTTGAAAGCCTTGTTTCAAAAGATGCAAGGGATGTTGACGTTCAGGTATTCAAATCCTTAAACTGGTGGTGTAGGTGTGTCTTAAAAGTAGAGCTTTCTGTGAAATTGATCTTTGTTTTTATTTTTCCTTTTTTGGTGGTTAATTCAGGCTGTCATCGCTGAGGTTCCGGAGATCATTCTTAGATGTGTCAGCAAAGATGAGGCTGCCATGGCTATTGCACAAAAGGTTATTTACACGTAATATTTCCCTTCATTTAACAATTATCTAATTCTTGCTTACTTTTAACCTGCAGGTTTTCAAGAGCTTATATGAGTGTTCATCAAACAGCCTCCTTGTATCTTCTAATCTTGCCATTCTGGTTGCTATTAGAGATGTCTGCAAACTTGTTGTTAAGGAGCTGACGAGCTGGGTACACCATTTTTCTTGGAAAGCTTATGTTCTGTTAAAAAGTTATGTTTTTCAGGAAGATATTCATTTATTTTTCCTGAAATGACTATACACAAGGAAGTAGTGGGAGATAAGGCATGTATCAACATCTGATACACTCGGTGATATTAGAAAGTCACTGTTATAATGTGAGACATTTCCAATTGTCGGCACAAACATTTAAATCTCACATTTTACTGGTGATTTTGTAACAATTTTCTTCACCAGTAAATCACTTTTGATAGCCATACACGTACTTGGTTCTCAATGATCAAATTTGGAAGATTTAAGGATGATATTAATGTTAATTGTAATAGTGATACTGAGCCTGTAGGGCCCAGCAGGTCCATCTAGGACCTTTGGGGACTGGGCCTCAAGGGCCACTCCCCCTCCCAACAGCTACAGCAACTAGCTGTTGGGGACTCCCAACGGCTAGTTGTTGTAGTCGTTCTCCCAACCCCTTTTCAATGTAATTTCTCACTCTCATTTGTAAAAACCTCTATAAATAGAAGAGATACGTTACTCAATAACATCAGAGCTTTGTATGCTCCCTTGACTTGTTGTTTGGTATTTGGTTTGACTTATACACCAAGTGTTTGGTGGTTCATTTGACGATTTAGCTTGTTCAGGATTCTTCGAGATTACTTGTGTTTGAGTTTGTGGATTACTTTGGCAAGATATTGGTGATAGTTTTACAATTAACCACTCAACATTGTCTACATAAATTGTTGTATATCTTAGTTATGTCAAATCAGTTAGCTGATTTCTTCATAGTCCTCCACAGAATGACAATATGATACAAATGCTTCTACTGTTGGTAAATCAAGTGAATGAGACAATAGTTGCAAAAGCATGAATGCCATGAAACGTGAATCAGCACATCTGTCACACAGATTTTAGGAAATGGATTGATGTGTCTCCCATTTCTATTTCTCAAGATGCTTTCCTTTTATCTATTGCCATTTCTCTTTCTATACTGCACTCAGTACGACTCTGGTAAAGTTTTAGTTTTATGTTTGATTATTTGTTCTGTCAATTGTATTTGATATTGGATAGTTTCGTTTGGTACTATGAACAGTCAGGAAGCTAAATTGATTGCCTACAACTAGTGTAGTGTTTGTAAGAATGCCTAGAATGGATACTACTAAATTTGTGGAAAACAAAAACTTTGCATGAAACACTATTGTGAAGATTCTAAATTTCCAGTTCAAGGTGAAACTTGTGCTAGATTGCATATGATTGGCTGAGCTTGCTTCACATGCCACATTCTAGTGATGAATCAAAACCGTGTGGGGACCTCCTCATAAGCAATCAGAATATGGCTAGAAACTGTTGTGTTGCTTGTTCCAAGCAAAAATTTGATGTGCTTTGAAACCGCAAGATGCTATGGCACTGCTAGGACACAGTGGATAAAGGAAGGGGATCGGAACACCCACTACTATCACACCAAAACCTTACCTTAAAGCAAGCAGCGTTACCTTTAACAGTCAATTAATGCCTCCTTACCACTTCATGGGCTCTACTGTAAGGCTACCGTTGCACCCATGGGGTGCTTACACTGCTACCCTGACTCCCATGGGGCGGTAGCAGGTAAGCCCACTCTGCTCCCACTCTGTGGTGGTCCTGTGGAGGTGATATTTGTGCTAGTCAGCAGTTGATTTTTTCAGTTTATATGTTATCAATCATAAGTTTGCCAGATTTTCTCGTGATAAATCGACACATTTAATGAAACGTTATCACGAAGATTTTAGGTTTTGAGTCCCAAGTGAATGTTGTGCTAGGTTGCAATTGACATTGGGGTTGCTTTTTCTTAGATGACCCTTGAACTTGGGGTATCCATGAATTGGAGACTTGAATCATTTGCATTTGCTCAAAGTGATTTGTTTAAAGTGCTACTACTTGTTACGGAGCTCTTTCCTGGTACTTGGATGAACAGAACCTCAGTAGATTCATTTTAAGAAAGATGTTGGTGCATGGTTGTGAATGTGACTATACTTTGGCTACTGTTTTTCTTCCTAGGATTTCGCGGGGCTGTATAATATCTTGTGACTGTTTATGTGCTGACACTCTTTTTGGGGTTCTGCTGATATCAGGTTATCTATTCTGACGAGGAGAGGAAATACAATAAAGACATAATTTTTGGCCTCATCAGGTCTGAGGTGCTTAATCTGGCTGAGTACAATGTTTACTTGGCGAAGTTGATTGATGGGGGAAAGAACAGTATGTATCCGAGATAGTCCTGGATGTAATGAAACGAAATTATGCTCTACATATTGCTTACTGGTTCCATGTTCTTTGCAGAAACTGCTACAGATTTTGCCATTTCCCTGGTACAAAGTTTGGTGGCCCAGGAACTTAATGTCAGTTCATCCGAGTTCCAAACCCTTCTTGATGCACTTGGAAAGGTAGTAAGTGGGGATCTGCCTATTTTATTGATCCATTGAATTAGTTGGCTTTATTATGAACAAATCAAACATGTTATGGATTTCTATATCAAACCCTTCTGCTATAGTTCACCAGAAATTGTCAAATTTGTTTTACTTACTGCTATTTTTTTCTGCCCAGTTGTCTATGAGAGCTGGACTTTCAGAGTCATTGCAGCAATTGGTTGAGATTGCACGAAATCCTTCTAATGCAACAAACCAGTCTGCAGTTGTAGGCGACAGTATAGATAAAGCTAGATTTACTCAAGATAAAAAGGTAAGATGGCATGCATGTATCAATCTGAGTATGCGTTGTGTGCTGTTGGGTATTGGCTTGCTGTCAATTTATGCCTTTGTCCCCCTATTATGAAGCAGGTGCAGCCATTGGGCCGTACCATTGCAGGCAGAGAAGGCACAAGCCCGGTCACCTCTGAGTCAGGTGTTACAGATTCTGCTGCTCTCCGTGAACAGGTCTGTTTTTTCTTCATTGAATTTAACTTATGTTCCCGCCTTGGAGGATGTATTACTATGGGTGTATCTCGTTACCTGCATCTTTGCAACACACTGGGTTGAATTTAATCATCAGATGATTTTAGTTTCTACCAGAGGTAAGATTTTTAAATTGGCTGTTAGTTTCCTCACCTGTGTTATTCTACTGACTTCAAAAGTGGAAAGGTCGATTTCAACTAGTATGCAGTTTCCAACTTTGCTTCACAGCAATGCTATCATTTTGCACATTCATGATTACATGTTCAAAACGTTTGCAATTTTTTCCACAATCAGAAGCATGTTCACATCTACACCATGACCTGAATTCAGGGCTTCGAGCCAAAAAGTTTGCCTTGGCAGCCACAAACAACAACAACAACAACAACAACAACAACTAAGCCTTTTCCCATACTAGATGGGGTCGGCTACATGGATTCTTTGTTTCCACAGAGCCCTATCATGTTCCATGTTAGCAGTTAACTCACAGTAAGCTAGATCATTCTTTAATGTTTCTTTCCAACACTCTTGTGGTCGTCCTCTACCTCTTCAAATACTTTCAAAATCTAGTTTTTCATTCCTTCTTATAGGTTCTTCTTTTGATATTCTTTCTATATGTCCAAACCATCTTAAATGATGTTCTCTCATTTTATCCTCTATTGGTGCCACTCCTAATTTGTTTCTAATAACCTCATTATGGATACGGTCTTTCCTTGTATGACCACTCATCCATCTCAACATCTTCATTTCTGTCACAAACATCTTTTGTACATGTTGATGATTAACTGCCCAACACTAAGAACCGTAAAACATGACAGGTCTAATTGCTGCTCTATAATATTTACCTTTTAACTTTAATGATATCTTCTTATCACAAAGAATACCTGATGGTCCTCTCCATTTTAACCAACCAGCATTAATTCTATGTGTAACATCTCCATCAATTCTTCCATGACTCTTAAAAATTGACCCTAGGTATTTAAAACTTTCTTTTTGGGGATGCAATATGTGTCAATTTTAATTTCTATGTCCTCTGAAGTAACCAAATGATCAAACTTACATTCCATATATTCTGTCTTTGTTCTACTAAGTCGGAAGCCTTTACTTTCTAATGTTTCTCTCCATAGTTCCAATTTTCTATTTTTTTCTTAGACTCCTCCACTGACACAATGTCATCTGCAGCCATAATGTAACAATTGAAAATCTTGGGGGGACTCTACCAGCTCTCCTCAACATAAACTTCAGATAATGTGCGAGGGGTAGAGGGCTAACCTTAGACTTTTTAGGAAGTCCTTTTAACTTGTGGTTCTTATCAGTATGGTATGATTTTGCTACTTTTCCTGGCAAACAATATTGATGTTAGGTAATTGAGCTGTAGTTTGTGATGAATAACCAGAAGGTATTCATTTGCTGTCAATGACTCAAAAATGCTGCCTTCAAAAAGTTTTTGAAGGGTGAAGTGAATATGATTACAAGTTGAAATCGACTCCATTGGAGGTCATATTGATGATTGATCTGTAAGCAGCGAGCAGACAAATAGATGTTGCATGGTCTAAGATGCAATTGATGCACTTAAGTCCTCTTTCACTTGATTTTGCAAAATCGCTGCCATTATCCTCTGAATCAACAAACCTCTAAAGAACCCCAGAACAATTAAAATCATGGAGTCCAAAATCTAAAATGCAGTCTACATCGTGACATTTAACGGAAGATCGTCAACAACCAGAAAGTGATCAGCAAGCACTTTGCTGCTTTTCCCATGCATTGCTTAAACAATTCAACATCATAGCAGATTCTTCAACACCTAAACCCAACTGCTGGGGTCGAACTGACACATATTTCAAAAGAAAAGAAACTTGGCACTACTTCTGAGAAGATCTAAAGTAATACTGTAACATGGGTCTACTGTGGCGTCTATCTTTGCAGCATTGGTCAAGGCTTAGCGACCAAGATGATCCTAGAATTACAAATGTCGGACAAGGACATTTGTGAAAGTATCCCACAGAGATTTGAAACTCCAGTGTTCTATTCTGTACCATCGTAAACCAATGTTAGTTGCTGCATGTAATCCTTGAGACTGTCTGAAACTGGGGACCGGTCTCTTTAAGATTGATGCCTTGTTACATTTCTTTTCTTCTTTAGAAGTGTGGCATCTGTGTTACGAATTTGAGACAATGCTGTCAAACAGGGATCCTTATAATTAATAAGCATGTGCTGCAGGTTACCTTAATATTTACGGAGTGGGCTCGGATTTGTGAAGCTCCTGGAAACAATGAACCAGCTTATCTAACTTATCTTTCACAGCTGCAACAAAGTGGAATACTGAAAGGAGATGATGTCTCTGAGGGGTTCCTCCGATTCCTCATGGTTTGTACTTGCTTGTTTTATGATAAATGAGTGTGTGGTTGTGCAATGTTTATAGTCAAACTTTGAACATTGCTGTATTTTACAAATTAAAATATTGATGTATGCATTTCTTCTTCAGGAATTTGCTGTTTCTCATTGCTTAAATTCAGAGGTGAACCCTTCTGCATTGATTCTGCTTCAGGCCCCACAGCATGTGCCTAGTCTCAATTTCACTGCTATTGATGTGTACGCAAAGCTGGTATTTTTTCTTGTCAAGGTAATAGTTATTTCTTGTGCACTTTGGTTGTCTGCTATTGCTGACAGGATGATTGTTGTATGTGGATGCTGATTCAAAGCCCTCCTTACTTTTGATTTCAGTTCTACGCTGCTGAGCAAGGGCCAAACAAAGTGATGCTTTTTCCCAAGGTTGGAAATCCTTATATGATTTTTTTGTCCACAACTTATTTATCTACTGTGTACCTAATTTTAGTTCCAAAATTTATGAATCAAGTTATCTGCTTTTTATTTCTCTTCCTCTCTAAGTAAGGTCCATGTGCAGGTGTTGTCTGTAACTGTGAGATTTATACAGAAGGATGCAGAGGAGAAAAAGGCATCTTTTAATCCTAGGCCGTATTATAGGTTGTTCATAAATTGGATATTTGATTTCAATTCTGTTGATTCCATGCTTGATGCTATAAACTTCCAGGTAAGGGTCCGTTTCTTCATAATGTGCTGGGATGTGTAATATATTTGTTTGATCTAATTTGGTTCTGGCATTTCAGGTTTTGACAGCATTAGCTAATGCATTTCATGCACTTCAACCATTGAAAGTTCCTGGTTTCAGGTTTGTTCTCACTTTACAGAGTATTCTTTGAAGACCTGTTTGTAACTTGATAAGAAAGGGGATTCTTGGAAGCCATATTGGGAGAGTGAACCCATAAAATGTTGATGGTAAAGCTGATGCTTCTTTGTTAACCCTTACCAACAAGCTCCATGTTCAACCCAAACGCCTGATAGTCTAACCTAGTTTCATGAATGTGTATGGCCAATTCTGTAATCATGTGCTTGAAGATTTTATTTCAAGATGGAAAAGTATGAATTCCTGGCTCTGCTGGCCATGATAAATGGCAGGAAGAATTCTGAAAGTTGGCAGGAAGAATTCTGAAAGTTGCACCAGTAATGAAGATTGGCCTCACCCAATCTCACCCAATCTCGATAGCCACACAAAATGCCTCAAGCACTTCACCAAGAATCGGTCCAACTGTGCCTTAAGCATCAAATTGCATAACACAAACACTTTATAATCAAAGCAAAGCCCTACGGCTTCATGTTACAAGAGGGAAGAGGAGGTATTTATAGACAAGAGTAGGTAGAATAAAATAGGAAGAGAGAGTAGGAAGTAGGAAGGAGAGAGAAAGAAGAAGGGCCACCACCCAATGACTAGTGTGCTGGCCGTTGGATGTTGGCTTGGCCCAAAGGCTAGAAATCTAGCCGTTGGGCATGCCGACCGTTGGCTTGCTGGCTGGCTGGCTAGTTGTTTGGCTGCAACGATAGGTGGCAACAAGTGGTGGCGGTAGTCCTTCTAACACCTCTCAAACTGACAGAGGAACAAATGATAGTTTGCTCATAAGTTCTTCAAATTGAGGTGCTGAAAGAACTTTAGTGAACATATGTGTAAGTTGATTGAAGATCAAGATTTTCTTATTGATATTCTTTTCGAATGTAGTGACAATCCATTTCAATGTGCTTTGTACGCTCATGAAATGTGGTGTAATGTACATGACACTCTTAGTATCGCAGTACATTTGAGGCGGAGACTCCAAATGTATGTGTAGATCTTTCAAGAGTTGTCCAAGCCACATTAGGTCTGTTGTTGTTGTTGCCAGTGCTCTGTATTCAGCCTATGTGGATGAGAGTGAGACCTTTTGTTGCTTTTTATAGCTTCATGAGATAACAAAGTCACCTAAAAATACATAAAATATGTAGTGGAGTATCTATCATTGATATCACCTCTCCAATCAACATCAATATAAGCAATTAATTTTAAAGATGAGAAAAGTAAGAAAACTCCCTTTTCTGTTGTGTATTTAACATATCTGACTATTCTCATGACTGCACTCATATGGAGAGTAGTGGGTGTATGTTGAAATTAACTTATTGTGTGTACAACATGCATAATATCAAGTCAAGTAATAGTGAGATAGGTTAAAGCACCAACCATTTGCCGATATAGAGTGGGGTCCTGAAGTGGTTCCCTATCTTCAAGCCTCATTTTTTGTACTTCAGGGGTTTCCCCATCTCAAACTATGTTGAAGAATATGTTGTTTTTTTCTATTTTAGGTATTATTGTAATAGTACTTATTACTAAGTGCATTTTAGTCATTTTATGTTTATCAGTCTACTATAAAAGGATTGGTAGAGCTTTTATTAGGTTTAAGGAATCATATTAAGAGAGAGAAAGAGGGGGGCGACCTCCATTGGAGGGTTTGCCCCCTCCTCCAATCTCCATCATTTTTCTTTTATGTTTTTCTCATTTCTTGCTGTGCTTTTCCCACGAATTCCAACATGATATCAGAGTAGGATTTGATCGATGAGAGCAGTTTCAGGTGGCAGTCGACTTCGTAGCCCTGAAGAGAGATCAAACTGTCATCTTGTCATCTGGCAGTGGTGCTTTTTTGGTTAAGGAAATGGAGTCCTCTGGATGTAAACCAGATCAGAAAGCAAAGAACGTTCTTGTGTCATTTGCCAAGACGGCAGAAGAACAGGAGGAAGCAAAGAAGCTTGCTGGTCTTGCCATTCAGTGTAAGGAAAAGAAAGAAAACTCAATGGAACTCTTCAAATTGTTGTTGACAATGATGATGAAGGAATGAAATCCTCAGGGTGGAGAGTGTCCAAGAAAAGAAGCAATGTAATCCAGGGATTATCGAATTATAGATGATGTAGAAAAGGGTACTAATATGACCACTGATGATGCCAGTGGGTACCTAGATAAGCTCAACCAAACATTGGAATATATGGATGACAGTGATGATGACTACGACACTGGTGAAGATGATGATCTACCCCTTTGATTATTTTTTAATACACATTGAAATAAAGGAATGACAGACTTGTTTGAAGTTAATATTGGGTTACATCAAGGATCAACTTTAAGTCCATACTTATTTATAATGCTAATTGATGAGTTAACAAAACATATTCAAGATGAAGTACCTTGGTGTATGTTATTTGCATATGACATTGTGTTAGTGGAGGAGTCTAAGGAAAAAGTTAATAGAAAATTGGAACAATCGAGAGAAACATTAGAAGGCAAAGGCCTCCGACTTAGTAGAACAAAGACAAAATATGTAGAATGTAAGTTTGATCATTTGGTTACTTTAGAGGACATAGAAATTAAAATTGGCACACATTGCATCTCCCAAAAGGAAAGTTTTAAATACCTAGGGTCAATTTTTCAGAGTGATGGAAGAATTGATGGAGATGTTACGCATAGAATTAATGTTGGTTGGTTAAAATGGAGAGGAACATCAGGTATTCTTTGTGATAAGAAGATACCATTAAAGTTAAAAGGTAAATATTATAGAGCAGCAATTAGACCTACCATGTTTTATGGTTCTGAGTGTTGGGCAGTTAATCATCAACATGTACAAAAGATGTCTGTGACAGAAATGAAGATGTTGAGATGGATGAGTGGTCATACAAGAAATTACCGCATACATAATGAGGTTATTAGAAACAAATTAGGAGTAACACCAGTAGAGGATAAAATGAGAGAATATCGTTTCAGATGGTTTGGACATATATAAAGAAGATCAGAAGAACCTGTAAGAATGTATGAAAAACTAAATTTGGAAAGTATTAAAAGAGGTAGAGGACGACCACAAAAGTATTGGAAAGAAACAATAAAGAATGATCTAGCTTATTGTGAATTAACTGGTAACATGGCACATGGTGGGGCTATGTGGAAACAAAGATTCCATGTAGCCGACCCCGTTTAGTATGAGAAAAGGCTTAGTAGTTGTTGTTGTTGTACACATTGAAATGACACCATTTTGTTCTTTGTACTTGTTACCACTTCCGGTGCAAGCAAAAGAGGATGTTGGATAAGAAAGAGGATGTTGCATGGCTAGAAATTTTTTTTAAGGGCCAAGTTGATGAAGCTCCTGACACAGTAACATGAGACATTGTATTTGTTTTGCAACCGAAAGATCATGCGAAGTTCAAGCGGAAGGCAGTTGATTTCTTTGTGGAACCCACCCTTAGCTTGACAGAGTCCCTTTGAGTTTTTCAGTTTGCTGTCGCTCATGATGGCAAACAATTACTTATTAAATCAAATCTAGGAGAAATTATAAGTCCTTGTAAAATTCAAGAAGTGTTGTGTGCAAAACAATAATAATGACTGTTGGTGATCTCATTCTCTTTTTTTGAAAAAGGTAATTTCACTTTTTGAGTATCAAATGCTGAAAAAGTAAATTACAGATTTCTTTCCTGATTTTTTAGGAAAGTAAAACAGAAAAGTAGTTATGAAAGATCAACTTCATGATTTCGTGGAAAAGATAAGGTCAAATGGAAAGAAAATCAAGATAAGGATGATCTAGAAAAAGAAGGGATTATCCCCACAATTTTAGGAAAGAAATCATCTGCCTTCCAGATTGCCACGCAGGGATTGGGGCAAGTGGCATTTAGTAAAAATTAAAGATCTTCAGGAAGTGCCTTCCTAGCATTCTGCTTGGGATGCACAGGATTAGGTTGTGGTACTACGCCTGTAGTTTCCCGAGTTTGCTTGGGATCACTTGTGATAGTTGAGTGGCTTGCATGGTTAACTTAGGTTGTGCATTAGTAGCAAGCATAGTGAACGATGACTGGCTATATGGAACCACAACAAGAAGTTGCAAAAACTGTGTACTTGTGGACTGACCATCAGTCCAAGGAAATAGAGATGGTTGCTACTATTATTAGAGGAGCGTGGTAAGCTGGGTTGCTGCAAGCATTGAGGCAGTAATCAAGGTTGCAGTCAGGAGGGCTGCTGAAAGATGAACAACCATGTAGGTTGGTGAAAGATTTTTGCAGCCATGAAGGTTGTCGAAAACAGTTGCAGTCATGAAGGTTGTTGAAAAGTGGACAACTAAGAGGGTTGAAAAATTCAAGAAAATATGTAAAAAAATATGATGTAGTACTTGGTGAATGTCTCGATTGGGAAAACAATAAAGTTGCATATAGAAGAAAAGATAGAGTGCATACTGCATAAAAACAATTTTTTTACCACATATGCTTGAAAATCAAATCATAGAAGAGCTATATTATCAATAGCGTGCTATAGCGGTGCTAAAAACGCTATAGCGGGTGACCCTTAGCGGGCGATTTGTCATTTTAGTACAAAGTAAGAGACTCATATGGAATACAGGCGAACAGAGCTTTTGCACATTTTCATTTTGAAGAGGCTGCTACAGCCAGCTGAGCCAGCCACATTGGCAAGCTCTTTCTCTCTTATGGAATACACAGAACTTTTGCACATTTTCATTTTGAAGAGGCTGCTACAGCCAGCTGAGCCAACCACATTGGCAAGCTCTTTCTCTCTCTCTCTCTCTATATATATATATATATATATATACATATATACATACATACATATATACATATATATACATACATATATATATATATACATACATACATATATATAGCTCCTACAATCCTTTTTTCTCATTGAAATACAGATCCAATTCAATGAGATCTGGTATTTGAGTCATATTCAGTAATATGATCGGCATTTTTAAAATGTTTATACGCAGAAGGTGAAACATGATATCGGTATAGCCAACTCCACTTAGTAGGGCAAAAGAAAGTGCTACAGGTTCACCTCGTGACCAGTTTGGTTTTGGTTATACTCGGATAAAATTTGACTAGGACAAGTTTACTGCATGACTATTAGTAGGGAGAGTACGGGGTCGGGTACCCAAAAAAATTTAGATACCCAATCCGTTTACAACCTTGGATTATCCAATTTCAAGCTGTCAGATTTTCTCTCTCTATGTGCGTTCCATAGATTAAGAACAACTTGCTCGCTGACTCCGAAAGTTACTGGTCCAAGTTTCCTTCAATTAATGGGTCTCACTATTGGATCCAAACTTTGCTAAACGTGTTGAATCGTTCAACATGGTCAAGTTTTGTGGTCTCCTTTGAGAGGTCCCCAGACCAAACCCTGATTTGGTTAGAGTTATTATGGTAAATCTTTTTTCAGTTTCATAAATATCTGACAATGGTTGTGTAGTCATCTTCTCATCAAACGGTTGCATTATACAAGATCGCATAACGAAGAAGGTGATTAGATATGACCGTAGGGAAGGAGGACTATATGTAATGGATTATTTGCATGTTCAAAATCTTGGACAATATAATGTTTTATCTAAAGATGTTCTTCTATGGCATAAAAGACTTAGTCATTTGAATGCCCAAAAATTGTATGAATGTAATTTTATTGGAATTAAAAATATTAAAGACTTTTTTTATTTTGGAAAAATGAAATGTCCTCTATTTTTTCAAAAAATGTTTACCTCAAGCAGACCTTTCTTTCTTTTTTATTACAAGAGGCCGAAGCCTAACACAAAGAGGCATGCACCCTCTAGGAACCGAAGACTTTGGAGTGTTAATGCTTTTTGCTGGTTGGTTTTATTATCACAAAGCTGCTCCAAAATTGGCTTGCTTTCAACTATGTGTCTATGCTTATGTTCAGCAATATCATTCTGGTGAGGAGTCTTAGCACAAGATCTCTGATGAATTATCCCATTTTATTCAAGATAGTTTGCAAAATCTTTTGAAATAAATTTTCTATTAGAATCATACCTAAACACTTTGATGTTAACATAATTGATTTTTAATCAAATTAAGAAAAATTATAAAATTTTTAAACACTTCGCACTTAGCTTTCAGAAGATACACCCACGTGTACCTGGTAAAGTCATCAATGAAAATGACATATTAGGATACCCCCTTTTGATAAGACTGGGGCGGGTCCCCAATCATAAGAGTGGACTTTGGAACCAAACTTATTTTTAAAACTTAAATTTTTTTATTTTGAAGATCTCCGATTTTATCAACACTCAGTTTAGTTCCATTAGTTGTAAACACATATGAATCATATTTGTTTTGTGTGCGATTCCTTAAAAGTTTTTCTTCACATGTCATATGAAAAGACATTTCGAAATCAAGTAACCAAGATTTCGTACGTGTGGTTCTGTTAATTCTACCAACTCTTTCATTTTGGACAAAATTGAAACGCATGACCATGTTCCTTACAATAAAAGCAAATTACCTCCTTCTTTGTAGTAGGTTCCATTTGTATTAAAATGTGGGGTCGATAGGGCCTGATGTGGATGCCGCTAGTACAAAGTCTCTTTGAGTTTTTGCTTCTCTTAGCTTGGTTTCTGTCATTTGTAAATCAGCTAAAACTTTTTTTTTTGAAGGAAATGGTTTTCTATGAATGAGAACGACTCTCACTCCTTCAAATTCTTCTCTCAAATTTCTAAGAAAATGATTGAGAAAGTCCTCATTTTGTTCGCATTACCTTATATCAAGACAATGTGTACTTTTTATCATATCCACGAAGTTGATTCCAAATGTTAGAAAATTCCATTAAAATTCACTAATGTTCTTATCTCCTTTGTCTTAAGGTCATAAGTTTATCTCTGAGAGCCATTATGTGAGCTAAATTACTTTGTATCACTTTATATACGGCTTCTTTTGAGATAATCCCATGCTTGCTTTGCATTTGTAAAATCTGTTAGAGTATCTCTTACATGCTCATTAACATTGTTAATGAGGATCAATAGAACGATTCTATGTCCTTCCTCATATTCTTTCATTTGTTCTAAACTTAGAATCAATGAAAGGTTTTGTTTTTATTCCGCTAATATAAACCCATAGTTTCTTGAAATATAGATCATTTTTAATGATTTGTGTCCATGTCTTATAGTTAGTGTTTGGTAGGTGGAAACAAAACCCTTTATCTTCTCTCATAAAAAAATAATAATCAACAAATGTCTTACTTGAAGAGACGAGCAGTATACTGGAGTAAGACCTTCTTAGTATGCTTTTCAGATCACCTTTTTAATTGTCCTTAACGAGGCTATAATATCACATAATAAAGATCGACCTCACCCAATCTTGATAGCCACACAAAATGACTCAAGTACTTCACTCATAATCAGTCCAATTGTGCCTTAAGCACCAAATTGCATAACACAAACACTTTATAATCAAAGCAAAGCCCCGTGACTTTATGTTATAAGAGGGAAGGGGAGGTATTTATGTATAAGAGTAGGTATAATACAATAGGAAGAGAGAGAATAAGAAGTAGGAAGGAGAGAGAAAGAAGAAGGGCCAGCACCCAACGGCTAGTGAGCTGGCTGTTGGATGTTGTCCTGCTATCTGGCTGGCTAGCTGTATGGCTGCAACGGCAGGCGGGAGCAAATGGTGACGGTGGTAGTCCTTCTTCTCATTGTTGTCTGACACGTATCACTGGACTCCACGATACGGGCATATCGTATCGCGTATCACTGGGCTCCACGATAGCGTATCGTATCGTACTTTAATATTAAAAAAAATAGAAAAATATTAAAAAAATAAAAAAATAGTAAAAATCCGAAAAAAATCAGGAAAAATCAGGAAAAAATAGAAAAAATCTGGTAATTACTTTGAATTCATATAATGCAAAGTTTAGTACATATTGAGCATTCAACATTGAATAATTGCATCCAAATTTACATATTTTAAAGCAAAAAATGAAATACATTTACATTTTACATATTGTAATCAAGATCATCAACTAAATAATCTTAATCTTCTCCTTGTTGAAGATCCTCATCCTCATCATCACCACCTTTTGCTTGAAATTCAAAATCTTCATCTCCTTCATGATGTTGTTGCAACTTGCAATCCTTTCAAATTAATCCATGCAATTTCTTCTTCGGTAAGGAGTGCATTTTCTTCGTTATCTTCCATAATTCACTCATCTAATATATCAAAATTAACAAACTGCTATCTTTGTACATGTAGTTGTCATATTTGTTAATTTTCATATGTGAGCAAAACGATGAGCTCCATTTCTTTGATTATAGAGTCTATGACATCTCATTGATGTGATATTGTTACTTGATGATATCCTCTTTTTCTCTTACTGGAGACTAGCTTTTTAACTAATGCTTGAGCTCCATTTCTCTCTTCACAGACTGAGTTAAGCCTCACACATGCTGATCATGTTCAACTCAATGGAAGTCACGTAAGGTGAACCCTAAAATAGTGAAGTTGTGAAATGCCCACTCAATGAACCGAGACAACGAAATTGTTCTTCATTGTTTGTGATTTCATGAAATTAGAAACTGATAGCACAAATATACCTAAAAGTTGGCAACAGAAAGGGAAATGATTTTGTCACAATTTTTATTTTTTCATAAATTATTCTTATTCAATAAAATTCTTATAAACTAACCCGAATTTACATGTTACATACACAGCTTGCAATCCCAAACAAGCATATCGGAGGATGCCTTGGAGAGAAGTAAAGAGAGGCCAGAAACCTGCAAAAAAATATTTGGAAAAAAAAATTGAAAAAAAATATTGAATTTTTTTTGGGTGTATCGTGTGATACGGAGCGATAAATGCTCATTTGCGATACATATGCCCACGATATGATACGGATAACACTGCTTCTTCTAACCGCGCCAACCTCATTGGACAGAAAATTTGCATAAACAAAAACTAAGAACTTTGATGTGACAACTCAATTTGAGTTGGACGCCTCTCTCAAGCTTTCTCCCTAGCCATAGGGTTGGACTTAAAGTTTGAGTTTTTCCAGTTTCTGGAAATCAGCCTCTTTAGCTGCTTATGAAAGATGATACTCTGAAACCAGCTGTAACAGCTTAATTTGCTTCCTTTGTATTGATGTAATTTATTATTATCTTTTTTAATTTCTGAAAGTCTGGTGCATGCCTGAACTGTCGGTAGGAAAATGTTTCTTTTGCTTACTTTGTATATATCTAAGACTACATGCTGCCTTTTATTTTTTTAGAGGATTAACATTTTTCACTGGTTGTATAATACTTGGGTATCACCTTACAAAACAATGGGTGTCAATCAAGTGAACGACATGCATCTTTTTTTTCACATATGGATGATAAGCCTGATACTGTTCCTGCAATGTGTGGCATCTTTTTCTTGTAGTTATATATGTATCTAACTATCTATAATTGGACTGCACTTAACCATAAAAATTGGGGTGCAAAACTTAGATTTGATTTTAAATGCCAATCTCTTCATCCTAACTTTTGTTATTAGATATCCAAGTCTATTTCATACTTTAAAAACTTAACTTTCAAAAGGTTTGTAGTATTGGAAATGTTTTGTACGTTGAGATGGGCGTTTGACAAGTTTTGTACTGTTTCCAGTTTTGTGTGGCTTGAGTTGGTGAGCCACAGGTGTTTTATGCCAAAATTGCTTATGAGCAACTCTCCAAAGGGGTGGCCTTTTATCCAAAAATTACTCGTAGACTTATTCAAATTTCTGGAACCGTACTTGAGGAATGCTGAGCTTGGAGAAGCGGTATCTTTCTTTTTTTCCTGTGACGCACTATGTTCTTTTCAGATTTTAGTTCTGTGTTAATCAGTTTCTACATTTTTTCTTGTGCAAATGCAGGTTCACTTTCTATACAGGGGCACCCTTAGGGTGCTATTGGTACTTCTTCATGATTTTCCAGAGTTTCTATGTGATTATCATTTCAGCTTCTGTGACGTGATTCCACCTACATGCATACAAATGAGAAATGTTATTCTCAGTGCCTTTCCTCGCAACATGCGACTGCCTGATCCTTTTACACCAAACCTGAAGGTCATTATGATGCCAAATATGTTTTCCATCTTATTTATAACAACTGGATATAACTTGATCTTTGGAATCCAGGTTGATCTTCTACCTGATATCAGCCAACCACCAAGAATTCTCTCTGATGTAGATAGTGCCTTGAAGGTGAAGCAGATGAAGGCAGACTTGGACGAGTACTTGAAGGTACTCTCTCCACTGAGGATCGGACATTCTTTAAATTATGTTATTCTAGTTGCTGGAAAAGAAATGCTCTACATTTCTGCATCAACAATCAGGCACTCATCCTTTTTTTTGTGCTTACTTCTCAGACTAGGCAACCTGCATCTACCTTCTTAACAGAATTGAAGCAGAGGTTGATGCTCTCACAACCTGAGGCATCATTAGCTGGCACCCGATATAATGTTCCCCTGATCAATTCACTCGTCCTATATGTTGGTATGCAGGTATTGACAAAATCTTTTGCTATGAGAGCATTTTGACCATGCTTCATATTACCTACCATCCGCCTATTTTGCGGAGCTTGCTAAATGCAATAAGTACGTCATAGTATAACTAATGCACCTTGGCTGGATAACTAGTATAGTTCTTAGATGAAGAACAGGAGGCATGCACTTGCAATCTGACATTTGGTTCTCCTGTTGTCTGTGGCCATTCATTATGTAGTTCTTTTCTAGTTTCTTTTATCGTCGAATCATGCATCTTAAGGTTGACTTTTAGAATCATGGGCGGGATATATATATATATATATATATATATATATATATATTAATTGATTTGATCTCATAAAATGAAAAGAGAAAAAGATGTTTTCAAAAGTTTTCATGGAAATATTTTTATTTTATTTGAAACTCTTAAACTTCAAGTCCGCTCGTGTAAGAGATCTAATGAAGACTATGCTTCAATATAGTTGCGGAAGATCAATGAGTGGACAACACCACAAAATATCAATCACAAAGCCTTAGAAAAGGCAATAGCCGAGAGCAACAAGTGCATGCGAAAAGGAGAATAAACACAACACAAGCTTGAATAAATAATCTTTATTCATTAGCCATCAAAGGCTTGACTTTACAATGGTTTCCAAGAGGTATTTATAGAGAAAAGAGAGTGAAAGAGAGTGAGAGAAAGTGAAAGACTCAAGAGGGAAAAGAGGGGAAAGAGGGACTAGCCGTTGGGGACCAGGGCCGCCCCCCAACGGCTAGTGGCCCTGGGGGCCCTGGCCCTGATGGCCTAGTGGGCTAGGGCAGTTAGGGCCGGGCCACTCTGGCCCAGTTCTTTAACAAGATCACCCTTGTATGACCGGTCAGGTCCGAAGACCGGATAAAGGAGGAGGAGCCAGCCCCCAACGGCTACTTCACTAGCCGTTGGGGACCAGGGCCGGCCCCCAACGGCTAGTGGCCCTGGGGGCCCTGGCCTAGTGGGCCAGGGCCGGGCCACTCTGGCCCAGTTCTTTAACAAGATTACCCTTGTATGACCGGTCAGGTCCGAAGACCGGATAAAGGAGGAGGGTTGCGTTAGGCTTTCGACAACCAACGTAAAACTTTGTTGGATTTTTATACCATGGATTACACAAATTATGAGCATTGCGGTGGGGCGTCCCCTCTTAGTGACGTGCTGCAGAGTTTGAATGTAGTGAAAGGTAAGCAAGGGTCACTACATTTTCGTTCGGATGTAAATCAATTGCAGAGAAGGTTCCCACATCATGGATGGGTGATGGGTGTAGGTAAAGAAGTTAGTTCCGCTACATTGCCGCCCAAATGTAGTGAATAAATTACGGAGAGGGTCTTCGCATTTTCATTATGGATGGATGCGGGGGGGGGGGGGTAAGGAAGCAGTCTTAGAAAATAAGATTCGTATTGGTTCTTGGAATATCAGAACATTGTCCGATAAACTAATGAAGGTGATAGATACTATGATTCGGAGAAAGATTCATATCTTATGTTCACCAGAGATAAAGTGAGTTAGAAAAAAAGTAAAGGGGATTGAGGATATAAGTTTTAAATTATGGTACTTAGGTAAGGAAAATGTTTGAAACGGAGTTGGTATTAACATAAATGAATATTTAAATGATAGTGTAGTAGACATACAACGATATAGTGACCGAATCATGACATTGAAATTAGTATTAGGAGCAGAGGTTTTGAATATAGTTTGTGCTTACCCCAAGTAGGACTTGAAGATAGTATAAAGACGGCTTTTGGGGAGGAGTTAAATGAGGTGATTCAAAGAATTCCACAAAAGGAGATGATTTGTTTAGGATGAGACTTAAATGGACATGTCGGTATAGAGGCATTAGGATATAAAGGTATTCATGGAAACTTTGGTTTTGGAGATGTAAATGAGGAAGGTAGGCAGATTTTAAATTTTGTTATAGCTTTTGATCTCTTTATAGTTAATACAATCTTAAAAAATGAGATGAACATCGAATTACTTATAAGAGTGGCTTATCACAAACACAAATTGATTATTTTATTTTTAGAAAAAAATATAGTATTTTGTAAAGATTGCAAGGTAATTCTAGGAGAAAGCTTAACCACCCAACATCGACTTTTAGTTATGAATTTACAGGTAAAAAAGTGGACAAAGAAGAAAAGAGTTAATCAAACTATTTGGACTAAATGGTGGAACCTTAAAAGCGAGAAAAAGGTATATTTAAACAAAAATTCATTCAAGGAGATGCTTGGAATTATGTTGGTACACCTTGTGATATGTGGAACAGTATGACTATACATATTAGGAAACTGGCGAAAGATGTGTTAGGTGAATCTAGGGAGTTGTACCGGCACAAAAAGAAGCTTGGTTGTGGAGTGAAGTAGTGAAAAATAAAATCAAGGCAAAGAGGGCATGTTACAAATTACATTATGCTAAGAAAACTAGTGAGACTTTAGAGACTTATAAGAAAGCAAAGAAAGAAGTGAAAAAAGCCGTCAATGAAGCAAAAACTAAAATTTGAGAGGATTTATATAAAAAAACTCGACTCAAAAGAGGGTGAAAGAGATATTTTTAGGATAGTTAGGGCTAGAGATAAGAAAACTAATGATCTTAATTTTGTTAGATGCACTAAAGACGAGAATGAGAAAATTCTAGTGGCAAATGCTTATATAAAAATAGATAGGAAAACTATTTTTATAAGCTTTTTAATGAAAATAAAGATGTTTGTATTAGCTTAGGAGAGTTAGCCAAATCAGAAAAGTATATAAACCATATTTCTACTGCCGTATTCAAAAGAATGAAGTCAAAGAGGCTCTTAAACATATGAAGGGTGGTAAATCGGTAGGACTAGACATTATTCCTATAGAAGTTTGAAAAATCATAGGAGAGACACGAATCATTTGGCTCACAAGACTATTCAATGAAATATGGAGAAACCAAAGGATGCTCGAGGAATGGATGGAAAGTACACTTATACCCATATATAAGAACGAGGGAGACATTTAGAATTGTGCGAATTATTGGGGTATGAAGTTAATGAGCCATACTATGAAATTATGGGAAAGAATTATCGAATGTAGGTTAAGACAAGTATCGAGTACAACACATAACCAATTTGGATTCATGCCAGGCAGATCTACTGGTTAAGCGGTTCACCTTTTGAGACGTCTTATGTAATATTTTAGTGTAAGAAAAATCTTTCACATGATATTTATTGATCTAGAAAAAGTTTATGATAGGGTACCGAGGGAGGTTCTTTGGAGAAGCTTGAAAAAAAGAGGTTTTTAATTGACATACATAAACCTTATAAGAGATATGTACGATGGTGCAAAAACATGCGTGAGTACTTGTGAAAGAATGGCAGACTCCTTTGAAGTTAATATTGGGTTACATCATTAAGGATCAACTTTAATTTCATATTTATTTATATTGGTCATTGATGAGTTAACAAAATATATTTATGATGAAGTACATTGGTGTATGTTATTTGCAGATGACGTTGTGTTAGTAGAGGAGTCTAAGGAAGAAGTTAATAGAAAATTGGAACTATGGAGAGAAAAGTAAAGGCTATCAACTTAGTAGAACAAAGGTTGAATATATGGAATGTAAGTTTGATCATTTTGTTATTTCAGAGGACATAAAAATTAAAATTGACATACATTGCATCTCCAAAAGGAAAGTTTTAAATACCTAGGGTCAATTTTTCAGAGTGATGAAAGAATTGATGGAGATGTTACGCATAGAATTAATGCTGGTTGGTTAAAATGAAGAAGAGCATCATATATTCTTTGTGATAAGAAGATATCATTAAAGTTAAAAGGTAAATATTATAGAGCAACAATTAGACCTGCCATGTTTTATGGTTTTGAGTGTTGGACAATTAATCATCTACATGTACAAAAAACGTATAATAGAAATGATGATGTTGAGATGGATGAGTGGTCATACAAGAAAAGACCATATACATAATGAGATTATTAGAAACAAATTAGGAGTGACACTAATAGAAGATAAAATGAAATAGAAGATAAAATGAGAGAATATCATTTAAGATGGTTTGGACATATAAAAAGAAGATCAAAAGAAGAACCTTTAAAAAGGTATGAAAACTAGATTTTTAAAGTATTAAAAGAGGTAGAGGACAACCACAAAAGTGTTGGAAAGAAACAATAGAGAATGATCTAGCTTATTGTGAGTTAACTGCTAACATGGCATATGATAGGGCTATGTAGAAACAAAGAATCCTTGTAGCCGATCCTGACTAATATGGGAAAAGGAACTCTTAAACTTCCGTCACATTTTCCACATCATAGTATTACGTCCTTGTCCTGCATTATTTTGAGTCATTGGATAGTATATTCTATACCCCACATCATAGCCCGAGTGAATAGAATAGACATCTGATTTCGAGGGATTCCTAAGAGGTAAATCAGGGCTGATATTTGGCTCACTTTAAGGAATCCAGTCTCCCACTTGAGGTGTCAGGATCCTTCCCACCTTCCTTTCATACCATTCACTTTCCCTTGCTTGAAGTTGATGAGCTGATGCAATATCACGATTAAGGATACCTTCTTCAGGTAATTTAAAAGGGTATTCTTCTCAAAACCACGAGTCATTGAAAGAGGGACTGCTAATTTGGACATGGGAGAAGGATGTAAAGTGTCGGAGACTGTCCTACATGGGTGGGGGCTCCCCCGATAAAAATGTCTACGTGACATGGCCTTTAAGAAAAAATGGTTTTACTGTTCTGCGTGGTGGATATGCAATATGCTTTTAATGTCTCACTGTGTTTGACGCCTTTAGCAGGAGATCCAGCAAATGCAAAGCAAGTCAGCTCCACAACAGCTTGCGGTACCAACACCGAGGATGACCAATAGCGCTTGCATGGATATTTTCCAGAAGCTGATTGTGGATTTAGATACAGAAGGACGCTATCTTTTCCTTAATGCTGTTGCAAATCAGTTGCGCTATCCGAACAACCATACACATTTTTTCTCATGCGTACTCCTTTTCCTGTTTGCTGAAGCAAATCAGGTGAGATCGTAGTTTCATAGCTTGGATGTCTTGGTCCTGTAATGCCATCTGACAATGCCTTGTGGAAAGATCCATGGTTGGCGACTGTTTTTAACTTTCTTTGATGCTTGCTCTGTGTGTGCATCTGGACAAGGGAAAACTGATCGGCCTTTACTTGGTGCAGGATATCATCCAAGAGCAGATTACAAGGGTGTTGCTGGAGCGCTTGATTGTCAACCGGCCGCACCCCTGGGGCTTACTTATAACTTTCATTGAACTCATTAAGGTAATAATCTCTCTCTCTCTCTCTCTCTCTCTCTCTCTGTGTGTGTGTGTGTGTGTGTGTGTGTGTGTGTGTGTAATGGGAAACTGTGATCCGCTTTCCGCAGAACCCTTTGTACAACTTCTGGAATCGGTCGTTTACACGATGTGCACCAGAAATTGAGAAGCTGTTTGATTCTGTTGCAAGATCGTGTGGGGGGCCATCAGTGAAATCTGTGGACGACTCACTTGTTTCTGGACCCATTTCAGACAACAGCCGCTAATCTTCCATGTAAGTTAACGTTGTGAGTTAATTAATTAGTTTCAGTTTCTGTGCCTTCGTGTGAATAGGTGTTATTCTCTCCTGTATGAATATCTTCAGTCATGTAAATGCACCTCTCTCTCTCTCTCTCTCTCCCCTGTGTGTGGTGGTCACTATCTCTAGGCTTCTTGATACGCTAACTCTTTCTCATATAGCTGGAGGGTTCTCTAGAGGGTGATGGGAGATTGCCGATGATTGATGGCGATCGGCGAGTTTACTATGATGGGGTTTAGGGTTTATGTTGTTGGAATAGGATCTAGTTTAGTCGTAGTTAAAGCATTTGAATTTATAGATAAAGTGTGCTGTATTTTTATGTTTTTAAAGGTACTTTATTATAAGTCGCTTATTAGGGGTAGAATAATCTTTTGAGTTATAATCATGGTATTATATTAACCTAATGGGTAGTCCTCCATTAGGTGAGATGAAATAAACGAGAGAGAGGGACAACCACTACCCAAGCAAGGCGCAACACCTTCGATCTTTTGTCTCCCACTATCGTTTCTTCAAATCTTCACGATTCATCGAATATTCAACGTGGTATCATAGTGGAGCCTCGATTTCTAGCTCACGGGAAGCACATGAGTTCTGTAAGATCTTTCTTTTTTATTAAGGTTTGGGTATAAACCTTGGTCGGTGAAAAAAAGGAAAAAATTTGTTACAAAGCCAACTCTTGGACAAGATTTGACACATCAATCACCATCCTTTACGAGAGTAAAGCGCAATATAGATGTCGAGGTATAATTACCGTGGTTGTACATTTTTCGGGGCAATTAGGTGCATCTTAAGGTGAACATATGGTTGGAAAAAGCTAAGGGTATAGTGATACTGGCCATTATTCGAAAGAAAATAATGGTAAGAGTTTGCAAAGCATGCTCGAGGACATTAGAGTTTGCTCTTATCGTAAGAGAAAAATGGGAACTTTTTACAGGAGAAACCTCTTAATGACACCTATTCGATCCCAAGTATTCAAAGTAGAGAAAGGACAATGTTATAGTTGTTTGGTGGCTGATTAACTTCATGGTGTCTAGTATTAGTAGTACTTTTATGTATTTAAATACAAATACATTAAATTTGGTCAGCATGTATATTAAAAAAAGATTAATATCGCAAAATAATATGAGATATAAGTAAAGATTAGAAATATGAGATACAAGTAAAGATTAGAAAATGTAGACAAGAAAGTATATTCATCGGTGAATATTATGTAGGGTTTAGAGGTTTTTGGATGAACTCCAATGCTATACTCAAGGAGAATGCTCTTACTATGTCAAAAATGGGAAATTGAGTTGTAAGAGAATAAGGTGTTTGACCTACTGTGGGGGTTTCTAGTGAATTTGAGAATGTTAAGGCAAACATCATTAGCAATGAAATATTACCATTTGTAAGGATAGTATATTCTCTACTTATAAGAGAAGAAGAAAGGAAAAATCTTGAGAAAGAAAAGGTTTAGACGTGATAAATTTACATTTGTAAGTTTGAGATAGCAAGGGAGCACTCATGATAGAGGTGGTGCCTCTACTAGTGGCTGTGAACATGGACGTGGGAAGTCACGACCATATGAGATGGACAAGCTAAAGTGTTCTCACTGTGGAAAACTAAGGCACACCAAGGAGCAATACTGGGATTTAATTCAAGAACATGGCCTACCAAGCTAGTTCCTCAAACACAGGAGAAACTGAGACCAATATGCTTTCTGAGATTCTAAAGCGGTTGAAGACATGGGTAAATTCAAAGAGAATCAGGAATCTACTTCAGACCTCCTTAGTTCATGTGTTTGGCTTTAATGCTATGAACTCTACTGGTTTGTTTTCATGTACTTCTTGGGTTATTGATTTGGGAGCTACACATTATATGATTGGAAACTACAATATCTTTAACTCTTATGAAGTATGAAAGTGGGCAATAGTGTAAAACTCGCATATGATTCTCACGTTTATATTCAAGGAAAAGGAGTGAGAACGTTAATTGGCAATCTTCCTCTAGTCTTATATGTTCCTAAATTCTCTACTAATCTCTTATTTGTCTATGCGATTACTAAAGAGTTAAATTGTTCAATTATCTTTGATGAAAATGGTTGCATTTTTCAGGATCGGAGAACAGGGAGGATCCTTGGGCATGGTAGAGTTAGAGGTGGACTATACGTGTTGGATGGAGTTTAGTCAAGAGTGACTCCAAATAAAGGGATTGTAGATGCAAGTGCCAAGGAACTCGGGCTTTGGCATCAACGACATGGTCATCTTCCAGTTCATTGAAGAATATGGTTCCAGAGTTAAGATTAGATGCAGTAACTTTGTCTTCTAAATGTGAAACTTGTCAGAAAATTGAGCATCATAGAGATAGCTTTCTCAACAGTGAGTATAGGAAAATAAATCTTTTTGAGCTTGTGCACTCATAGGTATGGGGGTCGATTCTTGTGGATGTTATATCTGACTACATATATTTTGTTACATTTGTAAATGATTGTACGAGATTTATCATGGTTTACTTAATGAAAAACAAGAATAGTTTCAACCATCTTTTCAATATTTCATAAATTTGTGGTGACTCAATTTCAATGTTCTATTAAATGCATCATATCAGACAATGATAGAGAATTCAGTGATATGTTCTTTAAAATATATCTCAAGAACGATGACATTATCTATCAGACTACTTGTGTTTATACACCTCAGAAAAATGTAACAGAAAAAAAATCGTCATATCCTAGAGATGGTTATAGCTCTACTAATCGAGAGCAACGCTCCTAAGATATTTTGGGGGTGATGCAGTTCTAATGGCTATTTATCTCATAAACAGGACCCCTTCAACTGTACTACAAGGAAAGATCCCACTTTGAGTATTGATGTCTAATAAGAAGATGTTTGATATTCTCTTCAAAATATTTGGATGTGTGTTATGTTCACGATCACTTAAGATATAGAGACAAACCGGATTCAAAGACCATCAAGTGTATCTTCCTAGGTTATTCCTCTACATAAAAAAGGTATTTTGCTATGACCCATGTAGGAGGAAGGTACATGTGTCAATGGATGTAACTTTCTTCGAAGATTCCATCTCCTATGACAGTAAGGGGGAGAAACCATCTACAGCGAATGAAGACTCAATTGTTATGCCTATCAGTCGAGGATTAGGATAGAGTCCAGTTAATTAACAACAAGCGCATAGGATATGAGGATCAACCTAAGCCAAAATTTTAAGTTTATAGAAGAAGGAACATGGAAACCATACAACCTATCATGTCCCAAGAAGAGGAACTCCCCTCCGATGTCAACTCTCTTAAGAATGAGTTGGATATTCCTATTGTGTTGAGAAAAAGGAAGAGATCTTGTACTTACCCTATATATTAAATATATTTCATATCAGAATACTTCAAAATACTTCAAGTGCCAATAAATTATAAGGGGGCCAAAAACTTCAAACATTGGAGAGGTAACGAAGACCAAAATTCAAGCTTTAGAAAAGAACAATACATAAGAGATTACAAAACTACCTCATAGTAGAAAGCCAATAGAATTTAAGTGGGTCTACATCATCAAATATAAAGTTGTTGACAGTATTGAGAGATACAAAGCACAATTAGTTGCAAAGGGCTATAATCAAGCTTATGGTTTAGACTATACTGAAACTTTCGGTGAAAACTGTGGCAACTAGATGTTAAAAATGCATTCCTCCAAAGATATCTAAATGAAAAAATTTATATGAATTTATCACTAGAGATCTGCGAGAACGATACAAATATGAGAGTATATAAATTCAAGAAGGTAATATATGGACTAAAACAATCAACTCGTGCATGGTTTGGACGATTCAGTGATGAAGTCACCAGTCTTGGGTTTACCAAAGATATAAGTGGCCATAAGATGTTCGTAAGGAAAGGTGAAGATATCTTCATTTTGGTGGTTTATGCGGATGATATCATTATCACTGTAGACAATGATAATGAAATCAGGCAGTTAACAGGTCAGCTACTCTCCTTGTTTGACATGAAAGATGTAGGATCTCTCCATTATTTCTTAAAGATTGAAGGGATTGAATTATTGAGGAATTCAAGAGGCATATTCCTAACTCAAAGAAAATATACTTTAGGACTTATTAAGGGATACTCAGATGTTAGATTGTAAATCAACAAGTATACCAATGGAAGACAACCTAAAATTGTCAATACAAATGAATCATTGCAGGAATCTAGAGAATATTAGAGATTAGTAGGACGAGTTATATATTTGACCATCACGCGCCCATATATCTCCTATGTTGTAAGTATGGTAAGTCGTTTTATGCACTGTCCTACTAAATCACACATGAATGCAATGAAACAAATATTGTGATACCTGAAATACTCTTGAAAATGGTATGATGTATACAACTCATAATCAGTTAAAGATTGAGGTATATACATATGGTGATCGGGCAGGATCAACTCATGATAGAAGGTCACATCAGGGTACCTGGCTCATAATCCTTTAAAGGTTGAGGTATATACAAATGTTGATTAGAAAAGATCAACTGATGATAGAAGGTCTACATCGAGATACCTGACTATGGTAAGAGGTAACCTAGTCTCGTGGAAAAGCACAAAACAAACTCTAGTAGCGAGATCATCAGCAGAGGCAGAGTACAGGGCAACTCCACGATGTGTGCGAAGCAATTTGGCTAAAATTCCTACTACAAGAACTTGGTACACTCTATGGAATCAATTTTATTCTATTGAGACAATCAGGCAGTAATTTATATAGCAACTAATCCTGTGTATCATGAAAGAACAAAGCACATTGATATACACTATCACTTCATAAGAGATGTGGTAAAATCAGTGATCATCTAGATGATATATGTAAGGTTTAAAGAGGAGTGTGCATACTTCTTGACCAAATCCCTAGAAAAGGAAAAACTGAAGAAACAAGTTGGTAACTCAGAGTATATTTGTTCTAACTTGAGGAGTGTTGAAATAAGATCTAGTTTAGTCATAGTTAAAGCATTTTAATTTATAGTTAAAGTATGTTGTAATTTTCTGTTTTTAAAGGTAGTTTATTATGTCACTTATTAGGGGTAGAATAGTCTTTTGAGTTATAATCTGGTATTATATTAACCTACTGGGCAATCGTCCATTAGTTGAGATGAAATAAACAAGAGAGACAGCCGCAGCCCAAGCAAGGCGCAACACCTTTGATATTTTCTCTCCTAGAGTCGTTTCTTCAAAACCTCACGATTCATCTAATATTCAACGTATGCATCATGATTCTTATGGGATTACTGTTTATGAGTGATCGGATGGATGGAATGTCTTCCAACACAGAACACTTCAATGGAAAAATCTCGTCAGATAAGGCATGAGATAAAAAGAAGAAAAAACTACCTGGCAATTTATTCGTTGAAGCTTCCTCAATAAGCTCCTCCTTTAAGAGATCGTATGCAACCAAACGGGTCCAAAGAGTTCTCTAGGGGTACGAATTTCTCAATGTACCTTTCTGGTTGATGTTGGGGATACCGAGAGATGTCTAGTGCGACCTCTTTCATTTGAGTGGCCGTAATGGAATCCGAATTCCAAATGGATTTGGGACGTTCAATTTGGCCTTTTTTTTACATTGTGCATTGAGACGAGGCAATTTTCCTTTTGATAAACGTTGAGACGGTGCAACTTTCTTTATTACGTTATCTAAATGGCACGAGTGCCAGAAGCCTTGTGAAAGTAAATTCTCCAGAAGCTAAAAGATGGTCGGTATGGCAACGACCTCTGATGAGAAACACTTGCATGACACGATTGATCTTTATGCCTTAGAACCTTCAAATAGACTATTTATATATTTTTTAAATCAATATTGATCTTTGTGCCTTAAAACCTTCGAATCGGCTATTTATATGTTTCTTAAATCAATGAATCAGATTGATAGAACTATTAAGAGATTTAGTTATTCCTTTTTATAACAAGATATATAACAGAAGATTCAGTAATACATAACTTGACAGAAACTTAGATACAAGAACAAGGATACAAATGAGTGAGCTGTCCATATTTTGAAAATATTCAAAAAGAGACTTGTGACGGACATGTCAACTCCAACGGGCAGCGCGCAATTTTGCCTACGGATTCCCAGCCAACCACTGATGTGCCATGGATCTCATGATAGTCCTCGCATGTCATGTTTGGCCTTTCAGTTTGCGTTTGATTGTTGACTCGCTTCATGTGAGATCCCCCTCTCAATACGCTGCATCCATGGCATGAGAGGCTTCAGAATATCAGATCAAAATTTCAGAAACTTGCTTCACAAAAACACACTAGTCAAGTAAAATTACTAGCAAAGGAAATATAAAAGGTTGTAGAGGGCAGCACCCTGACAGATAAACTTACTAGCAAAGGAGTAACAAATCGCAAAGCTGTACCGTAATATCCCGGAATAAGCAGGGTACTGAATAGAGGGAAATGCGGTCCATACTAAAGGGTGAACTCGTATATAGAGTATAGGTTTATATGTTTCCTCATTGAGACTTTCCTCTCCTCCCAGTAAAAGAGCATGAACTCCACTTAAAACTATTGGGAAAAAGTCCATCAAACTGCTTTCTCTGATATGGATTCATGAGAATATCAACCAACGTCTCCAAAAAAAAAAATGGGCCTACTAGGTCTTCAAAACATCATTATGAGAACATTCACATACAGATAGACACAGACAATAGCACATTCATGTGGAGGAGCACGTTAACATGCATACAAACAGGGTCTTTGCAATACATTATTATTCCACAGAACAGGTAAAAAATGAATGAAGAAAGCATGGGAGGATGTTTCAAGTTGGCAAACCACATTCATGACCATATTCTCTTAATCGAATAAACCTGACGTAGATTTTGTCTTCAATTGACCCTACCCAATCAACATCAGAAAAAACTTCAATATCTAGTGATTGGTTAGATGTATACAGGATTCCATGAGTAATTGTGGACTTAAGGTATCAGATTATGTAGAACACAACATTAATGTGATGTTTCGTTGGAGCATGCATCCACCTGCTAACATAACTCATAGCAAAGCTAATATCAGGCCTCGTGATGGTGAGATATATCAACTTACCAACCAGTCTCTTATATCTACCCGTATCTTCATAGAACTCTTCGTCTCTATCACTTGCCCTCTTATTTGATTCAATGAAACAACACACGCCTGACATTCCAGCATCTTTGTCTCTTCCAATAAGTTTAAAATATATTTCTTCTGACATGCAAATATTCTTTTATTGCAGCGTACCATTTCAATCCCAAGAAAGTAATGTAAATTGCCTAAACTGATTATTTGTGACTTTTTCATGATCGTCAGTTTGTGAAATTCAGAAACTTGTTCTTGTGACATGTGATATTAGAAGAAATTGCTGCAAGTTTAGACCTAAGGCAATGCTGAGAAACTTCTGGTACGTTTGTTTATAGCACAGGTTTGTAACCTGTGAAAACGTGGCTCTTGTAATTCGTAGGTCACAGCATTCACAATCACAGGTTTAACTTTGTCATCTCTGCAACAAGGAGATTCTATTTACGATCACGTCAGTGATATGATGGTTCACTTGATGAAGCCTTGTTAATATTTATTTAAATGTAGATGTCATTTTGAAGGCAGTGAAGATGGTAACTTGGTCATGCTTGTGAACAACAATCAAAGCATGATCCGTGATGCAGATCACAGGATGGTTGTGGGATCAAAAGCTCCAATTCCCCTCTTCCCCACCCCCACCCCTCCTCGCGCTCCTCTCCTTTTCTGTGTGTGATTTGTCTTGCTTGTAGTCACACTCACAGTTTATTGAATTTCAAAGATTGCAGAGCAAAACAAGTGCTTTCCAACAAAATCATGATCATCGCCCAGCAACCTTATTTTTAAATATTTAAGATGCACCCATGCATAAAACAAGGTACATGCAAAAGTTATGTTTGCCCAACTGATTGGTTACAATAAACTTTAACATACTTGTTACATGGTAGATAACCATTAGTTGCCACAACAAGATATTTTGTGTTTGCCCAACTGATTGTGAAGGTTTTAAAAGAAGCCAAGATGGTTTGTCAATATAAGTAGGAGTTCTAAAGTTGTCAGGCACAAAGTCAAGTACCAAAACCAAAACTAAGGCTCTTTCCAGACTAAATGGAGTTGGTTACATCAAATCTTGGTTGCTATCCTGCTCAATCTTGTGCCATATACTCACATTTACTCCAAAGAAAGATCATATCTTCTCTTTCTTTCCAGCACTTTTGAAGCATCTCTTGCCTCTTTTGGAGAGGCACTCTCTTTTTGAAATTCTATCTTGGCTCTCTCTAAATGTCCAACCACTTTATGTGTGCCTCTCTCATTTTATCTTCAATTATTGTCGCATAAACGTTTTCCTCTAATAGTTTCATTAATACATCCAGTGTTTCCTTGTGTAATGAAACACTCAGCTCTACATCTTCATTTTGTATGACATCTTTTCCATACCACGCTGATTAATTGCTCAACACTCTATACCATAAGGTATTGCCAGTCTTCCAGTTAACTTCCAATTTGAGCTACATGTAACACATTATGTACCTCTCTATTTTAACCTCATCAATTCTCTCATCTTGTAGAATCACTAATCCTAATTTCAACCTCTCTATTCTATGCTTCGGTCAAAAAGTTAAATTTGCATTCCATGTATTTGTCTTTGTTCTATGAAGTTGAAAACCCTTAGCTTATATGGTTTTTCTCTAAAGTTGAAGTTTCTATTAGCTCCTTCCTTTGTCACATCAATAATCTCATTTACAAATGACATGCACCATGTTCCTTCTTAATTGTGCTTCAATGTTTCATCCCTAACCCAATTAAGGAGATAATGGGCTTAGTGATAGCTCCCAGACTCCCAGTGGAAGCCAAAATTAACATCAAAGAATTTAGTTGTTCATCAATGGTCCTGGTCCAAGCTAATGCTCTACCAATCCTTTTATAAGGATAATATAAATAAGAGGGACTCCTCTATTCTTCAAGGTTTTGAAAGAAACCTTCTGTTAACATGTCATATGCCTTCCCAAACAACAAATTAAAAAAACGAGTACTTTCTTTTTCTTGACCCTAAATTGTTGCATTTTGTAGCAACTCTCTTTACCTTTATTTTCATCAAAAAGCTTCACTCAACCACCAGATTCCTGTTACTTTGATACACCTCCTTTATATTCACCTAACATATCTTTTGCTACTTTTTTCTGACATTTATTGTTATAATATTCCATATTGCATGGCTAATTTCTTTAAAACTTCAAAAAGTATCCTTGAAATTTTCTCCATAAACCTTATTGGTTATTTTTAAATTCCACCGTTTAATTTCTATGTACTCTTTTCTCGTTTTCTTTCTTTATATGTGAATTTTTATAGTTAGACAATGTCAACTCTTTCCTCGGTTACAAAGGGTCCTTCTCACATGATATAAGTTTATAAACTACATTCAAGATTAACCACTCTTGTAACTAATCAAATGCTCATCCCCTTTGTGAAAGAAGTGTTCAATTTAAAAAGGTCATAAGTTCTACTAAAATAAGAAACTTCTTGTTGTCTTCATTTTTCTAAAACCATAGCATTTCTGTAGTCTTTTTATGCACATGCTGATTCAAATGTATCCTCTACAAAAAGATTCTCTCTGTGGTATGTATTGGATTACCCTATCTAACTCCCCTTAGAATTTCTCTTTTAGTTTTCCTTCCAAATCTCAGGATAGGTGCACGAGTGAAGACAATATCAAGAATCTCCTGCCCTAACACTAACTTGACGGACATAAGATCCTCATATTGCTTTTCTCTACCAACTCTCCTTCAAGTTGTTATTTGTAATAATTGCAACTCTATTTTGAGCTTTTTCTTTTAGCCGACCCCGTCTAGTATGGGAAAAGGCTTAGTTGTTGTTGTTTGTTGTATTTTGAGCTTTTTCTTTCCTTGAATACCATAATTTGAAGCTCGTTCTTCTCATTGTTTCATCTTATTGAACTTGTTCTTATTTATCAAAACATTTCCTTAGCTTATTCTTTAACATATTTCATCTCATGTAGGCAATATGTGCATCAATCTGTTAATAATAATATCCACCATCTCCACTATCTTTCTAGATATCATTCTAATATTTTAAGTACCTATCCAAATCATAATTCATTGGAAAGCCTTCTTAATCCCAATGTCTGTTCATGATCAAAATGCAAGGACCCTTCTATCCAGGTGCCAATGTGGCTAAACATCAAATGAATATCATAAATGTTGGAAAATGAAAAAAAAGAAAGAAACTTTCCAATTGATTTAGCAAAAACACCAAACCATAGAGAACAATGGGTTATTTATTTAGTAATACGGTGTTATCGCAGTGGTAAGGACAATTTCTTTATTTATTGACAATATGAGTTTATCCAGCAGAATCTCATATATGTAGTAGGCATATTTACTTAAACAGTTATCATTTCATTCTTGCTTTTTTTGCGTTAAAGAAATATATTGAAGATGTTTCAAGTGTTTGTGGCCTATAGATAGATTATCATGTTTTGAGATGGCCACCTGAAATCTAATTTGTCTAGTTTAGAATTTAGTATATGTAATTGCATTGCTATGCCCTTATCCATGACATGATTGAGTTGTTGGAACATCAATTGGATAATATAGTGCTACATACAGAAGATTTTGAACTAAATGAAGAAGAAACAAGTGATGCTTATAGTTTTTTTTTCCACGAGATTAAAAGCACAAACAACAATTAGAAAGACTTGAGGTAGGTAAACCTAACAGATCTAAAGGAACCAAGGCTACAAAATCGGAAAAATATTCAAGTTTGCACCAGACATCAAGTTTATGAAGTACCTTAAACAAATTAGCTTCCAAATCCGACTGTGAACTGTTGAAATATTCCAGCAAAGATAAATCATTAGACAATGCACAAGGAACGGTTGAGCAACAACAGAAAATGATCAACTCAAAAACAATAGGTGAGAGTGCATACACATCTAGTAGGCTGTTTTCAACTAGCAGGTTTTTCAGCTCAAGAGCAATTTTAATAGCAACGTGGTTTGGGATCTGGAAAGAAAAGGAGAAAAGACATTTACCTCCTTCGAATCTCTCTGTGATTGACAGCACATCAATAACAGCTCACAAACATCCATCATCACCATATAAATTCATGAACCAACAAGTTTCATTTACATGCATTTATGCAACACCATCCAGTTCATTCCTTTTCCAATATGGAGTATATACCAAGGAGAAAACTAATGCATGCATTTGCAAGAGAATTAGAAAGAAACAAATATCATTACAGGCATAATTTTCAGGAAATAAATCACATCTGGAGCAATCACAAGCATGGCTTTATTCAGGTGAAGGTCCTATAGGATTTCAAAAAGGACAGAAAAAGAAGGTAAATGTTCTAGTGAGTAGTGACACCCACTTGGATTGCAAAAAAAACGCCTATAATCAAAATATATGGAACTATTAGATCACGCTTACTGAATGCAGAAAGAATAACTGACAATCACTCAACTTCCCAAAAGCTCGAAGAAGAAACAACTGGAAAACCAACAATAAATCTGCAAATACTCGTGAAAACCCCGTTCAAAATTCAAATGACAAATTCACAAAAAAAAGGAAGGAAGAAAGAAACAACAAATGCACAAC
This sequence comes from Brasenia schreberi, assembly GCA_036023115.1. NCBI lineage: Eukaryota > Viridiplantae > Streptophyta > Magnoliopsida > Nymphaeales > Cabombaceae > Brasenia > Brasenia schreberi. Next base: position 17,536,851 of record JAYKKT010000069.1, read on the forward strand.
TTCTCAAGGACCCATTCCCATACGGTGAAACTCACATACACGAACACCTACAAGCGCCACCACCAACCGAAAACCAAGAATTCGTCAGAGCACTACTTCGAACTCCTCGAGGAACGGAAGGAAATGGATCCAATGGAACACCAGATCCAGAAATTCTCGTTCAACCAATACCAACATCATCAAGAAACAATCTTACCAAGAAAAAGAAAAAGACCCAATCAGAGAGAAGAGAAATAATGTAAAAGAAGAAAAAGAAAGCCATAGAGAGCGCAACGAGCGGACACCCACCTTGGTGACGGTGAGCATCCTGCTGAGCAGAAACCTCGATAACACATAGTAACGGTCCGCGTTATCTCCAAGCCAAATTTTCACCTTCAAACCTATCAAAAGGGCAAAATCTTCAGCGAATACAACAAAAGGGCGATGCATGCAAACAAGAAACAATACGATGACGAAAGGGAAGGAATCGAGGGGACCAACCTTTACGAAGTCATACTTGGAGGTGGTGTTGCGGGCGGAGAACCGAGTGAAGGGCGGCGCAGCCTCTTCCTTCTTGCCGTCCATAGCCGACCACGTTGCTGCTTCGTCTTTCTGATTCATCGGTGCTCGTAAATTCTACGCCAGCTTTTGCACATAATACAGCAAAGAATTTCAGAAAAAGACCGCCAACCTGCAGACCGATTTAGGCTATCATTCTTTTTCCCTTGAGATGTTTGATTACGTTGCCCGCCGGTTGGGGTAGATATGTAAATGGTTCGGATTCGGATCGGATCATCATTGGAGTTGGCCCTGGGAGTTGAACTGGACCCGAACCACCTCTGAAACTGGAATCGGGGGACCCTTGCAGCTTGGTTCCAGATCCACCTATCATGGCGGAACCGGAACCACGGTCTAGAGTCAACATCCAAGTCCTTTCTTTTTTAAACGCTTTAAAAGCTCACTTTTGTTTTACAAAATTCTCGAATAGAACCGAAATCAGACTTAATCCATGCCCGCCTTGGAACTGGACCTTGACCTAGAGAGGGCGGGTTCTGTTCTGGTACCATGGTGGGGCTGAATCTGCAGATTTCAATTTGAGAGTCCCAGTTCCTTGACACTGACCAGGTCTGATAGCAATGGTGCTTTTCCAATATACAGCCACTCATTTCAATGGTGCTTTATACAAAAGCAAGATTATATGCAGTAAAAGGCAAGGTGGGTATGACAAAGTTTAGAATGAAAACATTATTTAGCCTTGCATTGCCGTGTTTGATGACCAAGCCCGGATAAAAAGCAAGGATATGCAGTAAAAGGCAAGGTCGTATGACACATTTTAGCCTTGCATTGCCGGTCCCAAGCCCGGATAAAGGAGGAGGATTATGTTAGGCTTTCGACAACCAGCGTAAAACTTCGTCGGATTTTTATAACATGGATTACAAAAATTATGAGCATTGCTTTAGGGCGTTCCCGCCTAGCGACGTGTTGCAGAGCCCAAATGCAATAATAAGTAAGCAAGGGTCACTACATTTTCGCCTGAATGTAGTGAATCAATTGTAGAGAGGGTTCCCACATCATGACGGGTGTGGGTATAAGTTAGTCCCGCTACATTGTCACCCGAATGTAGTGAAAATTTTTCAGAGAGGGTCTCCGCATTTTGATTGTGAACGGATGGGGGAATAAGGAAGCTAGTCCTAGATAATAAGATTCGTATTGGTTCTTGGAATATCGAAACATTATCTGGTAAGCTAATGGAGGTGTTAAATACTATGATTCGGAGAAAGATTCATATTTTATGTTTACAAGAGACAAAATGGGTTGGAGAAAAAGCAAAGGAGAAAGAGGATACAGGTTTTAAATTATGGTACTAGGTAAAGAAAAGGCTTGAAACGGAGTTGGTATTATCATAAATAAAGATTTAAAGGATAGTGTAGTAGACATACAACGATATGGTGACTGAATCATGACGTTGAAATTAGTGTTTGGAGCAGAGGTTTTTAATATAGTTTGTGCTTATGTACCCCAAGTAGGACTAGAAGATAGTATAAAGACAACTTTTTGAGAAGAGTTAGATAAGGTGTTTCAAAAGATTCCACAAAGGGAGATGATTTGTTTAGGAGGAGACTTAAATGGACATGTCGGTAAAGAGGCATTAGGATATCAAGGGATTCATGGAAACTTTGGTTTTGGGGATATAAATGAGGAAGGTAGGGAGATTTTAAATTTTGCTATGGCATTTGATCTCTTTATAATCAATACAATCTTCAAAAAATGAGATGAACATTTAATTACTTATAAGAGTGGCTTATCACAAACACAAATTGATTACTTTATTTGTAGAAAAAAAGATAAAGCGTGTTCTAAAGATTGCAAGGTAATTTCAGGAGAAAGCTTAACCACCCAACATCGACTTTTAGTTATGGATTTACAATTAAAAAAATGGACAAAGAAGAAAAGAGTGCATCGAGCTATTCGGAATAAATGGTGGAACCTCAAAAGCGAGAAAGAAGATATATTTAAACAGAAAGTCCTTCAAGGAGATGTTTAGAATTATGTTGGTGCACCCTGTGATATGTGGAACAATATGGCTATACATATTAGGAAAGTGGCGAAAGATGTGTTAGGAGTATCTAAGGGAGGTGTACCGGCACAAAAAGAAGCTTGATGGTGGAGTGAAGTAGTGCAAAATAAAATCAAGGCAAAGAGGGCATGTTACAAATTACATTATGCGAAGAAAACTAGTGAAACTTTAGAAGCTTATAAGAAAGCAAAGAAGGAAGCAAAAAAGGCCGTGAGTGAAGCAAAAGCTAAAATTTGGGAGGACTTATATAAAAAACTCAACTCAAAAGAGGGTGAAAGAGATATTTTTAAGATAGCTAGGGCTAGAGATAAGAAAACTAAAGATCTTAATTATGTTAGATGCATAAAAGACGAGGATGAAAAAATTCTAGTGGCAAATGATGATATAAGAAATAGATGAAAAAACTATTTTTATAATCTTGTTAATGAGAATAAAGATGTTAGTATTAGCTTAGGAGAGTTAGCCAAATCAGAAAAGTATATAAACCACAATTTCTATAGACGTATTCAAAAGAATGAAGTCAAAGAGGCTCTTAAATATATGAAGGGCGGTAAATCAGTAGGACAAGATAATATTTCTATAGAAGTTTGGAAAATACTAGGAGAAATAGGAATCACTTGGCTCACAAGACTATTTAATGAAATATGAAAAAACCAAAAGATACCCGAGGAATTGAGAGTAAGTACACTTATACTCATATATAAGAACAAAGGAGACATTCAAAATTGTGCGAATTATCGAGGTATCAAGTTAATGAGCCATACCATGAAATTATGGGAAAGAATTATCGAACGTAGGTTAAGACAAGTATCAAGTACAACAGATAACCAATTTGGATTAATGTCAGGTAGGTCTACTATTGAAGTGATTCACCTTTTGAGACGTCTTATGGAATATTTTAGTGCAAAAACAAAAGACCTTCACATGATATTTATTGATTTAGAAAAAGCTTATGATACGGTACCGTGGGAGGTTCTTTGGAGAACTTTGGAAAAAAAAGGTATCCCATTAACATATATTAACCTTATAAGAGACATGTATGATGGTGCAAAAATATGTGTGAGGACTTATGAAGGAACGACAAACTTCTTTGAAGTTAATATTGGGTTACATCAAGGATCAACTTTAAGTCCATACTTATTTATAATGGTGATGGATGAGTTAACAAAACATATTCAAGATGAAGTATCTTGGTGTATGTTATTTGCATATGATATTGTATTAGTGGAGGAGTCTAAGGAAAAAGTTAATAGAAAATTGAAACTATGGAGAGAAACATTAGAAAGCAAAGGCCTCCGACTTAGTAGAACAAAGACATAATATATGGAATGTAAGTCTGATCATTTGGTTACCTCAGAGGACATAGAAATTAAAATTGACACACATTGCATCCCCCAAAAGGAAAGTTTTAAATACCTAGGATCAATTTTTCAGAGTGATGGAAGAATTGATGGAAATGTTACGCATAGAATTAATGCTAGTTGGTTAAAATGGAGAGGAGCATCAGGTATTCTTTGTGATAAGAAGATACTATTAAAGTTAAAAGGTAAATATTATAGAGCAGCAATTAGGCCTGCCATGTTTTATGGTTCTGAGTGTTGGTTTGTTAATCATCAACATGTACAAAAGATATTTGTGACAGAAATGAAGATGTTGAGATGGATGAGTGGTCATACAAGAAAAGACCGTATACATAATGAGGTTATTAGAAACAAATTAGGAGTGACACCAATAGAGGATAAAATGAGAGAATATCGTTTAAGATGGTTTGGACATATAGAAAGAAGATCAAAAGAGGAACCTGTAAGAAGGTTAGAAAAACTAAATTTGAAAAGTATTAAAAGATGTAGAGGATGACCACAAAAGTGTTGGAAAGAAACAATAAAGAATGATCTAGCTTATTGTGAGTTAACTGCTAACATGGCACACGATAGGGATATGTGGAAACAAAGAATCCATGTAGCTGACCCCGTCTAGTATGGGAAAAGGCTTAGTTGTTGTTGTTGTTGTATACTGAAATTCAATTTAGTCCTCTCTCCAAATATTCAACCTACATCAATGATTTTATTCATAAAATATGCAATAAATCAATATAATGTTGGGATACACTCATCTATAATCACCATATTTCTCGTCTTTAATTGCTTATATGAGATTTTGCCCAACAGTGTTGGTGTTTAGGTTCAAGCTTGCGGAACAAAGACTGAAATACATTTCATCTTGCACATTCAAACTACAATCACAAACCAAAATACCGATGTCTGGAAAAGCCATTTATCAGGAAAGCAGGAGTGATTCCTGAACACTAGAAAGCCGTGGCAGCGCGAAGCAGAAGAGGAGAAAATGTGTGTGCGTGTTTATTCATGTATACGTAGGGGCGGAGGCAAGGGGGTTTTCTAGAGACCATCCTTTTGGGATCGTAATGGGGTGGGTTCGAGACGGGTGCACCAATACCAGGGCCCAAACTTTAAATATATAGAGAGAGATCATAGTTGATGATCCAATGATTGAGATCAATAAAGATGTTCCAGCATAAATGAGGTGTGCGCATTTACCATGTTTTCTCTCTCTCTCTCTCTATCTATCTATCAATCTATATATATATAGAAATGAGTGGCAACCTACCTAAAATAGGCATGAGTTCATCGATTAGAAACTTAAATAAAGTTTCTTCTTTCATGTTAAAGTTAATGTCACATTTTTTTTTATTAATGAACTTGATATGTACAAGATTTTTATATTTGTTTCTTTGTATAATGGAGAGGCAAAAGCCAGATGAGAACTTCGGCTGTCAAACTCACGACCTTCAACTATGATACGACCCCTTAGCCAAGTGAACTACTGCTCCTTGTGCATCTTCGATACATATATTATTCAAACAAGCATTACAGAGCAAATTAAGCGCTTTCGTAAAACATCAGACCACGATTGATGATCCTCCACATTATAGTAATAATCATCACAACAATGTAAGGTTTTGGACCGCTCGCAGTCGATGAAAATACATACACAATCGTATGTGCGTACATTCAGATGAACCAGCTCTCACATTCGGAACTTGCTCTCTTTGACAAAACTTTAAATCTGTTTCTGAAGTACGTACACACACTAAGAAACAACAGAGTGGTGTATCTGTGTGTATACGTATATGTACGTGTCTTTCGACAGGTTGTTGTACAAAGTTGTTCTTCTTACTCCTCAGATCTGCCATTGACGTTCGAAAATGGATGATATAATTGCTGATACAGTGCAGCCACTTTGAAGGGATCCACATTCATTGCCTGCATTAATGTGTTTGATTCAGTAACTCATTCCTTCTTTCTTTATTTTTGTTACAAGAGGAGGCCGAAGCCTAACACCCACACATGCACCCTGTGGGAGTCGAACTCCTCACCAGCAACAATGGTGCTACAGCGCCCTACCATTAAGCTAACGCTCTGGGTGTACTAACTCGATCCTTAAACTAAAAGTAATTGTGAAAATTATGAGGGAATTTGATTCTAACAAGGAAAGGATTTCAAGAGAAACAGTTTTATAGGAAACCAAGTCACACAATGTACTTGCACAAGTAACCCAAGATGACTGAGCCTTGAGAATATGTACCTGTGCTTGAGATGCAAACATGGTGGAGAGCGTATATGGCAATGAAGCAGCCGCCACTCTCTCTTTCGATTTGTCGATGAGACTTGGTGGCAGGAAGGTTGCCGGATTGAAGGTTGTAGCGATTTCGGAAAGGCTGGGTGGCTGGATGCCGGAATTCATGCTCATTTGGGCTAACATGCACATTTGGAGTTGTTGCATGTTCATTGGCATCATCATATGCTGCATGCTTGTTTGGCTCATCAGCTGAACTGTGGCCTGGAGCTGCTTTAAGTATTCTATCACCTCGTCTAGTATGGATGCCTTGTCGGTCTTGATTTTTTGAACAAAATACTTGTTAGGAGAAACTGATATAATCAAATCTATCAATTCAATAGAGCAACCGATGTCATGTAGACGATCAAAGCGTTATATATCAAATACAAGGGTTGCAAATAGCGTTGACGGGTCAGGTTCAGGTCGGGTCGAGACCAGGTCAGGCTCACCCATTATTTTTTTTTCTTGGAAACCCAAACCCGATCTGATTGGATTCAGGTTGACCGGACTGATAGCGATCCCATAACATAGTATACCATATATTATTTTATTTTATATTTTATATATAGGGCAGGGTTCTTCGGGTATGTGTCAGCCCAGACCCTACCCAGCCTTTGTTAGGTTATGGCCCAATAGCTGCAACAGCCACTATGCATGTGTGCAAATAGGCATGGCCACCAGTTCCGGTTTTCTTGACCCCAATAACCAGAACCGAACAGGGACTAGGCCGGTTCAGGTTCCAGTTCCCATTTGAGTCGTAAAAATCATGCGGACTAGAAAAAAATCATTAATTTTTTTGAAATTTAAGAAGAAAATTAAAAGATGTAGAACCGGTTGTTCTAGTTTCACAGAAGGTGGAACTGGAAACCAACCTGGTGGTCCACGGTTCTAGGTTCAGTTCGATCGCTTCTAGTTTCAGCCAGTTTCTAGCCCGGTTTAGTTACGATTACAACCGTTGGATGGGTTATAAACTGGCCATGTCTACATGCACGCATACCTTATTTCCTTCTTGTATTTTAGGCACGGTATATATGCAAGTTATCTGTTCCTCAGAGCATATGTACATAATTTTCTCAAATGAACACACATAAGTGTGTGCACACACGCACAAAGGATTTGTTGTTATAAGAGGATTATGTTAACAAAGCAAGTTTTATGAGCCGTATATGTACAAATCTGTTTCTAATAGCTTACAGTCATATGTTTCTAAAATGAATATGACAAATAAATTTTATTGACAAGAATACAAAAGATCTTAACTTACCTTGCTAGAGTTTGGTATCAATTTCTGCAAAGTTTTCATCTTCTGGTTGATCCTGTCCCTCCTTTTCTGCGTACACAATCATTTTTCATCAATAATTATTGTTGTTGTTGTTATTAATACTGACTACTATTGTTTTTTTTATACGAGAGTACCTATATTTGATGATGAATACTTCAAAAGATGTTGAGGATTAGAACAAAACAATATAACATGATCTTGTAACTTTGGAGTTAAGATCTAACATGACACAAGATAGAGCTCAATGATGATTAAAGTCTATTTAATAAATCCGCTTAATAGGAGGAAGTCTTTTTTTTATCTTTTCGTTGGTTGGTACAATTGTTGGTTCATTACGAAAGTGAGTTGTCGACCGTCCACATTGGCACAAGAATTTAATAAAAGACGAGAAAAGTACTAGGAACATGTTTGTCACTTTGTAATCAACTTGTCTTCCAAATTGAGAGATTCATCCCCCATGAACTGATTGTACAATCATAGGTTCATGGACTTACTTTTCATGTCCAGGTAACAATCACACATTTAAATGAAGAAAAAGAAAATTAAAAAAATATCGTAATTTCATAAATCATTGTAATAAAATTATTACAAAAGTTATATATGATTTACATGCATAATATGAGAAATTCAAGAATACAAGCCCGACTAATTAGTTATTCACAATGGACAGTCTAACATTTCAAACATATTAATGTTGTACCTAACTTTTTAATGTATAAATGAAGTTACAAATGATTTTTTTAATCCAAAAGCAGTACTACTGTTCCATTCCTTAGAAGTGTAAATCGAAAAGAGCTTTCTGTAAATGTGCGTATTGATTCATCATTTTTCTATGGTTCAAGTTTCATCTTGCTACTTTAGGGGCAGTATCTTTGATGTATACTTAAACAAGTTAGGGGGCCATTTATAAATATGTGGTTAGTCAAGTGTATTTTTTCATAAATTTGGAATTATCTAATTATCTGCTTGAACTGCTAAACAAAAGATTTTTTCCCTTTTTTTTTATGATGGGGACGACGAAGGTAGGTGCACCCTGCACACCCCCAAGTATTGAATCATGACCTTCAACTGTGAGTAAACCCCATAGCCGAGCTAGTTTTGTTCATTGTGCTGCTAAACTATCGTTTTCTAGTAATTAAAGGCAATACCCATGTTCTCCCGATCATCAAATCAATAATGAAAGACAAATATTTAGTGAATGATATGACTATCCAACGGTCGAATTGATGATTTAGAAGCAAATATGTCTCATCTTTTAATAGAAAAAAGAATATATCAAGTGTCTAACTAAATTTGGTGGTTATGATGAAAACAAATGAAAAGCAAAAGGGCTGAATTCAACCCAAAACTGTCTTGTGGTACTTTTACGATTCGAAGAAAATATTAGGTGGTTACTTATAATTTCAGGGAAAATATTAGGTGCAGTGTGAAAGCTTACACGCTCTGATTGGTTGTGAACAGCTGCTGCTCTGCTTCTTCTCGTAGAGTTAGAACGTCCCTTTTGGCCCTTGCTCTTGCGGTTTTCACTTTCTTCCTCCATCTTTTTTTACGCATATTGCATGCATGTACAAACACACACATATGAATTCATGGCATGAATAGTTGATCAATTCCGAAGTTTTGTTAATGTATGATTAAATGAATATCCATTTGCATATGCCTCCCGTACCATCGCCGGAAAACATTGCTGCCTTACAAAGGCTATTATTAAGGAACTGCTCTCTTTTCCTTCTTTTCTTTCTTTTTTTAGTATAAATGTGCTTACCTTGGTTCTACTATGACAAACTGAGCCTTGGTCATCTTTGGCCGTGCTTGTATTTCCCGGCGACCTCGCGGCCGACATGCTTAGACCGCCGGTGCGGCCGCCCAACTCGCTTCTTTGCACATTGGTGTGTGGATCATTTATGCCGATTGTGACACTGGCTACACCAGATATGGACCGAACCAACTCGCGATGTTGTGAACCCAGCTCATGTACTGTATTTACATTTAAGTTGGCAGACACACCAATTGCTTCCGGCACGATTGCGAACCTTTGGCACTTATTTTGTGACAGATCTTCCTTCCCAAAATGATCATCATGGCAAGAAGAATGGTCAGGGCATGAGCCTGCAGGGGCAAGCTCTAGCCCAGTACTGAAACGGTCCGAGCATAGACAGGCGGCGGTCAGGGCTTGTGGAGCCGAGCACGGGACAAGGGCATCGAGGAACCAAGGGGAATGGTTCGGGAGTTCCGCAGCAGCCTTGTCGGGGACGCCGGTGCCTTGGTGCACGATGCACTCGAGGGTGCCATTGGCTTGGTCGGGGACGTCCCATGGGTGCTTTCCGACAAGCTTAGTGCAGAAAGAGGCAGATTTGGGCGGCCCTAGCCCATGCATTGCCAATTGCCCGTTTTCCCATGTGAGCTCAGCTACTTCTTCATTATCCCACCTGAACTTTTAAGCAAGAGAATAAGATGACAAAGTTGTCAAACATGTCTAATAAAAATCTAATGAATTAACTGCAAAAGACCATGTATGATTCATGACATCTTCTAAAGCTGTTTCAATTTACAGCCAAATCTCTCTCTCTCTCTTTCTCTCTCTCTCCCTCCACTGAAGGAAAGAACATGATGAAGATAGCAGGAAAGAAGCGAAGCTTACAGGGAAAGGCTGTCACTGAAGGAGTCAGTGTTGATCTGAGCACCAGACGTTCTTTGCTTGGAACACACCATTTGGCTATCGATCTCCCACTGAGGCATGTGCTCATTCATGGCCATCGCCCTTTCGGTACGAGACGGTCACCTCCTCTTGCCTGTCTGCGCTGTGTGTGTGTGTGTGTGAGAAAGAGAGAGAGGGATAGGGATAACGAATTAATAAAGCAGGAGAGGGATCACGAAGGTAGGAGGAGGGACGGAGAGGGTGGGGGGGGGCGACGTGGAAGTGACAGCGCCACACTGAAATATGAGTGACTAAATGCATTCATCTCTTTCTAACCCTCCTTCTGCTGGCTCGCTCAGCGTGCAAGTTGCCCACCTTCTTCATCTTCCACCAAACCGATTCTTTTTTTTTCGACGAGTACAATTTATCTCCTGTGCCCGGTCTGGCGCCTCCACCACACTCAGTATGCTCGAACCTGAACCCAGTTGAACATGACATACACACCTTAATGTATATGCCTTTCATGTGCTACTTTTCTTGGGGAGGTAGACACCAGAGGCACGCTCTGTGTATCAAACTGACGACCTTTAATTTGTGAATCGATCCCCTAGCCAAGTGAACTCACACTTGTCTAGGCAATATTTCAGGTACCGTTCTTCCATGCTTTTGTATCTCTTGATTTTCTTTGCGTTGTTTGGATCCAAAGCTATAGTTAATGGTCTGTTAATGACAGTAAAACAAGGCAAAATATAAAATGCACCCAGACTCCACTAGATTGCTGCAGCAGAGTAGGTAAACAAGTCCTAGATGAGTCAAACTGATCAACCGGATTTTTTCGTGTCACGAAGGTACTTTCTTTTTCACGAGCATCCCTACTTTATTGCCAATAGGACGGATTTGTCTCAACCATGTTTGTGTTCTTAAACCCAAATTCATAGAAAAGACACCCCTCGAACTTCCACGACGACAATTTGGGAGGATGGTTTACACAAGAGTCCTAAGAATTGAGAGGAAATGAACAATGAATGGAGAAAATAAGGACTAAGCTGAGTATTATCTGATGTTAAGTTGCTCCAACTATAAGGATTCTTCCACATTCTTGCACTCTATTGTTAGTCACAAACAAATCTAATGTTGGGGCAGTCGATGATCTCCGAAGCCATCTCCCTTTGTCTGGTTTGGTTGTGCACAGTGGATATTGATTGCCTTTGGTTTTGATTTCTGCTTTCTCTCTATTATTGTATGTTTCATGAGAATAGAATAGAAATGTGTATGTGTAGTTTTAGGGTTATCCACAGAGGGTTTTCTCAGAAAACATAAATCAAAGTATCATTCTCTATATTATGAGTTATGTAAACTTTGTTTTTATATATGACTTTCTATCTTCCGTGTTTATCGCTATGAGTTTTCCCTTTTAACAACCATATCTTTCTTTTATCTGGGAGATGCATGAGTTTTACTTTTGGAAAACTAAAATCATTTTTATGAATGTTTAACTTTTGAAAATACGATCTCATGAAATCCGGGAAGAGGGCCCTTCTTCCTGCATTTCATGGTCATTATTAGCAATGGGGCCGAGAGTGGCCATCCACTACTTACATTTAACACTAAAAAAAGTAAGATCATGTTCTATAATTTTCTTTATACACTTATAAATCCTTTCACAAAAATGTTAAAAGACGAAGTTGAAAACTACATAAGAATTCTTTGAAGTTCTAACTCATATTAACTGTTAGTGTAGCACATGATTGAACTCTATGAAAAAGCTATGTTTTTGTTGTTGTACTTCTAAGACCTTCCGTGGCCTTTTTGAGATAAAATTGGTTGTAAGAAATAAAAGGATGACTGTTCCCTTAATTTGAATTACTTATTAAATATAGAACGTAAAATCTCCGAAAAACGGTGATATAGCAATATACATTGTCTATGTCATGATATTTACTTACCATAGTTTGGACTTCCTAACACGACAACTTCTTGGGCTTATCTATTGTTTCGATTCAGTTGGATCAACTCTTGTTGATATGCTGATAATTTTATTTTACAATTACAGTTGTGTTGAAAGGCTTATTCTGAACTTAAATAAGCAAGGAAAAACACTTAAATGATCAAGAATTTCATTTTCCAGTGGAAAATGCATATTTATTTTGAAGCTTCACATTAAGATTTGTTGTTGTCTCATCATAAATGAACAAAGAAGAGAAGCAATGAACATGCGGCAACCCAATCAGACAAACCAAAAAGAGGCTTAGCTCAAAACTTGATTTAGGAGTACAAGTTAGCCAAGCTGCTCGCAAGCTACTCAAGATCGGCTCAACAATAACTCAAACTCGACCCGGTCTTGCCAAGTGCCAAGCAAGCTCAAGTCAAGCTTGATAAGCAGAAAACCGTAGTATACAAACTAATGTTGTAAAATTTGCATTGCATTGTACCATACAATAAAATCCAATACGAGACACTGCTACGTGGATTAATATGATCCATGTGCTATATTTTTCACCATATCATGTTGTTACGTAGATCAATATAATATTTGACCTTTCTAATACTATATCATATCATATGATACGATACGATACGATATGATGTACGTGTACTATGATATGGCCTGGTGTTCGATGTGAAATTTATAGCATTGATACAAACAGTGGGCCAGTTTATTTAATTGAAACCTTGTCCTTTACCTTGATATGATTAGAAGATGACTTAGCATATGACGTTATTGGCTTGTACTTGGGATGGCCAAATAGCATGTCTATGAAAGTCTGTCTTGCTTTGCCAGTTGAATTGGTACTTAGATGACAAATATAAATCATCTTCAGGCCTATGTTTGATTGAATCCGCGAGTTCTTTGGAACTCATTACACACCATTTATTGGACATTAGGGCTTTCATATTTATCCTCATAGATTTCAATGATAAGGTCTGTTTGGTTTCGGATCTTCCATCTGACTGGTTGAATTTGGTAACTCTATATCCAATCCAAATCTGGTCCCTTCATACATTTCTTGTCACAACCAAAGCTAGTTATATAGATGCATCCAGCAAGCCATATATATCTCTATGAGTTTCAAGAAATTTTAAAAATATATATAAATACAATATAATAAAAATTCAGCTCCAAAAATTTCTCATATATGTCAAACTTGATCAAATCCAGCATCTCGGCACCATTCATAATCATGTAAAAATTTTAATGTGCAAGAGAATCTTCTTAAATGCATCATGTGGAAAAAAAAGAGAGGTGAATTTGACAAGGATTTCAGCATAAATGACAAATTCATGCATGTAATTCATAAATGACAAATTGGTATAAATTATTTCTCTAAAAAAAATTTAATTAATATCTTTTGATCATATATACTGGATAATAGTTATTAATACAATAATAATAATAATAATAATAATAATAATGAGGACAATGATGATCAATCTATCAAGATAGTGATAGTGAGATTGATCAGTTTTGTGCAAGGGCCATGTACACAATCTTCCCACTTCACTTCTGAATCAGCGTGACCTAGCACGATTCCATTAACACTGCCTGAAAATTTTGAGTCTCTCTATCTAAGTTGAAGATAATTGTGCGCATCTATCATGAATATTCATGGCGATCATATAAATACGGATAACCATGTTGATAATAATAGCATGGGCCATGGATGGCCCTAGCATGTTCTTTGTCCTGGTTAGCTCAGAAGCTGTAACCGTAACCACACTGGCCTGGAGCGGTTACGGTTTCAGAACTGTCGGTTCCAGTTCCGGTTTTATAAAGTTGGATTGATGGCTCATACGACTCTTATAAAGAAATTAATATTTGTCAAATTCAATATACTAAAATTAAAAGTATTAAGAACAAGTAATACAAAACAAGTGTAGTATGAAGCAAATTCAATTAGTTACAATATATTTCATTGGTGTACTGAATTTGGGAAAACATTGTATCATCTGCTCGATGCAGGTCGGGTTGAGAACACGAGAACGAGTAGCATGTGCTAGCACATTGCTCAACTTACCCATATGGATTGCCTTACGTATACATATACGCATGTGTGTACATGTATTAATTTTTATTTAGTATTATATACAATTAAATGGAATCAAAAATGCTTTTTTTACCTGTTGTTTCTACAGCAATTGGCCTGGTGTCATGTCTATAAAACGTTGGAGATGGGATGGGAATAGGTTTTCCCTGTCAGCGTCTTGTTTGAATGTCTGGGGACGCATGCATTCCAAGAATATTCTTGATCAATAAAGTCGTGATTGCGAATCGATTTTAGGTCTAAGCTGAAATTTTCAAAAAATGCAAGCATATTTTTGTAATTTGCTAATCAGTTAGGTAGTGTTTTTAGTAGATTTGACATTGTAACTACACAACAAAGTTGTAACCTTTTGACTCCGGTTCAAGTCTCTCTCTCTTTATATATATATATATATATATATATATATAAGGAATGACGAGGTCTTCGAATGACCACTATCAAGCATCATTCTTGAGAAATAATAGGTTTCCCAATAGATAAAGATGATATTTTGTTAGTTTTGTTTCTAATCATCTATTAAAAACGATCGAATGTCTAGGGTTGTAACCCTATCATCTCTCTCAATAAATATATCATTCTCTTGCTCTACTTTGCATATTCTTTTAGTTCCTGTTTGGAGAGATTTAATATGAGAAAGTATGTGAGGACTTTCTATTAAAAGAAAAAGAGGAATATTTTGGCTAAAATTATCGCTCTGGGGTGCAATGAACATTTATTCACGAACACCAATGTTTATGATTCGTAATGTTGTTCAAACATGCACACTGTCAGCTTATTGAATTCCATCATTTTGCCAATTATTCCTTAGTTCGAAAATTAGTCAGAGTTCAAACCTTGAACTACATGGCTACAATTTTCTCCGGAGATTTCGCCGGAGGCGCCTCACCGCGCCTTATTGTAGATCTACTGCTCGAATTCCTACATTATGATGGACATCAATTACATGGGGAAGACATGCAAATCAAATACATAATGGGCCCTCTATGCCTTGTATAAGCTACAAATTATATAGAAATAAACTGATAATCTTATGTTAAACTTGATTAATCCTACTTATCTTAGTACCCCCCGAGCACACACACAAAACTACTTTTGGAGATAATTGTACTAAGCTGAGGAGCTTCCTCATTGGATGTAACTGAATAGTTGTGCGCAGTTTTCACAAATCATTTGAGCAGAGACTGGTTTTGTTGGTTTGTCAACTTCATCTGTTCTTAATAAAAAGGGTGGTTCACTTTTCAAGTCTGACATCGACATCTTCCTTACACTTCTATACTGAAATTCAGTTACAAGAGTTGAAGCTGGATTCACAGCCAAGTGCTTGACTGCTTGAGAGCCACGTCTCTCTCTCTCTCTCTCTGTCTCATATTTCAAGATTGTTCTCATTGGAATAAAATCATGGAGATTGTGTATTACTGTAGCTTCATCATATATGTGACAGTGATTTGGGCCCGTGACTGTGGATGCTTCTCATGCTGCACAGACAGACGACCTGACATGTTATGACATGCTATCGAAATTATTTTGAAGTTGGTGGTTCATCGAACTGTGTATATGATGCTGATATCTTTCAATTTCCGATCCGGGCCGATGATGTTCCATCTAATATAAAGCGATAAGAACGAGATACTACAACTACGTGCCTCAACTGATCTGCTATTCACGTTAAACCGGCAGACTTTTCAGATCTTTCATTAACCACCCTACGATATATATATATATATATAATATAGTTTCATACGCATAATTTTGCAGGTGCATAATCTCTAATTTTACATAATTATACTTTTTCAACCACTTGCTATGGTTCTTCATCACCTTTCACTAATCTTCTACTTTTTAATAGCTCATCCCACAAAAAATTCCAGATCCACCACTGGATTAGAATAAACCAGGTCTAAGTAAATGTTAGTATAAATAACTGATCCTTCATTTTTTTTTTTAAGTAATTTCCTTGGAAAAGAACAACGAAAGCCTTGACCTTAGTGTGCCATTTTTGAGGCCACTACTCAGAAGCAATGTATTCGGATAAAGTTACAGAAACAGCGTGACAGCGCGTCAGTAAGTGTGGTATTATTGCATTTACGATACCAAGTTGAGGTCCGTACAGTATCTTATTCAATCAATCATGGGTGATGAATAAAAGCCAGTGGGGACCCCCCTTCCATGAACTTGGACCTAAGTAGGCTAAGTTCGATGAACATGAACCAGTTGAGTTCACATTCTCTCTCTCTCTCTCTCTCTCTCTCTCTCAATGGTCAGAAAGTGTCGTATATATATAAAGCTTAGTATATGTTCGCAATATTTCATCCATTCTTAAAAGATAAATAGCTATTTTAAAACGTATACTAATATCTTTTTAAAAGATATATATGTTAGCACATAAACTACTCGCATATACCATGCACTATATATATATTTATATATATGGAGAGAGAGAGAGATAACCCTGTATACAATAGTATATATTCAAACAAATTTGAACTATCCATTTTGAGAAATGGATGGTGATATCATTGTAATCAATTACACTACTATTTGCTTTCTTGTTCAGATTTCAACAATCAATTTTAGAACGGATTGATTGAATAGGCTAGTATATAAATTGGCTAACATTTTAGATTCTCTCTCTCTCTCTATATATATATATATACTCTCTCTCTCTATATATATATATATACTCTCTCTTTATATATATATACTCTATATATATATATATAGAGAGAGTATATATATATATATAGAGAGAGAGAATCTAAAATGTTAGCCAATTTATATACTAGCCTATTCAATCAATCCATTCTAAAATTGATTGTTGAAATCTGAACAAGAAAGCAAATAGTAGTGTAATTGATTACAATGATATCACCATCCATTTCTCAAAATGGATAGCTCAAAATTGTTTGAATATATACTATTGTATACAGGGTTATCTCTCTCTCTCTCTCTCCATACATATATAGTGCATGGTATATGCGAGCAGTTTATGTGCTAACATATATATCTTTAAAAGGATATTAGTATACGTTTTAAATTAGCTATTTATCTTTTAAGAATGGATGAAATATTGCGAACATATACTAAGCTTTATATATATACGACACTTTCTGACCATTGAGCGTAAACGTACACACGGATCGTCCGTTGGAAAAACCGTAAGATATCAATGGATTTAATAAATGCTGCTTCCATCTATGTGTGTATACGTGTCAAAGTGAGTACAATCTGGGCGCAAAGTGATCCCGACCCATGGACCACCTTATTTGAATTCAACTTAGATCGTGTTATTTGTCTCGTCAGTGCAGCCCTTTAATGCTGCATGATAAGGTGCTCTCCCAGCATGCGCACCATTGATCACTGTGCTCATTTTTTACGAGGCCGAGAGATGCATGGTGCATCGCTGCTTCATAAAAGATGGCCTTCTCATGATTGTGGGATTCATCAATAAGCTGGTTCAGACCAAAGGCTCCTTTCAGCCATGTCCAATAAGGGGCAACATTTCCTTTTGAAATTGTAGAGTAAAACCTATGTTTTATATGTTTTATAGTAAATATATAGTTGAGATTCATACTTCGCCCCCTAACACGAGAAAATATGATGTATGTCGCTCCCTCTAACACTATTTTCTAGATCCGCTACTGCCAACGGTGCAGACGTGACAAACAGATTAGCCGACCTATCAGTAAAAGAGGATTTGCTCATCAATACTTGGTTTTGAAGACTCTCCTATTATTGAACTGCATTCTCAAAGAAGACCACAATAGTTTGGCTCGTTGGTTCAGGACATCAGTGATCACTGCGACCATACGGCCATTAAAAGCCTTGGTGCTTCTCACGAAGATTCAAACCTAAGCTTCTTCTTCTTTTTTGGTGAATAAGATTTTATTTTTTTTACGTAATTAACATGTTTTAAGTACAGCTCATTTTAAAATTTTGACAAGGGGGGGGCATCAAAAGCCTCTCATAGAAATTGATCACTCTATGGCATTGTAAACTGCATGATCACTTACGTACACAGCCCGAACAATTAGGATCCAGAGAAGCTCGTTAGGCTAAGTCAAGTAAGAGTTATTGTCAAGTCAATCTCAAGTAGGTTGCCTCATATCGTTAGTGCATATGGCCTCAATGCAAGTTTCATCATATCAAGAAAGAAAGACTCTCTTTCCCGATTTCATGGGTTAACATTTTTCGAATCTTACATGTGCTTTACAAAATGATTTGAAAAAAAACAAATTTTCATATTCAAATTTAAAGGATCGGATGAAGATCTTAAGACGAAAATCAGGGAGCCGTTTCTCCCAAGCCTTAAGCGAAAACTAAAGAAAGTAAAGCATAAAATGAAAATCAAACAAGCCTTTCAAAGATCCTGTCATGGCTGGTGCGGGTAAATGAGCCGACTAAACCAAACTGTGGTTGTTCACAGAATTGATTCAACACATCTTGTTTGTGTTCCGATTGCCAGCTTCATGAAGTTCAAAATTTTATTAAAAAATCAATTTTCTAGTCAAAAATTATCTCGAGTTTGCTTTTTTAATATATTTCTTATGTATTAAAAGATTTGATCATTTAATTACATTGTTCTCCAGAAATTAATCAGTTAATTCTAGAAAATCTGTGTTTGCATACAATAAGGTACTTCTTTATATTTTGTCATATCAAAGCCCTAAGTTTTACATGAATCATCTTATTATTATGCACACGCACACACACATATGTGTGATTGTGTGTGTCTTTCTGTGTGTGTACGCACACTCTCTTATTTTAAGGTACCACTTCTGTATATTTGCCACATCTATGCCTTAGGTTTTACATGAATCGTCCTTTGAATCTTCTCATTATTATGCATATCCATAATAAGCGAATCTCAATTAAATAAACCATGTGGAACATGATAACTTCGTGGATTTGTTTGAAAAGGTTATCAAAATTATAGAAACAAAAGAAAGTTGATACCAAGTATGTTAACAAAACTAGCCCCACTTAATTACCTTTATTCAGGATTAATCTTATGAAGCTGGTTAAGTTACACCAGCTCAGTGGACCCAAGATGAGTCAACCTTGTTGTGTTAAAGCTCAATTGTTTGAGCCTAAACCTGCATGAGCTCACCGGGGTATTTGATTCTTAATTTTTTGGAAAGTTTCACAAAGGAACCTTGTGAATTTTTAAATTTTGCACTTTTGAATTTCAATTTCTCAATATTTTTGAAGAAACATCAAGTTTTCACCACAAATAAACTAAGGAACTGAGATTTCTATTGTTAATCAAATAAGGATCTCGTAGTTAATGATATTAGTTGTTGTATATGTGTTGAAAACACTAAGGTCTCTATTTGATTAATAATAAAAACTTTAAGTCTCTCTTCAATCAATGATGAAAAATCTTATGTCTCATAAATACAACTTGAAGTTTCTAAACATAGAATTTAGGAAACCATATGATACTTTTGTAAAAAAAATCTTTTTCTTTTTATGAAAGCCCGCTTAACAATGAGTATAGCGGTGAAGAAATATGATCAAACAATAATATATGACCCTGCCTACAGCTTACAACCGAGCATAAAGAAGCATCTTCCTTGCATATTTTTGGACAAATGAGCTCCCCATGCAAGTATAAACGGTTCCTATTAATGGGGTTTGATATCACATCTCTCTCCAATCTAATCTTGCATGAGGCAAGTTCGACCCTCCTTGAATGCATACTTGGCTTTGGTCTCTCCCTTTAAACCAAGAAAAAAAGCGAATTTCCATCATTTTCAAATATTAAAGAAATCAAAATTTGTCAAAGGTTCTTAGATTCATGTTTTTCAGGAAACGTTCAGGACAGGTTATTACAATACAAGAAAGAGTCTCAAAGAGGGGGACAGAGAGGGAATTTTAGAGAAAGAATGGGAGTCGTTCACCAAGCGACGGAAAGGGAGAACGGTTTGCTTTTCGCTAGCGTAGAACTGAATTGTTGTGAACAAACGCCACCCGTTTTTGCTTGGTCTCGCGGAAAACCCTGACACATCGATCATTTCGGACAAGTTGACCGATCTCCGGCGTCCCCTCGATCCCCTTCACCACCCACCACTCGAATATCCTCTACTCCCACATTGAAAGAGTCCTCTCTCTCTCTCTTAAGGATCCTCTCTTATTGTCCTCCTTCCTTCACCTTCCTTTGAGTTCACTACCCGCAAGAAATGGCTATGAATCAAAGAGAAAACCATTAAAAACTAGTTTGCATAAAGAGAGAAATAGAGAGAGGGAGGTTATTGTTATTGGTGATGCATGGATCACAACCACTACCATCACCAAAATTCAAATACTATTGCAAGATCTGCAGGAAAGGCTTCGGCTGTGGGAGAGCGCTGGGTGGACACATGCGAGCCCATGGCATCGGCGGGGAAGCTGACGTCGGGCATGTCGAAGACGACGATTTGATAAGGTATCAATGGGAAGACAAGCCGGCTGGAAAGTCGCCGATCCGTCACATGTACGCACTTCGTACCAACCCCAATCGGCTCAAGTCCTGCCGAGTCTGCGAGAATTGCGGTGAGGAATTCACCTCTTGGAAATCCTTCCTTGAGCACGGCAAATGCACGTCGGACGCCGAGTCCCTCGTCTCCAGCGACGTCAACACGGCCATGATCGCTGCGGCGGAGACATGGACTAAAGGCCGGCGGTCGGAGAGGGTGCCGCCATCCAAGCTTGACAATTCGAATTCCAATTCCAGCGCCGATGAAGAAGACATTGCCGCAAATTGCTTAGTAATGCTAGCTTCCGGCCGCGCCGATCAACGGCCCCTTACGGTCCGCCGGATTCCAGAAGAAACCGAGGAGTCATGTACGTCAGCCACCAAGGACTACCCATCAAGCTATCAGATAGTCCCCAGCGAGCCGGCCGCCGTTCCGAAAGGCTTATTTCAATGCAAGGCATGCAAGAAGGTTTTCAATTCACACCAAGCACTTGGAGGCCACAGAGCCAGCCATAAGAAGGTGAAAGGATGCTACGCTAAGGTTGATGAACAAGAGGAAAACTGCTTAGAGGAAGATGTAATCACTCACGATGAATATGCTACCAATCCAGCACTGGTTCGAACTAAACTCTTGCCTCAGCCTCAAGAAGGAAGCATGTTGACGCCACTAAAGAAGAAGTCGAAGGTGCATGAGTGCTCAATCTGCCACAGGACGTTTGAAACGGGCCAGGCACTGGGTGGGCACAAGAGGTGCCACTGGGTGACCTCAAGCTCAGCTGATGCAATGGTGCAGGTGAGGAACCAGAGGCCGAGGCCCGTCATTTTCAACGAGCAAATCGACTTGAATCTACCGGCGCCGGCCGATGAGCACGCCCCTGAAGCCATGGACGTAGTGAGGAGGGTGAAAGAGAGGGATTCATCTTATATTGAAGCTTCATGGTTGGGGATAAGTCCCAAGGTGCCTGCGGAGGATGAGGTCGAAAGTAGGATTAAGATTAATGGAAAGCTTAGCGATTTGAAGGATCTTAACTTGGAAAGTGGTTCGTCTCCATGGTTGCAGGTGGGTATCGGATCATCAAACCATGATGGTTGATCATGAATATAATTTGTAACTTCTAAATATAGATTAAAAGTATAAAGAAGAAGAAGAAAACAACATACTACATATAGAAGAGATCAAGATACAAAGTTCGCTAATTTTTATTTTTATATTGGAATTCTTTTGTTGGTCTATCGAGTCACCATTTTTGTAATCCTGATTGGATTGTTGAGAAAGCATTCTTTGAATAAAACAGTTGTAATTCATATCTTAATTGTCATTTTTTCCATCACCCAAGTTTCCATTAGAATGGGGCTGATTCCAAACCGGAGCTGGACCTTATTAGAATTCCAACCAGTGGAACTCAGACCCAAAGATACTCCAGTTTGGTTCATGTTCAAGGTTTTGGTGAAACGAAAACCACCATTCTGAAAAAACTGGACCCTTAACAAGGACACGCTTGATTCATGAACTCTAAATGTTTGATCCCCAATCCACCACTCATTTTAGACTTATAAAAGATCTTCCAACTAATGGTGTGAGCTTTGTTGACCCAATGACTCACAGGTAAGGTCATCGTCCATTGCATTGCATCCAAATGCAAGTCATATGATGCTATATCCGATTGAATATACGAGATATAGAAGGAGCTTAGACGTGAATCATCATTGGCTAGGTGCATAATATTGGGCAATGCCTCTTAATTGGCTGCAAAATCAACTTTAAGAAGCCCAAATCCCTCACCGCGTTTTTTCAACTAATCCATTCGTAAATTTGTTATTACGAGTAGTTCCTATATTAAAGGATCGGATTGTTTTAACAATCCAAAAAGGAAATGCATTTAGTAGAAAAAATAATAATTTTAAAGCCGTTATTTATTAAAAAGAAATTAAGGGCAGATAAAACATCACGAGGTTGATGGTATCAAACTGATCACAACAAATCATGGGATTAAGACAACCTGCAGAGCACAAACAGCAATAGCTATCCTGGTCGGGGGTTCACTCACAAGTTGAAGGTGAGGAGTTCGATACCTGAGGCGTGCATCTGGCTCCGACCGTAACCAGAAAACAACCTGCACCATGGTAAAATGCAGCAGCAGATATACGTGGATTCAATATCACCTCACTCAACATTTAGAAAATTAACCACTAATTAACTCCTAGTACTAACCACTAATTTGGTTAATTATATCATTTGGCGAATTTTAAGTTTGGGTATCTTGCCTCAATGCAAATCTGAAACTGCTACCGAACTCTTTATGCCCATGGTCACGAAGTTCACCTTGGGAACCAAGCTGTGGCGGATCTATAATTTTTTATGGGGTGGGGCGAACTATGTAAAATAGTTGGTTTTTCGAATTTCAGGTGGGGGTGGCCACCCCACCCCGCTTCAATGTTGATCCACCACTAAAACCAAAGCAAGAAAAGCAACTTAACATAAGTTGAGGCCTAAGGCAAAAATTGGTGCTCACTTAAATATTTGGGACTTAAATCTAATTTTTTTGGAGCCTAAAAGATTGGGTATCATGAGTTTGAATTAAAAAATTGGGGCATAAAACATTATACGTGATAACTACTAAGCTTTTTCTCATACTACATGAGATCGGCTATGTCAACTCTTTGTTTCCATAGAGCTCGACCCTGTGTCGTGCTAACAGTTAACTCAACACAAGATAAGATCATTCTTTATTATTTATTTTTAATACTTTTGTGGTATTTTTTTCTCTTTTTATATTTTTAACATCGAGTTTCTCGTACCTTTTTATTAGAGCTTCATTTAGTTGTCTTTGTACCTGTCAAAATGATCTTAAACAATTTCTCCTCATTTTATCATCTATTAGTGGTACTCGAAATTTGTTTCTTATAACCTCATTACATATATGGTGTTTTCTTGTACATCCGCTAATTCATTTTGTTACTGACATATTTTATACATGTTGATGATGAACTCTCTAATATTAAGAACCATATAACATAGTGGGTCTAATTGTTGTTAGGTATCTAAAAAATTTGGAGGCCTAAATTTGAGACCATAATTAAGTTTGAAATTCAGCCTCGAGGTACTGCAGTACTCCGCCCCCTACATCATACTTTCTTGATTAGAGGTAGAGGCCCAGGATGAAAGCAAAACATGAATAGAGAGAAAGCTATTTATTGGTAGTCCTACTATCAAATCTTGTATTTAGTCTTGGTTTAGCATAATTTTGTAGGCAAATCATCCGATTAAATTGCGAGTAGATGGAAGCAAATAAAAGGTTAAGAGTCAGATCATTCAATTTAACTAGCTGGAAAGATGAAGCGATGAACCACGTGAAAGTATCGGCGAAGGAATTGGTGACTATATGCCTCTCTCTCTCTCTCTCTCTCTCTCTCTCTCTCTCTCTCTCTCTCTCTCTCTCTCTCTCTCTCTCTCTCTCTCTCTTTCTCTTATCTTACTCCATTAAGCAAACCACCAACACTAATAGTAATGCGCATTCTGGCTACGCTTGATTATGCTAAATTTGTTACATATGAAAGTTATTGGCTGCTTCGGATGTCTTACACAAATTTTAAGGTCACCTTTTATTTTTTAGGGGTATGAGTATGATAATAGTGTTGTTTATATATGTTCAAGAACTTGTAACTTTTTAATTGATACTTGTACATGTAAAAGTAAAGTGCAGGCATGACGTTTACCAGTTTTTCACATATAAATAAGTATAGAGAGAGAATTTAGTATACTTGTTATGTTATATATTTATCATATTCTTGAAAATGTCAAATGTGTTTGAAAGAAATTAATAGTTGATTTCATAAGTGAAAAAGTAAAAGTAATCATATATTTATACACCTTTTTGCTTTTAGATATCTAGTGACAAGAATATTAGACTCACCTTTTAAATGTATATAACACGTGACAGATATAAATACATCATTCATTCTTGAGTATTATTTATCGAGGATATGAATATAATAATATTTTTTATTATTTTTTAAAGATTTTTAAATATATTAATACCACTCAAAAATAATAATGATGATACAATTGTCATAATATTCAAGCTCCTGTCGACCCAAAGCAACATGTACAAGTTGTCAAAGATGACGATTTGATGTGCTTTTGGAACATGAAAGGACATCATATAACGCCAAATTAATGGAAATCCAATAGGCAAAACGAAAATTACAAACAGACACGACTCGAAAAAGTTTGTGTTCACGTCCACCCGAAGTAACTAGGAAAACAATAAGACCGTATTTGGGTTGACCTATTTCTAGTAGGGACCTAAAATTAGGACATGGTAGATAAGTGCCTCGAAACACAAGAAATTCTGTGTGGTCAACAGACAGCCATAAAAGGACCACCCATAAATTAAAAGCACCAAACTCTTCCGTTCTTTTCTCTCTCTTGGGAGAGACCGCCATTCACGGTTGGGCTTTTCTTCGCGCATCCAAACAAACCAGAGCTTCTCAATTTTTTATCGCTTAACAGTTCTCCCTCTCTCTCTCTCTCTCTCTCTCTCTCTCTCTTCTGTGTGTGTGTGGCCCCTATAGTTGAATCTATGGATGTGAATCTTATTTCACTGGCGTGACCTTGCATATGCGTTAATTGTCAACTCATGTGGTGAAGAGTTTTAGATGGAGGGGTTTGAGTGTACCATGATGATGTGAATCACTTTGATTTGCACATTGAATTATGATCCATTAAATATTGAAACTCAAAAATTGATTATACAAAGAGAATGGATGATCAAGAATATGTTTTTGACTAATTTTATTTGAACATGAATTGTGATCCATTAAATATCGAAACTCAAAAACTGAATATACAATGAGATTAGATGATCAAGAATACGTTTTTGACTAGTCTAACCATACAAGCATTATCTCGGCTTACGTTTGCAAAGAAACGAATATTTAAAAAATAGAATTTATGGAGTTGGTACAAAAGGTAGCTCTATAACCATTGTCAGTGGTTGACATATACAATGACCAAGTGGAGTTGAATTTATAAATATCTCTATTATTCAATTTTTGATATCAATGGTTGAGATGTGAATTAACAAACAAACAAACAACAACTAAGCCTTTTCCCACACTAGACGGGGTCGGCTACATGGATTCTTTGTTTCCACATATCCCTATCATGTGCCATGTTAGCAGTTAACTCCCAATAAGCTAGATCATTCTTTATTGTTTCTTTTCAACACTTTTATGGTCGTCCTCTACCTCTTTTAATACTTTCCAAATTTAGTTTTTCTAACTTTCTTAAAGGTTCTTCTTTTGATCTTCTTTCCATATGTCCAAACCATCTTAAATGATGTTCTCTCATTTTATCCTCTATTGGTGTCACTCCTAATTTGTTTCTAATAACCTCATTATGTGTACAGTCTTTTCTTGTATGACCACTCATCCATCTCAACATCTTCATTTCTGTCACAGATATCTTTTGTACATGTTGATGATTAACTGCCCAACACTCAGAACCATAAAACATGGCAAGCCTAATTGCTGTTCTATAATATTTACCTTTTAACTTTAATGGTATCTTCTTATCACAAAGAATACCTGATGCTCCTCTCCATTTTAACCAACCAGCATTAATTCTATGTGTAACATCTCCATCAATTCTTCCATCACTCTGAAAAATTGACCCTAGGTATTTAAAACTTTTCTTTTGGGGAATGCAATGTGTGCCATTTTTAATTTCCATGTCCTCTGAAGTAACCAAATGATCAAACTTACATTCCATATATTTTGTCTTTGTTCTACTAAGTAGGAGGCCTTTGCTTTCTAATGTTTCTCTCCATAGTTCCAATTTTCTATTCACTTTTTCCTTAGACTCCTCCACTAATACAATGTCATCTGCAAATAACATACACCAAGGTACTTCATCTTGAATATGTTTTGTTAACTCATCCATCACCATTATAAATAAGTATGGACTTAAAGTTGATCATTGATGTAACCCAATATTAACTTCAAAGAAGTCTGTCGTTTCTTCATGAGTCCTCACACATGTTTTTGCACCATCATACATGTCTCTTATAAGGTTAATATATGTCAATGGGATACCTCTTTTTTCCAAAGTTCTCCAAAGAACCTCCCTCGGTACCCTATCATAAGTTTTTTATAGATTAATAAATATCATGTGAAGGTCTTTCTTTTTTGCTCTAAAATGTTTCATAAGACGTCTCAAAAGGTTTATCGCTTCAATAGTAGATCTGCTTGGCATGAATCCAAATTGGTTCTCTATTGTACTTGATACTTATCTTAACTTACGCTCGATAATTCTTTCATATAATTTCATATTATGGCTCATTAACTTGATACCCCGATAATTCGCACAATTCTGAATGTCTTCCTTGTTCTTGTAAATGAGTATAAGTGTACTTGCTCTCCATTCCTCGGGCATCTTTTGGTTTTTCCATATTTCATTAAATAGTCTTGTGAGCCAAGTGATTCCTATTTCTCCTAGTATTTTCCAAACTTCTATAGGAATATTATCTGATCCTACCGATTTACCACTTTTCATATGTTTAAGAGTCTCTTTGACTTCATTCTTTTGAATACGTCGGTAGAAATTGTGGTTTATATACTTTTCTGACTTGACTAAATCTCCTAAACTAATACTAACATCTTTATTTTCATTAAAAAGATTATAAAAATAGTTTTTCATCTATTTCTTATATCATCATTTGCCACTAGAATTTTTTCATCCTCGTCTTTTATGCATCAAACATAATTAAGATCTTTCACCCTCTTTTGAGTTGAGTTTTTTATATAAGTCATCCCAAATCTTAGCTTTTGCTTCACTAATAGCCTTTTTCGCTTCCTTCTTTGCTTTCTTATAAGCTTCTAAAGTTTCACTAGTTTTCTTAGCATAATGTAATTTGTAACATGCTCTCTTTGCCTTGATTTTATTTTGTACTACTTCACTCCACCACCAAGCTTCTTTTTGTGCCGGTACACCTCCCTTAGATACCCCTAACACATTTTTCGCCACTTTCCTAATATGTATAGCCATATTGTTCCACATATGAGAGGGTGTGCCAACATAATTCCAAACATCTCCTTGAAGGACTTTCTGTTTAAATATATCTTCTTTCTCGCTTTTGAGGTTCCACCATTTAGTCTGAATAGCTCGATGCACTCTTTTCTTCTTTGTCCATTTTTTTATTTGTAAATCCATAACTAAAAGTCGATGTTGGGTGGTTAAGTTTTCTCCTGAATTACCTTACAATCTTTACAACACGCTCTATCTTTTTTTCTACAAATAAAGTAATCAATTTGTGTTTGTGATAAGCTACTCTTATAAGTAATTAAATGTTCATCTCGTTTTTTGAAGATTGTATTGACTATAAAGAGATCAAATAACATAGCAAAATTTAAAATCTCCTTACCTTCCTCGTTTATATCCCCATAACCAAAGTTTCCATGAATCCCTTGATATCCTAATGCCTCTTTACCAACATGTCTATTTAAATCTCCTCCTAAACAAATCATCTCCCTTTGTGGAATCTTTTGAAATACCTTATCTAACTCTTCCCAAAAAACTGTCTTTATACTATCTTCTACTCCTACTTGGGGTGCGTAAGCACAAACTATATTCAAAACCTCTGCTCCTAACACTAATTTCAATGTCATGATTCGGTCACCATATCGTTGTATGTCTACTACACTCTCCTTTAAATCTTTATTTATGATAATACCAACTCCGTTTCGGGCCTTTTCTTTACCTAAGTAACATAATTTAAAACATGTATCCTCTATCTCCTTTGCTTTTTCTCCAACCCATTTTGTCTCTTGTAAACATAGAATATGAATCTTTCTCCAAACCATAGTATCTACCACCTCCATTAGCTTACCCGATAATGTGAATTAAAAGTACCATTTTTCTTTTCTACTTTGCATTTAATATATCATTTATGTTAATATAAAGTAATTTAAATCTCCATCGTATATCTCAAAGATCAAATATGCAAGAATCAAGAATAACATTATGCATTTAGCACTACATCTATATATATAGAGAGAGGGTATTCTAAATACATAATGTATTTCAATGCAAAACCTTAAATAAATACCTCATCAATTTGATATTTGAGATCAATGGTGAAGATTTAAGTTAAATATACTCTTATGGTTTTAGACTTTACATTTAATTTACCACATACATTAAATTGAATGTACTTCAAATGTTCATAGCAAATCTCAAATATTGAATGGTGAAAATGTTTATATAAGATTATGTACAAAAGACATTGTTTATTTAAGAATCTCTCTCTTTATATATATATATCAATCCAGCGGATCCAAATGAGCAGCAAATGATAGTAAAGAAATTAGATGAAGTAATAGGTACTAAACCATGTAGGCTCCTTGGCAAGGCGAAACCATGATAGAGTGGCTCCTTCTGTCCTACGGCAAAATGAAAATCACTTTAGATATAAGGTCAAAACACTAAAAGTAATTAACTTCATAGATTAGGTGTTAGGGATTTTCAGCGACCACACACGCAAATATTAGTGACCCGATTCATCGATTCCTGACCCGATTCGGTTCCGGTTGAAACCGCCGAACCTGTTAGGAGCCGGCCATGTCTATGTATACCGACACAAGTTGGATTCTTGTCCAGGCTTAATCGCGAAGTGGTGGTTCTGTGATCACGATAAGCATCAGCTATTTTATTTCGGCCCCAGTGGTAGGTCAGTTTTGAGTTAGTGCTGCTTTAAGTTGACTTAGTATCAGAGGGATGCCAAGAGATTACTTAACATCAAATAAAGAGGGGCATTCCAGATAAGGGTGTTGATCGCCGACCCGACCCGACATCTCTACCCAAATTCAACCCGAAAAGTTCGTGTCCCAGATTGGGTGGGGTTTGGCCTCCCCAGGCAAAATAGTTGCCAACTGCAAGTTTCAATTAGACTCTCATAAATATGTGTGTGGTCAGCGTACGACATACTTTTTTAAATTATGTTTAGAAAATACATAGATCCAGTTGATGGCACACTATGTTGCACTTGGACGAAATTTGAAATGGGACACAAGAAACGAAAAATATCAAAAAAACTAGAAAATGGGAAAACGGCACTATATAGGAAATCTATAATTATATCTTTAAAGTATATAAGTATACTCGAATTGGGATTCAGACATGGGTTTGGATTGAAAGTTCCTTGTCTTAGTTTTTGAATCGTGGTAAACGGATTTGGGTTTCAATCAAACACATCTGTAGTTGCTGAAATAGTTCAAGCTTTCCTCACAAGACATGGATACGCTTACACACGCGCATGTTGGATTCCTTGCTATTATATATATATATATATATATATATATAGAGAGAGAGAGAGAGAGAGAGTAATTGGATCTTATTCAATCATGTTCATCTATTATTTTGGGACGGTATCGGTATAATAAGAATGTCCTTCATAATTTTTCAAAGTTATTTTAAAAAGTTATATTACAGTCATGCCCCTCAAAAGTAATAAGCTGGTATATCAAAGGTTAACTATATATATATATATATATATATATATATATATATATATATATATATATATATATATATATATATAGAGAGAGAGAGAGAGAGAGAGAGAGAGAGAGAGAGAGAGAGAGAAATTAGATCTTGTTGACTCATGCTTATCCATTCTTTTTGGATGACATGAATCTAATAAAAACATCTTTCATTTATTTTTAAAGTTCTTAAAAAATTTAAAATTATACTCATGTCACTTAAAAGCAATAGGTGAACATAAAAACATGATAGAGGTGAGTAGGATTAAGTAGAGCTATAAAATATACATATTTACTTCTTGTTTTTTCACTTTTGAGCTAACAATTCTTAAGATGATGGCTATGATTTTCAAGAATACAATAAGTATATAACATGATAAACATATTGGACTTTTCTTAAATGTTATAGCTATGCTTACCACTTTATATTTCCAGAAGATTCTCAACTCACCATCTTAAGAGATGGATTATTGGCTTCATAAGCAAAAACAAATCATACATATATTTTTTATTTTTCATATTTGAACTCAACTTTCTATATCTCTTAAGATTGATGAGTCAAATTTTGAAGGACATGGCAACCATATTAAACTTTATATATTATTTTATATTTATAATGTCTTTTTACATAATCGTGCATAAACATTTTTATAAAGACATATAAACAATGGTACTTTTTTATTTTTGTAATTCAAATTTTCATTATTGATAATGTCAATCGAATGACAGAGAT
The DNA here is from genome assembly GCA_036023115.1 of Brasenia schreberi. Taxonomy (NCBI): domain Eukaryota; kingdom Viridiplantae; phylum Streptophyta; class Magnoliopsida; order Nymphaeales; family Cabombaceae; genus Brasenia; species Brasenia schreberi. Next base: position 17,567,734 of record JAYKKT010000069.1, read on the forward strand.
ATTTATGCACGATTACAAATTATACACGAGATATTATGCATTTAGATCTACCTCTCCCTATACATACATATTCCAATCCATAAGAACAAGATTCCGTTTCATATGTTTGGGTCTGGACCTAAACTTACCTGGATCCGAGACCGGTCCAACCCGTTTCCGTCCTAACTACCAAAGCATCAACAACCACCCCAAAGTTGGGGTGCATGAATCCAATTGGCTAACGAAACAACTCAGGGCAGGTTTGTCATTCGCAATATTGTGGGCTGGTTTTTCCGTCACAAACTAACACGAGTTCGTGAACCGAAGTGCAAGGATTTCAATGCACTGATTTACGTCGCTTCCTCCCACCACCAAAATCTCGTTATTTTCTCTCTAAGGATTCGCTCTCCGTTTCTCTCGCTCTAGAAGCCATTGTCAATCGAGGTACGTCAATCTGAATCTTTTGTCTTTTTTTGTGTTAATTTGGATTTCGTTTTTCTCCGCTTGCATTCGGAGCAACCCTTCTTAGATTTGCAATTTTGTACTTGTTTCTCATTGGAACAACGAAATTTCACCATCTATTGGATCTGACTTTGGTCTTCGTTGATTGTGTTATGATACATTTTTCGTTTGCTTCCCCGTTTATCGTCTGCTTACTCTGAACTGAATAAGCTCTATGCTGTTTCTTCTCTGATTCTAGATCCATGTTGGTGGCGGCATTTGGGTCAAGGAGATGTGGATCTTTGATTTTAGTGTATTCTTTGAACTGGGTTTTGGGGATTATTGGTTTTTCGGCAGTCTTAGTGCTTTGCATTGGTTAAAGTTTTAGGTGGAAAACCGCCCCATTGATAAGATTCGCCTTTTCAGATGTCTGTATTCACGGGAATTTCGATTTGTTTGTGGAATTTTGGATGAAGAGAGTATTTCGGCCTAATCTTTCATGGTGACTCCTCCTATGGAGGATCAAACAGATGAAGATTTCTTTGACAAACTTGTTGACGACGAATTGGGGATCAGTGTTTCTGTCACTGGGTTGCAGGAAAGTGCTGATTTGGATGGGATTGCAGATGAAATATCGATCGTTTCTTCTTTGGTGAACCATTCCTTGAGTGAGCCCGAAAATGCTCCAGAGGTCGTGACAACGGAATCTCCAAAACGAGGGGACGTAATAGAACCTGAAGAAGTAAAAAATGAGGTTGCAGAAGAGAGTAAATCTAGTTTACCTGTTGAACCCAACGTGTCTGTGGAATGTGTTGATTCAGCGGCAGATGGAAACAGCGTGAATGGTGATAAAAAGTTGGAATCCTCATTCGGTAAAGGAAGTCAACCAGCTCGAGCATGTGTGAAGGAGGTTCAATGGAGCAGCTTCTTTACAGATAACACCGAAAATGATCTTGATGGTTTTGGTTCTTACACTGATGTCTTCCCTGGAGCAGGTAATAAGAATGACGGAGTGATTGGAGAAGAACAAGTTGGTAAGCCCTCATTTGTGTCAAAACCACAAGATGACTTTATTCATCGTGAAAGTCATCAAAATGAAGCAGTTGACACTCGAATTTGTTCAAATTCAGCTGTTGTATGTGAAAGTTACAGTAGAGTTTGTTCTGAAAAGGAAGTATTTGACAAGGACTCGAATAATTGGGACTACAACTACATAACAGAAGCTCATGCATATAGTGCCAATGGAGCTCCGACAACAGGTGATCAGGTTCAGTATAATAATGAATATTGGCAAAATTTACATCCTGGTTGGGCATTTGATTATAATACTGGGGAATGGCATCAAATAGCTGGTTATCACGTAGATAGCTCTATTTCTCATGCTACCGTGGCAGATAACTTGAACAATTACCAAGAAAATGGACTTCCAGATGTTGCAGGTAGCGATGCGTTATTGGATCAGAAGTCAGAAATTTCTTATTTTCACGAAACTCCAAATTCTGTTGTGGGGACTGTAGCAGAAAAGTGCACAACCGAATTTGTTTCCAACTGGAATGGAACTTCTCAGTACAATACTGTGTATCCGCCTAATTGGTATTTCTATGAGCAGTACCCAGGCTGGTACTATGACACTATCACTCAACAGTGGCACCAGATGGATGTACAATTCGATCAAATGATTAAAACAGCTGGCAATTATGCGGAACATGTGTCGAGCCAGAAGAGTCATGGTGCTATCTTTTCCTCTGGTAATTCTTTCACGGATAAAACTTCTACCACTGCATTTAATGAACCACTCAAGATGGAAGAATATCCCAAACAAGAACAAGGGAGTGATTGGGAACAGCCTGTTGCTGGCCATACCGTCCAGAACCTAGCACCAGCTTCTCAAAAAGAAGTGTTATATCCTAGTTGGGATTCTGTTGATGATGTTACTGGAAAAGATTCCTCTAATCATCAAACTGATCGACATTCATTTCCTGATGGAAATATGTATGAACCTACAGCTGAGACGAACTATCATTCAGATCAACAGATACGTTTCGCGACTCCAGAACCAGTTTCTTCTTTTGTACAGGAAAATCACAGTTATGAAAGTAATGTCAATGCAGCTAAGGCTCAAAGTCTTCCCTTTCCCAAGGGCACACATGACTTTTATCAGTCAAATGTTTCACAAGTCCATCAGGCCTCCTACAATGATGTTCAATATGGGAAACAGCAACCCAGTAATCATCTAAAAGCAGGAGAGTTTTCTTTGTCATCCGTCCTCTGTGATTCTGCTCAGGGGAGAATGTCGGAAGGCCATCCTCTGCATGCACTAGTAACATTTGGATTTGGTGGGAGACTTGTGGTCATGAAAGTAAATGATCCATTCAAAAGAAACTCCAAACTTGAGAACCAGGTCAGTTCCTTCTCCCCATTAATATTTTGATCTGTATCTCAATCAGTGGTGGATCTTCATTGAGCCAAGGTGGGGCATTGGCCTGACCCAAGTTTTAGAATAACTGAAAAGGCACAGCCCACCATTGAGACTGTGAGCCATAATGCATAAAGCACCTCACTCGAAAACATTTCATGAGCTACTCACCCCACCCTAAAATATTTTCTAGAGCCACCACTGATCTCACTTCTCAGTGCATGATTGTAGAGGGCTCCTTTCAGATCATCTTATTCTTAATATATATTCATGTGCATTTGTTGATTAATTGTTTTTTGTTATTGTGGCCTTAGATGACAGTTTATTTATACATATATTCTATGTGAAGGATCCTGCAGGGGGGATAATTTCAGTGCATAACTTGATGGATGTTGTGGTAGATAAATCTACCAGTGGAAGCTACAGAAGCAGTCATGATTACTTCCATGCTTTACGGCAGCAGTCTTTCCCTGGACCTCTTGTTGGTGGAAATGTTGCTAACAAGGATGTTCAGAAATGGATTGATGAGAGGATTGTCGCCTGTGAATCCCACAATGTTGACTACAAGAAGGAAGAGTTATTGAGAATGCTCTTGTCATTGCTCAAAATATCTTGTCTCCATTACGGAAAACTTCGTTCGCCTTTTGGATCTGAAGCAGCTGCACAAGTAAGTCATAGTCGATTACTTCCAAGTAAAAATGCACTATATCTTGATACTCAACTTTTATTGCTAGTATAGCCTGTTAAGAAGCACGCCTTGCAGTATCAAAGAAGTTACGGAAACCTTCTGGTAACTGAAATAGTTCTAGTCAGGACAAATATGTAGTTGTTAAGGAAAAGGTTCACCTTCTAATTCATGACCTCATCCTATTAGTTGCCACCAAATTCATCTGCACTGTTAAACACTAAATTCAGGAACTTATATCGATACCATGTTGTACCGAATTCATGTACTCATTCTGTTAACTGCAGCTACCTCCCTCTACAAATTGGAACTAGAATTATTGGGTAGTATCACTTGGATATGTGTATGTATTGGAGCTGAGAAGTTAAAGTTCCAAGCTGTTATATTGAGATATTTATCATAGCCCTCCAAAGAAACCCGGCTCAAGGACAAGGAAAAACTTAAAGAGAAACGTGGATTGTATTGTTCTATTCTGGATGTCTTTCTCCATTTCTGGAGTAACTTTTCAACTTTATGGTAGTGGAACCTAAATGTCTTCTAACGTGTGGCTATCATACTAATGGTACGAGCAGTTTCTTTATTGCTTCCGGTCACAGAAAATGTATTATATCCTGCCATGTTAACATGTTGCTTGGTGTTGAACCATCACTTGGTGATATTATCATGGCATTTCAAAACCTTCTCAAGGTCTTACAGAACATGAAAGCAAGGACATTAATGTATCTTGGCAGTTATGTTGTCTCTGCATGATATGCACGTAAATCTTTAGGGTTTAATGAATTACTGCCATGTCATCAAGGTGGGAAAAATTGACAATATTCCATCAAAGATGGGCTTTTGATGATCTTGTGCTCTTTCTAAAGCATATGAAACTGGGTGCACTGATGGCAACTTGGACAGTCAATGTCAACATTGGAAATATAATTTGATAATGAGGTTGAAGATGCCCACTAGAGGAATGCATAGTTGAATAGGTGGATTGGTGTAAATGGAGGCATTGTAACTTGTAAATGATTGGAGTGTCAATTTCTCTCCATATTAAGTATACTTAATTGGATTTATTGATATCTGATGTCATTTCTCATAATGAAGGGCATGAATGTGCACTTCATGTATAACTGGTTATCAATATATTCATTGATGAAGTTCCCTATTTTGAAAGTCATAGCATATTATCATAATGAAGCGGTAGCTCTCTTTTATGTTGAAAGGCATAGCAATTTCTGCATAGAATAGCATGGATGGACTGATGAATCAGCGGAGGAAATGAAATAAGTTTCTTTCAAAGTATTCCGTTCTCTTTTCGGCAGGAAAGTGATGGACCAGAGTCTGCTGTAACCAAGCTATTTTTATCTTCTAGAAGAAATTCTGCTCAATCAAGTGACCATGGTGTTTGCACACAATGTCTGCAACCTGTACCTTCAGAAGCACAATTTAAGGTAGATGCAGAATGAGAGTTATTATTGGCAATTTTTTGTCTAGCTGAATTGCCACTAGGAATCCATGTAGGCAGCCTCACTTGGTGCGAGAAAAGGCTTGGTTTTGGTTTGGTTCATTTTTGGTTTTGGTAAGTGCTTTGATTCATTTCCTTTCTGTAGTCTACTGCAGATGAAATGCAGAAACTTCTTGTTGCTGGTCGAAGGTTAGAAGCTCTCCAATGTGCAGAAGAAGGCCAGTTGTGGGGGCCTGCTCTTGTTCTTGCGGGGAAGCTCGGTAACAAGGTTTGTCTATATTCTGTTGATACATAATGTAAATTTGTTTATTCTGAGTAAGAGACACCCACCAAGATAGCTGGTCTAAAGGTTATGGATCATAATTAGTGGTATTCAGAGTCATTTTTTATGCTGACATCATTATGGTTTGATGAAACCAGTTTTATGCTGATACGGTGAAGCAAATGGCAAATCACCAGTTTATATCAGGATCACCTTTGCGAACACTATGCTTACTTATGGCAGGGCAACCAGCTGATGCATTTTCTTCTGCAAGTTTGACAAGTGCTACGCAAATTGGGGTGGCTGGGATGTCACGCCCTTCAGATGAGGTGAGGTTTCCATCTGAGTAGCAAGATACATGTCGGTCCTTGAATTTATATTATATGCTATTCTGCACCAACTTTAAGATGGGGAAGAATGAGGATAATGAAGGTCTTGTCTCTTAGGTTCATGAGTATGTGCCTAGGGGAATCAGGAGAAATTCAACGATTTTTTTCCAACACTACTAAGTACTGACTGTTATTAGTAACGTGGAAGACTGTTCTTGTGTGTTGATTTCTTCTTCTTTTTCCTATTCCCCTAGCATTTTTATGTTTCTTATCCATGTCTTCCATATTAACAAAGAAAACTATGTGATTTCTTTCCTCAATGAGATATATTCATATATCTATACTATGGTGCCATAGACTTGTGGGAGTAGCTTGCTTGATGTTTGGGAGGAAAATTTGGCCATTGTTGTTGCAAACAGAACAAAAGATGATGAACTTCTTATTATTCATCTTGGAGATTGTCTTTGGAAGGACACTGGCGAGGTGTGGCTCTTAATTGCATTAGCAAAATTTTTTCCAGTGTACATTTGTCCCTTTCCTCATCTTACAGAGTAATCACATTACAGGTTGCTGCTGCTCATGCCTGCTACTTGGTCGCAGAAACAAACTTTGAGATGTTTTCAGACACTGCTAGTCTGTGCCTAATTGGTGCGGACCATTGGAAATTCCCACGAACATATGCTAGTCCTGATGCTATCCAGGTGAATGCCATTTTTGTGGCAATTGTTTTCTCATGTCTCCTTTTGTCATTCAGATGCTATTGGTTGTCTATTGGAGCTTCACAGACAACTTTGTTATAAACAATTGGTAAGTAGGGTTTTATTTTAGGCTACAAGGTTGTGTACGTTTGTGGGTTTTGATGATATAGCTTATGTTGAGTTAACAGCTAGGATGACACATGATCAGGCTACAAAGAATCCATGTAGCCAACCCCATCTAATATGGGAAAAGGCTTAGTTGTTGTGTACGTTTGTGGATTAGTGCAAAAGATTAAGAAACCTTCTTATCTTACTCCCAAATATCTCAACATATTGTTAACAAGTTACATGTCAAATATCACAGCTGTCATGACGTTCTATCTGTTTCTTTCTCTCTTCCCTTATTTCAACATTTAGACTGAACAGTGAATTTTCTTTGCTTCTTTTCCATTAAAGTGAAGATTTCTGGTATTCAAGTTTTTCTCTTTGATGTTTTCATAAATCTCCCAAAGCGATTGATTGTCTAGAGAGTTACACTTACTTTCATGCACCATGAAATTGCCAAGAACGAATGTGAAATTTGCCTAATATAATTGCCTTGGAATCTTGAAAGTGAAGGGAAACATATGGAGGTGTGGTCCACAAAAGACATAGGGCAAGAAAACGTGGGTTGGTGATATGAATGTTTTGTTACAATTATGTAACTAACTTCTGCTATACTTTAGTTTGATGTGAGGTTCTGCTAGATGATAATAAGTTAGCTACTATCATGTAACTAGATTAAAATAGGCACACATATTGTTCCTTTGGATACCCTAGATTATGTTCTACTTCTGCAGGACTTTTTGTAGATTTGCTTCATTTTGTTCAACTTCAGGATCTCCCTGGCTAGCAATTCATGGGTGTAGATCTACCCATATGTTGTTTTTCCTATTAACTCTAGCATACAACCTTGCCTTGGAGTGAGTGTACTTCGTTAACTATGTGAAATGGACATTTCCGAGTCCTATCGACTGAGGTAAAACAAGTGTAAGTGATTTATCAACTTTCCACATGAAAAATGCAGATTTCCTGCTGATTCTTTTTATATAGGAATTTCAAGTAAAGTTTCTAAGTAGTCATGACTAGGTAAAAGCTTTCAGTCCTGTGCCCACAAAAGCCGGGGAGCAAACTCAGAAGGCAGCTCCACACGCCTTACAAAAGATAGCTGCTTTATTTCAGCTCCTGTTTTTTCAAATATGTGGGCAATAAAATCAAACAATTAAGCATTTAGGAATATCATTTTTCATGAATTTGGGTTTGCGAAGAAGTAATCCACTGATATCTTGAAAAATGTCAATCTTAGGAAAAAGAAAAAGTGGCATCAAATGAGATGTTAATGATTTCTGAATTGGCGTGCTGATCATGGTTCTTTATGTTGTTGAGGAGAACCATTTCTTTGAGTTAGGGTTTGTTTAGGCCAGTTTTGGGGACAAAAAAGAGAGGGACTGATATGCTAGTTTGCTTCTTCCGTTATAATTTTCAAGTATCCATACCTGTAGTCTGAACTGCTATCTTCTTGGGCATACTTGAGGTACTTGTGTATGTTCCTACTAAAATTCAAAGTCTTGGTATAGTATGATCTGTGGTTTCTGTAGATCTACTAAAAACAGCACAACAAAATCATAAAAAGTAACGTGAATAGGGAAAAGACCCAGTTTTAGGCGGTTAACTTAGCATGCTAGGAGTCATGTCATTGTGGTTTGTCACCAGATGTAGTTCAACACCCATGCACTCCTGTGACTTGGTTTTGGAAGGACATCCCATACACTATAGTTGTGAACAATCAATTCGTTTGTTGCATGTTTGGCAATATGCTGCCATATTGGCCTTGAGTTTTTTTCTGGTTGGGAATCCTGTTATATTCACTGTATATGGAATATCCGTAGCCATGTCATCAGTAGCCTTCTGGACCTTTGATTGCTATGTTGTTTACCTTCTAGGTCCACATCATGCACCACTAATGCGGCTTTTGACTATTTGAACAGAGAACGGAACTGTACGAATATTCAAAAGTACTTGGCAATTCTCAATTTATATTACAACCGTTTCAGCCATATAAACTTATCTATGCTCATATGCTGGCTGAGGTGGGCAAGGTTTCAGTATCTTTGAGGTTAGTTGTATGACATTTATTGTCATGTTATTTCGTCTTCGAGTGTCTTGACCAATGCTGGTTGATCAGGTACTGTCAAGCAATTCTCAAATTATTGAAGAGTGCTGGCCGTACCGTTGATGTTGAAACATGGAAACTTTTGGCATCTTCTTTGGAAGAGCGCCTCCGAACCCATCAGCAGGTGGGTTTCTCTCCTCGTGTTGCTGGCTTTTCTCCTGACTGAATTGTATTGATTATCAGCCTATACGTCTCATATTTAGGGAGGATTTTCTTCAAATTTGGCTCCTGCAAAATTGATGGGGAAGGTCCTCACCAGCATTGATCGATCTATCCACCGGATGATTGGGGGCCCATTACCTCCACTGCCTCCAGTTACCCAGGACAGCACACAAAACAAGGAAACTGATGATCAACCTGTTCCTAAGATGTCAAATGGGTCATCTAGAATGGGTGTAGCCTCACTGATGCCATCAGCATCAATGGAGCCCATTAGTGGATGGACGGGTGACAACAATAGAATGTCTAGGCACTCTAGAAGTATTTCTGAGCCTGATATCGGAAGAACCCCAAAAAAGGTGAAGTCACAATCACTTGGGATATTTTCTATGTTTATGAATGGATGCTCATCTGTCTTTGAGACCTTCACTTTGCAATTGCCAGTTTATTTTCTTATTACAATGATTTATATAGGACCAGCATGCAAAAGTGTCTCCATCAGATTCACAAGACAAATCTTCAGGTGGCGGTTCAACTCTCTTCGGTCGCTTTGGTTCAAATCTTCTGCAGAAGGCTGTGGGCATGGTCTCAAGAACTCGCCAGGTATTTCCTTTGTTTTTTCAAGCGCAACACTTTTTCCTTCTATGTGCATGGAAAACCTGACGAATTTATTGCAACCTTTTTACAGGCCAAACTAGGAGAGGAGAACAAATTTTACTATGATGAGAAGCGTAAGAGATGGGTAGAGAAAGGTGTAGATCCACCGGCAGAAGTGGCTGAGCTGGCGCCACCTCCAACAACTGCTGCGTTTCAGAATGTCTCTAGTTACAACATGAACAACACAAGCACAAGTGAAAGCTCATCGCCAAATGGTGTACCGGAGACCAAAAAATCATCCCCATCAGAACATAGCTCTAGCATTCCACGAATACCACCCTGCAAAAACCAGTTCTCACAACATGGGCGGGTTGGCATCCGTTCTAGGTAGAAGCATCATGCAATGTTGGCATACTTGTAACTCTATTTTCATCTTGAGGCTCTATGTTAGTAACAATAAGTTACTAAACAGACAACTTAGTAATATCGAATTGAATCAGCTTGTGTGATCTTCAGACTCTTCTTTGTTGGGCTTTCTCAGGTACGTGGACACTTTCAACAAGGGTGGAGGAGCTGCATCTACGACCAAGTTCCAGTCACCTGCATTGCCAGCTCCAAAGCCGGGTGGATCTGCCAAGTTTTTTATTCCGGCTCCTGCAATTCCAGCAGAAGCTGATGTAGACCATTCAACAGATGCTAGTGCAAGTGAAACTAGTCAAGGATCTGCTGCCAATGAAAACTTTCAATCATCAATGTCATCATCATTAACACCACCATCGTCACTAACATCATCAACTTCATCATCCATCCGCAGATCCCCAAGCATGAGTAACATGACACTGGTTAACAATGCAACGGGTGGCTTGGGAAACGGACCCAGTCCACTCCGAAATCATTCACGTGCAGCTTCATGGGACGGTGGCTATGCTGAGACTTTCTTAGACAATACAAATTTGTCAAGTCCACTAACAGAAACATTGCGAAATCCATCCTTGCCCTCGTCATCTCCTGGCCCTTTATTGGCAGCTCCTAACAGTATGAATCTGCCAACAAGTGCTGCTAGTTTTGGAGATGACCTGCAAGAAGTTAATCTCTAAGAAAGACCTGCTTATAATAATCCTGGTTATTCTTTGATTATCCGGCAAGTTAGCATGAACTCGAGAATATCACTGGTACCAAATGTGCTGGGTGAGCGAGCAAGGTGAAAATTCTGCTTGTTGAGATGTGCTCCTGATAGTCTCTCTCTCTCTCTCTCTCAGGTGGCTATCCAGGACTTAATATTTTGCCACCATTGTACAGTCATCTTGTTGATTTATTGTAGAGCCAATTACTGAAAAGGGCTGATAACAGTACAATTTTGATTAACCTGAAAAGGAAACACAATGCAATTGAAATTCTTGATTGTTTCTCCCATGATTCTCATTAATTCTTTCTCCTGTTGATGCACAGCAGGAAATTCCAATCAGTAGCTCAGTTCATTGAATGGTCTCCTTTGGAAGTGCTTGTTTTGTAGCTGTCATCTGTTCCTACTTCCAAGTATAGGAAACACAATGCAATTGAAATTCTTGATTGTTTCTCCCATGATTCCCATTAATTGTTTCTCCTGTTGATGCACAGCAGGAAATTCCAATCAGTAGCTCAGTTCATTGAATGGTCTCCTTTGGAAGTGCTTGTTTTGTAGCTGTCATCTGTTCCTACTAAGAGTCCAATTTGCCATTGCCATGATATGAAGTCATCTTTGTAATGTCTTTTTGGCAACCGGGGGTTAAGCAGAGCCGATCCCAGATTGCCCATGAGAGAGAGAGACTTTTCCTCCTCTACAATCTACCATAACCACTCCATGCAAAAGAAGCCAACGTATGTTCAAATCATGCGTGTCATGAACCAACATGAGCTGCATTAAATTGACGTGGCTGGTTCCAACCGGATTTGAATCAGGACAAGAACTGAAACCGGTGATTACCTGGTTCGGTTCCAATTCCACCTTCTATCGAACAGGAACTGTTGGTCCCATATGTCTTTTAAAAAAAAAATGAAAATAGTTCAGATTTTTTATGTCTCATTCTAGGATCAACGGTTTCAAACCAGAACCATAACAAACAAGATCTTGGTTTCTGGCTTCAAGTAAACTGGAATCAACAGTTTGCACTTTGGAAGTTCCACCGGTTCTGTTTTACCATGTCTAGCTGCGTACAACTGGTTGATAAACAAGCTGAAGGAACCGAACAATCCCTGTTCGTTCCTTGGCTTGTTCAAGTTAGATAGTCATGCAAAGAATATAGGCACTAATGGCTAGCCATCTTAAACAACCTTTCATGAGCGAAACTGGGCTGAAACTGTTTTGTTCATGTTCAGCTCAGATGGTTTAACGAACCAAATAAGAACGAGCAGAAGCAAACCAGACCAGACCAAGCCGAGCTACAAGTAGCTCGGTTCATTTACCATGCCAACATACGATAGAACCACAGCGAACAAGTGCCTTGATTCGTTTCAAGCCGATCGGGATAAGCCTGAAACAGCTCATCAAAATTGAATCGATACCTTATGCAGTAGTGTTGCCTCACCATTTTGTCCTTAAAGTTGGACTAATTAAATTAGACAATATTAGATTGTACTAAGTTTTTTCCAAAAAAGATTACTTTTTACATAATCATTTTCATTAAATAATTAAAAATTCTTTATTTAGAAGCAAACGAATACAACTCTTAACAAAATGTATTAACCAGGCGAACGAGCTTTAATAGTATCGAAAAAGTTTTAAGATGTTTTTCTTCAGTTCACGCTGAACAGGGCGTCAACTAACTTGTGTCTTAATTTCTTTCTTTTCTATCTTAGTTAGGTTTATTGAACGAGAGATCGTCTGCTCCTTCTCCTTTCAGTTGTTTTCTGTTTATTTTTCTGGTCTATGGATCCATCTTAAATATCAATAGCTGTTGGTTATTATATTCTTCGTGATATTTTGTGCTGTTTTGTTTGGCTGTTGCTATCATTATTTGGTGAGGTTCTTTTCAATTTTGTGAATTTTTGGTTGCTTCCACCTCATCTTCCTCTAGTTAGATGCGGGTATGACCCAACGTAGATTACAATGTATAAGCATACATGCCGGATCCCACTTGTTGTTGGGAAAGGCTTGTTTGTGGTTTTGGTTTGTCATAAGTAATATTTTTCTGAACGCAAAAAATATCATTGTCGCATTTAACTACTTTTTTTAGCATAGGCATGCTTTCGTAACTTTAAACACTTCGGAATCCCATCAACTGCAAACTTACAAGGACCATCCAAATTCAATGAAACGTCTTTTGCTGAAAAGAGCTAATCTTGAAAGTTGGTCGTGTGGAATTGACCTGGAAGATTGTCCTGCAACTTTTGTACTTGTGCATGTTTATGATTATTGGTATGTGGCATTGACCTGGAAGGCATTGTTATGAATGTAACTATGACATTGTTTATTTGCACGTTTAATTGTTTGGCAGGGAATCTTGACAACACTTTCGAAAACTAATGGAAGGTACAAATATGACTATGCAACTGTACCATTTCTATCAGAGGTTTTTAAGGTAGACTGATCCAATCCTATTTATAAGGGTGCACGTTTAGATTATCAGATCACTAAACTTGCTCGAAGGAACTGTATTTAGTAGGTTATCTTTGAAACAGCTTCTCGTCTCATGTATTTTGCTATGGAGAGAGTTCCGGTCATTAACCCCTCCAAAGATGACTACAGATTGGAGGAGTGTGCGATTATTCCCCATTCCTTCCATCATCTACCTGATTCACAACAATGTACAGTTTGTTACCCTGATTTATGTGGATGCATCAACTTACCAGATCATGGGTAACCTGAAGATTGTCACAACTGGAATATTATTCAGGTGTAGAACTTTTATTTCTAGGAAATGATTGATTAATTCTGTTTGCGAAATTTGATGCAACTCAATTTGCATACTTTTGTTAGTATCTCTTCCTAGAAAGGCTAGAATTATTTTTGTTGTATTATTGCCAGGCAGGGAGTTTTTTTAGCTAAAATTGCTTTCTTAGAAAACGCTTAGTTGAATGTGATGGGACACATGTAGATGGCAAATGTAAGACCCTCTTTTATGTGTTTAACTAATTTTAGGTTGTTTTTGAGGAGAAAGCTATCTAATCTGCAGTGGATGGCAATTATGTTACTAACTGTAGGCACGACGACAAGTCAGGTATGTTGCTGAATATGCCAAATACCATTTTAGCATCTTCTTTTGTCTATGGAAGTTATTTTGGAAACTTGTTTGGTTGAGTACATGGAACCAGATTTTTTCATATATTTCTGCCATCATTTTATGGTTCTTGCATTTAAAAAGCTTGTAAGCCTTGAACGTTGATGGTATAGTTAACCTCTATCTTGCTATCTTTTTCTGTCTCTTTGTTTTTCTTTAGTGGAGTTCATCATTTGTAGCATGTGGTTTGCCCAAGAAATGGAAAGCAGTTGGTCTAAACACCGAAATTTTCTTTCTTCATGTTTCTTTCTTTTCCGTTCCATTTGCTGATGATTTGTGAATATAATAAAATAACTAAAATATGAAAATGTTACAAGAAGGCACTTGACTTTTCACCTTTTCTTGTTATAAAAGGCTTTTGAACTGTTCAGAAAGGACAACCCAATATGTCAATTTTTCAACAACTTCAGAAGACAGTTTAAGTTAGGAAAGTTATTCTGGAAGCCATTTCCACTAGTCTAGGCTTCTTAGACTGCCACCAACAGTAGGGGTTTATGTGGTGGTTTTGTGGTGATTAGGAAAGGTAAAAGTAGCTTTGTCCCTGGAGTTTTACTTTTACATGTTCATTTTGGTTGAAAACCAGCTTTGGAGTTTTTTTTGCGAGGCTAGAGGCCCAGAACCATCCATTTAAGAATTCTTGCCAGAAGATCACTGCAAAATATTTTTTCACTTCATGTGCTGCTGTGAGAGGTGTGACATACATATGTACGTTCTGCATGCGTGGGAGAGAGATCCAGATTACTAAATTTCCTTAACTAACAGCTATCATTAACGTTATTCAGTTCAGAGAAAGCTGGAGATTGTTTGGAGCTGGGAAACAGTTGGCATTTATTTTACCAACTAACTTTTTTTCCAAAAACAAAGTTAGGGAGGGTATGGGGAAAGGAAATATATATATATATATATATATATATATATATATATATATATATATATATATATATATATATATATATATATATATATATATATATTCCGAACTATAAGTAGAAATAAAGTCAAGATTTTCAAAATTTCATGATAATGGTTGTGATAAGTTCATGGAACGACTAATCCTCCTGATAATGGTGTGACATTTACCAAAACTGCAACACTTCTAGAACATATCATGTTTGTACATGACATACTGGCAGGTTTATGGCGACTTAATATATATTACCAAAACAATCTTTCTGCTTGAGCAATTTGCTACCATTGCCAATTCCAACAGTATTTCATCCATTTGTAAGAAAGAGGAAAAGATGTTTGCACATGATATATCAACAAAATAATCTTCTTCAACATACTAAGCTCATGTCCCAGACCTTATTATGTTCCAGCTAGGAGTGCCTTATGCCAAACTTCAATTTATATTTAATAAGTTGGCTTTACTGGTAATACTTCATAAACCAATATTTCTAGATTTGTCTTGAGTAGCGTGAGGCTTTTCTAAAATCTCCTGTGACATTATTCCCCTGAAAACTTCTGGAGACATCTTTTTTTTATCTTGCAATGACAAGAACAAGAAGTTGCTAATACGGAAAAAGGAGAAGAATTTAGCAACAGTGTGTTGTTGGATGATAAAAAAAGGATATAAAACAATCACCATTTAATAATAATGATAATAAAGAACCATACGCCATTCTTTTTCATGAAATGAAAGCAGAAATGGTATGTTAAATAATTAATGTATGTGAAGAAAACAAAAAAATGGGCGTAGGTTATGAGTTTCTATTATCTCCTGACCTTAGCTTCACATTTAAATTGGTCACTACGTGTCTTTTTTCGGTTTGTTCTTTATTTTATTTTTTCTTGTCAGTTGGTTGCAATATTTTGCTAATAAAGTTTGAGCCTTTGCAGTTTTCTTCATATCAAAAGAATAATTGCAAATATCTGAACTCTGAATCTACTAAAACTACAACTAAGCCTTTTCCCATACTAGATTGGATTGGGTCAGCTACATGGATTCTTTGTTTCCACACAATTGTAAAATCCATGGTAAATAAATCCGGTAAAGTTTTATGCTGGTTGTTGGAAGTCTAACGCAACCCTCCTCCTTTATCCAGGCTTGAGACTGGTCATGCAAGGGTGATCCCTTACATGGGCGGAGTTAAATATGTGAACTCTGAATATGAGAAATTTTTTACTTGTTATTCTGAATTTTTGGTTGGTATTTGTACCTAGAAAATTATCCAATCTGCATATGAAGTCTATCAAGAAATCATTGTTTGTGAATGTGAGATGTGCTTGGGCTTTGAAGATTAAGTCTGTTTTCCAAGTGATGCTTAGGACAACAGCCATTGTCTGTAATATTTCAAGATTGTTCTCTTCCGTAACTAAATTGTGGTATCTCAAAATCAGGTAAAAGGTTGTGGGGAGGTCTCCTGCGATTCACTTTTGTCAGCACCTATACAAGGATACTTGCTTGGAATCTTATCTGCTTGCCTTTCTGCAGTGGCTGGTGTATATACAGAGTTTCTTTTAAAGAAAAACAATGACCGTCTCTACTGGCAGAATGTACAATTGTATATGTAGGTACTCCTATCTGCCCCAAGTACCTTGTTGCTTTTGGGTTTTAAAGTTGTATTGAATTAATTGTTTTCTCTTTCATGAGCTCATGCTCATTCTTTTGTGTTGAATTTATACTATTGCATGAAACCTTTGCAGCTTTGGTGCACTCTTCAACATGGGCCGGCTTCTTTTGGATGACATCAATAACAGATTTGAGCATGGTCCCTGGTGGCAACGCCTTTTTAATGGATACAGTGTCACAACTTGGTTGGTTGTGCTGAATTTGGGATCCTCTGGATTGCTAGTATCATGGTTGATGAAATATGCAGACATTATTGTTAAGGTAATATATTGAAAAGCATTAGCACTATTAAAAAATCCAAGTTCGAACACGTTTTTCTGTCAATATATAGTTCTCCCTTAACATTACCAACTTGGAGCTTTATAACAACAACAACAACTAAGCCTTTTCCCATACCAGATGGGGTCGGCTATATGTATTCTTTGTTTCCACAAGGCCTTATCATGTGTCATGCTAGCAGTTAACTCAATATAAACTAGATCATTCTTTATTGTTTCTTTCCAACACTTTTGTTGTTCTCTTCTTCTTTTTAACATTTTCACCATCTACTTTTTAATATCTGCTTATAAGAGCGTTCTTAGGTCATCTTTATATATATTGAAACTATCTTAAACGATTTTTTCTCATTTTATCCTCTATAAGTGCTAACTCCACCCATGTAAGGGATCACCCTTGCATGGCCGGTCCCAAGCCCGGATAAAGGAGGAGGGTTGCATTATGCTTATGACACCAAGCATAAAACTTTGTCAAATTTTTATACCATAAATTACACAAATTATGAGAATTGCATTGGGGCGTCCCCGCTTAGCGACACGCTGTAAAGCCCGAATGTAGTGAAAAGTAAGCAAGGGCCACTACATTTTCGTTCGGATACACTGAATCAATTGTAGAGAGGATTCTCACATCATGGACGGGTGTGGGCAAAGAAGTTAGTCCTGCTATATTGCTGCCTGAATGTAGTACATAAATTTCAGAGAGGGTCTCTGCATTTTTAATATAAAGGGATGCGGGGGGTAAGGAAGCTAGTCCTAGATAATAAGATTCGTATTAGTTTCAGGAATATTGTAACATTGTCCGATAAGCTAATGGAGGTGGTATATACTATGATTCGGAGAAAGATTAATATCCTATGTTTAAAAGAGACAAAGTGGGTTAGAGAAAAACAAAGGAGATTGAGGATACGAGTTTTAAATTATGGTACTCGGGTAAGGAAAAGGCTCGAAACGGAGTTGGTATTATCATAAATAAAGATTTAAAGGATAGTGTAGTAGACGTACAATGATATTGTGACCGAATCATGACGTTCAAATTAGTGTTAGGAGCAGAGGTTTTGAATATAGTTTGTGCTTGCGCACCCCAAGTAGGACTAGAAGATAGTATAAAGACTGCTTTTTGAGAGTTGTTAGATAAGGTGATTCAAAGAATTCCACAAAAGGAGATGATTTATTTAGAAGGATACTTAAATGGACATGTCGGTAAAGAAGCATTAGGATATCAAGGTATTCATGGAAACTTTGGTTTTGGAGATATAAATGAGGAAGGTAAGGAGATTTTAAATTTTGCTATGGCATTTGATCTCTTTATAGTCAATACAATCTTCAAAAAATGAGATGAACATTTAATTATTTATAAGAGTGGCCTATCATAAACACAAATTGATTATTTTATTTGTAGGAAAAAAGATAGAGCGTGTTGTAAAGATTATAAGGTAATTCCAGAAGAAAGCTTAGCCACCCAACATCGACTTTTAGTTATGGATTTACAGGTAAAAGAGTGGACAAAGAAGAAAAGAATACATTGAGCTATTCAAACTAAATGGTGGAACCTCAAAAGCGAGAAAGAAGGTATATTTAAACAAAAAGTCCTTCAAGGAGATGCTTGAAATTATGTCCGTATACCTTATGATATGTGGAACAATATGACTATACATATTAGAAAAGTGGTGAAAGATGTGTTAGGTGAATCTAAGGGAGGTTTACCAGTACAAAAAGAAGCTTGGTGGTCGAGTGAAGTAGTGCAAAATAAAATCAAGGCAAAAAGGGCATGTTACAAATTAAATTATGCTAAGAAAACTAGTGAAACTTTTGAGACTTATAAACAACAAAGAAAGAAGCGAAAAAGGCCATAAGTGAAACAAAAGCTAAAATTTGGAAGGATTTATATAAAAAAACTCAACTCAAAAGAGGGTGAAAGAGATATTTTTAGGATAACTAGGGCTAAAGATAAGAAAACTAAGGATTTTAATTTTGTTAGATGCATTAAAGATGAGGATGAGAAAATTTTAGTGGCAAATAAGGATATAAAAAATAGATGGAAAAACTATTTTTAAAAATTTTTAAATAAAAATAAAGATGTTAATATTAGCTTAGGAGAGTTAACCAAATCATAAAAGTACATAAAAGTACATAAAACATAATTTCTACCGATGTATTTAAAAGAATGAAGTTAAAGAGGCTTTTAAACATATGAAGGGTGGTAAATCGGTAGGACCAGATAATATTCTTATAAAAGTTTGGAAAATCTTAGGAGAAACAGGAATCACTTGGCTCACAAGACTATTTAATGAAATATGAAGAAACCAAAAGATGCTCGAGAAATGGAGAGTGAGTACACTTATACTCATTTACAAGAACAAGGGAGACATTCAGAATTGTGTGAATTATCTGGGTATCAAGTTAATGAGCCATACTATGAAATTATATGAAAGAATTATCGAGCGTAAGTTAAGATAAGTATCAAGTACAATAGAGAACCAATTTGGATTCATGCCAGGTAGATCTATTGTTGAAGCGATTCACCTTTTTTATGTCTTATTGAACATTTTAGAGCAAAAGGAAAGACATTCACATGATATTTATTGATCTAGAAAATGCTTACGATAGGGTACCGAGGGAGGTTCTTTGGAGAACCTTGGAAAAAAGAGGTATCCCATTTACATACATAAACCTTATAAGAGACATGTACGATGGTGCAAAAACATGTGTGAGGACTCATGAAGGACAGACTTCTTTGAAGTTAATATTGGGTTACATCAAGGATCAACTTTAAGTCCATACTTATTTATAATGGTGATTTATGAGTTAACAAAACATATTCAAGATGAAGTACCTTGGTGTATGTTATTTGCAGATGACATTATGTTAGTGGAGGAGTCAAAGGAAAAAGTTAATAGAAAATTGGAACTATGGAGAGAAACATTAGAAAGTAAAGGCTTCCAACTTAGTAGAACAAAGACAAAATATATGGAATGTAAGTTTGATCATTTGGTTACTTCAAAGGACATAGAAATTAAAATTGGCACACATTGC
Source organism: Brasenia schreberi (assembly GCA_036023115.1). Classification (NCBI taxonomy): domain Eukaryota; kingdom Viridiplantae; phylum Streptophyta; class Magnoliopsida; order Nymphaeales; family Cabombaceae; genus Brasenia; species Brasenia schreberi. The sequence goes on from JAYKKT010000069.1 coordinate 17,587,101, forward strand.
ATTCCCTAAAAGAAAATGAGATGTTACGCATAGAATTAATCCAGGTTGGTTAAAATGGAGATGAACATTAGGTATTCTTTGTGATAAGAAGATATCATTAAAGTTAAAAGGTAAATATTATAGAGTAACAATTAAACCTGTCATGTTTTATGGTTATGAGTGTTAGGCAGTTAATCATCAACATGTATAAAAGATGTCTATGACAGAAATGAAGATATTGAGATGGATGTGTATTCATATAAGAAAAGACCGTATACATAATGAGGTTATTAGAAACAAATTAGGAGTAGCACCAATAGAGGATAAAATGAGAGAATATCGTTTAAGATGGTTTGGATATATAGAAAGAAGATTAAAAGAAGAACCTCTAAGAAGGTATGAAAAAACTAGATTTTGGAAGTATTAAACGAGGTAGAGGACGACCACAAAAGTGTTGGAAAGAAACAATAAAAAATGACCTAGCTTATTGTGAGTTAACTGCTAACATGGCACATGATAGGGCTTTGTAGAAACAAAGAATCCATGTAGCTGACCCCGTCTAGTATGGGAAAAAGCTTAGTTGTTGTTGTAGTTGTTGTTGTTATCCTCTATTGGTGCTACTCCCAATTTGTTTCTAATAACATCATTACGTATATGGTCTTTTCTTGTGTGACCGCTCATCTATCTCAAAATTTTCATTTTTGCTAGAGACATATTTTACACATGTTGATTATTAATTGCCTAACACTCGAAACCATAAAACATAGCTGGTTTAATTGTTGCTTTATAATATTTATTTTTCAACTTTAATAGTATTTCTTATCATATAGAAGACCTGATGCCCCTCTCCATTTTAACCAACCGGCATTAATTCTGTGTGTAACATTTCCATCACTTTGAAAAATTGACACTAAATATTTAAACTTTCCTTGTGAAGGATGCAATGTGTGCACCAACTTGGAGCTTTATAAACATAAGATCAGACTGATGAATATGTCAGAATGCATTTGATGTTTTCAAGAAAGGCGATGCTATTAGTCCTGGACCAACATCAGGAACCCATTCTTGTTTGTGATGCCACAGAGTATATCTTGCATCATCTCAAGTTATACTTAAACCAGCTTTGGCTGAGAATTCTTGTTAATCTTCATGGCAAACCGTGCTATGAAATGTGTTAGTTCTATTCCAAGGGTGGCTCGTCAGATCTGGTTATCCCTTACGTATAATTTGCAGGCTACGAGTTCCTCTCCAACAACTTTGTTCCTTGAATAGATAACAGCATGTTGTTCCCTGTTTCGAGGAGCATCAAGGCGCTTCTACAAATCATCTTGGTGCATTACATGCGCATCAAATTACTTTCGTATTTAGATCTTCTGATTCTTCTGTGACGTTGTTGGTCTCCGTTTATTAGATAAACTTGTTTACTTAGTATAGCTGAATAAGCATGAGTTTGCCTTTGCGTAGGTTTTCTCAACCTCAATGGCAATGCTGCTGACCATGGTCCTATCCATCTACCTCTTTGACTTCAGGCTTACAGTTCAGGTGAAATCTTAAAACCTTTCCACTTGGACAATCTGCCTGTGATTTCCCTTTTGTTTCATTTGACAATAAGCAGCTTCTTTTGTTATGTTCGACATTTTCTCTAAAGCTCCAAAAAGGGACAATGCTCTGGTTAGGGGTTGGCTCCCATAGCGGTCATTAGTTCGATACCCAGGTCTGCATCTGCTTGGGGTCTGCCTAGCCCATAGGAAAAAGAAAAACACTTTCCTGCTTGTTTACATGTTGCTCAGCTCATTGTGTTTGGTGTTTGTGCAGCTCTTTCTGGGCATTGTTATTTGCATAATGTCCCTCCATATGTACTTTGCCCCTGCTCATATACTAGTAGATTTGTCAGCAACAGTGAAACCAGTGCCGGCAACGATCGGTGAAGTTAAAGTTGACGAACGAACTTGATCCTGATTGACATTCTTATGATTGAACTGCATGCGAGCACGTGTGTTCCTCCCGGTCGTTCTCAGACCTGAAAGTCTATGATACTGTTCTGTATGAGCATAGTTGCGATATTGTTTCTCACAGCTTGGCAAGGTCGATACAGTCCATATCTTTGTATAATGTGAACAATCTTATGCATTTAACTAGTTAGGTTATCGTACTTGCTTGTGCCAAATATGAAACCATCATTTGAGCAGCATCTCACTGTGTCATGACTTCTGAACAAAAGCATAGAATTTGTCACAAAAGGTGAAGGGAATTCTTGGAGAATTTTCTTTAGAGAACTTGGAGACTTTTTATATCCATGTCAGGAAACATTTTTCAGTTTGATGTAAGAGGATTTACTGCTCTTTTTCATATCAATTGAGCCTTCTACTTCTACCAAGGATATTAGCTTCAAATTGAGAGGAAAATAGAGCAAAGTAGCAATTAAGTGAAACGAGGATTCGAACTCGGCCATTGGCTGCTAGATGGACTGTCGAGTTCCGGTTGCTGTTATTAAGGGAAATGGGTGGAGGCCATCTGATACTCGCGCACCACGGCAAGCTAAGTGCAATTACGATAAGTTGACACGTCCTTTTTGGTGAAAAGAATTTTATTACATCTGTATTATTAAATTCAAAAGTTGCACTTCTCGTAATTGGAAGCTTTTTTTTTTCCTCCTTTCTTCCTATTTTTTTTCAATTATTGTGACGTTGCCTGCTTGCAAATAGCTCGGATCCATGTTGTACCCATGTGGGTCCAGTTTCAAGCGTGGATCCAACCCTTATGTTGTGAATTTCCAACAAGAGACGCCACAACTACTCTTTTGACATATCCAAACAAGTTAATGTACCTAACTACATGTTATATGGATCCAAATGGATCTTATACAATACAATGCTTATCTCCTAGAAGTTTTACTTTCTAGCCTCTTGCAATATGCACATGGCATGGCAGGGAGGGGCCTTCATGACTGGTGGCTCAACACTGTCTCCTTGCTGGTGATTCTGGTGGGGGTTGTGTAGCCTAACTAATCTTATATCGATCAAAACCAAGCAGACCCACAAAGTTAGCTCAGTTGGCAGGGCTCTCTGACTCTCATGACACAAGTGGTCAATTGGATTCTTGGGGTACAGTATATAAGGCTTTGATCTTGAGAAAAACTAGTCATTATCTTAAATGAGTTGGACTACATTGCATAGAACGCTAATTAGTATCGTGTTCTATCTCGTGTCGTATTAAAATGATAAGAATTGTGTTACCTGAATCTAAAACCTCAAAATGATGAATATGAATGTCGATTTTGTAATGGTAAGACAAGACTAAGAGAGGACACGAGACGCTCAAAGGCAGAGGACAAAGAGGAAGATACAGAGAAGGGGAGAAGGAGGAGGTCCACCACGTCTTGAAGAAAATGGATCTGGTGAGGGACCCATCATCCAATCCAAAAGGGAGAGGAGCGACAAAGGGAATTCTCTAATAAGGAGGAGGACGTTATGGTAACTGTCTATGAGAACCCACGTATTTAGGGCGGTCCCATCTTCATTCGGCCGATCGTACAGAAATTCCGGTCCCCGATTTCGCGCGCAGAGGTCGGAAAGTGCCGCGATCGCGCCTTTCCAGTGAGATGCTTTCGCTGGAAAGCGAGAAACCCTCCCGATAGAAGTCTTGTCTCAATATCGTTTTCAGGAAATCCGCTGGTGATCCCGGGAGACTTCGTTTGAGCTTCAGTATCTAGATCCGGTGACTGTCTGCCGTCGGGATCCTAGTTCCGACGAGTTTTTCGCTATATCCCGAAGGTTTTAAAATGAAGCTGGAAACTTACCGGATGATCGCTGCTCAGGTGACGACTGTGAGGGTTTCCGTGGACTGAAGACGACATCGAAGAAGATATCCCCGTTCCGTTTCGTGGAAGTATCAATCTCGAAATGAGAAGTGCGAGGTAGTTTATGGTCTCTTGTGGCTTTCGTTTTGTTCTTTGTAGGGATGGGGAAAAGACGGGATCCTGGTTTCTATCGATGCGTACTTGCAGTAGCCACCTTCCTGGCCGCTCTAGCCGGAGGGGAGTTCGTTGCAGCGGAAGAGAAAGGGAGCTACAGGAACGCGTACGCGGCGATGATGTACATGGGAACGCCTAGGGACTACGAGTTCTACGTAGCGACCAGGGTGATGATGAGGTCTCTCGCGAGGCTCCGGGTGGCAGCGGATCTGATCGTCATCGCCTCCGTTGACGTGCCTACTCGGTGGACCGACTCTCTGTAAGAGAATCCGTTACTTTCATACTTGTCCCTTCCCAATCTTGCTGAAACCGTTCTTCCTCTGCACAGTAATTTGATTATTGTCGCTATTTCATGCCCTCATTGTAACCTAGCTTGTTCTTGTCCACCGACATCACCACATATACCTAAAATGCAAAGGGACGAATGCAAGATATCACCAGAAACCGAACTTCATAAATGATTGGGTGGAGCCAGGAAAACAGTTTTATCAAAGACCATCATAAGATTGTTGTTGATGAAGTTTACATGCATCCCAGGCCCGTTGGTTTGCGTTGCTGCGAAGTGCATTGAATTCATATATCCGCCAATGCTTTACGTGTTGCACATGTTATTTAGCGTCGTAACATATAGTTACCATGTAATAATGTGGTTAGTTCCTAGCTATTTAAATTTTTGCCACTGTTCTGTGACATTTTATTAAGAGATGATACTCATTGTAGACACTGAAAACTTAAAAGTTGCAAAATCGTTGTCATCTAGGACCTGAAGGTGCAAGTTCTTAAAATATTGAGTGCATGACTTGGAGTTTGTCTATGTTGGTCTATAAACCTGTTCTACAAGAAAATACTACTCAAATAAAATTTTTTGAACACAAGCTAATTTCCTAATGTGAAAGGTTTTGTAAAATTGTTCTCTTGCAACTGTTATTATGCCCATTTCCTATATAGTATAATATTATATTTCGCACTATAATTCACAGGAGGCTCGAAGATGGGGTTAAGGTAGTTTCAGTAAAAAATGTGGATAATCCATACAAGAACCAAGCCAACTTCAACAACAGATTCAAGCTTACGTTGAACAAGTTATATGCTTGGAGCCTTATTGATTATGATCGAGTTGTCATGCTGGATTCAGACAATATCTTCCTTCGAAAGACTGATGAGCTTTTCCAATGTGGCCAGTTTTGTGCAGTCTTCATTAACCCCTGCATCTTCCACACTGGTCTTTTCGTTTTGCAGGTATGCCTTCGAACGTAAATTGCTTAAAACATGATCCAAGTGCGACTAGATTTATTTCTATGGATATTAAACTTAATGAGCTTCTAGGAAGAAAGAAACGAAAACAAAACAAAACGTGAAGATGCCTTTCGCTTTGAGTTCCTGTGTTCCCTTTTTAACTATTTGGACAACCGAAAAATGGAAGATTTGGGCACATGGGTGGATTTGTGTTATAATCATGTTCGAACACTTATTGGAACCTTATAAAAGATTTGGTGCAACTGTAAGCCTTTGTGAAGAATATTCTTGTAAAAAGGGAATATGAAGGATGATAAGATCCCTTGATTTTTTCGACGTGTTTTAGAAACACAAGCGACTTTGCAATTGCATTCTTCCAAAATCAAGCCTTATCCCACACTAAGTTGATGGGCTATCTGAATTCTAATCTGCCATTCATCGTGATATTCTTGTATTTGAAAAACATAGGAAATTTCATTTGATTTAGATATTTCAGCACCGCATGCCACTGTTTTGGCCTTGTGAAAATTTGTCCACTAATCTCCGGGCATCTTAAATTCAGCCATCTATGGAGGTCTTCAATAACATGCATCATGAGTTAGAAGTTGGGCGTCAAAACCTTGATGGAGCAGACCAAGGTTTCCTAGTAAGCTACTTCACAGATATGCTTGACAGACCACTGTTCCATCCACCCTCAAATGGCTCGAGGTTAGATGGTTTTTATCGGCTACCTTTGGGATACCAAATGGATGCATCTTATTACTGTAAGTACATTAACTTCTTATAGTGTTAGTGTTCTAATCACTAAATTGTTACTGTTCTTTATCTGTGTGGCAAAACTGCCCGTAGATAGAGGGGTTATCTCTTAATTTCCTCTATATGGTCTTCCTTAAGAGAGAACAACAAACATTTGAATGAATAGAAATCTGAATGCTGCTGCTATGAATGCAGATTTGAAATTGCGGTGGGACATACCATGTGGCCCCAACAGTGTGGTCACTTTTCCGAGTGCACCGTGGTTGAAGCCATGGTATTGGTGGTCCTGGCCCGTTTTACCGTTGGGTCTGTCTTGGCATGAACAACGACGCCAAGCTCTTGGGTAAGTGTGCATACCAATTCATACATTGGTTTTGAAAGGAAGCATATTTGAAGCTGCTGATTTAATTATATTTCCTATTAATGCAAAGAAACAAACTTGTTGGTATCACTACTTATCAAGAGATGAACAACAAATTGTGTGCGTGTGTGTCTATGTTTCATCTTATATGGTTTATGTTCCTGCATGCACCAACAGATATAGTGCAGAGGTCCCAGTTGTCCTGATCCAATCGGTAATGTATCTGGCTATCATGGCTGTTTCGCGACTTGCACGCCCCAACCTCTCAAAATTGTGCTACCGGCGCCCTGAAAAGAGCATTTCTTGCTTTCAGTCTCTGCTGAAAGTCACGGCTATGTCGTCCATTCTGGCTAGTTATGTCGCCCCTTTCTTTCTCATCCCACGCACGCTGCATCCAATGCTAGGATGGAGCCTCTATCTTCTGGGCTCATCTGCACTCCTGTCGGCAGTCATCAATGCATTCTCGCTACCTACGACTCCCGTGCTTACACCATGGATTGGCATTGCTGGCTCACTTGCTGTCATGGCCTTCCCTTGGTACAGCGATGGCATGGTACGGGCACTGGTGGTGTTTGCATATGCCTTCTGTTGCGCACCCCTTGTGTGGAGCTCCTTGGTCAAGGTGATGGCTTCCATTCAGATGTCCATAGAAAGAGAAGTCTTCTTTCCTAGATTGGGGGAATCACCGCAACCAGAGTTCACTAAACTGTATTGAAACTTGTCATCTCTCTCCTTATTGCCACTCTAAAAACTACCCTGCAAGCAGAGTGCAAGGCATCAAGCATCCAAAGTGCGTCTGCAAGCCAATACATGTAACCAGTTATCCATTTTTTGGCAAATCAGGAAATTGCTATTTCAAAAAATCTGTCTCGTCCATTCCTTCTTCAAGAGCTTGAGTGAGGATGTTATGCGTTCTCAAACTCAACGACATAGATGATTTCCGTTTACAAGAGTCGATATACAAATATAGCTGGTCTGAAGCTTCGTCGTAAAAGGTACGTTTCAGACCTCACAAAGAGGAAGATTGCAACTCAGATGTGTTTGGCACTCCAGCAGGTTTCATCAAGCCAGTCAAGGACCTGAAGTTGGTTCCTGGTCGGAAGGATCTAGCTCAAAGCTAGTTTCGAGGTGAGACTCACCGGAGAAATGGCAATGGTTGAAGGTTATGTTTCTTTTCTGGTTTCCAAAAGTTCTGTGCCTGTTATTTTCTCCCAAGGCGTTGGAAGAAAAAAATAAAACGATACATATTTTTTTTGCTTTTTCAACATGAGATCGAGCTCAATGACAACTAAGAGTGCATGTAGCGAATCCTGCTTAGTGTGGCCAAAGACTTGAGTGTTTGGTCTCAAGCAAAACTACTGAGAAGGAAGGGAACAATATAAAATGATGGTAAATTAATGTTTTCGTTAAGGGCCCCTAGCTCATACCTCACATGGTTTACAGGCACGGTTGTTCGAGAGAAAAGAAATCAAATCAACGAGAGAAACTGGGAAAGAGCAGCACAAGTTGATATTTCTCTTTCCAAACGCGAGATATCCCCGAGAATTTACAAGGGAAAGAATGCTCAATAGAACTCCTCTGTGTCTTCAGAGAAATAATCATGATCTTGTGGAGGACCTTTCCGAATCTTTTCTTGAAGAGCCCGATCTTTCGGGAGAACCAATTCAACTTCACGACCACACGATTCAAAGTATCTTTGCAAAACCATCTGGATCAACAAATAAGGAGGAGAAACTTCAGCATAGGCCTTCATACAAGGGAGAAAAAATGATGGTTGCTTGGTGTTTACCGTCGCCGCATAAGCATCAATTCTTCTTTGGCGAGCAACCTTTTTGACCCCCCTGATCACATCACGAGACAATTTAGTGTCACAGGCACCAAGAGTATGCAAACACATCGATATTTGGAAAAACACCATCAGAATTTTGTCCAAGTTACTAAATAAATGATTATGCAGCCTATGTTTGACTGAACTAAAAGATTTGGACACTTCCATGAAGACAGATTGTTGATTGCTTGAGTTGATGAGGGTTAGATCATCTGCATACTAGCTCTATTAAGTATCAAATACAGACTAGGGAGATCGATGTGGAATCTCAAACTGGTTAATGGCTATGGGAAGTCAAAATAGAGGACTGGATACTTCTTATTAGCTCCATCGCTGACCTAAATTAGTACCCATACAACCTGATATTTATCCTGTAACTACTGAGTTTTCTGTCATTTTGCAATGCTAGTTGGTTATTTGATCTTCTTTCTCGATTGCCACCAGACTCTTACTCTAGTAGTTTTAACTGGAAATATGAATGTGAAGCGTCTAAAATTTTTCATGAACGAGTAGGCATCAGAGAGTCAATTCAAGTAGTCAAACCAATTAGTTGTCCTGCTTCACTACTGTCTCACAAGATAGCAGTTAAGAATGAGTTATTCCGGACATCAAATGACCATGATAATTAGGCATTTATATGCCTAAACAAGTAAGATTTTGAAAAACAGATACACGGGTGGAGTTTTAAAACATTCTTCTACCAAACGGTTGGCTGTGAAGATTGTATCTTTTTGGAGCTTTATGTTTATATTTAACTTGTAAATTTTCAATATTTGGTCCTTCTGGGATAAAAAAAAATCAAATGGTGGCAAGATGATGTACTTTACTCTGTCTAGAAGCGTCTCTTGGTTTTTACAGTATAAGGCTTTCGATTTCCCATAATCAGAAAAGTGTCGGGGTTTCATGTCAAAGTAGAGAAGGGATTTTTTGCAAGTCCTATCAGCACATGCAACGTGATTTATAACAACATCGACAAGGGAAAAAAGTAGGAGGGTGCAAACTGTTCGTTGAATTAGTATGATTTAGAGATGGAAAATCAATCAAGCCATTTCTCTCTACCAAGATACCACAGCAGCAGCTTCAAAAGGCTAATAACAACAAAGCTGTTAGAAACACTAAGTAAAGGTGCCAGAATTAGCAAAGATTTACCATACATGTCAATCATGAAGTCAACGGCCTCGGCTGAAGTTCCATGTTCATTTTGCAAAAATACTCTCCAACCTCTATAATGTAGAACATCATTAGCAGACATCCAAAATCAGCTGACATGTTGGAAAAAACTAAAGACTATTACACACTTAAAAGGATTGAAGAAGGACAATTCTATCTCAAGAAAGAATCTCTCCCAGAGACCACATAAGAATCAATAACTGCAGAATGTGTCTAGAAAAGAAATAGCACAGAAACCCATTTCAGAAAATAACAAAAATGTGTAAATGAAAATCCCAGAAGTTTAAGCAGATCATGCAGTTAAGCTATTCTGTTCTAATCTTTTGTCTGAGTATAAAGCTAAGTAGGCAAAGCAGGATGTACGCTTCCAACAAACACGAAGTCAAAATCTGTTAACATAATCGGATGGAATACATGAGTTCATCCAGCATGTTATGCAGTCCTCCATATGTCACGTAAAATGAAGTCAGTGACATGAATTTTCAAGAGTATAGTTAGCAAACATTGCATAGTATTAGGTGCATGCAGATGTTCCAGCATTTTCTGAAATTTTCATTGGTGAAATTTTGGCCAATTGTTGAATATGCAACATCTAAAAATTAAATGGACAAAATGTTTCACTTATATTTCTCTGCAGACTTGTACGTACAATTAGCCTATAAATGTTCTGGAAACAGCACACAACATTTTGTTTTTCAGATAAATTTGCTTGCTTAAGGAAAAAATCTAGCCATGAGGAGATTTGTACACCAAACTATGCCATGTCCCAAAATTATCACTGGGTTGATGTTAAAATAAAGATAAATAAAGCCGCTCAAGAAGTAAGTTGGCTATTAATGCCCTTCACAATCCCTCCTTAAGGCACCAAAACCCGTGTATTAGAATTTTTCTGCCTGCAAACTGGATCTGCATTGCCCTATGATTGCCACAGCGGATACTGTTTAAACCTAGTGCAGTACAAACTGTCACACAAGAACATTTCTATAGGAGAACTACAGGATCCACTGGCTAGCACTCAAACACCCACGGAAGATGTAATAAGACAAAGAAGACCTAATTGGCTATCAGTCTGCAGGAATCTTATTTCCATTGCATTTCTGAATTCCCGATCTCATCACCAGATGACTATAAACTTTCAGATAACCATTTCAGACTCACCTACAAAGAGTGAATCTGATAAAAACATATTATTTTTATATTGGCCATTAGAAAAAAAATGGCCGTTACAAAAACAATGGCACTATATACAATAAACTTGCTTTTTCATGAGAACAACATATCGTATACAGAATAAACATCTACAGACATCAGAATTGACTGGTTCACCTCTCTGCTGCACGAGCTGCAAGTCGTCCAGCTACGCTACGAACTTTATTGGATTGGGGTGTCTCCTTTCCATCGGATGATACAGGTAGCCCAATTAAGAACTCATCTGCTTCCTTTGTTGTTTGTTACCAGAGCGAAATCATCCACATGTAAAGAGAAAAAGGATACAACATAATGAAAAGTAGCACCAATATTCACAAACCACTTTCAAGAAAGAAGAAGACTGAAATGCCTTGATCTCCAACACGTCAAGGAGTTCCTTTACATTCTTTCAACTACCATTTTGCTTATTATCATCCATAAGGACAGAATTGTAGAATCCAAACAGAAAAAGACACTAAATAATTTGTTCTCTTTTTTAAAAAAAGAATAAAGCAGAGCATGCCACCTGGTGAGTTGGAGTCCATTAGTTCAGATTTTAACATGAAAAATGGTTCAACCATAAAGAACGAAAGAAACCCACGTCCAAGAATATTACGGAACTGGCACATCACACCAAAGAGTACAGTTCAACAAGAATTTACATGAAAACTACTGACGGTAGATTACCTCTTGCTCTGCAATTTCAATTAGCCTTAACTCAAGCTTCTGTCCCTTCAACTCCAAAACCTATCCAAACGCCAAAATCTATCCATGAACCAAGTACAAAATGAACAAAATTTCCCATGTTTAAAACTACCCACAACCCCAAATGGCTCCAAAACAAATAGCAAGTGAAATTTACGGTAAGGGGACGCAGAGAGAAGCCTTTGCTTATAGCAACGCCGGTTCTGGAGGCACCGAGGTCGACTCCCAAACTGAATCCACCTACCCAAGAAGAAGATAGCTTCCTCTTCAAGGCGTTGGGCAGCAAGCACTCGTCGTTGCTTTGTTTCTTGGCCATTGCCGCAACAGAACGTGTCAATCTCACACAAGAAGAAGATGATGAATAAGAAGGGAGAGCGCGTGGAAGAGAGAGAGATAGGAGTATCATGATTGTTAGTTTTCTCAGTGATTAAGAGAGTGGACAAGCGCAGCAAAGAGAGCGAAATATCGCTCGCAAACGTAAAACGTATGCCGGTAATCGTCTGCTACGCTCAACGGTGACAAAGGTAAGGATCTAAACGGTTTGGGGCCGGGTTGTGTGATTGGGATCGAAGTCCAACTAATGGGTATCGACCGTATGGTCATGTGGAGGGATATCAACGGGTCGGGTCCAGCCCAGATCCAAGCATTACCACATGATCAGGTTAATCAGATCCTTACAAATTCGATTCAGGCTTCAAAATCCTAAACTGAAGCCGACCCCTTTAGGCTTTAGATATCAGAGGTTTTCTTTTGGGTACAGTGGGAAGGCCTAAGCCAGAGTCATGTCCCAGGTATTGAACTCATGACGTTCAACTTATGAGTCAAACCCTAGTGAGGTGCACCCATTGCTCGATGTATCGGATTGTTTTCTATATTGTTCGGAATATTCATCAGGTTAGGATCAAATGGAAAAACTGAAAAACAAATCTAGACCCGATTATTGTTTCAGTTATCAAGGATTGAAACTGTAACTAACATAATCTCCTTCCGCTACCAACACCGGCATGGCTTCATCAGTTCAATATCGACAACCAGTTCAAATGTAGATCAGTATTTGGTCGCACATATTTTGATGCAAGGTGGTGTTAGAAAACTTACTGAGTTGACTCGGTTGCTTTGCCTGAATGATCAGGCAATGCATAGCGTGCTGGCCGAACTCAGCCGAGTTTTGAGTTGCCGAGTACTAGGTTAAGTTAGACGCTTTTAATTTTTTTCATCTTGCATTTTCTGGAATTGGTAAAGGCAGATTTATTCAAAGCTCCATTGAAATATCTTTTAAAATATTCTAATATGTAAGGATTGTTTTTCATCAAAAATAAAATATCCAGCTTCATGGAAACAAGTGTGATTGATCATAAGCTGCTCCGTAGCATAAATAGCCATGTCAATGCTCTTAATGAGTGTTAATAGCCATATATATTAATAAAGGATATGCTCAAAGATCTCTATCATTCTATCGGTATGATCTAATGATGAGAATTTGAATTTAAAAAGTGAAGAATATCGTTATACTTTTTGTACTTAGCATTTAATCCATATAATATATTAAATGCTTCTTAAATTCAAATCTTCAATCACTCAATCTAATAGTGAAAATGTTTAAGTGGATTTAAGCATAAGATTAATATGCGTATAGACTATACTCTCATATTATTGTCCCAATGGCAAAAGGCGGTAGCTAAATGTTGGCTGCCTTATGCTAGGTCAGAAGCTTGATCCCCATGGGAATATGGTGGAATCCCTAACCCCAGATTGCTTAACCAAATAAAAGGGGAAACCGCCTAATGATGGCAATATAAACAATTTCGCTCATCTTTAATGGTTTCATTGAATCAGGTAGTCTTTTCAAATTTGTATTATTGCTTTGGTATGAATTTTAATTTTTTCACTTTCCAATATGAAGTTGATTATATCTCATGCTGCTCGAATCAACTGGTGAAACCACTAGTACAATTCAAATATTTTCCTTGCTTAAACCATAAGAGGCTAGAATCAGGCGATTCTGATCTCAGGGGCGAACCAAATGTGAATTACAAAATCGGTTTCTTTTTTCATGTCAGTGTATGCAGATACTAATGCGTCAGTACTATACTTCCAGCAATAACATGTTTCTGATTGTGTCGGTGTTATGTCATTTTGAACTTATACAAAAGGTCAACCCAAACACGATTATATATTTCTTTTCATGCCTACTTTTGGGTGGACATGAACACTGATTTTTCAGATCGTGTTCGTAATCGAGCTTTCGTGTCAATTCTGAAATCACCGGCCTAGTAAATTTGGTGATTAGTATTCTATGAACCAAGCATCCTTTCATTTAATCATTAACACAAGGAGACGTCTGCACATTTTCTCACAAATGTACAGCAGAAATTTGTTTTCTCATATCCCTGCAGTGATCAAATAGCTTTCAAAAGGCACGTAGTGGATGAATGCACAAGCAACTAGTAGAGAAGAAACAAAAACAAACATAACCTTCCCCACCTTGTCACCATCACATGCGTAATTGGGACTCAAACTGCAAAGTTGATAAAAGCAACCACTAACAAGATGAAGCACGCAGAGAAACATCCGGCCGTCACGAGCTTTTTGAGAATAGCCAATCTCTTCTATACAAACTGCCTGATAAAAAATCACAGAACCATAACAAATGGCTTAAGTGGTTGCAACAAGGCAAGTCAATCTCAAAAGCTCAAGCTCCAAAAGTAAAGCTCACGTTTGCTTAGTCTGTAACTCTATTTTAATTATTTGAAGTGAAACTTGTGTAAGTTAGAGACTCGTATTGGACCACAAAAAGTTTGCTATTGTAAAGCTAATAATTTTAATCATATGCACATTACAAGCTTTTTGAGAATGGCCAATCTCTTCTATACAAGGTGCCTGATAAAAAATCACAGAACCATAACAAATGGCTTAAGTGGTTGCAACAAGGCAAGTCAATCTCAAAAGCTCAAGCTCCAAAAGTAAAGCTCACGTTTGCTTAGTCTGTAACTCTATTTTAATTCTTTGAAGTGAAACTTGTGCCAAGTTAGAGACTCGTATTGGACCACAAAAAGTTGATATTGTAAAGCTAATAGTTTTTAATCATATGCATGTTACATGCTCCCATATATTATTTGTTCTCCATCTTTTAACAGGATGTCCTTTCTTTCTAGCACTAATGCAGTGAATCCCATCGGGTCTCAGAAGTTGGGCATATTTAGGGGAGAACAGTACTAGGAGGAAGTCACCATGTGCAGACTCCAGCCCATCCAACTTGGCGTGGGAAAAGCTGCCAAGGTTAAGTTAGTGCTAATGCATAATGCAGAAATGACCTCAAAGCTGTGTTTGTTTGGTCGCATTTTAAATTCAGATCTGAACGCAACTATGTCTAAGCCAATCCAACCTGCTTCTCCTCCTCTCAGTAAGAAGGCACATGTATATCGACAGTATGAATCTCTGATCTGCATGTATAAGAAGGATTTGAGATCGACTGTTTGTTTTTTTATCACACCACCACTCTTGAAGCAAGCATCATGGCAAAGTTTGTTACATGGTTTTTATAGCAAGGCACTCACCCCTAATCTTCGTGATTCTGCCTTCATCTTCACCTTAAGAATGCCATTACAATGCTTAGCAACAATTACTAAAGCTTAAGAGTCATTAATGATTGCAAAATGAAAAAAGAAAATAATGGCTATTGATTTGTGTTTCCACATTTCACCAATGTCTTCAATAAGCTTACGATCAACAAAGGAAAAAGACAACATTCATGGACAACCGAGCAACTAATATAAAACAAACAGAAATTGAAATTGCAATTAAACGATTATTTATGAAAGAATGGATCCTAACCTGTTCTGTCTTGCCATCATAGATACTTGATTAAGAGCCAAACAACAGCTGCAAGGATGACAATGATAATCACTGCTAAGAGGAGGCACATGCACGAGCATCCTGCCTTTGTACGTTTGCTGAGGATTGCCAATCTCTTCTGTACACGCTGTTTAACAAAACATAGAAAATTAACTAAGCGCTTAATGTATGTCTCGCAACAAGCCAGGCTCCATTGGCTAAAGCTGAGGGTCGGTTAAGTAACCATAGCTCAGGATCCATTTTCTCAGAAACCTTTTCCTAAAAGATCTGATCAATAAAGGTGAGCTGAGATCATAAAAGCTTTTGTGTTTCTGTGGTGTCCGGATCATATTTAATGTGTTCTAGTTACTATATTTTCATGTGAAGTTTTCTTTAAGAGCAAATTTTGTTGAAAATGAGTTCAATATGGTGTCCTCAAACTCTTTTAAGAGATCTTAACCTTCCAAAAGTTGCCAATTTTGGTATTCAATAACAATGAAATTGAATTGCATGGCATGCAAGAACACCCTCTTGAATGCCTGACATGTTGAGATGGATAATACATCCATATCCAGTCAAATGATAATCAGTGACTACTAGTAGAAATTTCCTTTCAAAACAACCATACGCATGAATTGACAACATAGATCTCAATAACCAATTGCTCTGGTCAAATCCAACTCCTATAAAGTTGCTCAGCTAATTCATCTCAAAAGACTGACCTCATAACTGTGACATCCAGACACGTCAAAAGAAAAGAAACAGTAGATAAGGAGAGTACAACCTGAAGACGTGAATCAGTTGAATCCACGTGCTGATCCAAGTCATCCTGCAAGAACGAATAATATCGTGTGAATTTAGTCCAACAAGGTGAAGAGCATGACTCCACTTGAAAAGTGAAGAAAATTTACAATGAGCTGTGTGTGCAAATTGAATTCTTCATTAACAGCCAATGTGATGTGTTTTGTGCTCAGAACCGTTTCTTCCAAGTTCTCCAGTCCTTCATCTTGCTCTACAGAGATTCACGACAAAATAAATGCATTTGAAGGCACAACTAAACACCCATTAACCTCGTGACAGAAAAGAAAGAAAGAAACAGACTCTCTGTGCATATGCATGTATGATGATACCTCTCATAATCTGTCGTTGTAAACCAACGATGCCATAATTGTCAAAGCCAGCAGTCCTATTGATTTCAGAGGATTTACTCTCTGGTCCAAGCAAATTGTCCCTAAGGATCAAAAGAAGTTGAATAGTCCATTATTAACTAGTTTACTGCACATTCTCTCTCCCGGGCATATCCATGAAACAGTGTCATCTTAAATGCACCGAAATATATGCAAGTTCAGAATTAAATAATCTTTCCTTCTTTAGATAAAGCCAGCCAATAATAGAACACAACAGAACAAGAAAGAGACAGTAAATTGTACAGGACAAATCAACGATGTGCTACATTTAGGAATACACATACATGAAGGAGAAAGATATGGACTATACAAAACACCTAAGGGTTAAAAGAACAATAATTGCAAGCAACGAAGAAGCTATCCATCCATGAAACTAACCTGTTGGCAAAGTTGGACATGTTTAACGCAGATGCCATTTGGTTAGCTCTTGATCTGAGATTGGCAAGCATGTCTTGTCGGCGATGAAGTTCCTTCTCTGTTCTATAATCAGAAATCAATGTAAAAACAGTTATTTGTGCCAAATTTGGGGGGGGGGGGGGGGGGGGGACTAAGCGTACCTTGTAACTACTTACAAAAACTCAACAGTCACAAATGCCAATATATCTATAGACTGTTAGACACCTTTCAAGAGAAAAAATAAAACACATGCCAAGTAGTGAACACAAACGGAGTGAGTTCAGAGCCTGAGACAAACCAGAAATACATTTGGCTTGGGCAAATAAGAAGATTAAGTGTTTTGTGTGACAGTGAGTTTGCAATGTAAGAATCTGAAAATCAAGGAGGGTTTTTCACATCCAAGACAGTTCTAGTGTCTCCTAGCGTACATGGAAGAATTGCAGGTACTTTAGTTTAGATGATGACAAGGATATCTAAGAACAAATACTTGGAAATTGTAGACAACGTCAAGCAGTTTGTTTGTCAAACCTATTCTTGCACCTACAACACTTATGTTCTGCTTCCCACCTTTCTCCCAACCTCCACTTCTTCCCATCTATGACTCAAAACCCCACACGAGCAGCTTGCAATTTGTCATTCTGTTCCTGCTCCCTTTTCTGCTAAACTAGTGAGAAATAAATTTCTAGTTTTGTTCTCTTTTTCTGCCTTTAGCATAATCCAGTCTTTTTTCTCCGGAATTTTATTATGTTCAAGGATATCTTTGTCACTGTATTAGACACAAATCCAGCATGGTGCACCCTTGTCCCAAACAAGGACATCATTAAGATATTGCATGAAAGGGATTCTATTGACAGTATCATATCATTCTTGGCTTGCCTGCTTGTGCTAGTTTGTGCTCAGAAATTTATTATACCAGAAACTTGGTAAACAGGGTTATCAACATTTTGTCTTTGTTCAATGGGATATCTATATCATCAATCTTTCATGATTAAATGTTCTTACTGCAGTCCCCTGATGAACTATGGCTGTATCCACCTCTCAAGCTGTGGTTTGTTGTTCTATATCTGGTTATGTTCGCTAAATCTTGTAATCTCCTTTTGTGCTTGTATTGTGTTTAGTTTCTTTATCATGTGGTTCCTTGGATCCAATTCATATTTTCAATGCTCTACAGTGCCATGTACTTGTAGTGTCATACAACATCATAATTTATGTCCTAAATATCCATGCTTTAGAAAACATTGATTCAGTGACTAACAATTTTGAGAACATGAACATGCGTCTCGAAAGCTTCCAATCTGCCATTAAGGTTAGAAGCATATGACCTACAAAATACTAGTCAAGCTATTTTTACACCATTCATACCAAAAAACTTTGAAAAACAAATGATGTAGAAGAGGATAAAAGATCATACTGCATAATTCATGACACCTTTTCTTTTTCCGCTCACAAGAATTTAAAAGTAGCAAATTAAAGCTAACTATATCTAATTAGCTTAAGCATGTACTGCTAGCACAACAACAATGATCCTTTTTCCTCCATAACACAAACAGGTTGTGGATTTCAGTATAAGCCAATACATCAGAATGTAGAACTAAAGAAGCTGAAATGGGCACTCAGGGCATTGGCCCACCTGGCAAGGCTCTCGACTGGTGAGATGAAAGTGGTTAGTTAGATTCCTGTGGTATGCATACCTGGCTTGAACCCTTCGTAAATAGCAAGGGTGCAAATTAACACTTTTTAACAGTACAATTTCTTCTTAATAGTAATCCAGGAGCCAATGTTTCAGCTACTCCATTTGCCACAACCCTAGCTTGATCCAATCCATAGTAACAGAAACCAGACATGCACTTGGAAACACAATCACAACAAGCTATTGAAAAATTAAAGTAAAAAATTCTACTTTGCATCATATCAAGGAGGAAAATAAAAGAGCGACCACAAACATTGTCCACATAATAACTATAGTATAATTCCCTTTTTATGCAGAATTCATTTCAGACGCATAACTTACATCGGCTGCTTGCTAGGAATCTTGGCTAGAAGGGATCCCAAACTATCTAGTCTAGTTCCAAGAATAGTAATCTTCCTCCGAATGGCAGACAAATGACGCTGCGTCTCTGGCCCCGAGGTGGGAAATGAACTGGTCTCCAAGATTCTAGCATTGATATCATCTGCAAGCTTCGATGCGTCATTAAGCTCCCTCATCCAAGAATCTGAAGCCGACACCATTTCTGTGGGCACGTAAGTCTTGATTTACAGGCAGAAGTAATCGCACTTTCCAAAGCTTTTGTGAGCTGTGAAAAGGACAAAATTGAGAACATATGTAAAACAACAGCAAACTGCTTTCACAAGGAATTGAATCAGTATGCATGCAGCCATTCATTTTCAAGCTAAGAATGAAAGCAGAAGAATACATTAACCTTAATAACAATACAGAATGCCAACCCCTGCAAAGTATCACAGCTTTTCAGTGAACCAGTCAAACGGCACACTTCATCTTATGCAGCATTGATTTCCACATATACCACTCCTCTAAGACTTGAACACGAAATGAACTAGTCCATGAAACTAATTCCATAGAGTCTAATTGTACACGACAAACAACTCCAATGAATTACAATCCTTTAGATTACATATTCGGCTTGACATGTATATGACATGGATTATACTTTTTTCCATGGATAACTATCCATCATTCAAAAGAATCACTTAATACCTCATAGTACACACTTAAGGGCGAGTAGATGTGCGCTTCCTCTTCTAGCCTTCACATAATTTTAGAACCTCACTTGTCCAGTAATTAAAACCCCTGCACGTCGAAGTCACAATCATGTACATCCGAGCATGTTATTTGGTTTTTATCGTACTGGACTGATGATTCCTATTACACTTATAACAAATTCAAACTGACCTACCATGATAGTTGAACTTACCACCTGCCCGTCCATGTCATTTGACTCTTTGGTAGATAAAAAGCTTCCAGTGATATCTAACGGTATTGGAACCATAACCCAGCGCTCTTTGAGAAAGAGGAGCCCGTCTGTACAGAATATTTCCCAGAGTTTTATTATTAAAACTACAAATGGATATTGCCTTCTCCAGGTTTTTCAAGTTATCACGATTATCTATATCCCCTTTTGCAGAGCACAACATCAAAGTTTCTCCTCCAAGTTCGCAATTTCATCTTAAGGGGATGGATGGAGAAAAAAGTTACCCTAACAAAGTCGTCCAATATAATATGCGTTCTCGAAATCATGATCAAAATCCAGAATTTAAATACAAAGGTTTACACAATCGACAAACTTCAGAATTTCCTTCTGAAACATTCAATTTATCCAGATAAATGAGCTGTCTACGAAGCAAAACTGTCGAATCCTGCAAATGTCCAATATCAACACGCATGATCATCCCGACGATCAAAATTCACAAACCAAGATCATCCATGCTAGGAACCAAGACTAACATATTACCCCTACCACTCAAACCCTAAAATTCATCTAGAAAAAGATCGAATTCCTAAGGGACTCCGTTATTTCCCACTGTGCTCGGGCAAATCTCTAGAATCAAGACATATCACGAGATACTTTAGTTTTCTCAACGCCTAAGCGGTCTGAGAAACGAACGGAGACAAAGATGTGGATTTTGAAAAGCCAGTGTACTAGAAACACGTAGAAATGAAATATCCCAGCGAAAATCTCTCCGGAAAGATGAATTCCCGGCACGATCGCAAATCATGATTCCAAATATTTTACAAAAGTCGGCAAAAGAAAATAATCTATACAAATGAAGAGATCCTCACCTCCTCGGCCGACAAAACGGCTCCACCGAATGGCCTGATTCACTATGAGGCACTGGCGATCTTCCTATAAGCGACAGAACGATCGCCGGCGACCCGCGACTTTTTCCAGGAGATGGATCGCTGACCTGGGCCGTCCATCAGAAGAAAAAGGAAGACGTGATCATGTAATTGCGAGAATCTAGAGGGAGCATTTTGCTATTAAGTCATCTCCAAAGTGTGACGTAAGCACAGAACTCGCATTCATTCGCGTCAAGGCGAAGCCGTTAATGAAAATGGGTTGGATCATAATTTAACCGAAACTATGAGTCATTTTTCGTTGGATCGGGGTTCGGGTGGGACTGTAAACGCCTGAGATTTGGATCGGGAATGGCTTTTCCATCCAACTGATTTTGGATTCGGTGTAAGATTCGGATATGGGTCTGAGGTGCTCGTTAAACTACTCCAAAGATCCCATCCAGATGCCAGGCATTTGTTAATAAATGTCAAAAACCAAAATCCATCTAGAAGATACGGTATCCGATACCAAATCCACCTAGTTGGAAATCGAATCAGATGAATCTTGGATATATCTGATCCATTAGCAGTTCTAGGGTTGGGTCTGATCCGGATCTTATGATTAGTGAAAATTTATTGTATCCATCCCTGTATATTGAAAAATACTAAGTGCTTTGTGGACATGAAATAGAAGTAGGCTTCACTTAAATAAAAGTACACCTCACTCCCAAAGAATGCATAGGCACACCGCTAAATAAGCCAAAAGAAGTGAGCAAGTGAAGTTTGATGGCCGATAGAGTGTTGATGTTTGCTTGTTTTGAACTAAACCAAGCACGAGCCAAGGTAAGCCAAATACAAGCTTTCTTGTTTGGACTTAAAATCTAATCTTGGTCACTTATGTACTTGAATCGAAAATTACTGGACCTTTCTTATCAAATTTCGGAGCTCTTAATCATTTGGATGGTTAATCACACACACATATATATATATTTATATATAGTCAATTGATATAGTCAGAAACTTCGCCCATATAAGAAATCATCCTTGCATGACTGGTCCCAAGCCCGAATAAAGAAAGAGGGTTGTGTTAGGCTTTTAACAGCCAGCATAAAAATGTGTCAGACTTATTTACCATGAATTTTACAAATTATGATTGGGCTATGTGTGAGGACTCATGAAGGAACGACAGACTTCTTTGAAGTTAATATTGGGTTACATCAAAGATCAACTTTAAGTCCATACTTATTTATAATGGTGATGGATGAGTTAACAAAACATATTCAAGATGAAGTACCTTGGTGCATGTTCTTTGCAGATGACATTGTATTAGTGGAGGATTCTAAAGAAAAAGTTAATAGAAAATTGGAACTATGGAGAGAAACATTAGAAAGCAAAGGCCTCCGACTTAGTAGAACAAAGACATAATATATGGAATGTAAGTTTGATCATTTGGTTACTTCAAAGGACATAGAAATTAAAATTAGCGCACATTGCATTCTCCAAAAGGAAAGTTTTAAATACCTAGGGTCAATTTTTCAGAGTGATGGAAGAATTGATGGAGATGTTACACATAGAATAAATGCTCGTTGGTTAAAATGGAGAGGAGCATCAGGTATTCTTTGTGATAAGAAGATACCATTAAAATTAAAAGGTAAATATTATAGAGCAACAATTAGGCCTGTCATGTTTTATGGTACTGAGTGTTGGGCAGTTAATCATCAACATGTACAAAAGATGTCTGTGACAGAAATGAAGATGTTGAGATGGATGAGTGGTCATACAAGAAAAGACTATATACATAATGAGGTTATAAGAAACAAATTAGGAGTGGCACCAATAGAGGATAAAATGAGAGAACATCGTTTAAGATGGTTTGGACATATAGAAAAAAGATCAAAAGAAGAACCTATAAGAAGGTTAGAAAAACTAAATCTGGAAAGTATTAAAAGAGGTAGAGGACAACCACAAAAGTGTTGGAAAGAAACAATAAAGAATGATCTAGCTTATTGGGAGTTAACTGCTAACATGGCACACGATAGGGATATGTAGAAATAAAGAATCCATGTAGCCAACCCCGTCTAGTATGGGAAAAGACTTAGTTGTTGTTGTATGATTGGGCTATGTGGAAATAAAGAATCTATGTAGTCGACCCCATCTTATATGGGAAAAGGCTTAGTTGTTGTTATATAGTCAATTGATATAGTCGGACTTAATAATGGTTGGATCCAACCCATGCTTGTAAACATCTCTAAAGGAAACAAATAATTGGACTCGCTGCTACTACTATAAAGCTCCCACGCGGCGACTAACAATTACTCCCAGAACTAAACCAAACTTCAGTTCTTGAATAACTAAGAGTTGAGAGAAGGGTATAGGTGAAACATGATCCTTGAGGTTTAAATGGAGTCGAAGTTGCCAAATCGTCAATTTATGTCGAAAGGTCTAAACTATAGTTCCTCAAACCACATTATCCAGGTGGTTCTTATGGGCAAAGCTGCGTGACCTTTATAGATAACACTCGTGGACACGGTTTTATTGAAATTGGCAGTTCTAAACCGTTAGTTTTGGAATTTTTGGAACCAAACTAAGACTAAGCTGATTTTGGGTTTTTGTTTGGAATTATTAGTTCCAGTTCCAGTTTCATGAAAGGTGGAACTGGGAGTCTCAATTGAAATCCGGTTTGGGGTTTAGTTTGGCCGGTTCGTAGTTCAGTTCGGTTTATGGCCTGAACAGCCAGTCTTGTTTCCACCCTATTATAAAAGAAAAAACAAATAAAGGACGAGGGATATAGTCGTTGTTTACAGTACCCGGATAAAAATTTATTTCACTAATAAAGTCATTCTCATAATAACATTACGTGTCGACCTGTTATCTTCAACTCTAGGAAGGGGCCTACACGATACAAGAGGGAGGGACATAGTCGTTATTTACGGACAATATATGCCTAATTCGAAACATGGTGCGCACGTGAGTGTTGGCCTCGTGCCGCGCTCTCACGAGGCTGACACGCGTCAATGTCAATCTTAGTCGAGCTGGATCCCGGCTGTCAAGTTCGTGTAAAAACTTGCCACGTGGAACATAATAGACATTGGAAAATTCGAAGGATTTCGAAAATTTTCGTTTTCATACGAAGTCCTGAAGCTTTTAGTTAAAGTTCGAAACGTGCATTTCTTTTTTATTTGACAGTTCAGTGGTTGATATTTTGCTTAGTTCCAGAACCAAACTTGAAGTGATGCTTATCTTAGTTTAAGTGGGGTTGGCTAAGCGTATTCTTAGTGGCTATTATGTTTGTCTTATGTTTTATTGAGGTTTAATTCTAAACTAGCAAGATTAAATTATGCGCTCCTTTGCACGATCTTGAGCCATGTTCTGTGGCTTTCGACGTGTTTAACATCCAAATTCTCATACTTTTTTGTTGGAGAATTGAGGTTTCGGAGCGAGTATTTATTTCTTTCATTTGTGTGAATAACTCGATTTATTGGGCGTTGTATAATTGGTTTGCTTTCAACCTTGAGAATAGTTTGTATAAGATTTTCTAACCAAATGTGCAAGCGACCTTTAAGTATGTCTCTCTCATTTTATCTTTAATTGATATCAACTAATGCTTGCACCAACAACAATCGCTAAGCCTTTTTTCCATATTAGATGTGGTTGGCTATATGGATTCTTTGTTTCTATAGAGCATGATTATGTCTAATGCTAATAATCGCTCGACATAAGTTATAATTCTTTATTATTTTTTTCAAAACATTTATTGTCTTACTATTTCTCTTTTAACATTTTTATTGTCTAGTTTCTCCTACTTTTAATTGGAGTTTTCTTAGGTCATCTTTCTACATGTTCAAACCATCTTAAACAATTTTCTTTTATTTTTTTACTCTCAATTTGCATGAATATGATTTTTTCTTCTGTGACCATACATCCATCTCAACATCTTTATTTTTACTATATACATCTTTTATACATTTTGATGTTGATAATTAACTGATTAATACTTAAAAATTATAAAATATATCAAAATTAATTACTGCTTTATAATATTTACCTTTCAACTCTAATAATATATTCAAAAATTGTTTTTGGGGTCTCATTGAAAATGTTTGATGCTTTTGGGTGCTTCTTTGGCTCGTGAGGTCACGAGATGGACTGTCAATTAGATAGATTCAGTCCATACGTTGCGGTGGCTATGCAATGTTACAGGTTGAACCCTCTCTTACCCCCACCTGAAGTCACCATAAAGAGTCGGGGATAAGGGGGATACACCAGACATAGCACTGCCATTAACGGTTGTGCCGCCTCCAGGTCAAGTTTTAATCAAGCACTTGCATTGCCATCAACCTCTGTATTTCAACCAACTAATTTATTTTCTAATAAGTCATATATGCATCTACTTTGCCCTTACTACACATTCATATCGATATCTTCGTTTAGTTACAGTCATCTTGGTCCGATCATCTGATTGCAGAGAACCATAAATCACATATACAAGCTTTATGATCGTGGGCACTTCAAAAGAAATTCTGTAAGCCAAGTGCAAATACACTATTTAGGCAACAAGAGGCAGCCATTATCATTTTATGTTTGTTCTTGTACAAAACATTTTGTAGAAAATAAAATTATACACCATTCGAATAAAGGTTATTCTGACTATTGCTTTCATCAACATTTTCCGGCGTGTCCCTATAGATACTCCGACTGTCCTGACAGTCAGAATAAATCTATTTCAGTTTTTTTTTATTCTGTCATGGTATTTTGACTGTTTTCTGATTTTCCCAGCTGTATGAACAATCAAAATTAGGTATTATGACTGTGTTAGACAGTCAGATTTTGTTCTGATAACAAAAGTCGGAATTGGTAGCAATTGTAGAAGTGATTAATGCAGGCCGAGGGCTCATTAAAAATATACAGTAACCACACAATCTCTAAATACATGTATTGAACAACAAATATAAATAAATAAATATATATATATATACGTGTGTGTGCGCGCGCATGCCTCTACACTCATTTTAGAAACTTACTCTAATATCGAAATACTAGTTAGAAGCCAACAAGAAGCATCAAAAGCAAAATCAATTTGTCTGTATCATGAAGATCATCATAAGGTATAATAGCGATTCAAATATTAGTTGGAATTTGGGAAACTTAAGGCAACAGATCCGTAAGCCTATAAGCAACTCACCACCAACCGAAACCAAAAACAAGACTTATATTATATATGCAATTCACTACTGAAACCAAAATACACCAAACACAAAATCCGGATAGAAGCCAAACCCAATCAAATCAAACAAGTCAGCCAGTCAACAACCAGCCCAAACAAATCATTAAGAATTTGTGGAGCTATCAATAATTTTTTATACAGCTTCCAATAATTAGACACCAACCCTCATTCAACATACTTGAATTCCCTTTGAGGAACTTTGCAGAAAAGACCCTCACTCAATCTTTTGTTGTTGGGTGACTGTCTAACATTTTATTTATTGCACTTGAGGTACTACACTCAAGTCTTTCTCCAACTGAATGAATCGAGTGAACTGGCCTCTCTTTGACCATACGTTCAACCATGCTCGTGTCTAACTGGCTCATTGTTCATAATTCGCTGCCTAACAATGAGTTGAGTTCACATCACATAATTTGTCATGCTTCTTGGAGCTCATGGAGCGACGAATTAATCTAGCCAAGCCACAAAATGAGCACCCCTCGGTCATTTCTACTTTAGTTCTTCTGTCAGTATAACATATTTGTGTTTGTATACATATACGGACCATGTTGAGCGATGTGAGCTGAGCTCCTCTTGGGAAAACACGAGTCAAACTGCAGCTCACCAAACTTGGCAGCTCTCGTAAGAAGGTTTGTTCTCTTCGCGTAATGTGGTTCGCGGGATGAGCCGAAATAAATGAGAAGTTCGTCTCGTCTTACAGGACCAACTGATAGGCCCTGGCAGTTGATTCGGTAAACAAAATCTGTAACATGATACAAGCAATAGCTTATGAAGCAAAAGACAAGATCTCTAATTCAAAATCTCAGCAGGTCATTTGAAATGACGTTAGATAAAGTGAGTGTACTGCAATAAATTCAAACTAGCCGTGCAGAGCCAATAAAGGAGTAGCTTTTCACAAATAAGTCATTTTTTTTCTTCTCTTTTTCCGCTCGTTCTGTCATTCTCCTGCCAGTTCCCTCTCTCTCTCGGCCACTAATTTCTCCATTACAAATCTTCCAATTCTCTCTGTTTCTCTCTGTCTCTATGGCTCCCTTTACGGGATTGCTGTGTCTTCTTTTATCTCTCTTTGTCTTCGTCTTCCTTCCGACCTCAAAATCATCCTCCCCTTCGACGTTTCTTCTTCTCCCATTAAATCACACAATTTCTCATCACAAAGCGCTACCATCTTTCCACCACCTTCTCAAGCTCTCTTCTGTACGTTCCGCTGCCCGCTTCAGCTCTCTCCGACACCGTCACGGCCATCACCGCCCCTCCGGCGTCCCCCTCACTGCCGGCTCGGACTATACCCTCCCTCTTACCGTCGGCCACCCTCCACAGACCATCCAGGTCTATTTCGACACAGGTAGCGACGTCGTCTGGCTTCCTTGTGCCCCCTTCGAGTGTATCCTTTGCCAGGATAAACCTGCTCCTGTCTCCCCTCCGTTCCAGCCTTCTTCGGCCTCTCTTTCGAGCGTCCCTTGCGCTTCTCCGGCGTGCTCCGTGGCTCACTCAGGCACCCCTTCGTCCGACCTCTGCACCGTCGCTGGCTGCCGCCTCGACGATCTGGAGACACAATCGTGCTTCAATCGGTGCCCAGCCTTCTACTACGCTTACGCCGACGGCAGTTTGATTGCTCGACTTGTCTACGGTCATCTCCGCCTCCCGGGCGCCGGTATCCGCCTCGAGAACTTCACGTTTGGCTGTGCGAGGACCACGCTTGCGGAGCCAGTGGGAGTGGCGGGGTTCGGTAGGGGCGCGCTTTCTTTCCCGGCTCAGATCGCTGTCCGCAGATTCTCCTACTGTCTGGTGCCCCACCGCTTCTCCTCCGTCAACCACCACCCATCTCCGCTCCTTCTTGGCCGGAAACCACCTTCTTCCGGCGACGACGAGGCCGGAGTCTCTTACACGCCGTTGCTCAAGAACCCAAGCAAGCCGTACTTTTACTACGTGGGGCTCGAGGGCATCCGCGTCGGAAACCAGTGGGTTCCTGCTCCGGAGAGTCTACGGGGCGTCGATTCCGCGGGGAACGGCGGGCTGGTGGTCGACTCTGGCACGACGTTCACGACGTTCCCGGCGGAGTTTTTCCGGCTGGTGAGGGAGGAGTTCGTGCGGGGGCTTGGCGGGGCCCATGAAAGAGCCATTGAGGTCGAGGCATCGAGCGGTGTGGGACCATGCTACTACGTGGCTGAAGAAAACTGGTCCAGAACGGTACCCGGTTTGGTGCTCGTCTTCAAGGGGAACGCCAGCGTGGCACTTCCTAGGGGAAGCTACTTCTTCCACGTCGGACAAGGTGGGTCCCAGAAGAACGGTAGGGCCCACGGTTGCTTCCTTGTGATGGGGGCCACCGATGACGAGGACGGAAGCGGGCCCGCGGGGCTGCTGGGAAACTTCCAGCAGCAGGACGTGGAGGTCATTTACGACTTGGACAAGGGTAGAATCGGGTTTAGGCGGAGAGACTGTAGATCCACGTGGGATGATGGCCTTTGACCGGCTGCTACCCCGCGATGGTACTCTCTTGTACGTAGCCGCTTTCACTGTGAAATTAAAACGCCAGTCAAACGCTTTTTTTTTTGTCCAAGAGTCATATACCTAAATGACATATATGCCCTTGATCGTTCTCGCGTGAGGTTATTTAGGTAATTAGCAGAAGGGGCTAGTTTCGTACTTTGCGGGTAAGGAGAGGATAAGATTGTCAGGTGGTGGGTGTGTTGATTATTTCTTTTTAGAAAATAAAATATCGTTCAGAAATAAGGAGGAATATAAAGGGAGATATTTTCACCAACTTGTAGATACGCGTCAGGAGGATGTTTCAAGCACCGTACTCAAATTTTAATCGCCCTGAAACAAGATGTAATTACAAGAGTACCATCGGTGCTGACTTCGAAGGTCCAAGCGCCTGTTTGGGAGGCAACATAGTCTCTAGGAAATGTTTTCTCACAAACAACGATTATAATTCACGACGCCATGAATTCGAAAATGGTGTATGGAAGACACACAGGGAAACTGTTTCCTATGAGATTTGGTAAACCAGAGATTCATGCGTGACACCGATGGGTGTGGGGTGCCTACCTGTCATTGGCAATCAAGACCTTCGAGTTGAAGGAGGTGGCGAGTTCGATACTCAGAGGGAATCCTTTCGCGTAAAGCCGAAGCGGCTCCGAAGCGTGCATTTTCTCAGGGAGAACGTTGACCTCAAATAAGGTGTCATTTTTCTTTTTGTCATGAATCCAAAGGCGGAAGAAGAGTAAATTCTACAGTTTAACATAGTTGTTTGGGTGTAAGTTTCGAGGAAAGCTAATGTGTCTCCTACCTCGTTGTGGAAAGCAGTGTTTGTGAGAAAACAAGTGTAAGCGTAAAACGAGATTCAAGTGTTCCGTGCATTAGTAGGTGGACTTTTAAATGAAATAAATTTGTGATAAGGGACACACGCATCTCTCTCTCTCTCTCTCTCTCTCTCTCTCTCTCTCACACACACACACACACACACACACACAAGTAGGGCACAATGATCCATGGCTGCTTATCTCTCAATACCGGCTTCTCAATGTCTTTCGCGTTGGTATAGAATCTTGGTCCCTTGGTTGATGTCTACAGCTCGATCTTGTTTCCAAGTGATGGCAACCATCCATGGGATACAGCTTCTTGTTTTTCTTGGGCTTTTCAATGAAGTCATCGGAATCCTTTTCTCGTGTTTGTTTCGGCTTTCAAACCACTAAAATATGACACGGATTCTCGAAAGTTGGGACTCAAAATCAGATTGATGGTGAACCAAACGCATAGCGGAAATGCACAAACCACTAGTTGGTTTGTGTTGGTGAAACCTTTCAAGGGGTAAAGCTTCTTCAGTACTACTAGGTGCAAGCTCACGGAAGGTCCAAGACGAAGCAAACAGTAGTTGAATGTGAAAGGGTTTCACATGAAGAAATTTGTGAGAAGGATTCCCATGAGAATGAGGTTTTTTGTTGGTTTTCAATTGGTACAACAACAACAACTAAGCCTTTTCCCATACTAGATGGGGTCAGGGATTCTTTGTTTTCACATAGCCCTATCATGTGCCATGTAAGCAGTTAACTCACAATAAGTTAGATCATTCTTTATTGTTTTTTCAACACTTTTGTAGTCATCCTCTACCTCTTTTAATACTTTTAAATTTTAGCTTTTCACACCTTCTTAAAGGTTCTTCTTTTGATCTTCTTTTTATATGTCCAAACTATCTTAAACAATATTCTCTCATTTTATCCTCTATTAGTGCTACTACCAAAATGTTGGTTTTCAATTGGAAACCCGAGAAATTTGTTATAGAAAATCTGGCATAAAATGTTTTGATCAAGATCTCACCCTTAAGTCCAATGCAAGCCCAGACTTCTAGTGTAGTAGCCGGAGCTAAATCACAAGTCGAAATACAGTTCTTCTCGAGGCGGAAAAATTTTCCTTGGATTTTTAAATCAGGTTTTGTTTTCTCGACATGAAATGCTTGTTTCCAACATAATGACATGCATTTCCAAGAATAACAAACAAGTTGGTTAGATTCAGAGTTCTCAGTTGGTCAGGTTTAGGCTGAACTTACTTGGATCCATATCGGGTTAGAAAGGATCCAATTACTAGATGGATTTAGATTCACTTTGCAGTCCCTTATTCCACGCAAACAGGATGAAAAATTCTCACGCAATCAAACCAGATTAACCGTAAAGCTTATCCAAATCAATTCATCTTCGGGTTGAATCAGATCCAATTCAGTATGGCAAACATTTAGCGTGTTAAGATCTGGAGATGACAAATTCATGTTCTGAGTTGTGTTCATGCCGTATCATTCTGTGTTTATGAACAGGTCAAGCATATGAACCTGAATTTTCTTGCTTATTTGAGTGATGATACAGTGCCAGCATTTCCGTGTTTCCAGACATGTTTATCTTCGATGATTTGAATTCCAGTAAAAAAACAAGTCAACCCACACAGGGTTCAATTTTTCCGTGTCACTTGGGTTCACATCGACATGGATATTTCAGGTATTCTTCGTGTTAAGATTTTCGAGGTGTATCTTATATAGCCAACACTCTATGATTGGCTTTGATCAATCATGGCTATCGGAGTGAGAAGCATGAAGATTTTAAGGGCGTGATCATCATTTTGTAATTCATCAAAAATTCCAGAATGACAGACAGAGCGATACCAATCAAGAGTCACATAAAATGAGGTCGAAGGACAGGTGTAAACTGGTTGGTTCCGGGTCCCACCGTGTACGACCCAAAATATCTTTGCCGAGTATGGACTTCAAAGAGGGGAGCTTGGACCAGGTTGGCGCTAGGAGCATGCCCTGACAGAGACCAGTGATGCTGATGCACGCATCAGTTACTCTGTTAATGGATTTAACAGATGTTGCATAAAAAGAAGTGATAGGTTCTCGAAATATGTACTCGGAAGAAAGGGATTTAGTTGTAGTGCACCAGTTCATCCAAGTTTTTTTTTTTTTAAAGCTATTTTTTCTAAATTTAAAAAGCAAAAAACATTATTTTGAATTGATATCACCTATTGTGTAACAAAGCGGTGCAAAAGTAGGATTGTAAGTCTCTGTTTTTCTTCACCATCTGTAGTGGGGAGTCAAAGACCTGCCAGATGAGCTAACACTTCGCGTGCGGATCAAGCATCCATGTTGCTGGTGCATGTGGTGCAAGCTTGCTTGATAAAGTGTGAGATCAATGGGTCGAACAAAGATGAAAAACAGCCATGGCGCCTTAGATCATAAGGGAATGTTACATTTGGCTATTTATTGATTCATATACAAATTCATCATTTCATAAACCTTTTCATTCAACCATCATTGATGAACCACATTCGAGTGAAGGGTCTAGTAATTATTTTAGGGTGGAGCAAGTAGTCCATGAAACTGTTTAGGGTGGTGCATTATGTGTTGTGCGACATGGTTCAACCATGGGCTATAGTTTTTTTTATTGCTTTCTTCAATTTTGGGTGGGGTGGATGCCCAACCTCGGGTCCGCGTAGATCCGCCGCCGACCTTGCTAACATGGAGGTCAATTTTGATACACATGGTCTATGGCTGGCTGTGAGCTGTGACCACCCATGTTGAGGACCATTCCTCATAATTTTGATAGCTTGATAAGGTAGGAGTGTGGATGATCATGCTTTGCTTGCTTTGACATCAATGGGATAAAACTGCACTCCCCTCTCATCTACAAGTCTAATTTCCAATACACCGAAAGTGTAAAAGGTATTACTTAGGCAGCCTTGCCAAACAAGTCCTTCCCTTACTGTAAGTAGTATAATTGTGAAATAATCTATGCATGAATTGGAGAATCAACCTAATAACTCACGTAAGGGGCTGCAAGGTCACCTGGGCAGCCCTTGGTGTGGCTCGGTTTGGCTTGTTCCAAACATGTTCATGTTCTGCGTGTCGTAGTCACATCGCAGGCCAAACATTTCAGGCTCATTTTAGGAGCAGGGCCGAATGGCCCGGTCAATCTGGCCCTGATATAGAACTGATGACCTTCAAGAGGGACCTCCAAGGGTTTCCTCAGCATTTCCACTCCCAATATGCGTACTACACATGTAGTGGGAAGGACTTACCGAGTCAATGAATCATAGCTGGGGGACTGTGGGAAACTATGCTCAAAGCTGGGTAATTTTGAATTCACCGGTGACGTCAATAATTTGTTCAACTGGTGTAACATATATACATATATATGTATATATATGAATGAAAGTTGAAGGATGTAAATTCCTTGCAAACTATATATTTTAAATCATCTCATTAAGGGTCATGAATGATTCAAATTAAAAATAAAAAAGTGAGAAAATACATGTATCTTTTACATGATAGTTGATTGCTTTTACTTAGACATTTCAAATTTTGTTTTCTATATATAAAGAGAGCATATATATATATATATATACTTTATTCACATGCACACTTTTTGTTTTGTTAAATTCAAATTTCAATTATCCATCAATACAAGATGATGATTGAGATTTGTTAGCATCTAATGTGCTAGCATATACTAGGTTATTTGTGTATATATGAAAATAAAGTACCAATTGAAACAAGTGATAGCATATACTAATATCTACACCATCTATCTATCCTAAGAAGTACATTTATACTTCTTGCTTTTTGTATTACCATGTATTGAGTAGGTCCAATGCAAAAAAAAACATGTTGTGTAGCCATGAGACTTAATATATCAAACATCCTCATCTGGGACTTTCTATTAGAGATGTCAAAATGGGCTAGGCCCGAGGGCTAGCCCGACCCCATCATGGAAAAATTAGGGGCCGGGTCAAAAATCTCAACCCATATTAGAAGCAGGGCTAAATGGCCCGTTCCATCTACCCCTAGGGTCGACGTGGGTTGGAACCCAATTCCTATCTACTTAAAATCCAAACTTAATTATAATAAGAAACTATGTATATACATATATATATATACACACACTACATATATGTACACCGACATATAATAAAAACTTTATATATGTGTGCATACACATACATTCATATATCTATATATACATATGTATATGTAATTGGAAAAACTATATATAATATATGTATGTATATACATATGTATATATAGTACATATATATACATGTAATAAAGAACTATATATAATAAAAATATTATTTAATTATTTGTATATTTATTTATATTGGCCAGCCCAACACAACAAAGGCGGGTCTGGCCAACATTTTACAGGCCCAGCCCGGCCCGACCCGACCCATATTTTTCTCGGCCCATCAGGGCCAGGGCCGGCCCGGCCCGTATTGACATCTCTACTTTCTATCCCATGCCTCGAACACTAGCTGAAAGAGAAGGAAGGACATCCGGATAACTATTTGGATCTAATATTAAGGTTTTCAACGTCCGATCCAGTTCCAGATAAATAAAGAACCGGTAATGTTGGAACCAGTAAAGCTTGGACCCAACTCGAATCCAATCCGTTGACATACTCTGCAAGGAGGAACAATGCGGCTGTCATGGCTTCCCTCTTCACTGTTCACATAAGCCGCAAATCAGCATTCCAAACTCTGAACCTTCTCCTCCCTTCATTCTCTTCAGCCTCTTTGTACGCATACGGAAGAAGGAATCACGCCGCAAACAGACAGATGAGTTCAGAGAGGATGTTCCAGCTGAGGGACGATCCCGCGACGGGCAACTCCGAATGGATCGTCGTCGAGGAATCCGTCGACGACGACCCTCCGGAGAACCTTTAATCCTAGACGTCCTATCTCGATATGCTCAATGATTCTGCCAGGAACAGGGCATACTATGAAGCCATCAAGAAGACTGTAAAGAAGCCTTGTCACGTGCTCGATATCGGGTATTGAAAGAAAACTGATGTTACCAACCTGTTGTTCTGGGTGTTTGGTTGTGTATTTGTTGGTTTTCCTGATTTGGATGATTGGTTCATGCGTTAGATTGTGAGTTTAGTTCGTGCGTAAGAGAAATACCGATGGTTGTTGTGCTTCTTTTGTGTTTACATGAATATCTTGTCATTTTATTGTTAGTTTTGTGGAGTAAGGACCACCTCGAGATACTCATGCAAAATCGCTGTATTAGGGTTTGATACCACGTTGAATATTGACTCAATCGTTAAAAACAAGAATCATCAAATAACGAGATACCCGAGAAGAGAATGAGGCCTCTCTATGTCGTTAAACGTATAATTTGAAAGACAAAAAATATCCCTCATTAGTAATAACTAATGAAGACAACCGGCTCCTATTGGATCAGATTCTTGCATGTGCATGTCCACAAATAAATGAAAGTGGTCTGCAGTAAACATGAGAGCCGAGTGCATAGTAAGTCCACTTACTTCAGTTATCCGTTTCACAGACATGACAAGTAGGCAAGCATTAGGCCCTTAAGAAGCCTTACCTTTGAAGTTCTATCTAAATTGGTATAACTGCTGGAGTTTGTATACGTAGATTAGAGATTGTTGGGTATTCTTGTTCTGTCTTAGCTCCTTTGAAAGTTCTTCATTCCCGAACCTCCTTTTTGTGACCGACTTGGATTCAGTCAGTTGCTGTTACCTGGATCATGCTTTGCCTGAGTTCAGAGCATGGAGGTTGACCCCCAATGCGTTTTACCTATTTTCCATCTTTATAGATCCTGTCGTAAGCAGGAAAACAAAAAATTTATCCATTTTATATGAATGCTGTGTATTTAGTATTTCCTATCCCAACCTGTTAAGATTGCTTGACGGCCTTGCTGATTTGCATTCAGAAAAGAGATTTTGGAAACAAGGAGTGAAGCTGTTGAACAGGCCTGTTTTTGTCAGGACAGATGGTGAATGCAAATTGAATGGGTATATATTCACTGAGGTGGAATGCACGTTTGATCCATCTGATGGCCAGCTGCTTATGAAGCATTCCTTTTCCTCATATTAATGGCCCTGCTTTTACTGCAGGCAGTTTAGGTGAGTGATTTATCACTTTTCATCAGTCTTTTGCTTGTCCATTATTATTTTTATGCACCAAGTAGTTTCTGTAATTAAATGTTTGCAGTAACTCTGCGAAGGAATCGAAATGGCTTCTTTGCTTCCTACCCTCATCGTTTGAGAGGTGGAATCATTTCTTGCATGAGTTCAATTCAAAGGGCAAGCAAACAAGCCAAGGAGTATATGTGGAGCCCAAGAAGGCTGAGCTTATAATTGTAGAAGTCTGTGACGTCTGGAAAAGAAGGGTAGAATGAAATCCACATTGGTGATTTTTGTTTCCAACCGTGTTCAAGACAAGTCCCAAGGAGAAAATCTTGGCAACTCTTGTTCCTAGCAATCGAAGGATGATGAATTGCCTTCCTCGCTGAGGAGCTGGCCCTTCAGTGCATGAACTTGCATCAACTTGTGCATCATCTCTTGTTCAAAGGGCAAGCTTTATGTAACTTTGCTCATCTTTGCATTTGAAATGTCGCTAATGACGAAGTCTGTCACAAAATGTTGGTAGCCATGAAAAGTTGCCGACATATGGTGTATGGATCTCCCAGAGTTCTTTTATGAGAAAGTTTTGAAAGTCTCATGAAATTATAGGAGCATGCATTCCTTCCTGGTAACCATGAAAATTTGCAAACGTATTGTGAGGTTCGGTTGAGTTTCGACCCAGACCCCTTTGAGCTTTTACGGATAGATGCTCCCGAATGCGATGTTGATTGGCTTGAAGCTATAAACTCATTAAAAAAGTTGGTAGTTTAGAATTAATCAAGTATGACCAGCCTGTTCAGATTATATTCATTCTATCTGTGGGAATGATAAGGGTCCTTCGGGAGTATCAGGAATATATATTCTTGAAATACCACAGCCCGATCTTTCTTGATGGATGATCAACGGCACTGGCAGCCTGTGCTTGACACATGAATAGGCTGCCAGTGTACAAGGAATCGTGGTGCCTTGTTGGCACTGTCATGAAGTCATCAATAGTTCATCAATAACGATTGGGCACCGTCATCAATAGCTCATCAATGATGATTGGACGCTAGCGTGGGAGAATATATGCGAGTATATATTCCGTGTGTACCTATCGTCCTAATTTTTTTTATATATGGCACTCTTTAGAAAACTACTGTATAACCAGCTGGTTCAACTCGTTCTTTGAAAACAAGCACCCGTTGAACTAGAACTTTTTGTTCAGTTATTTTTCTACAAGTCCCTGGTGAACCATGTATAATGCATTGAATGCATATAGTGTTCATAAGTCCCCTAATTAAGAGCCACCTCATGCACATAAAGACTTATAATCGAGTCTACATTATTCACTACCTTAATTAGCTACATAACAAGCACCTTGTCAGCTCCATCTTAAATGAAAAGCCACTACTTTAATGATCCTTTTTCTTAAATTTCTGAAAGGTCTTCATAAATGCAAATACAAATTAAAGCAGACAGAAAAGCTTACTATTGGAAGGAGTTCTTACTTTGAGTGGCAGAAAGTTTTGATTGGATTTGTTTGATTTTTATAAAATCTCTCACAAAATGCAAATACAGATTAAAGCAGGCACAATAGCCTACTATTGTAAGGAGTTGTTACTCTCTTCATCTAAATGCCTTCAGACTCCAGCAGCAAACTAAAAGTTCCGAGTCAAAACAATTACTAATCTCACCAAATAAAATTCAGTGCCTTGCATATGTATTTATATAAGAAAGGTGCTTGTGGTTTCCCCCACACACTGTTACTGACTGGCATAGCACTGCAAAAGACATTGGGTGTAAGAGGAGATCCAAGGGAAGATGGGAAGATCCCCATGCTGCTCAAAGGAAGGGCTCAAGAGAGGCCCCTGGACTCCTGTTGAGGATGAATTGCTCAAGTTGTACATCCAATCACACGGCGAAGGCCACTGGCGATACATATCGAAGCGAGCCGGTAAGTTCGAGGTGCCTTGTGCATTTCACTTGGTAAGAAGTACCTTGAGTGGGCATTCATTGTCATAAGGCCAAAGCAGCAGGATTCCTGCTGAGGGTTCGGCGTTGTTATTATTCTTGTTACCCATAAAATTACTGCACTTGGGAAGTTTCTACTCGAACACTCACCATGAAACTTCGACAATGTGACCCTCGCTAAGGGCTTATTGGGGGGACTTTAGCATAAACATGGATGTGATCCCATAGGAATCAAACTTAAATGCAGTTTGATGGTGAAGGCACCATCCTACTGCAGCAATGCGCTTGGGCTTGGCCCTGTAGTTTCATTTCTTCTTAAATTCTTATGGACTCAGTCGCCACTATCCTGATCCCATGGGAAAATTAAAATTTAACTCCAAAAAAGCAAGATCATCTTTTATTATTTCCTTGCAATACTTTCTCGGGTCCTATATATTAAGAACCAAAGTTAGATGGTGCCATTTAGAAAAGATAGGCATCAAAACAGGAATTCATAGTTTTGGAAATTAGAGGACGGGACATGTTGCAATAAGACTGCCACACAACCCCTCCTAAAGGTTGTGTTCTTTGTGCAGGATTGAAGAGATGTGGGAAGAGTTGCAGATTAAGATGGATGAACTACTTGAGGCCGGGCATAAAGAGAGGGAACATAGGTTCTGATGAGGAGGAACTAATCCTTAGATTGCATGGCCTTCTCGGCAACAGATGGTCTCTCATTGCGGGGAGGCTGCCGGGTCGCACAGACAATGAGATCAAGAACTATTGGAATACCCATCTTAGCAAGAAGCTCAGAAGTGAGGGAAGGGACCCCATCACCCACAAACCGATGCCTCTAGCCAGCCGCAGTTATCCCCAGCAAGAAGAACTCATCACCTACTTCGAGAAAAAGAATAGTTGCAGAAGGATCATATCTGATGCAAAAACAAACAGCACCAAGACACTGATTCCTTATACCAATGGACTCACCCATCAAAGTTGATAATAATAATCATGATTTAGAGAGCAGAAATGAAGATGTTCATGATCTCGATCTCTTCGAATCAGTGTATGGTAGGTCCCTCTATTTCCATTAGTGACTGCAATTTGGATTGCAATGGTGCATGTGAGCTCCCATGGGATAGCTATGGTACCTATCTGGATTCACTGATTGAATGCTACAAGATTGGTAATAAAAGTTGTGTTGGAGGGAGATGACGAATGACTGCAGCAGCAGTAGCAGCTCCCTTTGGAGGAGCCTCTACTGTTTGATTGCTTCTCTTATTTTTGAGATGCAAAATTTATGCCAATGAAGATTTCTTTTGATCTGCAGCTGCTAGTACATTGTGATCCTTTTGAAAATTTGATTGCTAGTGAAGT
The DNA here is from genome assembly GCA_036023115.1 of Brasenia schreberi. NCBI lineage: Eukaryota > Viridiplantae > Streptophyta > Magnoliopsida > Nymphaeales > Cabombaceae > Brasenia > Brasenia schreberi. The sequence continues at coordinate 17,625,450 of JAYKKT010000069.1, forward strand.
GCTTTGTCCTCTGTTGCAGAAGAGTGGCAATAATATTAAATGGATGCTGTTAGAATACGCATCGTTTCGTTCTTATCTTTCCATAAATGGTCATAGAACGAAAGACCGTATTCATTATAAATCTATCATTAAATAGTGAAGTTAATGTGACAACAGCAAACAATAAAATACCAAAAAGGTTAAGATACAAAATGTAGTAATTTTCGGAAAGTTGGGGTCAGGGGTTTAGCAACCACACCAGCCTGGCAGCGTTTAATCGGGTTGGATTGAACCCAATCAGGTCAGGTCTCGATTTGAGAAAATATCATCAAAACAGCAGGTCGGATTTAAGTCGGCTTGTTCTGACCCAAACCCAAAGTGACCCAACTCTTGCCGAGGGAATTTGCCATAAACCGGACTTGGAGTTGAACACTAACGTCATACAAGAATCCATGTAGCCGACCTCACTTAGTGTGTGCGAGAAGGTTCGGTTCTGGGTTTGGTTTGAGTCGATCCCCGGACAACCGAGCCTCCATCGGATTGTTGGCATGTTGCAGCAGCATGAGAAATAAGTTCAGTGAAACACAGAAAAGGAAACAGGTCGTTTCGGCTAGCTGCTAGCGGTTAGCTAGCTCGGTCAGTTCCTTGTAAAAGGAACAAAAGGTTGTTCGGTTAGTTGGGCTCTGATTACCAGCCATATCCAAGATCCAAGAAGGACCTCCCGGTAATTTCCGTTTGGCCCTTTCACCTCTCCATAAATTCCACGGCCGTTGTTCGTCACCCCGCCTGTTTTTCCTCAGTTTACGGAAAGCTTCATTTCCTTCTCTCTGCGAACAAAGAAGAAGAAGAAGGAAAAGGCGGAGGAAGAGTAGGAGGAGGAGAAGAAGCAAGCCATTGTCGATCGGATTTATCGGTGAAGATGGAAGGAATGAGCTTCGCGGGAATGAGGAATCTGTACGTACAGGCAACTCCCCCTCCCGATCTGAACAAGAACACTGAGTGGTTCATGTATCCGGGCGTCTGGACGACGTACATTCTTATTCTCTTCTTCTCTTGGCTTATGGTTCTCTCCGTCTTCGGATGCTCCCCCGGAATGGCCTGGACGATCGTACATCTATTTCATTTCCTCGTGAGTATCTCTCTTCATCCGTTCTTACTCTTGTTTTCCGTTTCAGTTTCGTGATTTAACCCGTGGTTCGGTTTTAGCGCGATCGGCATTTGTCTCTTTTGTTTTTTCGGTTTTCGATCTGGACTGAGATTTGTGAGTTTCGATTGTGGGAGGAGATCAGATCAATGAGGTTGAGATTTTAGTGTAGTGAGTTTTGGTTGCGAAGTCGGGTTAAGATCTCGGTAAATGCGTGCTTTTTTATTGGGCTTCCTGCTCGATCTTATCACATTGAATCGTAGTTTATCACGATAACGTGTGGAGAAGTTGATTTTCACATTTAATTGTTCTACATTGTTTCCTTTTGGTAGTGATCTTTCGACGTGAAAATTCTGACTCTTTGTTTTCATGCCAAATTATATTGTTCTGTCGGTTTTACAGGATGGTTACTCATTCATTTCGTCTTTTCCTGTCATTGTATAGATGGAATCTATGTTATGCTTGTGCATTTATTAGTTATCTTGAAAACCATTAGTGTATCGTGCTTATTGACTGTGTAGGATTGCATCATTCACCATCTTTTCCTTTTATATGCTTTGATGGTAATCTGGTCCTTCCATTAGGTTACTTATCAGTTCTTCCATTGGAAGAAGGGGACGCCGTTTGCAGAAGACCAGGGTATATACAACACATTGACATGGTGGGAGCAGATTGATAATGGGAAACAGCTGACCCGCAGTAGGAAATTTCTCACTGTTGTCCCAGTTGTGTTGTAAGTTTTTTCTCTATTCTGTTGTGCATACTTCTCTGAGATGCTACCGCATTGTCTTTTCAGATACTATGGCTTTGAAATTATTTAATCGATTTTATGAGTAATTTTGCAGTTTTATGCATTTATTCATATTTGTGATAGATTGCTATGTGCTGTAGATGTGTAGTTTTAACTGGACCTTGATGACTGGATTCCCTAGTCGATCCAGAGTTGTATGACCTCTTCTCTTCTGCTTCAGAGAGCTACAGTTTGTCTTGATTGTAGGAGGATCGATTGGATGCGCTTAATAAGGTGTTTTTCACCAATTGTGCACGTGATCCTTTTTAATATGCATTATGCTGTTATTGCTAGGAGTGATTCGCTTGGTTCCTAAACAACTCAAAATATAGGTTGATCATTTAAAGTAATGTTGCCACTTGTACTTATCTTGCAGCCTTTGGGTTCGACTACGGTGTTAATATGATACTGTATCTATTTGGTTCACATTGCCACGTGTCACCAACAATGTCGAAACATGAGGAAAAAGAGAAAATCTTCCATAGTATGTTAGTACATGAAATCACTCCGTGTTGTGAAGCCTCATTAAGTCTCTTGGGGTGCTCTCTTTTAGCAACGCACTGCACACTTCGAATGCATTAAAAAATGTGAAGCCTCATTAAGTCTCTTAGGGTGTCCCATTGAGAAATGCACTGCAGAGCTCAAAGTGAAAAGTAAGCAAGGTCTTTATATCTTCACCCGAATATAGTGAATCAATTGCAAATAAGGTTCTCACATCATGGATGGGTGTGGATAAAGAAGTTAGTCCTCGTTCGAATGTAGTGAACAAATTGCAGAGAGAGACTCTTCATTTGAATGTAGTGAACAAATTGCAGAGAGGGACTCTTCATTTTCACTATAGATGGATGCAGGAGGTAAGAAAGCTAGTCCTAGATAATAAGATTCGTATTGGTACTTAGAATATCAAAACATTGATTGACAAGCTAATGGAGGTGATAGATACTATGATTAGGAGAAATATTCACATTCCATGTTTACAAGAGATAAAGTAGATTGACGAAAAAACAAAAGAGATTGAGAATATATATTTTAAATTATGGCACTCAAGAAAGAGAAAGGATTAAAATGGAGTTGGTATTATGATAATGTAGTAGACATACAATGATATGATGATCAAATTATGATGTGAAATTAGTGTTAGGAGTAGAGGCTTTTAATATAGTTTGTGCATATGCAACCCAAGTAGGACTAGAAGATACTATAAAAAAAACATTTTGGGAGGAGTTTAATAAGGTAATTCAAAAAATTCTACAAAGAAAGATGATTTATTTGGTAGGAGACCTAAATAGACATGTCTCTAAAGAAGCATTAGGATATCAATATATCCATAGAAACTATGGCTTTCGGGATTTAAACGAGAAAGATAGGGAGATTTTAAATTTTGCTATAAGATAAACATTTAATTACTTATAAGAGTGACGTGTCACAAACACAATTTGATTTTTTTGTTTGTAGGAAAAAAGATAGATTATGTTGTAAAGATTACAAGGTAATTCTAGGAGAAAGCTTAACTACCCAATATCAACTTTTAGTTATGATTTTTTTCGTAAAAAGGTGGACAAAGAAGAAAAGAGTGCATAAAACTATTCAGACTAAATAGCAGAACCTCAAAAGTAAGAAAAAAGATATTTAAACAAAAAGTTTTTTAATGATATGCTTGAAATTATGTAAGTATACCTTTTGATACGTGAAACATGATGACTATACATATTAGGAAAGTCTCAAAAGAAGTGTTTGGTGAATTTAAGGAAGGCATACCAATACAAAAATAAGTTTGGTGGTTGAGTAAAGTGGTGAAAGATAAAAAGGCAATGAGGGCATGCTACAAATTGTATTATGCCGAGAAGACTAGTGAAACTTAGGAGTCTTTGGAGAACCTTCACATGCTATTTATTGATATAAAAAAACTTATAATAGGGTGCTAAGAGATGTTCTTTGGAGAACCTTGAAAAAAGAGGTATCTCATTGATATACATAAATCTTATAAGAGACATGTATGATAATGTAAAAACATGTGTGAGGACTAATGAAGGAATGACAAATTTCTTTGAAGTTAATATTGAGTTATATTAGGGATCAATTTTAAGTCCATATTTATTTATATGGGTCATTGATGAGTTAACAAAACATATTCAAGATGAAGTACCTGGGTGTATGTTATTTGTATATGACATTGTGTTAGTAGATGAGTCTAAGAAAAAAGTTAATAGGAAATTGGAACTATGAAAAGAAATATTAGAAAGTAAAAGTTTTCGATTTAGTAGAACAAAAACAGAGTATATGAAATGCAAGTTTCACATTTGGTTACTTCAGAGGAAATATAAATTAAGATTGCTCTATAGTCCCAATTTTCACACTCATTTAGAGCATCTTCGGACAATATTGACCCAACTAAGAAATTCAAGTTTTGCCAAGTTCGGGTTGAGTACCTTGTTTTTGTTGTATCTCAGCAAGGTGTGGAGTTTGGATCCAACCAAGGTTGAGGCCATTCAAAATTGGCTGATTCCATGGTTTGGCCTCCTTTTATTGGCGGTTTATTAGAAAGTTTAGCACTATTGCTACTCCTCTTAAAAAGGGAAGAAGAGTTTAAATGGGGATCAACTGAACAAAAGAGTTTTGACTCTCTTAAAGTGAAATTATGTAGTACACCAATATTGGCCCTACCCGATTTTGAAAAAGCATTTGAAGTAAGAATGTGATGCCTCCGGAGTTGAGATAGGAGGCGTACTAACCCAAGAAGGTTGGCCCATTGCCTTCTTTAGTGAGAAACCCAAAGGCAACGTGAATTACTCTACTTATGACGAAGAGTTTTACACTCTAATTCGTTTCCTATAAAATTTGCAACACTACTTAATCCCTAAGAACATTTTCATCCCTAAGGACATTTTCATTCATACTGATCATGCAACTCTCAAGTTTATACATGGCTAAAGTAAGCTGAATAAGCGGCATGCTAAATGGGTGGAGCACTTAGAAGCATTTTCGTATGTCTTGAAGCATAAACCTAACAAGCAAAATGTTGTAGCAAACACATTGTCTAGGTGGCATACACTTCTCACCATGTTGCACACCAAGTTGTGGGGATTTGAGCAACTTAAACATCAATATGTCAATGATCTACAACTGACCCAATTTTACAAGAATAACTAAGGAGCATCCCTAGGTTATTATACGCATGATGGGTTTCTATTCAAAACTAATCGATTGTGCATTCTGAAAGGTTCACTGTGGGAGATGTTGGTTCGTGAAGCCCATGGTGGACTGGCTGACCACCTTGGAGAAAATACGACCTTGTTTGTTAGTTGTTTGGGATGCTCTCTCTCTCTCTCTCTCTCTCTATATATATATATATATATATATATATATATATATATCTATATATATATATATATATATATATATATATATATATATATAGAGAGAGAGAGAGAGAGAGAGAGAGAGAGAGAGAGAGAGAGAGTCTAGATTTAAGGAACCCTCATAAATGGAAAACCACAAGGGACCCTTCATCTTCACCATTTGATTTTGACATGATCAATAATGAAGATTTGAATTAAATGTACTATTGTATCATATATTATTTTTTTTATTTTATCACCTCAACCCTTCATCTCAAAGATCAAACAGTAGTTATGGGTTCTTTGTGGTTCTCTATTTCTTTTGGGTTCCCTAAATCTACTAGACTCTCTCTCTATATATATATACATATATGTACATATATATATACATATATGTACATATATGTACATATATATATACATATATGTACATATATGTATATATATGTACATATACATATGTCCTTAGAAGGCAATTGTAGAACTTCCCTGTGGTTATTGTGGTAGTTCTTATGTGGTTGCACACACACACACACACACGTAGAGTATGCATATACAGGTATCAGTGTCCTACCATTAACATCTAAAGCTATTAGAGGCAATGATAAAAATGAACCTATATCAGTAGAAATTCACAGCTGCTACTGATCTAGATTTTGATCGAAATTTGTGATTGATTTGTCATCAAGGTTCAACTTGCAAAGGTGATAATTGCAGTATTAGACTTTAATGCTCATTGGAATAACTGGTTGTGGGTTGAAATAATAGATAATGATCAGAACTATTTATAGAGTATTGGAATTGCAATGCATTATTTGCTTCTGTACATCTTGATTCAATGGGGCTATTTTCTGTGAACATTTCTACAAACAATAGCAGAAAATGGATCACTTGAAAACAGTTGCTTCCAAGAACGAACTAGAATACGTTCTCTTAGCTATTTCTATCAATTTAAATAGTATCAATCTCATGCCATGCTTATCTTTTTGTTTTCTTCATGGTGAACATCTTGGTAGGTACCTAATTGCGTCGCACACAACCGATTATCGCAATCCATGGCTTTTCCTCAACACCATTGCAGTTGCCATACTGGTCATTGCGAAATTCCCCCACATGCACAAGGTGCGGATATTTGGAATTAATGCGGACAAATGAGCAACCGGGACTGTTTAGTATTTTAAGATACGTCTTCATTCCTTTCATTGAACGGTAAGTTCCTGTACAGAAATTAATATGTTGATTATGAAATCAACTTGGCTGTCCGTATATTTGGATCTTCGCTGCTATGTCTGTTTGGTTGTGGGAAGGGACAAAGTGGCTAGAGTGCGTTGCATCTGCGGTTGTACAATTTACTCAGGATCGACGACAAACTCAATCTTAATAAATTTTGTCATTGCCACCTCTTTTGTGTAAATCATAAGCAATCTGTCTAAAAGTCTCTCAATTTTCACTTGGAACTTTGTTTAATGGACTATACGGAACGAGTTCCAAGGCCGATAACATAAAGTAAGCGATTAATTGGTGCGTACGTCTTCTGATATTTACAAACTTCCATGCCGTTTCTTTGCTGTTTTGCTCCATACATTTCGTTTTTTCCATAGTTTGTTGGGTAGTTTCCTTTTATTGATATTGTATCGGGTTGGATTTGAACCCAAATCCAATTTGGTAGGTCTTGCATGACTCAAGCTCTAGTTTCGTCGGATCCCACCCTATTCCGACTTTCTTCATCCTTATCTGCAATAGCCTCACAGTCGCACAGAACACTGTTATGGTGTTGAGAGTCACAGTGGGCAAGGTGGTAGCTTTGTCACTTGCAAGTGGGCGACCCCACTAAGTTACTTGGTTCTTAGTTGGAGTTGCTCATCATAGAAAAATGAGGTGATTCAAGTAATTGTGGTTCTAGAGTGCATTGAATCACGTTACATAATAAAGTACAACAATAAGACTTCCAAAAACTAGCAAATTCTTGAAGGCATTTAAGGACCTTTTATTTTATGTACAATGGCCTTGGCAAGGCTGGCACCACGTTACGAAACCAAAACCAAGTCTGTCCTACACTAAGCCGGTTACATAGTTCTTCCTTGTGTTGCTAAACATATAAATGTACACAGCTCTATGGCTCTCTTTCCATGTGAAATTCATTATAGAAAACCAAAATATACGAGTTGGTCGTCCCAAGGTTTCCTCTTCCAACCAACCTCCTTTAGTCTTTGAATCCCTCTATGTCCCTTTCATGTTTGATCATCGAATAGGCCATATATTGTATTATAAGGAAGCTAGCTATAAAAGCACTAACTGGTGGGGCGTGCCGGCACCAACCCACCCGTGGGTGGTGGGGGTGGTTGCAATATAGTTGACCAAATCATTTACTTTTTGGAATAATTTTAGTCATACATAAATATGAACACTTGTTTTTGTATGTGGGAACCCATTAATGGTGTCCCACTTTTGCACTTGCATATGCGTGCATGCACACACACACACACACAAAAGGCTGATTGTATTTGTGTGCACTGCACTCTATCCTGAAAACCAGAGTTAACAGTGTTTCATATTACAAAATTAACTATATGGATTCATTAGAATGACTAGGAACATAAGAGTCGCCTATTTACATTTGGATTTATTAATTCTGTTTCTGTAAGATGGAAAATCTAAGGCCTTTGATTTTTGAATACTTTTTTTTGTGGCCATGATTTCTGAATACTTTGAAGTCTAAGTATTCAGCAAAAAATAAGCATAAATAATCGATTTCTGCATATAACTTCAACATAAAATTTACACCCCTATGAATCTTTTTGCCTATGAAGCAATCTACCCCTTGTTCTTGCACTAACGCGTTGCACTTGAGTGAACTTGACACACACAAATACGTTTACTATGTGTGTTTGAGCATGACGCGACCAACAGCAGTACTGAATAGCAACACCGAAGGCATGAACGTTGAGAAACCTTAATTGTGGTTGTCACGATATTAATGTTAATGGTGAGGTTGGGCAGTATCTAATATTAGGGGTGTGCAGTGAACGGAACTGAAACAACTGAAAACCGAATTCAGGGAGAAATTGACAACCGAAAGGGAACCAATTTATAGAACTAACTGAATCGAAAAATTTGGACGGTTCAGTTTTTGGTTATAACAGTTATTTTCTAAACCCTTGTCAAGGTTCAATGCGAGTTTAATTATGGGATATAGGGCACAAGTTTATCCAAAGATGAATGCAGTTAACACTAACAATCAATACTTTGTTGCCTAATAACATGAAAACTAATTTAAAACATAAATATTATAGTATATCAAAATATACTAACTCAAGCACAAAGCACATTGTATTATTATCGATCAGAAGGAACACAATTTGGTATATAAGAAGCTCTAGAATGCTGAGGGAACGCTTGAACGTGGTCATGTCAAATTTACAGTTTAAGCAAGGTATGAGATATTTTGCCTCTTGGAAATTCCAAAGGAGCTTTCTAAATTTATATACATACATGCACACATACAGACTTGTATATATGTATGTATGTATGTACGCATGTATGTGAAAAGCCTATCCAAATGAGTAATAAGAACCAGCAACCAAGGTAGAAAAGGCCAAACATACAATAAAAATCAGATAATTGCCCTGTTTTTCGCAAAGGAAAGCGAGGTAGGGCGCCTATTATCATGCCGAATCTCCTTTCCCTCTGAGAAAATGTACACCACAACAACCACAACCAAGTCTTTGTACCTTACACCGAGTAGGGTCGGCTGCAAGCTCTTAGTCGCCATTATGCTCGATTAGAAAATGTATCTGGGGCAATAATTCACTCACCATTATGTCATTAAGATCATTTTAAGGCTTATTGTCTTTGTCATCTCAATGTGAATTGAACCTTGTTCTGTTCCTAGAACAAGTCATGCTACGTCCTATTAGAGCATTTCATTTCGAGTGTCTAATAATTCATTACAGCATTACATATTGTTGTCTGTGCTTTTCGTTGTACTCTTTTGGATCTTTGTATCCGGAAGTCGAGTTGTGCCACCACAGGCTTACGTTTATAAGCCTTTGGTGTCCCTTTCACACAAAAGAAAAATTAAAGTGTTTGTGTTAGATATTCCAAGACTGTTGAACTTAGGTAGATTGACGCCTTCTCACCTTATTGGATTCATGTACGCTTGTTTATTAGCCATTTTCTAGTGAGAGAGAGATGAATTGATCTTAAGGGCAAGCAAACATCCATACCAATCTTGGAAGATTCCATCGAAATTATGCAGGCTATATATAATGGCTGCACTCTTGGGCAATGCTGCAACTCTGCAGTTCGCCCTTCCATCCTTGGTCCCAAGTTTGGTCGAAAGGATTGCGGTAAGGTTGCCAACAGACAGAAACTTTATTGCAGTGGAGGATAGATCTTCTAATATGAGACAATTGGCTGGGGAACTGTGTATTATTTATTGCCCTAGGATTCAACCGTGGTGTACATATGTTCATTAAATATATCATTATAAAGTGAGGGTTCCTTTTTAAAAAAAAATTATATTATTTATACATAGATATGTATATAATAAGAATATAAATTCAGTAAGAATATTATTTATATCCTTTAGTAAGTATATAAATATAATAATAATACTTTTTTTTATATTTTTAAACACTTTTATAACTTTAAATATGATATGTTTCTCAAAAGCAAGATAGACGGATAGCATGAGCATGTATTTGTTAGGAGTCGGAGAATGCGACCTCTCTCTCTCTCTCTCTCTCTCTATATATATATATATATATATATATATATATAAAATCCAGAATTGGTTTTCCACGTAGTACTCCCTGTTGCATCTTGAGAAGCTTTTTTCTGAAGTTTATCTTCAAAAGTTATTCGATGTCATGCATTGAAGGTTCCGTTTTTGTCACCAAAATAGAGACGGGGCACACTGATATCACCTTAGCTTCTTTCCCTTGATTAACGTATTTGATCTTTAGCGAACTTCTTGCGGCTCGTACGGTTGGTGAAGCTGCGGTGTCGCGATAAATCTCATCTTGAGACCAAAAAGTTTCTTCGCTGCGTGAAGGTTTGGATGGCGCTTGTCGTGGCGTCAATCTTCCAATACGTCACAACCACTTATGACGAATTAGGCGGCCACACAATTTGGGATGTGAAGACAGTTGTCTTCGTCAGTCACGACCGTAGACAAGGCTATCTATCTATCTACCACCTACACACGCATACATACATACGTATACATATACATATATATATATATATAGAGAGAGAGAGAGAGAGAGAGTGAGTGTGTTGCACCCGAAACACACCCTTGATGGTTTTGCTGAACACAAGTTGTGATTATATAAACAGAACCATATAACAGAACAATTTAAGAAAAAAAGAGGAACTCCCGGATTTCAGCTCTACAGTTTTACCGACGTGTGGCCTCCTAATTCGTGATAGGTGGCCGTGATGTACCGGAAAATTGCCGCCACATGAAGCGCCGTATCCCGCCCTTCATGCAGGGAAAGAACTTTTTCGGGTCACTCATATCCAAGGTTTCATACTGCTTTCACAAAGTTTCGAAGCAACTAATGTACCTGCCGATGCCAGCACCACTTATATAAAGATTAATTGAATCAAAATTAGAGTTCACACCCTTCATGAGGGGAACGGAATTGAAGAGTGTGAACGGAATTGCGATACATGGGAGGTTCGCACTCTTCCTGAACTTTTGTTTGTCAGCCATCTTCTGATAAGAGAGGTATGGATCTTAAGGACAATCAAGAATGCTTAACTCCAATAACGGAAGCATTGATAAAAATGTGGGATATAAGTTAGAAACAAACATATATGACTTGGATATATTGCAGTGCTTCTACTACTACCTACAGATTTAACCGTGGCCTATTTCTTTTGATTTTCTAAAATTCGGGTGGGCAGGACATCCACCTTGACTCAATGTCGATATGCTTGTGTTCATGTTTGGCTCTTAAAGCTTAGTGGTATGCTTGTGTTCCTTTTGTTATAATTACAACCGGACTTGAACGAGCCCATCACGGGATATGTACCGAGTTCAATGGCAAGCAACTCGGCTAATTTACTAGCCCTAGACTTCATTAGCGTTGGTTTAATATGGATTTTGGTTTTTAAGTCTGTGACTTAACTCTACGGTCAAAAAAGACTATCATGTCATGAATTTTCACCACCGAGATTTCCTTGACTAAAAAGTTAGACTTTGCCATATACTGCCGTTTTTCTTTAAAATTATACTAGTTTACTTTGCTACAACAGATGGTAAAGATCTGCAATCCAATTAATAATTGTCTTTGAGATGGACATCAACCAAACCGCATGCATTAAGATTACATTATGCACCAATAAATTAAAACACTGAGTCATCTCTGTACTCTCTTTCTCTCTCTCTCTCTCTCTCTCTCTATATATATATATATATATATATATATATATATATATATATATAGAGAGAGAGAGAGAGAGAGAGAGAGAGAACAGCAACTACTTGGACTTGTTTCTAATAAAGTGATGTAATTCGACATCAAATAAACATCGGCTCAAGTGATTTGCTTGTTAAATATGTATGTCGTTGCTTTGCTTTAATAGCTTTACTGACATCGAATCTGAGTTTGATGATGACCACCAACGTGAAAAGGTATCTTACAAAGCAGCTGTGAAACTTACAAATGCTGGCCCTTTATTCAGCACACTGCTGACATGCAAATAACCTAGAAAGAATTGAAATATGTCTTTGAACGGGTTGGACCTTGCTTGGATGTCCACGAACCACAGGATGCTGGTGCTAAGGCAGACCAGGGTGCATACAAAATGATAGATAGGGCTAGAGATAAGAAAACTAAAGATCTTAATTATGTTAGATGCATAAAAGACGAGGATGAAAAAATTCTAGTGGCAAATGATGATATAAGAAATAGATGAAAAACTATTTTTATAATCTTTTTAATGAAAATAAAGATGTTAGTATTAGTTTAAGAGATTTAGCAAAGTCATAAAAGTATATAAACCACAATTTCTACCGACGTATTCAAAAGAATGAAGTCAAAGAGGTTCTTAAACATATGAAGAGTGGTAAATCGGTAGGACCAGATAATATTCCAATAGAAGTTTGGAAAATACTACGAGAAATAGGAATCACTTGGCTCACAAGACTATTTAATGAAATATGGAAAAACCAAAAGATGCCCGAGGAATGGAGAGCAAGTACACTTATACCCATATATAAGAACAAGGGAAACATTCAAAATTATGCGAATTATCGAGGTATCAAGTTAATGAGTCATACTATGAAATTATGGGAAAGAATTATCGAATGTAGGTTAAGACAAGTATCAAGTACAACAGATAACCAATTTGGATTCATGCCAGGCAGATCTACTATTGAAGTGATTCACCTTTTGAGACGTCTTATGGAACATTTTAAAGTAAAAAAGAAAGACCTTCACATGATATTTATTGATCTAGAAAAAGCTTATGATAGGGTACCGAGGGAGGTTCTTTGGAGAACTTTGGAAAAAAGAGGTATCCCATTGACATATATTAACTTTATAAGAGACATGTATGATGGTACAAAAACATGTGTGAGGACTCATGAAGGAACGACAAACTTCTTTGAAGTTAATATTGGGTTACATCAAGGATCAACTTTAAGTCCATACTTATTTATAATGGTGATGGATGAGTTAACAAAACATATTCAAGATGAAGTACCTTGGTGTATGTTATTTGCATATGACATTGTATTAGTAGTGGAGTCTAAGGAAAAAGTTAATAGAAAATTGGAACTATGGAGAGAAACATTAGAAAGCAAAGGCCTCCGACTTAGTAGAACAAAGACAGAATATATGGAATGTAAGTTTGATCATTTGGTTACTTCAGAGGACATAGAAATTAAAATTGACACACATTGCATTCTCCAAAAGGAAAGTTTTAAATACCTAGGGTCAATTTTTCAAAGTGATGGAAGACTTATGGAGATGTTACACAGGTTGGTTAAAATGGAGTGTAGCATAAGGTATTCTTTGTGATAAGAAGATACCATTAAAATTAAAAGGTAAATATTATAGAGCAGCAATTAGGCCTGCCATGTTTTATGGTTCTGAGTGTTCGGCAGTTAATCATCAACATGTACAAAAAATGTTTGTGACAGAAATGAAGATGTTGAGATGGATTAGTGGTCATACAAGAAAAGACTGTATACATAATGATGTTATTAGAAACAAATTAGGAGTGGCACCAATAAAGGATAAAATGAGAGAACATCGTTTAAGATGGTTTGGACATATAGAAAGAAGAACCTATAAGAAGGTTAGAAAAACTAAATTTGGAAAGTATTAAAAGAGGTAGAGGATGACCACAAAAGTGTTGGAAAGAAACAATAAGAAATGATCTAGCTTATTGGGAGTTAACGGCTAACATGGCATACGATAGGGATTCAAAGAATCCATGTCGACCCCGTCTAGGAAAAGGCTTAGTTGTTGTTGTTGTTATATTTCTACATTTGAAGCTTTATAGATCTTATAATTTGATATCTCATGCTCGGTCCATATATTTGTTGGATCTTGCAGGCTTGACTGGGATAATCAGATTAGATTTCCGTCTTTTTTACCAAACTCTGAGGTCCCCAGCTGTTAATACAGGTTAACTTAGGTCAGGTTCGTGTCAAATTCAATTGATCACCTAACATCCCAGTGAGAGCCTTCTACAAAATTTCCCTACCAAGAAGGGTTTCCTTACACCTCTCTCTCTAAATACGGACTCCAGCAGTGTAATTCAGTTATAAGCTTCTTACTATTTTTCCAGAATATCTTCTTATTTGTTGCATAAAGAAGTGAGGTGCACGAACTAATGTATCAATACGTTTTCTAAGTGACCAAAAAACTGATTGCTACGGTTTTCTGTACTCTTCTTTTCGCTGCTTCATATTCTGATCTCACTGAACAATTTCTCTCTTGATATTTCATGGCGATATTGTTGATGCTTCAAATATATTTCATTGATCACGTTAAAATAATGGGTAGGTTTAACAACAGTTTCCTCGAACTGTTAGGTTCTGAAACTCGCAGATATAGAGCTCTAGAAGGCCTACTAGAATGCAGACGTGATCGAGAGACCCCGTTCCTGCGATTCCATTTCTGAGGTTTTGATTTTCAGTCGTCGTTCCTTCATAACCACCAGAAAAAATGATACCCTCTTCATTAATTAATTAATAATTATTTCAAAGTACTGAGATTTATATAAAAATGGCAAAAAGAATTTATTGATGCAACAATCCGACAGATTTTCGTAGTGTCTTCCAATCGACCGTTCGATTTGGTTCACTGTTTTTAATTCCGCCATTCATGCAGTTGCATAATAGGAATCATCACAAGGCATCATAGGCAAGAAAAAACAGCAAAAAGATAGAAAGGCCATGTGAGTATCAATTCTTTATCACTCCTATCGAGAGGAATGTCTGTGGGTAGACTAAAAATAAAGATTCTGGTAGTGGATTGATAGTTCCGGACACCCAGTTGCGCACATCTGCGGATATATAAAATAACAACAATTGGACTCCCAATTAATCACTTCACGAGTACTTAAAAAACAATTTAGAAATGATACTATCCATGACAGGTTGCACAAAGAAAGGACTGCGGAAAGGAAAAGGAGAGATTAAACGCAAGAGAAAATCACAAACCACCATGAATGCTTTTTATGAGTAGGGATCTGGATTAGGGTTAGTGGGTATCTTATGCTTTACGAGGTCGCTTTTGCCTTGAAAGATGATCGAAATGTTGTTTTGTTTTCTGGTGTAGCCAATGATGAACTTTCTCGTTCAGTGGCGATCATATGATTTGCATGAAACTTCTGCAGCCTAACGATGTAAGATCGAGTTTACAGAAGTTACGCTCACCTTTGATGAGCAAAACTTACAAATATGCAGATAATGGAATTCGTAGTATAACAATGTCTGAGTAAAAGAGATCACTTGACCATTATCCACTAACTTTTTGGGACACTGTTACCTACAAGTTCAACTAGAGAGCTTCCAAAAAAGCGTAGAAACCAACAATAATGTAAATGTCAACGACTCCATGAGTTAACCAAAGCACAGTCACACATGCGCGCAGAGAGAGAGAGAGATCATATTCTCATAGAATAAAAACTCTTCATAAACAAACAAATAAATGCGGACTCACATAGTCGGTAAGACATGATCCCAGGTCATCAAGGGCACTATCTTTTCTCAAGTCCCCCTCATCTCGTTTCATCTTTCAGTGTCAGATCTTCTAATTCCCATCATAGAGGATCTAAATCCTCCACCCTCCAAATAAAGAACTTCTGTATTCCAAATCTTTTTCTCACGTCACTTTAGGACACCCAACACCCACTCAACCCAAGAAAACAACATAAGAAGCCCAGCTAAAAGAAGCCTCAAATGTAAGATGATTAGAGAGAAAAAACTTGCAAACTCTTTGCCTGTTTCATGTTAATGCTATGCACCATCATAATAAACCATACCTATCTTCATCTCACGACCATCATGGAATGATCACCATCATCACATTCATGTCCAAGCCACTAGTTGTAGCATGCGGAATTTAAGGGCCATAATTAGGAACATGAGTCCATGGTGCTCCTCCAAAAGCTCCATTCCAGTATCCAGATGCTTCTCCTGGGATCGAACCCACAAGTGAAGCCTGTCTTAGATCTTCTAGAGTAAAACCCAATCGTCCATTCTCTGAAATTCCTTGCAAATTTCCAAACCCAGTAAATTCATCAGCTGGACTCCTGAAATCATTGAGCCCAAGAGGTGAAGCACCATACAGCAGGTTGTTGATAGGCAAGAAAGGGCTCATACTTCTTGTGGGAAGGCTGTTCCTCATCAAATCCATAGTTGAGAGATAAGAGGAAGACAGGTTCTCATAATCAACAGCATCAGATGAAGCCAGGCTTTTGTAATCTTGTGGAGGTGGGAAAGTCAAATTCAGGTCTTTCCCATCTTGGGTATTTAGTGGATGTGAGGAATTCAGGGAACTAGCAGCAGTGTGATCAGCCAACCTCTTGGAAATCGATCTCTTGTTCTTTCTAGAACCGCCTCCAACGGGCACGTTCCTCAAAGACCCACCTTCAGTCCAGTACCTCCTGCAGGTCTTGCAGAAGTAGCGGGGCTGAGAGAGGCTGTAATTGTTGTAGTAACAGAACTTTGTGTTTGTGGAGTTGCACCGCGGACAGTTTAAAGCTTGCTCCTTCTGAGGCCTGCCTTTTTTTTCCAGCAGTGGCTTCGATAAGCATGAAGAGGATGAGATTAAGTCCGCCATGGTAGGATTAATTGCCCCTAATCCCGTTTCCTGGACCGCAGAGAGAAACGAAAACGTCAATATTGATGTCACCAACCCAAGTCGAGGCTTAGGTCAAGTCCTCGATTCGAACAAAGTATCATGTATGAAAAGACAGCCTATTTAATGAAAGAAAGTGGCGCCAATCTTAGGATTTCTCTGGTTTGGACAAGGAACGAAGTGGTGCAAACTACTTAATTCTAGCGCCGATCGCGCGAACTCTCTCCCTCTCACGCGCACAAGCGCACACACAGAAACAAATACATATAGATATATCTGAAGCCCAGTTTGTATCTCTCATATAAACAAGATTATCACAATCAAATCGACTTCTTTACGTGCACACACACACGGAGAGAGAGAAGAATGTGAACTTAATCCTGGAAACCTTTATGATAAAAAAATTTTGTTCAGAAAAGAACCAGTACTGCTTGCACGTCGATTTGCATAAGAGGAATTACCTGTGGCCAGGGCGCCATATCCATCATGGATCAAAGCAACCGTATTGCACAGTTCAAACCTTAAAAGAGAGAGAGAGAGAGAGAGAGAGAGAGAGAGAGAGAGAGAGAGAGACGAACAGCGAGGGGTAAGTGGGGTTTATGTACATGGTGGTTGTGTGGTGAAGCCTCGGCCCGTCCATTATCAGCCAGATATGTTGAGAAAAGGAAAAGATTTTCTCCTTATTTTAAGTCAAAAACGCTCACACTCCCAATTACTTGATTGTTTCTGCTCTAATATTCGTATTCAGAATCAAATTGCAATTCTTATCATACATCAATAATAATCTTTCACTTCGTTGCCACAAAAAAAAAAGATATGTGCGTGCGCGTGTGTGTGATGGGAGAGAGTAGCAGCCGGTCCCACAAGCAGGATGAGTCGGCAAGGGACTCACATGACAACAAGAACCGCTGTCCGACAAGCAAAAGAGGGATGTGGGACCCACCTAAGCCCATGTGAACGTCCTTCACTCTATATATTTTCATATGAATTTAATTTCAAACAATTCATTTTTATGGTTTGAATTGAACGCCCAATTTTAGTATTCAAATACGACACAATTAATTGGTACTTTCTATGAATGGGTAGTTGCAATGCAAGCTTACGAGGAGTCGCAGCCTACCTAACTCCACTGGAGCGTGCACCTTCTGTTTTCTTGTGAGAACGGGAAGCCGACGTAGTCCCCACTCATCGTTAATATTGACTTCAACCACACTAGTCTCACACTACATTGTTTGCACAGCAACACTTCATAAAAATGACACACACACACACATATATATATATAGAGAGAGAGAGAGAGGGAGAGAGAGAGTGAGAGGTGGGAGAAGAGAGTCTTAGGTGTGTAATCTTATACAAATATATGTATCATTCGATCTTTAAAATCAATAACAGAGATTTGAATTAAATGTATCATTTTACTTTACATTTAATATATTATTAAATATAAAGTAATTCAAATCTCCATCGTCGTTCGTGTAAGATTATGCAGATAAAACACCCTATATGTATGTTGGTGGGTGTGGACATGCAGAGATCGCAATGGCAATATTTCTCAAGATTCATGTGGAGAATTTACATTTATGTGGAATCTTGCTTATAATTAATTCCATAGCACTTTGATCTTATGATGAGTGATAATACTCAGTTTGAGTAATTCATAGTATTATATGTAAATGTTGGCAATCTAAAAAATATGTATCTGTCCAAATTTGGTAAAAAGTTGGTTGAGCTTATAGATTTTCTATTTATCTAGAAAGAGACGACCTCTCATGGTTATCTCATTTCACAGAGGTTTTATTTAGGTTTCAAAGACAATATTTATTACGAAGCTAATGTCACATCAACAAATAAGGCAAGGCTTTGGTACTGGTGTGTCTTTCTTCGATAACTCTTTCTGGAGTCAGTTTTTGGTTTAAATGATTATTACTTTGATAATATAAGATTATCTTAAAATATAAAAATAACTTATTAGCCAAAATAAAGATATTGAGATAGATACCTGACATAGAGGAAAGACTTTTGTTTCTCAAGGCTTGGTTGGTTCCAATTGTTTGTTACTTGCTCCCCTTAAGCAAAGCCTCAAGTTCGAGTCTTGTGAACGAAGAGAACCAGTGCTGAGAAAGCTTTGCCCCTGTAGTGAAGTCGGGGTCCTTCGAGATACAGGCGGTATACTTCACAAAAATAAAAATAATTTGTTCACTTCTTGTTTAGTCAAATGGTTCTCGTGATCATTTGTTTAATATGAAAAGTACAAATTAAATGATATAAAATGTGTTGTTTGATGAAAAGAAGACAAATTTGTGATTTTTGTGTCCAAAAAAAGTATTCAAATAGGATTGAGGAAAAGTAGAAGCTGCTGATAGAACAGTCAAACATGGAAACCCTTTTCTCTAAATTCAAGATTCTTTATAAACCATCAAAACTATCCAAGGATATATAACAAAATCAATGTGGTTTGTAAACCTAATACATGAATAGAAATGTCAAAATGGGCCTGGCCCAAAGGACCAGATGTTATATATATATAAACTATACATATGTATAGATATGTATGTATATATATACATGTAATAAAAAAACTATATATATATATATATATACATACAACAACAACAACTACAACAACTAAGCCTTTTCCCATACTAGACGGGGTCGGCTACATGGATTCTTTGTTTCCACAGATATCTATCGTGTGCCATGTTAGCAGTTAACTCCGAATAAGCTAGATCATTCTTTATTGTTTCTTTCCAACACTTTTGTGGTCGTCCTCTACCTCTTCTAATACTTTCCAAATTTAGTTTTTCTAACCTTCTTAGAGGTTCTTCTTTTGATCTTCTTTCTATATGTCCAAACCATCTTAAATGATGTTCTCTCATTTTATCCTCTATTGGTGCCACTCCTAATTTGTTTCTAATAACCTCATTATGTTCAAACCATCTAATCACCTCATTATATATATATATACATACATACATATATATATATATATATATATATATATATATATATATACATATATATATACATACATATACATATATATATATATATATATATATATATATATATATATATATATATATATATATATATATCCCGACCCGATTCACATTTTCTTTGACCCTTATTGACGTTATACATAGAAATCTATAAAGAGAGGAATAACTTGAAGGCAACGTCATGCCTAATTCCACTTCAATCAAGTCTCCACACAATAGTGCCCTAAGGAGGGCACTCTTCTTAAACAAGGTATCAGTGGGAACCTAGCTAGAGGCTCACGGGAAGTAAGGAGATCCATTTAACCCACCAACTTCTCAAATAATGACTAATTCCTTGGTCTCTTTTGTGTGCAATTGGGAGGCTAAAGCCTGATGTACGCCCCTGGTATTGAACTCATGACCTTCTGCTTGTGAGTGTAACCATAGCCAAGTGAGGAGTTGCTCTTTCTGCAAAAGAATGACTAATTCATTATCAAACTAAGGGGCCTTTTGGAACTAGGCCAGTGACCGGAATCTTTGAGATGCTTTGCGAGAGTGGATTGGTTTTGGCATTTGCTTGAATTCATTTCAGCAATCAATGAATATGAACAATTAGAGTAACTTGCAGTATACGTAGCATACTTCAAGGCATTTGGTTTGCCATCGTTAGTTCTTTGTGCAGCATCAACAAAGATTAAACGTTCAGCATTCGGAGTTTCGGTCATCCGGCAGGGAACTCGACTCACCATATGCAGGTCATCAGTTCGACTCCCTGGGGCTTGCATACTTGGCCTTTGTCACAAAAAAGATAAAATATTTAAAAGATAAAACTTGGTGCCATTATATTAGTTGGTTTTGTGCCTTGATATCACAAAGGAGTATATTTAGACTTACATGCTAACAC
Organism: Brasenia schreberi; assembly: GCA_036023115.1. Classification (NCBI taxonomy): domain Eukaryota; kingdom Viridiplantae; phylum Streptophyta; class Magnoliopsida; order Nymphaeales; family Cabombaceae; genus Brasenia; species Brasenia schreberi. Next base: position 17,645,910 of record JAYKKT010000069.1, read on the forward strand.
AACAAACAGATGGAGCATAATGCACTGCTAAGACTTGGTTTTGGGGTAATAAGGCAGGGCTACTCCGTGCCCCACCCTTTTGTGCAACAACAGTGGCTGAACTTGTGACCTTAAGCTTGATGGTTCTTTTGAGTGAAAACCCTGGGCAGTCTCAATGTTCAGAAACAGATCATGTTAATAACTCTACCAAGAAGTACAGAAGAAGAGGAGAAGTTTCAAGTGTTCAATGCATCTTTAACTTGTTCATCAATGTCTTTAGTGAATGATGATCCTGTTTATTACTTAGTAGGTTCAACAGAATCACTTCACTTCAGTTGGATGGAGTTGTTAATAGTTCCAGATCGGGTCGCATTTTACAAAACTAACTAACCGGATGTGATATCAATTTGGTTCCGCATCGGATCCGGTTAAATAAAGCCCCACCAGCATGGACACTTCTCCAATTCAACGTTTGTAAAAACCACATTAGATTCATTTATTAGTTAGATATGTTTTGTAAAAGAATACCCATTTTAGCAATCTAGATAACACTATGAGTGTGTATATTTGTATGTGTAAAGAATTCTACGGTCCTCCCGAATGACATACTCTGAAATAATAACAGTTCAATCAAGGGTGATCAATAACTGAATAACCAAACCAAACCGTCCGAAATAGTTCAGTTCGGTTACCAATTGTTCAATTGATTAATTTGGTTTGATTTGGTTATTGAGCCAAATTGACCGATGTACTCTTGAAGATGGTCATTAATTGTAGAATAAAATGACAATGTCTTGAGTTTAAGTCCTCTCAATGGAGAAAACCAGCGCTAGGAGAGCTTCAACCCCAAAGTGGGTTCAACTCATCTCGAACCAGATCAGTTGGGATTCAGGGGGCTTTTGGACACAGTAGAGTCTGCCTGACCTCTTCATAGACCTAATATAGCTGAGCTCCGATCTAGTACCACAACTCCAAAGTGGAAAGTGGACCTAGACTTTAACAGGATCCAAATTAGGTTAAGACTTTTACACCCTTACTGTAATGCTTTAGGTAATTCGTGCAGTCTGCCTACGTCACCAAGACACCTCATAGAGACACGCGATACTCGCGTTTCCAAAGGGGCACGACGAAGTGTCCGGGTGACAGCCGATGGTGATGAAGAATGATGCTGTAGATCATGATGGGCATGGTCGTGATGGCACAAGAACAGCCAGAAAACGCCAAGAGAGGAGTCAGCTTTGGTGCTGACGTGGACTGCACTCCCACGTGGCGATTAGGAGACCCACGTCGATGCAGGTGGTAGGTGGGGCTACCGACTGACACCGCCAATGGGAGAGCTCCTCCCACGAGATTCTTTGCTTCGCCGGGAGGGGAAAGAATCGAGTTTCTGTGGGGTCCAGACCTTTCAGTGGCTTCCCACTCGTTGAAAGAGAGAGAGAGAGAGAGGAACGAGATTTAAATTACTTTCAAGCATATGATAAATACAAAAATACAACAATGCTTTTAATTTAAATTTTTATCATTGATCTCAAACGTTGTTGCTCTACAAAAGAGGTTTGAGATGCACTATATATATTGATCGGTTCCTATCCACTGATGTTATTATGTCATTGTTTTTTAGAGTATTAGTATAATAATATTATTTTTTATATTTTTTAAAATTCTTAAAAAAATTAAATTATACTCATATTATTAAAAAATAATGGTCAAACATAAGTGAATAATATTAATGATAGGAAGAAACCACTTATATATATGTATATATAGAGAGAGTGATTAAATTTGCTTGATATTGCTCAGGCCGGTTGTTACTTTTTAGGGTATGTGTAAAAAAAGTATCCTATATGTTTTCTACAAAATCTTTAAAACCTTTTTAAAATACACCAATACCACTAAAAAGTAAAGAATGAGCACATCAATAGTAGGCATGATCCAATTTTTCTTTCCTTCTCTCTATACGATTTCATTGGTATAATCAACAATAGAGATTTGAATTAAAAATATCATTATGATTTTGTACTTTGTGTTTAAGGCTTTTTATTTTATTAGCTCAATCATTCATATCAAAAATTGAGTGATGAAGATGATTGTAATGCATTTATGGCTATAGAGAGGGAGAGAGCACACTTAGTGTGTCCAAATAAATATCAACTATCAATATTGAGTGGTACATGGGTGAAATTTGAATTTTAAAAGGTATACTTGAGTCACACATATATTTTTATATTTTAATTCAAAATTTTCCATGGATCACCAAAATTAATGGTTCAATTTGTTTGAATATGCTGACAACATAGTGTATGAGCATATACTTGGTTCTCTCTCTTTATACATACATATACACATGTATATTTGATATGTTGGTTTTATGTAGGTTATGAGTTTCAAAATTGAACCAAATCGAGTTAACTGATTTTTCTTTAGAAATTCAAAACAGAAATAAAACTAAACAAAAGAAAAAACAGAACCAAAAAAGGAAATTAATTTGTTTTCACTGATTTGTGGTCAACCCCACCCCTTCTCTTTGAGAATAGGGCGATATGCTTCATTCATACATTTTCCGTTAGAAGGAAGCAACACGACCAAGCAAGTGACCGACATTCATTTGCATGGTACCAGACCCAAACCAGCTCGAACCAAATGGACCAGGCATTAGTCAGCTTGACAGAGTCAAGTTTCCGAAACCCTGAACATCTTTCACCATTCTAGGGGATATGTTGGACTCCCATAGAGTATTTGTATTTCAAAAAAATAAGTTTGAAACTGACTCTAGTGGTTTTAAAACCGGAACTAGAACCGCCCTGAAATCAGCTGATTCGAAACCGGAACTGAAACCGAGCTCAGAGCGGTTCAGTTCCGGTTCTGGTTCCAGCATGTCTAGGATAACAAGCGCCCTACTTGTGCCAGATCGTAACTATATGTACATATATATTACATATACAATGTAAAATCATGGCTAGGATTGGGTTACTTTATATATATATATATATAGAGAGAGAGAGAGAGAGAGAGAGTACTGGATTAGTAAAAACTTGTTAGACAGAAACATATGCAGTGGGAAGTAGAATAAAAGCTTTTGAACAAATTCAGATCATATGGTATTCTACCACATCTTGAGCAATTTGCATCACCCTTCTGCAGCAACAGAGCAAGCCTGAGTAGCACAGAAAAAATGTCTTCAGCGTCATTGCATTATCATTAACATAATCAACAATGGAAAACGTAAGAACTAGTTTAATCATTTCAATTCATTTTAAAACATTTGCATCACCCTTCTGCAGCAGCAGAGCAAGTCTTAGCAGCACAGCAAAAATGTCTTCAGCGTCATTGCATTAAAATTAACATAATCAACAATGGAAAACATAAGAACTACTTTAATCATTTTGAACCACTTGCATCACCCTTCTGCAGCAGTAGAGCAAGTCTTAGCATCACAGCAGAAATGTCTTCATCGTCATTGCATTAACACTAACATAATCAAAGAATACAAAACATAAGAACTAGTTTAATCACTTCAAAAATGTCTTCAAGTTAACTGCTAATACGGAATAAGATAGAGCACAATGACAACCAAGAATCGTTTAGCCCACCCCACTTGGTGTGGGATAAGACTTCGTTTTGGTTTTAACAGTTGGTTGACTTCATTTGTTTCATGGTTGGCCTAAATAATTGTTTGCATGAAATGGAGCCTTCTAATAATGTGGATTCTTAGAATCTCTTACTTCCATTTGTGTTGAGTGCTTCAGTGTATGGTTCTGGTCCAAATCTGTCTGAAGTTCCTGATATTTTGTTCACACACAGGAAACCAAAGCATGGATCCGGAGTCACATTGCAATCCACAAGATTTGCTGCTCAATCATGTAGAACAAACTGCAACAACAGCTAAGCCTTCTCCCATACTAGACGGAGTCGGCTAATGTAGAACATATAACATAAATAGCTAAATGTATGGAACGATCACTACTCAATTGTTAGACACATCACAGCCAAATTAATGATTAGCGACGAGCATGAATCATACAATAGACAACAGTCATGAACCTTTTTACTGCACCGCAGGACTCGATTCTATCTACGGCAAATCATTTGTTCCATTCTCGGGAGCTAGAAACATGAATAAATAAACAAATAGATAACTAAATAAAACCCAAATTGGTTTCTTCAAATAATGCTAGCAGAATCCCCTACAGAAAGACACGAATAGAAACATAGCGCACATTTTTGTTCTTTGTTGCTGTATTGATTTGGGATATATTTCATCATACTAATGCCATCTTGTACGTGTGAGGATGTGTGTGTGAGTGTGCTGGTAAAGCTTAATCATTACATTCTTGGTGAATCTTTGTAATCTATTAAGCAATATATATGACTGGATAAGCTTATACTACATCAAACTTCATGTTCCACTTCTATTGAAACCTTATAATCTCTCCTTTGCTTTTCCAGCTTTTGCTTTCTTATGTCCTGAGCCTCGATCTTAATCCAAAGCTGACTTGATTCGAGTTTACAAGCAATAGGATGATGGACGGCAGTAAGGGCTTTGTCACAGCCTTGCCTTGCCTAAAAGGTGATAATGCAAGACATAAGATAAGACAAAGGATAAAGCTAAAAAGAACATACCATTGGTTCTATTGTCGTCCTCTGATGAAGTAAAAACTTGTTAGACAGAAACATATGTAGTGGGAAGTAGAATAAAAGCTGCTGAAGTGGCTACATTCTACAGAGATCAGATGAGGTATGTAGCATCCTCTCGAGTCGACAAATTCAGATCATATGTTATTCTACCACATTTTGAAGCATTTACATCACTTTCTGCAGCCAGGCTTATGCACAGCAGCAGAGAAAGTCTTAGTAATATAGCAAAAATGTCTTCATCGTCACTGCATCAACATTAATATTCTTGCTTGCAGCAATTGTGGCTTCTGGATGGAGGGTTGACGACTGCAGTTTGCGTCTTTGATGCACTGTCAGTACATGTGAGAATTCTTAATTGTCTTGTTTTTAATGTGTTTAAGAATCTAACCAGGAGTTTGTCGTTTATGATGGAGTTTGGGATGTTTTTTTCTACAAAATATGTGATAAAGGACAGATTTCTGAATCTTTGTAGGCAGAAAGCTAATTTTAGTGTCTTAATAATGTGTTATATAGTTTTGTGACAATTATCTCGATGCCCAGGCCATGGTCTAAGCATGCAAGTGACCATCGTGCCCTCTCGTGTTCTTTTACCCAAGTTGGAGCAAATTTCATGCAGCTAACAAGCCATGTTTAGCAAGCTTTGATCCTCTTTGCTTTTCTTTAGCAGCTTCTGGTTATTTATAGGGAAGTGACTTCACTCTACCAACACTTTCTTCCTCTATCTTTGGGCAGTGCTGCTGTAATGGCGTCCAAGACATTTCTTTTGGGTGCCCTTATCATGGTGCTCCTTCTCTGCTCTTCTCATTCAGGTAATTAAGACCGTTGATTTCTCTCTCTCTCTCTCTCTCTCTCTCTCTCTCTCTCTCTCTCTCTCTCTCTCTCTCTCTCTTTAAATTATTATGCTTCCTCGTTGTTATTTCCCAGCTAGAAATAATCTAAGTTTGTGTGCGTCTCCGTGTGCTAGCAGTATGTAGAACTAAATGAGGATTAAGATACTTGGAACAAGTCTTGTTTGTGCACGTAGGACTTAAAAGATACGAATGCGTCAAGTGGTTGAAGTTAGTGCTTTGTAAACTAATTTGTGGCATGTTTGTGTGCGTGTCAGGGCTGAGCCTGGACCCTGGGTCATGTGAAGTGAACCTGGGCCCATGCCAAAACCTGAAAGATTGCCAGGATAATTGCGGAAAGAACCACTATGACCCATCAGAGGCTCAATGTGAAGTCGATCCGGACCACCCTGGTGCATTCCGCTGTTGCTGCATCCCCTGAACTCCCCCCACCCACAACCTGCTGTGCCTGCTACATGGCAAACTTTGTCACGTGACAAATTTTGAACCTAAATTTTTTTTTGACGTACTCGTCGGCCCGTGATAGCTAGAACCCCAACAGATTCTATTAACTCATGTTCCTACACAACTTCTGTACAGCTGCGCACGTTCTCCTTACGGAATCCCTTCACTCGCGACTTGCTTCGGCTTCTTGGTCTGCTCACCTCAAGAACCGCAACTGCAAGTGCGTACGAAGGCAGGAACGGCTCCTTTGATCTATTCATCCGATGTTACAAACCATAACAGAACGTCATAACACACACATCACCCACATACAATGGAATGAACTGAACTTCGCTTTCACAGAACATAAACATGTTCTACAACTAGTTAAGGTTACACCTGAACCATACAGATGTTACACACCCGCCTAGCTAACTACGGTGGAAGGCTACCCAAAACAGGACACGGTTCAGCTACACATTGTGGCACTTGGCTTCACCTGGCTGAGTCACAAGACCTCGAGGGAATCATCGGCTGCCCTCCTCAACAGCCACTAACCTGCTGATCTTCATGGCTACACTCTTCTCCAAGAGTTAGCCTCAATCAATGCTTGCTACAACACCGAACGACCGGCTACCCCAGCGAATCATCGGCTGCACAGACCCAAACGGTGGTCTGCTGCACCTTCACTCAGCTGCCCCATCTTGCTGCACATAACCGGTTGCAAGAGCGCGTTCACCAGCAAAGCACCACGGCAGGTTCCCTTCCCTCCTTCAGCACCAAGTGAGATGCGGCTGTCTTGCTGGAGAAGGAGACTCGGCTGACCTGGAATGTCTGCAGAGGGTGTCCGACTGAATCTGCTGCACAAAGGAATCTGCGGCCTGCTGCAATCTGCTACCGCGACCCTTCCTTCAGCTACACGTGAACTGCAACCTGTGCAGAGGGCTTTTTCCAAGAGACAGCCCAAGGTTCTGGCCAACCTTCATTCCTCGACTCCACTGGAACTTCAGTCTTCACGGGAGCACCCGCACTTCAGATAGTTCACGGCGGAATCTGCAAATCACCGTCAGTTGCACTTTCTCCCAAGAGACTCGGCTGCAGTGGAAAATCCACAACTCTAGTCCGCAAGTCCTCAACCCTCGAGCGTCTCTCCTCTTCTGCGCTATCCTTCAGATGATACTCAGTTGGTTGTGAGGGAACATCCGCAGCAACTTGCCACTGAGCTTTCCTTCACGAGGACCACAGCTTCCGCAGAGGAGATCAACCTGTTGCAACTGTCCGAAGAGCACTTCTGCTCTTCGGTTCTCCACGGAACTCCAGCCACCAGCTGCGGGAACTTCTAGCACTTCACGGAAATCTCAGCCTCCTCCCCAACGTGCTGCGGCTGCTCTCTTAAAAACGTGCAGAACAGCTGCAACCGCAACTCTGTTGTGTGGACATCTAGCATCCGTTTCTACCATTTTAGGAGATGGCTGCCTCATCCACCTGGCTGAAATAACCGCAGCCCCCTCTACAGGCTTGGGGTAACCGTTTCCCCCAAGCAAGGGATGGTTACTCAATAACCGTTCCCTCCAAGCTGGTGCTGCTCACACTCAGTTCAAACATGAACTAGCTAGCACCCGATTCAAGCCACAATGGATCCACAACCGATCCAATATATGAACCGATACAAGACCCAGCCAACAATCGACCAAACCTAGCTAACCTAGTTGGACCTAACACACACCACTAGACCTAGCCCACTATGAACCGACACCACACTAAGAAAGTTACACACACGACTCGACTTAGCCCAAGTTCATAGAACACACCCGGGCTTTACAACGGACCGAATACAATATGTTTAACACATACATGTACAAGGGAGGTTTACATCAATCGGCGCATGCGTCTACGCCCGTGCGTCACCTGGCGCTCATGCTCTCTGAAGCCATCGGACGAAGGATGGGAACGGGTGCGTGCGGACGCGCGCGCCTCAGGAATCCGTCCTGTGACAAACTTCGATACATAGCGCCTTCCGCGCGCCTCAGGAATCCGTCCTGTGACAAACTTCGATACATAGCGCCTTCTCTATGTTAATTTGCTAATATGTCATGAACAGATGGATCATTGGAGATCCTTACAATAAGGAAATATTCCATCTCTCTCTCTCTCTCTCTCTCTATATATATATATATATATATATATATATATATATATATATATAAACCAGTCCACCCATTGCTTGTAAGTAGAATGTAACGTCACAAACTTTAAAGGTTTTAAAAAAAGGAAGACGGATGATGTTATTAAATTGATGCTCTCAAAAAGTAATTTTTAAGAATGAGTGAGATAATATAAATTGTGAGTAAGATCCAATCTCTCTCTCTCTCTCTCTCTCTCTCTCTCTCTCTCTCTCTCTCTATATATATATATATATATATATATATATATATATATATATATATATATATATAGTGGTGGACTGATAATTTTTTGGGGTGAGATGCACTTATATTTTATGTGAGGTGCACATATTTCATGAGCATAAAACACATGTATTTTCTTATATACAATGAGTCTACCAAAATATATATTTATTATGTTGACCTATTTGGTCATAATTGAACTGATTTTAATCGGAACCAGCCTGCTCACCCAATTTGGCACCCGTGTTAGGCAGAGCAACAAGATAAGCATACACTCAAATATCAAACTCGTGACGCTGAAAGTCAGAATCAGTGTATTCAGCCTTTTGTGCATGAGGCGATGAATTGTCACCTTCCTCACAATCAGCACATACATTTCCAAAACCATCTTCTCTTTTGGTATTCTTCTGAGTTTTCAATACTCATTTTTTGTCTCGTAACTTTCGGTTGTTTAATTCGTTTAGGCAATGGGAGTCCAAGGCCGCCGTCGAGACTAAGATGAATATGAACTCATGCTATCCCCCCACCAATAATACCTCTCAAATACGTTTGTGGCTGAGCAAACACCAACATCACATGAAAGCCATACATCTTTTTTTTTGGGTGGTGGTGGTGGTGTGGGGGGGGGGTTGGGGGGTTGGGGGGTTGGGGGTTAGAAGAAGAGGCCGAAGCCTAACACACCCGGGCATGCATCCTTTGGGAATCTAACTCCGGACCAACAACAATGGCACCAGAGCGCTCTGCCGTTGAGCTACCGCTTTTGGTGTGAAAGCCATACATCTTTGTTGGCCCGTTGCTGTTGGGAGTTTAATATGGATCTGCCGATTCAAATGGATAGGCACCAAACTTGCACCCTATATCCGGTTCTAACCTTCTTGCATATATTGGTTTCCTCTTTAATTGTTGATGTGGTTTGAATTCGTGTTGGCATGGAGATGACTTGACGGTTGTGACACGAAAAACAAGATCCAGGTTTACTGTCCTCACCCCACCTTGGGTCGTTCTGTATCTGCCACTGTGTCACTGTGACGTGTCATGGATATTACCACGTCACCTACCTCCAAACTTGTTAAGCCTCCGCTTTAAAAACTTGTGGAAATGAGAAATGTTGTGTTTTTGTTTTTTGCGGCCAACAATAATCTTCCTCTTTTTTTTTTTCTAAAAGTGGTTCTGTGGGAAAATAAAATTTGTTTCCTATGACAGACTACGCTGCCACGTAGGAACGAACGCTTGCGTGGATCCACGTGGCGCCGTATATATAAAGTATTCTGCTACGTCAGCATTGTGCGATTCAAGTGTGGCCAACTCGTTAAATTAAATTAATAAGGACTGCAAGCACTTGACAGAAACGTGATGGATTGAACTTTTGACTAAATAAACACATAGATTAAAGTGGAAACCAACGGAATCTCTGCGGACCTATGGCTTGCAAGTGGGTCCATTGGCCAGGCTCTGGCTCGGCTTAGTTGCTCATCTTTCGACCCAAACATAGTACGCCTGGTCGGCCAGCTAGGTCTCAGTCAAAGTCAACATCAGACCCAGGACGAGACCGAAGCCAGAAGCACGCACCAGGAATCGAAGTCATGACCTTTAACTTGTGAGTCGACTCCCTGGCCAGATGCGCCATTGCTCATTTGCACAATTTAAGTATTTAATTCAAAAGGTACGATCAAGCTTATTGTTTACTTTCCGCATTCTTTATAGATCCAAAAATGATTCATGTAAGTTCCAATTGATAGAAATGATGCTAGATTTTGATTTTGCAAGTCAATGTGATTGGACCCTAGTTGTAGAATACGAACCTACCTTTTCAAAGTCATCCGTTTGAATAGTAGCAGGTTGTGAGAGAGTTTTGCTGAGCCGAGCCAATTAAGGCAGAAATGAGCTCAACCGAGACACAGGACCCGGACCCTGCTGAGCTCAGAACCCTTACGCCAACCAGACGTGATTCAGAAACTCAAAAGGTCGGCAAAGTACAACGGTCAAACAAAGGCTCGTTTAGCGCTGTAGGAGAGAGAAAGAGAGAGAGAGAGAGAGAGAGAGAGAGAGAGAGAGAGAGAACCATCTTCTTACACGTTCACGAGACGGCTGTGATATAAAACTTCCTCAAATTAATTGAATCCTTGCTTCATCCTGCCACCATCTTCAATTCTTCTCTCTCTCAGAGTACCACAAAAACCATTGAGGAAAACCAGAAACAAGTCGTTGCTTTGTTATTTCTTACTGTGATTTCTCATCTCTACGAACCATCTCCAATGGATGGTCCTGAAGTTCCTCCGTTTTTCATCTGCCCGATTTCTTTGCAGATAATGAAGGATCCTGTTACAATCATCACTGGCATAACATTTGATAGAGAGAGCATCCACGATTGGTTTTTCTCTTACAAGAAGAAGACATGTCCCGTTACAAAACAAATCCTCACAGACCGCTCTCTCACGCCTAACTCCACCCTCCTCCGCCTCATCGAATCATGGCGCACTACCAATCTCTCCAATATCAGCAATGAGGTGACGGCCAAATCTTGCCCCACCATTGATTTAGAGGCTATTAAGAGGCTTATGGCCGAGGTGGAGATGCCATGTACTCAATCGAAATCGCTCAGAAAGATAAGATCTTTGGCAAAAGAGAATGAATCGAATAGGAAATTAATGGAAGAATCAGGTTTGGCTCTAGTGATGGCATCTCTTGTCGTAGAGTATTATACAGAAAGGCTAATTATAAGCCAATTCGAAAGCGAAATCGCCGGAGAAGAAGCTTTGAGTGTTCTTTCTATTCTTCACATGTCACCAGAAAATGCGACGCAACTGGCCAACATAGGCCTGATAGAATCTTTGTCATGGGTTTTGCAGAGAGGAAGTTACAATGCTAGAGCCCACGCCGCCGTTGTTTTGAAATCCATCTTCAAATTGGTTCATCATAATTTGTTCATGGATCTCGGCACAGAACTCTTTGATGGAACTGTTGAGATATTGAAGGATCAAAACTCGAATCAGGTAACAATGGCAGCTCTCTCTATCCTTATGGAGGTCTGTCCATGGGGAAAGAACCGGATCAAGGCAATCGAGGCTGGCGCCGTGCCGGTGATCATAGAGTTTCTTGCTGAGAATAATGAAAGAAGAAAGTGTGAAATTTCATTGGGTGTGCTTGAACTGCTATGCGGAAGAGCAGAAGGAAGAGCAGCGTTTATATCTCACCCTGCAAGCATTGCAGTGGTTTCAAGGAAGATCTTTAGGGTTTCTCAGGTTGCAAATGAGAAAGCAGTGAGAGTTTTGTTGCTGGTATCTAAGTACTTATCGTCTCCTTATTTGATTCGAGAAATGATGGATATGGGTGCTGTTATGAAGCTGTGTATGGTGTTACAAATGGATGGCAATTTGAAGACAAAGAAGAAAGTTAAGGAGATCCTTAGCTTGCACGGTAGATCATGGAAAGCTTCTCCTTGTGCTTCTCTCTATGGATACCCGTCTGTGTTCGAAGCAATCGGCGAACTCAGTTGATGAGATTATTGGCATTGTTTCCTGCTTCCACTCGCAATTATTTAGTGTTTGTGACCGATAAGATTTTAAACCAAAGTCCAGGAGAAAATACTCATTGTTTGATTCTTTAATTTAGCATCTGTAATGTGCAAGTGATAATTGTTCATAGAAAAGTATATTGTACATAAACCCAATCTAAATTCATGTATTAAAATAGAAGAAAAAGGATTGACATTTTTTTCTTTTAATTTGTCAGAATATATTCAGAATGTCTGTGTGCGCGCGCGTGTATATCATAGAGTATGATATATATGAGGGGTGCATGGACATGCATGAAAGGCGATGCAGGACACACCCTTCAACTTCTACATTTAGATCTGTCACCACCTCAAGTAAGAATTCCAATTCCCCCAAAGAGAATTTCCTATTCTCTTTGCAAGTGAACTCGTGAAAATTTATCCAAACATACACCCTAGGTCCTTGAAATCCATGAAATATTAGAGTTCCAGTATGACAAAACATTTCCTGGTTGAGATTTTCCTGGGAAAGAGTTTCTTCAGTCCGGAATTTCCAGTTTTACAAACGATTGAAGCCTTTATTGTTGTTGTTGGTAAGGTTTAGTTTTGGAGCAAGCTTCATGCGACTCGTTTATAAGACTATTTAATTGTTTAATATTAAAAATTATGAGCTGTAGAATTTAAGTGGCACTAGCTCTGAAGATCTGGTCCAGTACGTAAGTATAGATCCAGGTTAGGAGCTGGTCATGAGATCGTAGTGAACAAGGTTCTTCATGCAATGGAGCATCTTTCCTTGTGTCACAATGACACGAGGACACTGCGTACATGTGAAGCTACTTCTTTTTTGAGTTATTAACCAACTTCCCACTTAGCATATAAACACTTTGATATATTATAAAGTATCAATAAAAAATGAATATACAAGCCCCAAGCCAGAACCCAATATAATCCAATTATTAACAGATGCGGTTTGAATATAGATTAAGACTAATCGGATCGGATATTGGGTATTTCTCATCCTTTGACATTGGTGTGGGCAAAGTAGGGGAGCAACTCAAACCCGACCCGGCTTACTTGTAAATCGGATTTCAATTTCTAAAAGATGTAAGAATAATATCAATTGATTTATAATATGATTAGCGTTTGCCTATCGGCCTTAATGCTCAATTTTAAGCTAACACATTTTAAAATAATGGAGACCTCTTTAGCAATCTTTTATATCGTTATTTTCCTTCTGCTCTGAATGCAACCATCCTACATTAGCTGCAGTTGTCCACCATGATGCAGCTGTGGCGTCGGCCAATTTCAGTTGATGAGAGCCTAGGCTTAGAACCATGGGCTGATCAGTTGGATTCTTTTGTACATTAAACCATATGGATTAATTTATAAATATATAATTAGTGGTGGTGGTGAATCTACATTGAGCTGAGGGGAAATCGGAATTCAAAATTAAGTCCGAAACTATGGTGAGCCGGTTGGCCGGGCTGTCATTCTTGGCCATTGACGGAGACGTTTATCCTTGGTATTAAGCCTTCTTGTAGTAAGAAATCGTGTTACTTATGATTTGATTTTCTGAATATTCTTCCGTTCAACTTCTGACGTAAGATTACCAAATCCAGCAAATCATCTGACATAGAATGGGCAACCACCCTACGTTACATCTCAACGGCCCAATTCATGAGAGCGTTCGAATCCTGATGGTCACGATTTGACTTAGTATGAAAGTCATGCTTTCGGCCTTGAATGTTCAACAATTGAAAATCAAACATCCAAAATAAACCACTTCTGATTTTCAATTTTCAATTGCACCAAAAATGTACCATAGCCAGCTCATAATGTTTGTGATTCTAGGGTTATATTAATCATTATGAGCCAATGTCATTCACGGTGTTCGATTGTTATTTTTCGGTGACATAAGTCAAATAAAGTTATTCTTCATGATTTGTTAAATACATATATAATCTTCAAAAATTATACTCATATTCTTGAAAAACAATTGCTAAACCTAAATTAATAACGGAAGTAGTAGATAAGATGTGGTTTATATAGATATAGATATAGATATAGATAAATACTCAAACTTATATGCATCAAATGTAAAGTACAAAAAGTATAATAATATTTTTAATTCAAATCTTTAAAATCTTTACCATAATATTTGAGTATATTTGAGCATTATTGTTTGCTCTCTCTAAGCATGTGGAGTTGACAAGAAGACTTCACTAAGCAACTTGCTCAGAAATTTCCTGTCATCGACAATTCTCTTTGAAAAATGATCAGTTGTGATCGCCATTCCAATTGCGAGATGTTTTATTTAGACATATATCACCGTGGTCAACGTTGCCAAGGCTCTTCAAATTGCAAGAATTGATCAAATCTAGAACTGGACATGGTCGACAGACGACATATTAGCAAGAACCGGATCTGGAGACATATTTGAATGAACTAATCCAAGCATTGGTGCCAAGGCTCAAGGAGTTGACCTACTTGGAAAAATGAATGCAAACTGTTGCCCACAGATATTGACGTCGACTTCGTTTTCTCAAGACCTGATCCAATTAGTGTAAATTGTCAATGTGTTGAAAACCAATGGTGGTGATCAAACCGTTCAACTTGGTTAAGTCGCCAAAACGTCAATTGGTTGAAAACCAATTGTGCATTGGATCTGCTTGTTCATTTAATCAATCTTAATAGAATTAAATGGTAATCCATGAGGCGATTAACCTTCTAATGTGTGGTAGAGCGTCAAGAAACAAGAATGTGGAATAAGAATTGTGGTCAGAAATCTAATCACTTGACAGAGATGGCAGAGAGTGAAATGTTGTCTGTAGGAGTAAAATTTGAAGAGATGCAATCTTCAGTAAAACCAAAATAAAATGAAACTGCTCGCCGATTCGGCGAAGAGAACGCTGATATGCCGTCCTCTTCATCTTGCGAGTGAAGTAGCTGATAAACACAAAACGGAAACAAAAAGCTTGGAGAATTTCAGGTTAGCGCCAATGGCGGTTGTCTTGCCAACGTTGCCACCAATCTTTCCTCACCTCCCCACCTACGAAAAGTACGAGAAAGGCATTTCCTTGAAGCTAGCCACAGCTAGTGACATCTCAAGTGAAGGAATTTCACCAAAGGGGACGCTCAGTTCAAGTAGTTATCTTTCTCTCGTTGACTCATGCGAGTGCCTTCATCTGGGCAGGCAAATTCATGCTCATACTGTAAAATCAGGGTTTCATTATAACCGGTTTCCGGAGAATAGGATTATGGTGATGTATGGTAGGTGTTGTGTGGAAGATGCATACTGGATGTTCCACAACTTGGTGAATAGGGATCTGCATTCATGGGTTGGCATGCTTAGCGCTTATGCAGAAATGGATGTTTCGAGGAAGCCCATAAATTGATGCAGCTTTTGATGGTTGAAGATATTGAACTTGAGTTTTTCCTTTTCCCTGTGGCTTTGAAGATTTGCGGTGCTTTGGGTACTATCGGAATGGGGGGGAAATTACATGGGCTTGTTATTAAGAGGGATTTTGTATCGAATATTTATGTGGGAAATGATCTAATTGATCTATATGGGAAATGTGGTCTGGTGGTTGATGCACAGAAAGTGTTCGATAGAATGTCTAAGAGGGATTGTGTATCATGGTGCCATGGTCACAAGCTATGCGGCTAATGGTGTTGTTCCTGGGGCATTGAGGTTTCTGAAAGACATGGGAGTGCAAGATATATAGCCTAATCTCATTTCATGCAGTGCAGCCATCAGTGGGTTTGTGCAGAACGGCTATGAATTTGATGCTCTTGAATTGTTGCGTCAGATGCAAGCAGATGGGATCAAGCCAAATGCTAGAACTCTGGCAAGTGTATTGCCGGCTTGCGCGAGGTTGAAGAGTATTTGCATGGGCAAAGAGATCCATGGCTATTTAACGAGGCAATTTTTCATGTATAACCCTGTTGTGGTTAATGCACTAATGGATGTATACAGAAGATGTTCCTGCATGAGCTATGTTGAAAATCTCTTTTGGCGATTTTCCACAAGAAATGTAATGTCTTTTAACACGATGATCGTTGGGTATTTCGAAACTGGGGAAGTAAATGTATGTGTGGACCTTTTTCGGAAAATGGAAGTGTATGACATCAATAAGATTAAAATAACTTGGAAGTCGATGGTCTCAGATTTGTAAACAATGGAATGTATGATGAGGCATTGAAGATATTCAGGCAAATGATGGTTGAAGGGTTTGAACCTGATTCTTTCACGTTGGGTAGTGTTCTTACTGCTTGCGCAGATCTGTTTGCTATTAGCTGGGGGAAGGAGATTCACTGTCAAGCAATTTTCACAGGATTGGAATCCCATCCTATTATCCGTAGCGCTCTTATTGAAATGTATTGCAGATGCAACGATGTAGCAACTGCTCAGTTATTTTTTTATGAAACCAATGAGAGAGATAGCTTAATGTGGAACTCTATTATCTCTGGTTATGCATGTCCTGGCGATAATGTGCATGCTCGTAAGCTCATCAATCAAATGAAATCAGAAGGGGTTGAACCAAATATATTCGCACGGAATGGTTTGGTAGCTGGCTGTGTTGAGAACGGGGACAATGTAGCTGCTCTGCAACTAGTGTCGTACATGCATTCTGTCAATTTCAAGCCTGGCATTTACACGATATGCATTATTATATCGGCTTGCTCGAGGATAGCATCCATAGAACAAGGAAGAAAGCTTCACGGGTATGCTATTGGGCATGGATATGATAGGGATGTCTATATTGGTTAGTTCTCATTGACATGTATGCTAAATGTGGAAGTATCAAGCATGCATTTATAGCATTTACCAGAATATCTAAACATAATTTGGTGTCCTAAAATGCTATGCTTGCTGGATATGCCATATTGCCATCTTCCATGAAATGCAACGGGTTGGTATTACAGCAGATTCAGTCACATTTCTTTCTGTTTTATCTGCATGTGCACATTCAGGGCTGGTTGATGAAGGTTGGAGATACTTTAAACCGATGGAGGACTATGGTGTCCAGCCAACACTGAAACATTATGCATCTATGATAGATTTGCTAGGTCGAGCTGGTCTGATAAGAAAAGCATATGAGCTGATTGAGGGGTGCACTGCTTAGTGGTTGCATAGTTCACCAAGAAACCCAACTTGGAGAGATTGCAGCTCAGAAGCTTATAGAATTGGAACCATGGAACGGTGCTAACTATGTGCTTCTGTCCAACTTGCATTCCTTGGGAGGGAGATGGAATGAAAAAGCATAACAAAGAAGGAAGAAAGGTTGTTGAAGAACCGTGGTTGTAGCTGGATTGAGGTTAATGGCGATATACGTTCATTTTATGCTGGTGATCTTTTTTATCCCCTATCAGATGAACTCTATGGAACTTTAATGATCTTGGCATGTCATATGAGAAAAGCAGGTTATGTACCAAATACAAATAGAGGTTATACATCAAGAACAGAGCCATTATATATTTGCTTGGAGCACTGACTCGCTTAGAAATTATGCTTGTGACCTACTTTCTTTACTGAACAACCTGTATGAAATTTAACGGACTAAACTTGATATTTGAGAAAAGGTTGATCTTTTTACTAGTTGCACCCATAGGACGAGCAAACTAAAGGCCAAAAAGAGGATAAGAGAGAAACTGCCCAAACAGTACCCAAGCAACGTCTACATACATAATTTCGTTTTTATTTTTGAAATGTTATTTTGAATACTGACTTGTAAAGCATATAATGCATATGTGATTGCCTCAAACTACTTATATTATCTAAAACTGTAACCATATTTCTAAATCATGTGTGTAATATATTTTGAAACTTGTAAAACGAGACCAACGGTACCTTACGGTTAAAGGACTTCAAATGAACAGGACAATCGTAAGATGATAGAATATTGGATTGAAATATCCAGCAACTGGAACAACCCTTCCTAATATTATACGTTCACATAAAGCAATTGAATGACTGTAAAGTAGTAACAATAAAGCAAATGCAGATGTAGAAGACGAGCTTCCAAGAACCTCAATTTACAGCGGTTGAGATATGTCAGGCAATTTCCACAGCCTCAGTCTCATACCAGGAACCTCGATTTTCCGGATATATGAAATTTATCTGAGCAAAAGAGAGCTATATTGCCCAAAAATAATCTGCATTATGCAGCTCCATCTTTAGTTAAATGTGCTGATATCAGTAATTTGACAATTAAGGGTCCAACTCAACAAAAAGGCTTGCATGAGGGTGCAGCCCAGCATCTCGCAGCGACAGTTGATACTTTTCCAAACTGTAGACAACTCGAGGAAAGTTCGAAACAAGTTTGTACTTCTCAGCATTCAAGCATCCCAAGGAATCAACATAATCGTAAAGTGACTCAATTGTGGTTGAACTCTGAAACTTCCTTTCTTTGCGTTCTCCAGTCGGAAAGCGGACAAGAACCTGGTCAGGAGATGAAGATATTCTTTGAGTACAACCTCCAGCAAAAAACAAAACTAATTGCCACATTAAATTTGACAATAGCCAAATCTAAATTAGCTACACAAGCAGCTGGCCATTAAGTATTAATCTCCCCTTGGACATAAAGGGGCACAAATTATACCTCATTACTCTATCAAGGGCCCTTCAACTAAATCACCTTTCAATCTTTTCATCTTTCCTTTCATCTTATTCATAAATGGCAATCTCTTGACAAGCGCAAGAAATCAAGTATATCAACTAGAGAAGCTCATATAGTTTCGAGCTTACATTCCTAAGATCAGGAAACTCACGCAAACGAAGACAAAATAGTGTATCAACAGACTCATGCCAAAAGTTCCATAGAAATTGCATTCACCAGATGATGATGTTCACATCAGTAGATTCACTTAGCGTTTGTGATTTCATAGTCTACATCAAAAGAGGCAACTAATCTTGGAAGAAATATAACAATGAGTCATTTCAAATAGCAGAACAGTGAAAAAAATTGCCCTTTTCCAGCATAGAGAAGGAAAAGACCAACAGATTTACATTATTCTACATTCAGCACCATAATGAATCTAGATTCATATAAAGTTTTAAGTGTGTCCTTCCAAAAAATTCACATCAGGGGGAATGTACAATTATTACATACCAAATATACGACCAAAGGTAAAAACAAAGACAGAGAACCAATCCTATATATATCAATAATAAGACAAGGAACCAATTCCTTACCCCCAATATATCACTCTATGGGCAACAACAGAAACAACAATAGGGTCATTGTGAACCATATGTATACAATGAGGGAACAAACACTTATAATGCAATGGACACTGAAAAGTGTCAACATCATTGTGTGTGGTCCTCGGTGTGTGTGTGTTTCTCTCTGTGTACATGTGTTTGTGCTTTTGTATGTGTGCATGGGTGTGTGCACGCATACCTGTGTGACGTCAGGACCTTTTTCAGGTTCAGTGCCAAGTGATAAGGCTTTCTCTTGCCGTCTCTTTTCTAAAGCAGCCTTTTTCTCAGCTGCTTCACGTACTGCTCTTTCTAAAGCCTCAGTTTCCTCCTTCCGCTTTCTCTCAGCTTCTGCTGCTTCTCTTTCAATCCGTTCTTGCTCTTCTCTCCTTTGACGCTCCCTAGCCTGCAACCAAAGAAAATCAAACGTTGTAAGGCCATAGACAATGAAATTGGTTTGTCTTTTGACAACATTCATATATTTGTAAGATACATCAAAGGAACTTTTGGTTATAAAGAAGCATGCCTGATCAGCCTCAAGTGCTGCCATGTATGCAGCATCCTGTTCCTCCCTTAACCGTCTGCTATTCCTTCTTTCTTCTTCATCAAGCCTTGCTGTCATAAGAACGGGAGCACTCTCCTCAACCACTCTCTGAAGGATGGAAAGGAAGTCTTGAGGAGACTTTGGTCCCTCAATCTTTAAAAAAAGGCCAACATTAGAGGGAACTCAACTAAGAAAGACTCATTACAAACTACAATCAATTGATGAAACTAGAAGATCTGTGTCACTCTTACAACAAGATACAAAATCATACTGAACATCATAAGGAACAGTGATCTAATCCATCCAAAACCAAGACCTCACACTAAGTGGGCTCGGCTACACGGATTCATTATTGCCATCATGCTCAATCCTGTGCCACATTAGCACTTAACTCCAGAAAAGCATTATCATGCTTTATTGTGTCCTTTCAACACTTTTGAGGCTTTCATCTACCTCTTTTGTAGCAGAGACTGCAAAAATACCCAGGTCAACAGCTTAAAAAGGATAAACAAGAGGATGGAAACAAGGAACGTAGAAAAGAGAGGCTGCTTCAATCTTTTCTTGGAACATAGAGCAATGATCTGTATACATTTCTTCAATACCACTGAAGTTACTGAACTCATTATCATGCACGAACAACTCGATAGGTAAACCAGGTCTTCCACCTCCAGCCCATGAAGATTGTAAAAGTGAATGCTACACTAAATTATCAAAACAAATTTTCCAAAAGTCCCAAAATGCTTAGGCCACTAGAAACCTACAGCAACACCTCATACATCTGTAACCAAACCTTTTCCTATTGAATAGGGCACAAATTCAGATACAATGCCTGTTCTGCATAATTTACGGGTAAGAGTTTTGGCATCATTGAAGTCCAAAGGTAACACTCCTGATCACTTTGTGGACTGGGAATAAATTCCCACCACAGTGACCCAAAATTTGCCATCCAAATTATAGCATCTTCAAATAATCTACAGTAATCCACCATTAGCACTGATGTACTACTTCAAGAAATCATCTATGATATCTGAGGACAGAGTTAGAAATGCATTGCACACTGTCATTCTAATCTGATGCTGATGTAGAAAATTATTGCTTTTGCTGATTTTCAGAAAAAAAGACCCAAACATTGAACTCCAGAACTCAACAAGAAAGTTCACATCAACTAACATAACTTCATTCCCCATAAGAAAGCAACCTATCCCCATCGACGCAGCACCATCCAGAACACACTAGACAAACGTGGATTCACTATTGTAAATTTTCATAAGCATATATAACCCTAAGCTAACCCATTTGCAAAGGGCACTCACAGTTGATGAATACAACAACAACCAAGCCTTTTCCCATACAAGATGGGGTCTACATGGATTCTTTGTTTCCATAGAGAATGATCATGTGCCATTCTAACAGTTAATTAAACATAAGCTAGATCATTCTTTATTGTTTCTTTCAACACTTTTGTGATCTTCCTCTTCCTCTTCCTCTTAACATTTTTACATCTAGTTTCTCATATCATCTTACAATAGCTTCCTTTGGTTGTCTTTCCACGTATTCAAACCATCTTAACCAATTTTCTCTCATACTTATTGATGTCACTCCCAATTTGTTTCTAATAACCTCATTATGTATACGGTCTTTTCTTGTGTGATCGTATATACCAATATTATAAATATCATATTATACGATACGATATGCGATACGCGTGTATCATTACATGAACCGATACAATTCAGGCACATGTATCACAATAGACATGTATTTCATTCGTATCGCAATGTATTGTACGATACACTATGATATGGATTTTGTATCGTACGATACACCGTATTAAGATACAGGATGATTTTATGTGTTTTTATTTTTGATGTTTTTACAAAAAAAATTTATTTTCCAATAGTTTAATGTATTGTATCGTACCATATACGATTATCGTGTATTGGTGCCCTATACAATAAGAGCACCGATATGCTAATTGCAACATTTATATATATATTCATTTATGAAACAGACATCTTTTGTAGATATTGATGATTAACTGCCCAATACTCAAAATCATAAAACTTAGCGGGCCTAATTGCTACTCTATAATTTTTACCTCTCCACTATAATATTATCTTCTTGTCACATAGAATCGATGAACCTCTCTCTATTTTTTCATCGCTCTCAAAAGGTTACCCTAGGTATTTAAAACTTTCTCGTGAGAAATGTAATGTGTCAATCTTAATTTTTATTTCATCTGAAATACCCAAATATTCAAACTTTCATTACATATATTTTGTCTTTGTTCTACTTAGTTAAAAGATTTTACTTTCTAATATTTCTCTATATAGTTCCAATTTTATATTAACTTTTTTCCTTAGACTCATTAACCAACACAATGTCACATGCAAATAACATACACTAACATACACAAAGGTATTTCATTTTGAATATATTTTGTTAACTCATCAATGACCAATATAAATAAATATGGACTTAAAGTTCATCCATAATGTAATCCAATATTAACTTCAAAGAAATTTATTATTCCTTCATCAATCCTTGCACATGTTTGCACACCATCATACATGTCTCTTCTAATATTGATGTATATCAATGAGATACCTCTCTTTTTCAAAGTTCTCTAAAGAATATCTACTAACATCCTAAATGTTTCATAAGGCATCTCAGTAGGTAAATATTCTCAATAATAGATCACCCTGGCATGAATCTAAATTGATTCTATGTTATACTCAATACTTATTGCAACCAACGTTCAATAATTCTTTCTCATAATTACATAATATGTCTCTCTTATTCTTATAGATAGGTATAATTATACTTTTTCTCAATTCTTCAAGCATCTTTTGGTTTTCACCATATTTCATTAAATAATATTATAAGTATAGTGATACCAATGTCTTCTATTGGAATATTGTTTGCCCCTACATATTATACCAACCTTCATAAGTTAAAGAGACTATTTGACTTCATTTCTTTAAATGTGTTGATAGAAATTATGGTTTATATACTCTTCTTATTTGGTTAGCTCTCCCAAACTAATACTAGCACCTATATTTTCATTAAAAAACTTATGAAAATAGTTTTTCTATCTATTTTGATATCATCACTTGCCACAAGGATCTTCTCATCCTCATCTTTAATACTAACAAAAGTAATATCATTAGTTTTCTTATCTCTTGCCTTAGCTATCCTTAGCTTTCGACTTCATTTGAGTTCAGCTTTTTATAAGTTTCATCAATCTTGTTGGCATAATATAATTTGTAATATACCATCCTTGTCTTAATTTTATCTTACATCACTTCACTCCATCACCGACAAGCCTTCTTTCCTAATGATATGTCTCTCTTAGATTCACCTAACACATCTTTTATCACTTTTCTAATATGCTTAGTCATATTGTTCCACGTATGAGATGATACAAGTACAACTAAGCCTTTTCCCATACTAGATGGGGTCGGCTACATGGATTCTTTGTTTCCAGAGAGCCCTATCATATGTCATGTTAGTAGTTAACTTAACTCAACATAAGCTAGATCATTCTTTATTGTTTCTTTCCAACACTTTTGTGGTCGTCCTGTACCTCTTTTAATACTTTCAAAATCTAGTTTTTCATACCTTTTTATAGGTGCTTCTTTTGATCTTCTTTCTATGTGTCCAAACCATCTTAAACGATATTCTCTCATTTTATCCTCTATTGGTACTACTCCTAATTTGTTTCTAATAATCTCATTATGTATATGGTCTTTCCTTGTATGACCACTCATTTATCGCAACATCTTCATTTACTTTAGAGGATATAAAAATTAAAATTTGCACACATTGCATCCCTCAAAAGGAAAGTTTTAAATACCTAGATTCAATTTTTTCATAGTGATGAAAGAATTGATGGAGATGTTACACATAGAATTAACTCAGGTTAGTTAAAATGGAGAGGAGCATCATATATTCTTTGTGACAAGAAGATACCATTAAAGAAAAGGAAAATATTATAGAGCAACAATTAGACCTGTCATGTTTTGTGATTTTGAATGTTGGGTAATTAATCATGAACATGTACAAAAGATATATGTGTCAGTAATGAAAATCTAAAGTAACTCATTTGGTTACTTCATAGGACATAGAAATTAAAATTGGTACACATTACATCCCCAAAAGGAAAGTTTTAAATACCTAGGGTCAATTTTTCAGAGGGATGGAAGAATTGATGGAGATGTTATGCATAGAATTAATGTTGATTGGTTAAAATGGAAAAGAGCATCGGGTATTCTTTGTGATAAGAAGATAGCATTAAAGTTAAAAGGTAAATATTATAGAGCAGCAATTAGACCTGCCATGTTTTATGGTTCTGAGTGTTGTGCAGTTAACCATCAACATGTACAAAAGATGTCTGTGACAAAAATGAAGATGTTGAGATGGATGAGTGGTCATAAGAGAAAAGATTGTATTCATAATGAGGTTATTAGAAACAAATTAGGAGTGGCACCAATAGAGGATAAAATGAGAGAATATCGTTTAAGATGGTTTGGACATATAGAAAGAAGATCAGAAGAAGAGCCTGGAAGAAGGTATGAAAAACTAAATTTAGAAAGTATTAAAAGAGGTAGAGGATAACCACAAAAGTGTTGGAAAGAAACAATAAAGAATGATCTAGCTTATTGTGAGTTAACAACTAACATGGCACATGATAGAGCTTTGTGGAAACAAAGAATCCATGTAGCCGACCCCATCTAGTATGGGAAAAGGCTTAGTTGTTGTTGTTGTTGTTGTTGTATGTCCTCTACAGTAACAAAATGATCAAACTTACATTCTATATATTCTGTCTTTGTTCTACTAAGTCAACTTTCTAATGTTTCTCTCCATAGTTCCAATTTTCTATTAACTTTTTTCTTAGACTCCTCCACTAACACCATGTCATATGCAAATAGCATACACTCATCTTCAATATGTTTTGTTAACTCATCAATCACCACGTATGAGAAGATATACCTACATAATTCCACATAATTCCAAGCATCTTCTTGAAGAACTTTATGATTAACTATATCTTCTTTTTTATTTTTGAGATTCCACCATTTAATCCAAGTAGCTCTATGTACTATGTACTCTTTGCCTCTTTATCTACTTTCTTACCTACAAATCCATAACTAAAAGTCAATGTCGGGTAGTTACGCTTTCTCTTGGAATTTAAACACGATATATCTTTTCTCCTACTGGCAATATAATCAATTTGTGTTTGTGACAAGCCACTCTTATAAGTAATTAAATGTTCATGTAATGGATCACCCTTGCATGGCCAATCCCAAGTCCGTATAAAGGAGGAGGGCTATGTTAGGCTTCAGAGTTCAGACAACAAAGGTAAAACTTTATCGGATTTACCTAAGATGGATTCTAGCAATCAGTGAAAATGAAGAGATGTTACTTTAAGGCATGTAGTAAAAGTGGGGAAAAATAATTAAAAGTGATTGTCCATCGATGGCAAAGGCAGCCTAGGAAGATAATAGGTTTTCATAAGTATAAAGGAAGTATAACCCTAAGATAACCCATATGCAAAGGGCACGAACATTCGGTGAATATGCAGAGATATTACTTCAAGGCATGTAGTCAAAGTGGGAAAAAATACACAAAAGTGATTGTACATCCATGGCGAGGAGGAAGATGGTAAAAGTTTCTATTTAATAGATCCTAACCAACATGTCTGCAACTCTTGAGATTAACGCACTTATTGCTACTATATTGTATGCTAGGCAGGCAGCTGGGTTGTAGATGCTAGGTAGGCAGTTAGAGTTTCAACTCCATGGGAGCTTCTGCCTGCACAAGATAACGCTCAGAACAAACCCTGGAGGAGATCGTCTCAGCAACCAGGTTTATGTTAGGCTCTCAACCCCTAAGGCTGTTTGTCTTAGGTATAAATTATGAACAGCAGTGCTAACTATATGCTTTCTCTTATCACCTATACTAATAGCGGAAGTTCACTCTAGAGAGCATTCGGAGGCAGAAAAGTCATGCATTTATCCATGTTTATGCATCTCCCTTTCCAAAGATTCATCATCATCTATATATACCCACATTGATACTATGTGACTTGGATGTCTCGATTATATGTGATACTTTGGGCCGGCCTGCACATTTCGTGCTGCACGTAGATATCAGTCATAGTCTTTTATACACATCTTTTAGAGAATTCTAACAGTCCTGAGAGAATGATGCCGTCTACTCAAATCCTCAATAATCATCATAACACACAAAATAGACACTCAAGCATCTCAAGGTCCTCTACTTCTGGGAGAAGAATGAACATATTGGGCAGTCCCACCCGATACTATTTTTACACGTATCACATTTTTCTGAAGTAAAACCACAAGGACCAATTCCACTTCTAAGGATCGTACACTCATAGTTAAAATATTGAAATTGTCACGGTCGAAAACAAAATTGACTAACGTAACCACATTTAAATCTCAAATGAAGGACGATTAATATACATGCACTTAAGTAACAGAATATTACTCCCTAAACCTAATGATGACAATTTTAGTCAGTGGAAAAACACGAAGAGGCTGGATTGAATCTGGAGGAGATCATTACGCACCTGCTGGAGAAGAGCGATTCGCTGGTTCTCTGCAGCCATGACTATGGCGCAAAAAGGGAATCTTGATGCTTTCAAGCTATTACTCATCTTGAACCCCTCGCTTGCCCGTATACTTCCGCCCCAACAGACGAAATTCTCATTCACAAACTCCGCGACCAGTTGAGAACACAGCGTTTCCCCACAGAAAACCGGCGTATCCGGATGATCTGGCGAGTGCAAGTAAACGAAAAGCAGCTTGTAGGCGTTCCGAGACCTCTGCAGAGCATCCATGAACCCATCCGAGACGAAATTGGGCCGAGTTCGGCCCTCCCCACCGTACTCGAAATCAAAACCCTCGATGAATCTCGAGGCTTCCGCCGACTCCGGCGAGATCGAGAGTAATGGCGATACGTCGCCAGCGGCCCGGCCCCTGCCGACGGCCCAACTCAGCACCCCAAGGGAGTGAGACAATACGCCGCTGGCGATCCAGATGCCGACACCCACGGCGGTCGAAACGAGCCCTAGACCACCAGAAATCACGGTAAACGGCAATTGGATCACTTTCCACGCCAGACTCGACGGCGGATTCGCGGCGCTCACCGATCCTCGGTGGCGATCGACCGCCGACTCCAACGTCGCCACGTCGCCGACTCCTGCATCATAAACCGGCGGGGCAAGGGAGGAAGGGGGTGAACCGCTGGTGGAGGCGGAGATGGTGGCTACGGAGAGCTCAAGATCCCACCCGTGGGCTTCGAGGATCTCGGCGCAGAGGGCGGCGTCCTCGATGCCGGTGACCTCCTGGAAATAAGCGAGCTTGTTGTCGACATCGCCGGAGGAATCAACCATCAGGGCGACCTAAATGAACCCTAGAGCTTCGTAGGCAAGATTTTGTTTCACACGAATTTAGCGTTTGGGTGGGAATCCCGAAAGGGAAATCGGAATGGAGAATCTGGAAATCGTTCCCGAAGTAGGAAAAACAAAGGGAAAGCTGAATGGAAAGAGCAGAGTTGCTGAAAGGTACGAAGCGCTGAGAAAAGGCAGAAACCCAACTACCCAGCAAGCAGAAAGGAAAAGACTCTCCTCTTTCACTTTATTAACAGACATGCCCTCCGTTTCTGCCAAAGCTGTAAAATAAGGGTGGCAAATCGGGTTCGTGTCCGTGTCAACCCCCGCTGTGATTATTATTCGGATCAGTTTTCAAGACCCAGACAAGACGATGGTCGTGTTCAGAGGAGTCGTGTTTACGTCACTACAGCTCCAAATTGTGTATATCATATACATGTATCACATCTATAAAAGTTGTTGGGTTGGTTTATAATTGGGACGAGGTCAGTTTGGACCCGACCTGACATTAGACCCTTAGGGACAATACAGACTCAACACAGGTTGCTAATCTCAACCCAAAGCCAGATTTTTTTGTGGCCAACAAAACGTGGTTTGGACTGGGGATTAAGGGTGGGAGTTTCAGACCCGACCCAACAACCCAAAGCAAAATCTGGGCCTGACTTGGGGTTTCAGCACCGCAGGTCAGGTACCTGTTGGGTATGAGATGACCTGGAATCGTCCAATCCCATTTCACACACACATACTACAGGGTTGCAAACTTGCAGTTTGGCCAAGCCGGGTCATATCAGCCATAACCCATTCAGGCTTTAGAAAACCTGATAAAAGATGGGTTGGATCTGGATGAACTGGCATTGACCTGAACCCGAATCTGCAACTTGATTTGCCACCCCTATTAGGGATGGCAATGTGTACATCGAGTAGGGCTGGAGTGGGTGTTCACTTGAAACCGAACAGCGGTTCTGAGGTTTGTAACCCACATCCACACTGCATTCTACCCATTAAAACCTGACCCGACCCAACCGACCCACTATTGAAGTCACCATTAATAAGGTGAATGCCACACTTGCATTTTATTGGTTTCTAAAAATATATAATTATCTTTCGAGAGAAGTACTAGCGCAATGAAATTGATATCATAATTCATAAAACTTGATGGTGATTCGAGAAGCGTCCATTTTATGACTTAACATACTTCAAATTAGAAATATTGAAACTCAATGTCCCTATTTCTTTATAGTTTGAATTGGGTCGGTGCAGTTTCACCCTAAATCTGAAACCGAATTGTCTGATGTTCTTGTGACATCATAATCTGATCTAACCCTGAGCGGATTGGGTTTTCCATCCTACCCGGGTGCGCACCGATTGCCTGGTTGTAAATTGCAGTCCCTGGTTTGGATCAGACCGAAGAGAACTAAATACTTGAACAAAGGTTCAGTTTGGATTGGACCCAACACCAGATGCAATCCATTAAAGTTTGCGACAGCAATAGGCAAATTTGTCCATAAAAAAGATCACCCTAACATTGTTTAAGTTAAGGTTAAGTGACCTATTAGGCTACATTTTAGAGAACCTGATCGTTAATTTTTTTTTATTACTTGGGAACAGGTTTGGCTTCTCATTGTTGGAGTCGTCTTCGCTTCCAGTCCCTCAATTTTATCAATATATATTTTTGGGTTAGAGTCTCTTTTGCAAATTCCACTTTTAGATATCATATGTTTTGATTTCGGAATTGTTTTCACTTGCACTCTTCTTTTAGAAAAAAAAACGTCTCATTGACAAAGTTGATTTTGAGGAAATATTCACTTTTCGACTGCATCTCGCTTGTTTCTTTGAAACTGCATTATTCGCAACTCCAATAACTAACTTGGACATCTAACCCTTTATAGCAACCGTTAGTTGGCAAGGTGATGATACAAGGAGAGAGAAAGATTTAACAAGGAAGTCAATTTCGGTTTTATATATGGGTCTTTTATTTTATCTTAAAGGTTCAACTGATATATCTTATTGTGGAGTTAAACTCACCGGACCTAGGTGTTGTACTGAACTTTGAAAGCAACTTTCGATCATGATGACATACATCACTTCAGATATATTGCATTGAAATGGTGACACGAGGGGTAATTATTTTAAGCAGGGACTATTGTTGTAGAGGTATCCATTGTGAGCAGCATATAGTTAACACACAAGTGCCTTACATGGTAATTCGACTAAAATAGCATACAATTATTCCCCTTGAGCAAGGTCTCGTTTGAATATTGTAAATGGAGAAAGGCACCCACGTACAGATTTACTCCCGCACTGGGCTGACCAGGCTTGAACCTGATTAATCGGGATCCTTGTGGGCTTTCGCATACCGGTGGTTTACACCAAAAAGTAAAATAACACAATTAACAAAGTGGACTCTGAGTATATTAAAGTGTCATTCTGGTAGTGGTGATCGAAACAAATAGCTGATGGTGGCAGTAGCAGAAAGAACTAAGGGGTGGTGATCTGAGGTAACTAGGAAAGCTATCCACGAAAAACAACTTAAAATGAGTGTGGGGAATGCCAGTAATTGCAGTAACTCACTGAGAGATCAAATATAATCCATTAGAGCAAGCATTGCATGGCAAGTGATGATACAAGGAGAGTGAAATTTACAAGAACAAGTCACTCTAGTTTTATGCACGAGTGATGTATATTTGGTTTGAAGGGTTCTGGACTATGATGCATCTCCTGCTAACCAAATTTTATTACCGTGGGGCCTATAGCGTATGTATGGCGGTGGTCATAGAAAGCAGGGATCATATATTGTCTTTGTTTGGTTAAAAAGTGGTTTGGGGAAACTTGAATATCTACAACCGCAAGAACTCACCGGGAGTTTAAATGAGGCATCAGGGTTGGCACTTTAGCATGTCATCTATTAACTGCTCGAGATTTGGGTCAGGCGGATTCCTAAACTGGCCTCCATGTAGATCCCGAGCTGGATATATCAGTAGGCACCTTCTCCAACTAATAGCACAATCTTGCCAAATCTGCAGCGAAATTTATTACGTTAAAGTTCTAGTAGCATAAGAGATACGGAGGAGGTTATAAATGGACTGCACGGATTTTGCACTATACATACATTCTGTGTGTATTGTGTGTGTGTGTGTGTGCGTGTGTGTGTGTGAGAGAGAGAGAGAGAGAGAGATTGCTTGCTTGCTTGCTTGCTGGTCAACATATTTAGGTCAGCAGGCAAAATACTTTTACATGAAAAGCTAATAACTATGCCCCTCCAAATTACCCCTATAAAAATTATATGAAGAGACCCAACTCTATTGAAAATTTTTAAATTGGACGAGAAAAGTCAGTGCTGCATGACAGCTCTTTTTTGGGTACAATGGGGAGGCCGAAGCCAATGCACGTATCGAACTCATAACCTTTAACTTGTGATCGACCTCTCAGCCAGGTGAGCGATTGCTCTTTGTGCATCGTTGGATGACAGTTTTGGAGAACATTAATACCAAAGACACCGAGGCTGTACTTATCTAGACATCAGCTTGTAGTTGAGAAGGGGCCATTCATATGCAATATGCCTATTGGGACATAATGCACGTTTATAAGGGCGCTTCCCGGCTTTATGGGAAGTGGTGGTGGCGGTAGAGGCCAATAAGGAGGTCATCGCAGGGAGGGTAGCACGGGTTGCGTCATGGGCAAAGGAACGCGGAAAAGGGCAGGCACACCAAGTACACATGAAATTCTGTGCACAGGAACTGAGCTCTCTCAGAGAGAGAGAAAGAGAGAGAACCAGCTCCAGCGACCGATTTAATCAGATGACAGTGATTATGTTACATATTTTCCTTACTGAAAACACGTGGTCGAGCTGTCTCATAAATAACCAATCTGCAGAAATACATTATATCATTTCCATGAACCGGTCTATTTAGTTTGATCCTTTCATTTGCGTCCTAACTGCAATTACAAGTCTGAATTAAAGAAAGGATTCTCATACCTCCTATTCGTGCTCCTCCAGCTGCCCTTGTAACATAGCGTAACACGTTGCATTTCGTGTGAGACGAGTGGAGAACCATGTTGCCGCAAGGCATAAAAAGCCAACATACAACATAAATCCTGCCCCAAAGTCTGCTATCCACTTGGTGGGTTTGGCTCACAATAAGACCTTCATGGCAAATTTTTCTAACGCATGAGGCAAGGAGGGCGGCCCTGCGGTTTTAATGCCCCCCCTCCCCCGGGGTGGTTACCAGTATCTTCCGCTGAGTTCTGTTTTTTTCCTGCATCATGAATAAATAAATGAACCAAGAAATAAATAAATACATCATAAATCTTTCTCATGTATCATATTGAAATAGACATATTAGTGGACTACTGCTGTTTACCTCCATATCCTTCTGTCACTCTCCTATTGGCGAATTGCTATCGAAGAGAAAGCCCTGACACTTTGACATCGCCATAATGCATTTGCAGTTTTGCTCGATTTGTGGACTACTGCTGCATGCAACTGCTCCTCCATAATCCATGTCAACGAGGTGGTTTCCAGGTTATGGATCGATTTCAAGCCCCCACGTTACAAGTTACGCCAAAGAAGTAACAGAACTGGTGTTACTTCAAGGAGGAGATGTGCTCTAATGATTAGTTTCGCCTCCCAGCTTCACATAAATCAGCCATTTTTGACATCATGATACGTTCCCAACCTTCAATGTAAATTCACAGAATCTAGCAACACCAAACCTGACTCGAGATGATAGTGTTTAAAATTCAGCCAGTAATCCTCGAAACGTTCAGGTAAACTCTGGCATTTGAATGAAACTGACTAGTATTTCAAAAGCAACAGACATCGGCATCAAGCATGACTGACAAGTACATCTCTGCCAAAAGCTTACATGTTCCACCATGAAGAAGGATTTAAAGAGGAGACCATCAGTCCAGTCTCCAAAGTTGATTCAGGAACGAAAGTTGGTCTCTATACACGACAAAGGGATAACACATAGGACCTAAATGACAATTAAGAACAGGTTCAAGAATTAATAAGAGCGAGATAAATTTTCCAAACAGGATACCATAAAGTGCCAAAAAGTTGGTTAGGAACTAATAACAGAAAATGAGACGAGAAAATGCAATACAACAACAACTAAGCCCTTTCCCATACTAGATGGGGTCGGCTACATGGATTGTTTCCACAGAGCCGTATCATAATTTGTATAATTTGTAGAATCCATGGTAAATAAGTCCGACAAAGTTTTACGCTGGCTGTTAGAAGCCTAACGCAACCCTCCTCCTTTGTCTGGACTTGGGACCGACCATAAGGGTGAGCACTTACATGGGCAGAGTTTGATGAGCAAATGCAATGCAAGATAAAAAATGTTGAAGGAAATCACAAGAGGATCTTGCTTTTTGGGATTTCGTTGACTAAGAATAAACTAAATTGGCCCACGTAGTATGGGAATAGACTTGGTTTGGTTTTAGTTTTGGGTAACATGAAGAGCTTCAGCATTACCTATTTTCTGCATGTAGGATCATTCGGCAAAGACTGCATAGTATATCATTAATTCCCTCCAAAATTGTTGTCAGAGCTCACATTGAAGCCTATCTTGTACTCGTTTCAGGCATGAAGTTCCACCACTGCAGACACCAGATCATGCCCCTATACATAAAATGCCCAAAGCGATTAATGCATCTGCAGACAAACTACACAGAATTTAACCCCTAGGTAGTACGATGCCCATTTAATTAGACCTACCATGAGCGCCATGTAGAGCCACCATTCACAATTCGTCAACATCATGCTAGCTGCACGTCATTACCAAAACTACTACTTTGCACGTCTACGTATACTTTAGCTGTGTTCATACATCAAGAACGTGGCACTGAAATCCTACTGCCATAGATTCCAAGCTAAGATAGATGGATTTCAACCCCTCTGCACAACAGGGTATGGATAAATTTGTAAGAATTTCCAGGAAAAAAATGCACAGGTGAAAGAATAAAATTTTATTGATGCAACCTCTCGAGAGCAAGAGAGAGAGAGAGAGAGAGGAATGATTGACAGTGGGTATGAAACCCTTATTTATACAAGATAGTATACAAAGAAGGATAGAGGAATACAAATGGTAGCTTTACTAGCCATTGAAACTTGCAATTAGAGTCCATTGGCTATTACAACAAAAATAAACATAAACATAAATATCTGCTAAAACAGGAAATACCTGTGAACCGCTACATAATGTGCAGGATGACCACTTCATATACCATTAATGCTTGGGATAATCACAGGAAGCAATCTTAGAGATGGTGTTTTTCTTCCATCATCAGGTCGTGGAAGATTAGTTACCTCTGTCTCAAGAGTGGTGTAAGCATCGGAAAAAGCCTGCAAGTGAATTAAGTTAAAAAATATTAGCATGACGACGTGCATATGTCACTCATTAGCGTGTGCATGTCTCATCCTTTCCACCATTTCCCTTTTCTAACTGTGCCATGAGAAATCTTGCATGGGATAAATCACACACTTTTCAGCAAACAACCCAAGTACGATTACATCTTTCGACAAGCAAAATGAGATGCCGGACGTAATGTAAAACACAGTTCCTACTTAAGGAGTCAATGACCACTATGTTCTTCGCTTCATGTTTTGGGTTAAAGGAGCCTGTTCCATTTTCTGGGGCAACTCACCCACTTATCCAGCTTAAATGGTTGCTCAATCACCCTCTCAGTATATTCTGTGTATTGTTCCCTCTTCTTCCTCTTCTCCTTCTCCTCCTCCTTCCTCTTCTTTTTCCTCTTCTTCTCCTCACCGTCTGCCATCTAAAAGAAGCCCACATGTATACAGTATACACAAATTATGCATGAAAAACTGAAATTAATGGCGTTTTAGATTCCACTTAATCTTTTAAAAGTGGGCATTCAGTCCTTTGATTTGAACTCATGATTCTTTTACTTATGTGTAACACTCTTGAGTCCTTTAAGGAATGAATATAGAAACAGAGAGAGGTTGTCCTTCACTGACCAGCCAACACGACGAAGGGAGGTTACTTCTTAAGCATTTGAACTGCATGATAAAATTCTAAGGTATGCATCTCTTGCCACAAGGCTGAGCTATAATACTAAGTGTTGGGTTGATCAAGTGTATACTTTAGAGGTAAGTTTCAACAAATAATAGATATATGCACATTGATGGATATTATAGAAAAGAAACACGAATCAAATATGCATATAAAAGGGAAATGAATCAAATACATGTGCAAAAGAAAGAAAGATCATGGCATTGTGTGTGACCAATTTGGGCCTCTTCGTGGTTAAACTATTATTTAGATGACTTTAGAAAAAATTATTAATTATGACTTCAATTAATATATTATTCATACACACATGCACACACATATGTATTATGTAAATACATAAATACAAACATTACACACACATAACTCCGCCCATGTAAGGGATCACCCTTGCATTGCCGGTCCCAAGCCCGGATAAAGGAGGAGGGTTGTGTTAGGCTTCCGACAGCCAACGTAAAACTTCGTCGATTTTTACAATATGGATTACAAAATTATGAGCATTGCTTTGGGCCTCCCCGCCTAGCGACGTGCTGCAGAGCCCAAATGCAGTAAGAAATAAGCAAGGGCCACTACATTTTCGCCCGAATGTAGTGAATTAATTGCAGAGAGGGTTCCTACATCATGGACGGGTGTGGGTAAAGAAGTTAGTTCCGCTACATTGCCGCCCGAATGTAGTGAAAATTTTTCAGAGAGGGTCTCCGCATTTTGATTATGGACAGATGTGGGGTGTAAGGAATCTAGTCCTAGATAATAAGATTCGTATTGGTTCTTGGAATATCGGAACATTATCGGGTAAGCTAATGGAGGTGGTAGATACTATGATTCAGAGAAAGATTCATATTCTATGTTTACAAGAGACAAAATGGGTTGGAGAAAAAGCAAAGGAGATAGAGGATACAGGTTTTAAATTATGGTACTCAGGTAAAGAAAAGGCTCAAAACGGAGTTGGTATTATCATAAATAAAGATTTAAAGGAGAGTGTAGTAGACATACAACGATATGGTGACCGAATCATGACGTTGAAATTAGTGTTAGGAGCAGAGGTTTTGAATATAGTTTGTGCTTACGCACCCCAAGTAGGACTAGAAGATAGAATAAAGATAGTTTTTTGGAAAGAGTTAGATAAGGTGTTTCAAAAGATTCCACAAAGGGAGATGATTTGTTTAGGAGGAGATTTAAATGGACATGTCGGTAAAGGGGCATTAGGATATCAAGGGATTCATGGAAACTTTGGTTTTGGGGATATAAACGAGGAAGGTAGGGAGATTTTAAATTTTGCTATGTCATTTGATCTCTTTATAGTCAATACAATCTTCAAAAAACGAGATGAACATTTAGTTACTTATAAGAGTGGCTTATCACAAACACAAATTGATTACTTTATTTGTAGAAAAAAAGATAGAGCATGTTGTAAAGATTGTAAGGTAATTCCAGGGGAAAGCTTAACCACCCAACATTGACTTTTAGTTATAGATTTACAAATAAAAAAAATGGACAAAGAAGAAAAGAGTGCATCAAGCTATTTGGACTAAACGGTGGAACCTCAAAAGCGAGAAAGAAGATATATTTAAACAGAAAGTCCTTCAAGGAGATGTTTGGAATTATGTTGGCACACCCTGTGATATGTGGAACAATATGGCTATACATATTAGGAAAGTGGCGAAAGATGTGTTAGGGATATCTAAGGGAGGTGTACCGGCACAAAAAGAAGCTTGGTGGTGGAGTGAAGTAGTACAAAATAAAATCAAAGCAAAGAGGGCATGTTACAAATTACATTATGCTAATAAAACTAGTGAAACTTTAGAAGCTTATAAGAAAGCAAAGAAGGAAGCGCAAAAGGCCGTTAGTGAAGCAAAAGCTAAGATTTGGGATGATTTATATAAAAAACTCAACTCAAAAGAGGGTGAAAGAGATATTTTTAGGATAGCTAGGGCTAGAGATAAGAAAACTAAAGATCTTAATTATGTTAGATGCATAAAAGACGAGGATGAAAACATTCTAGTGGCAAATGATGATATAAGAAATAGATGGAAAAACTATTTTATAATCTTTTTAATGAAAATAAAGATGTTAGTATTAGTTTAAGAGATTTAGCCAAGTCAGAAAAGTATATAAACCACAATTTCTACCGACGTATTCAAAAGAATGAAGTCAAAGAGGCTCTTAAACATATGAAGAGTGGTAAATCGGTAGGGTAGAAGTTTGAAAAATACTAGGAGAAATAGGAATCACTTGGCTTACAAGACTATTTAATGAAATATGGAAAAACCAAAAGATGCCTAAGGAATGGAGAGCAAGTACACTTATACCCATATATAAGAACAAGGGAGACATTCAAAATTGTGTGAATTATCGAGGTATCAAGTTAATGAGTCATACTATGAAATTATGAGAAAGAATTATTGAACATAGGTTAAGACAAGTATCAAGTACAACAGAGAACAAATTTGGATTTATGCCAGGCAGATCTCTATTGAAGCGATTCACCTTTTGAGACATCTTATGGAACATTTTAGAGCAAAAAAGAAAGACCTTCACATGATATTTATTGATCTAGAAAAAGCTTATGATAGGGTACCGAGGGAGGTTCTTTGGAGAACATTGGAAAAAAGAGGTATCCCATTGACATATATTAACCTTATAAGAGACATGTCCGATGGTGCAAAAACATGTGTGAGGACTCATGAAGGAACGACAGACTTCTTTGAAGTTAATATTGGGTTACATCAAGGATCAACTTTAAGTCCATACTTGTTTATAATGGTGATGGATGAGTTAACAAAACATATTCAAGATAAAGTACCTTGGTGTATGTTATTTGCAGATGACATTGTATTAGTGGAGGAGTCTAAGGAAAAAGTTAATAGAAAATTGGAACTATGGAGAGAAACATTAGAAAGTAAAGGCCTCCGACTTAGTAGAACAAAGACAGAATATATGGAATGTAAGTTTGATCATTTGACTACTTCAGAGGACAGAAATTAAAATTGGCACACATTGCATTCCCCAAAAGGAAACTTTTAAATACCTAGGGTCAATTTTTCAAAGTGATGGAAGAATTGATGGAGATGTTACACATAAATTGAAAGGTAAATATTATAGAGCAGCAATTAGACCTGCCATGTTTTATGGTTATGAGTGTTGGGCAGTTAATCATCAACATGTACAAAAGATGTTTGTGACAGAAATGAAGATGTTGAGATGGATGAGTGGTCATACAAGAAAAGACCATATACATAATGAGGTTATTAGAAACAAATTAGGAGTGACACCAATAGAGGATAAAATGAGAGAACATCATTTAAGATGGTTTGGACATATAGAAAGAAGATCAAAAGAAGAACCTGTAAAAAGGTTAGAAAAACTAAATTTGGAAAGTATTAAAAGAGGTAGAGGACGACCACAAAAGTGTTGGAAAGAAACAATAAAGAATGATCTAGCTTATTGGGAATTAACTGCTAACATGGCACACGATAGGGATCCGTGGAAACAAAGAATCCATGTAGCCGACCCCGTCTAGTATGGGAAAAGGCTTAGTTGTTGTTGTTGTTGTTGTTGTACATACATTACACACACATACGCTCAATAGCGCACTATAGCATATTTGCAGCTTGGTGGTCACTAAAACATCTTGTATTTAACGGCTAACCAATAAAAAATGAGATAACGGTCCGCCAACTTGTAGTATACAAGTTGGGTCTATCTAATGGATATGGGTTGACCTCATCCAATTCATATTTTAATAAACCAAAAACCCTAATTGATCGATTAACGCCTCTCTCTCGTGAGGCTTCCACTGCCATTGGCCCTCAACCACCACCGGCGATGGGAGGCCACCAAGAATGGTCTCTCTCTCTCTCTCTCTCTCTCTCTCTCTCTCTCTCTCTCTCTCTCTCTCTCTCAACACTGCTAGGTGAGCTATGCCTCTCTCGTTTTCTTCTTCTTCTATCACCCTCTCTTCTGTCTCCCTCGCTTGTGCATATATACTATACGAGTTTAGGGGCAGGTAGAGAAGGGTGTGGGTTAGGGCACAATAGAGGCGGTCGTGTCGAGGCACTTAGTCCCGCTCTGCTATAACGGCCTTGGGGGATGGTGATAGGTTTGATTCTTCTAGGTTGTAGCTTTGAAAGTTTCTTAGCATCAATATAAGTTGTTTGAGGCAGGATGCTATCATGCTAGCACTTCTGTTCGCAAATCTACATCCTCCTACAGGAACTCCGAATTGCATAGCCTCGCTCATGGTTTAATTGAGATTGATGCAATACGAATTTCTTCTTTGCATCCAAAATGTTCACTTGTTTTGTAGATTTCTTCATATTTAGTTCTACTAATTAAATATTGATTCTTCAACTTAGAGTAACTTGTAGACAAGCCTGACATTTATGTCTGTTTTTCAACTTAACAATGCAAAATGCAATATGCATATACCACATGGTTGTGGTATTTATTGCAGTGTTGTCTGACACGTATCGTATCGTGTATCGCTGGGCTCCACGATACGGGTGTATCGTATCGTACTTTAATATTAAAATAATGTAAAAATTAATTAAAAATCAATAAAAATTATTTCGAAAAAAATCAAAAAAAAATCAGGAAAAATCTGATAATTGCTTTAAATTCATATAATGTAAGTTTAGTACAGATTTAGCATTCAACATTGAACAATTGCATCCAAATTTACATATTTTGAATCCATCGTACTTTATAGAATTTGTTTGTTTAGTTTGATTCGAATTTATGAATGTAGTAGTTATATGTTTGATATTTCATAGAAGTTAGAGAATCCATTATATATATATATATATATATATATATATATATATATATATATATATATATATATATATATATATATATATATATATATATACACACACACACACACACACACATATATATATATATACATTAGTTTTTAATTTTAAATGATAGTGTACTGCTAAATCCGTTATATCCCTGCTACCGCTATGTTAGGGTCAAGCGTTAACAGCCCACTTAAACAGCCCTATTTGATTTTTTGTTAAATAAAATACACAGAGGAAGTGAGGAACACAAAGACACCATTAAAAATGAGAATGGCATCAAAGAGAATAAATATATAGCCAGAAAAGGCTGGCATTGCAGCAGAGATCACTTAAACAGATCTGATACCGAGAAATAAGCATCAGATTAGGAAAATGTCCTGCCAAAATGAGAAACAAAACCTTGATACATTGATGTATCCGGAAGCAATTCCTGCCAACATTGTTCGTAGGATAAAGAGGGTCCTCAATATGCAAGGGATCAAGGCTGGACCATCAAAAAGAGAAATGACAACGGAGAAACGATTAATAAAAATCAAGAAGGAAAAAACATATGGCAAAAGATAAGCCAAAAGAACGGAGAGAAGATCACCTTTGTCCTCTTTCTCTGTTCATGTAAAGCCCACTACCTCTTATTGAGATGCGCATTTGACGTGGATCAAACACATTACTGGTATTAAGAGCGAGAAACTTTATTAGTTGGGTGGACAAAGAAACCATTATGTGAAAGGACTATTGTCAACCAGCCTAGTAAACTTACCCAAAAAAGTAAAAGAAGTCCATCAAGAGGCTCCCAAGGTTCTAGACAAAAACACGTAACATCAGCCAACTGGGGAAGAAAACTTCAACTATATGAACTCAAAACCATGAAAAGAACTAAGTCTATAATTTCTCAAAACCCCCAAATACGGTACAGACTACTAGTCACAGACAAGTGACATAGATATTAAAATGAAAATATTGTATTTTAATAAATTGTTGGATGACAAATAGCATTTTGGATTCAAAACACAGGAACACTCACTTGAATACTAAGGAGGTTAGCAGAAAACACAACCTCTCAGGCAAATAGTCCAGATACAGATATAGTACAATTTGACTTTCCTACACTGAATGTATGCATGCGTTTGTGTATACAAGGGGGGGGGAGAGAGCAGTAGGTGTTCAAATTTTGATGTGGCCTGTTTGAAGCAACTTATACCATTGAATCCAATGACCAGATGGTAATAAAGAATCACAGATACAGTAAATAACATTGTATCTGATAGAAAACAACTTCTAGATCATTTCACCAGCAAAAAAAGAAAAAGTCAACAGCTCACAAAGAACCAAATTGAGATGGCACTGAATATCAGATTCTTTTTCAAAAAGCCAAGGATTTGGTTCTAGCAGGCAAGCTAGGTTGAATGCATCCATGGATTGGATTAAGTAAAAAATGTGTTCACATCCGTGCAGAACTCCCTCCACATATGTACATACGCACCCACACAAAGTTGTCACTTGTAGCTTAATCTCAGAATAAATCACAGAAATACTTACATGATTGCAGTTAAAGTTAAAAGACTCAAGATGTCATTATTATAAAATCAAAG
This sequence comes from Brasenia schreberi, assembly GCA_036023115.1. Taxonomy (NCBI): domain Eukaryota; kingdom Viridiplantae; phylum Streptophyta; class Magnoliopsida; order Nymphaeales; family Cabombaceae; genus Brasenia; species Brasenia schreberi. Next base: position 17,686,289 of record JAYKKT010000069.1, read on the forward strand.
CTTATTCGAACATTAAAGTGGCATGCCAAGTTTAAGGTTCATGATGGAATCTGCATTGATTTACATCTCATATGTTAGGGTATGGTGAGAACAAAATATATGTCCCACTCTCGCATAAAAGATATAGAGCAAGTAGTAGAAGCTAGACCAAGAAGTACAACACCTTGTACAGTTTCATAAAGTTGCGATCAAAGATCAATCTGCATATTGGAGATAAAATGGAGAAAAAAGACCTGGAGATCTACCAACCAAATCCATACATAATGCAAAAGCAAACGGAAAATGCAACAGGCAGCACCCATTACAATCTCCCTAAGCAATAGATGATCCAAAAACATAGTGTCTAATATCTAGCATTCAGAAACTCCAAATTGCAAAATGGATGCATGCTGTCAGTAAAAAATCTGAAATAGCGAAAATAAATTTTAATTTTCTCTTTGCCATTCTAATAAATCTTTTATGGCTTACATGGTTTACAGGTCGGCCCTTATGATGTTGATGCTGAAGAAATCGTGTAATTAACAATACCTGCACAACATGATATATTCAAATATCACCTCAGAAAATCCATCCACTTTTTATGTGGGAAAACAGTGAGATTCCTACTGCACAAATAAACCCAAGAATGATCATGCAAGCATTACTTTTACTGCCTCAGATTATTTCTCCATTGATATTGGCAACAGAAACGCTGATATTGAAACAAAATTCAAAAAATGGTAAAATCAACTTTTAAGTCCATCGGATGTTATACAGATACAGTACACTATGAAGTTCTAAAATGATATGTCAGCAAATCGTATGACACAATCCATTAACGACACAGTCACACTTTGTGACATGATGTTAATGATATCTCAATTCATGACCGTTTTGCCATATGTACACCAAAAATGTACATATTGTGGGTACCAAGGTGTATTTTTCTCCTTTCTTGTAACCATCATTTTTATACATGATTTCACCAAATAAAGCATATTACTGATCAATTTGTGGGTAACAAGATGTATTTTTCTTTATGATGTGACACGAATTTCTCCAACCCCCTTGAGAACAAGATGTTTTCTACTTCAGATGTACTATCTAAGTATAACATTAAATATTAAAAAGCATGAATTGTACAACAAATAGTTAGTATTAATATACATAGTATCATACTTTCTTTTTTTGACTTGAAGTTGTCTTTTAAATGCATGCAATTGGACAGACCCAACAATACTAGGACCAATGTTGTTAATATCATATGAGATCCATTATCACACACAACATCGATACATGATAAACATACCATATGTATACAAATATGTACTGTATCTATAAGAAAATAAACTTACAAAAATGAATGTACAAGAATTAAATACTTATCTACTATGGCTTGTTACGAGAGTTTTCATCAATAATGATAAATCACAGACATGGCGCAATGCCCCAGGTTTCTTTGGGATCCCTATATGTGCGAATTGTGTAATTCAAAAATAAGCTGGGAGCTCCTTAATTTTGAATCCAGGAAAAGTCAAAGACATTAAACAATGATGGATTGTCAACTTGCAGCTAGGAGCTTAAGAGTCTTCAATAATCATGACTGCATCAACATATTTTGATAAATGACCGTACTTGATAGCAAAATAACAACTCCAATACAGAATGGGCAACCAAAAGTTTCTAATTAAGGATGTCAGAACATTTAAAGATTTGGAAATAGATCACTTTTAGCGTATCATTATAATATGCATGTTGGCGCAAGTGAGGTGAGAAAGTTTTGAATGTAGCAATTACATATCAAGAAATGGTTCATATATATTAGGAAATTACCGACCATTCCAATGAAATGAACAAGGATACAGAGCATTTCGCTCTCTATTTGGAATTCTTATGTTTCGCAACTTACACTATATGTGAAATGAAATGTAGAATAACAGTACAGACACACACACGGTCATTGAAAGATGAATAGCCAAATTTTCCATTGCTGTGCTTTTTAACAGAATCCATACTGATTAGCAACTAATAAAGTTGGAATTGGAATATGCACAAAAAAGATGTATGGAGTACAGAATTTTTAATTTCATGCCCACTAATCAATACGCTGAAATATGATGAAGAGTAAATTACCAGACAGTATGAGCTCAAACCACCTGAATAAGAGTGGTCTAAGCTTCTATCTGCCAAGAATTGCTTCAATACCAAAGCAAGGGGGATAGCTGCAGGAAATTGCCCTGTCAGTTCTCTAACCTGAAAGCAACAAAACAGAAGATATTTTAAGTTTGAAAATTTTCCAACCATTTCAATCATGAAACCAGAGTTTATACGCAGACCACTTAAGAATATCCACATGAAATATACAAATTGTAGTATAGGGATCAATCAAATTTCATCTCTTTCATAACATAATGATCATGTATGGCGTGCATAACAAGTGCATCCATTGATCAACTTAAACAAGGTCTTGCACCGGTATGCAACATCGACGAGAAAAGTGCAAAGTGGAGGAGAATATGAGAAAACAACCAACCTGATATACCTGAATGCCATGAATGCTTTTTGAAGTTCAGCAAAAGAGTTCGAAAAAGAAAAAGAATAGCAAGTGAAACAAGACAACATTGATAAGAAATCAGACACCGATAATGGACGTGAAAACCCCTATACTACTGACATTGTAGATAGATTCAGTTAACTATGCCAATGTAGCCCAACAAACTTCTTAGTATATAGAGATGTGACCTTCCATTTTCGACCATAACAATTGATAGTCCAGAGATTTAGGTTGCTGACAAACTCCATTAGACTAAAACAACATGAGCAGTTCATTTGTGAATCTCATCATTTGCACACAAAGTGGTCCTTAATGTTGCCGAAATCCTTAGAAGGGATAGCATGCTTGAGAAATAAATGTGCAGCCTTAACACATCTACTCACGGAAATTAACATAATCAACCGCAAGAACTCTATATCTACGAAATGCTGTAAGCCTAAGAGTTGAGGTTCTTCACAAATATGAGAGATGAAAATGGGCACTGCAGCCTTTCAACAATAGGTCAGCCCTGTCTTCAAAATTCAAAACGATCATGACTTCATCCATAAGTAACATATTATAGAAAGATTCCTACTTTGATGTGAACATACTTAGCGCTTATGTTGGACATAGCTGGAAATATCAATTCATAAGTCCGATTCTCCAATACCGACAATACAATGGGTGAGATCACAAACAATGAAAAATATGCTTCTTATCTTTCATCCAACCTAATACCAATGAGAAAAGGATCTAGACATTAATGCAGAGGCAAACAAACCATCAAATCAAACATCATATAAAGTTCACCATCCTGGAGGGCATCATTATAAGTGAATTCTCATGAAGGCAAGAGTTCAATGTGAATGACTTTACCAGCTCTGTAGTTTGAAGTCCAGTATGTGTTGGGGATTGAAAGCTTATATCCAATCGTATACATTTCATATCAATACTATCATTAGTATCTCCTCCCGCACAAGTAGACAATGTTGAGCTATCTGAAGTCGACATTTCTTGACCAGTAGATGTGCCCTGCTTGGTTGAACGTTGGGCATCTTCAACTCTTGGACCATGAGCAACAGTTGTTCCATCACAACAGATAAGATCCTCACGAACTTCAGCCACAAGCATGATGACGGGTATCTAAAAAACAGCATTAATAGAGTATGCTGACTGCATGTGATGCAAAGGAATCATCAGAACAGCATAAAAGGAAGAGGGAAAATTACAGCCGTATTCTCGATGGTCTTAAGAGAGTCGCTTTTAACCCACTCCTGGTTAGCAAGGTATCTAGCTCCATGCTGAAAAGGGGAGTATAAGAGAAAGAAGTTAACATGTGCGCATGATGTGTAACAACCAAAAGACACAGCTCCAATGTGCTTTACAGTTTTTCAAAAGAAAGAAGAATTGGATGCATAGGCTTCAAGCTTTGATATTAAAGGACTTTGAAAGTATCTTTATTTAAACCTTGTAATTTGTACACTGACAGCAAAATGAGCTAAGTTATCTGACACATTCATTATAGATTGACATGGTCACACCAGTTATGTCAGGTACGTGATGCATTCCAGCCATAACCGGAAGTTTCCACTATAATTAATGTAAAGTTACAGGAATCAGAAGCCAAATGGCATCCATGTGACACAGCACACCAGATATGTAAATCCCAAACAACAACAAAAATTATGGTCATCTCAACTTGACAATACATTCAAGGATCCTATACTTATTTGAAGACAAGCCTATGTTAAAATGTAATAGGGTTGGGCTTTTAAAATACATATATTTATCTGTCTATTTTAGTGTATGTTTCTTTATGAAAGTATATGTACATGTAATCAAGCACTAGGGCCACCTAGCACCAGGGCCACCAGGGGGCCCAACAGCTACTTTACTAGCCGTTGGGTAGAACCCAATGGCTATCTTCAACAATTGCTGACTTTCACTCCTATCTCTTTCTCTCTATAAATACTTATCTTGTATTCAATAAATGTTAAGCCTATTATATATAGATTATTTCATTATTTCAATAAAAAGAATTCAGGAAGCTTACTTGTTTTCTAACATGGTATCAGAGTCGGCAGCGATGGGGCAAGGCCGTGATGAGACCATTGGATGCGAACGCGGGATGCCGACAGCGGTGGAGGCCGAAGGTCACGGTGTTGGTGATAGAGATCAATGTTGAGCCAAGGGTCGAGAAGAAGCAAAACGAAAGTGAAGAGATTGAGAAGGAATGGAAGGGTGTATTGCTACACCAGCATGAGCACTGCCCACTCTCTGGCGGTGGCGAGGAGACAAAAACGTTGGTGGTGGCGGGAGTGGCGGAGCTGGGACTGGCGGTCAGCCCATACAAGGGTGCCCTTCTTTATGAAGGCGTTTGCGGCACCCCACACCAAGCCCACCACCACCATCTTCTTTGACCTTCTCAAGACTCATTTTCAACCACCATCACCTTCCCTTTCTTTAACGAAGTTGGAACACCTGGAGTCGAAGGTGGCGAGTTGGTGGTCAAAATAAGAATTGCTCGAGGATGAGGAATCTGAAGAAGGGGCAATTTGGATGAATGAGACTTTGCTATGCCTGTCTTAGACGTCATCTTTGTGTCTCTGGTGGTCGACGACGAGGGTGGCGGTTAGCAAAGGCAATTGGTGATGGAGGTAAGCGACTTATTCCCCTCTTGTTTTCCATTTTTTGTTACGGATGGCGTGAAGGAAAACGGGAGTGGGAGGTGGTGAGGGTTAGTGAAGCAATTGAGGGTTGGTGGAAGAAGATGGCGATGGGTGACAAGTCTTTGATAGGTTTTCGGTGTTTGTGATGGACGGTGATAAGGAGACAGGGAAAGGTGAAGAGGAAGAGGACAAGGGGGGCATCGAAGAGAGAGCGGTGATTGACGACCCTTATACGGAGAGAGGCAGGTCTCTTAGTGTTCAATAGAGTGAGATGGGCATTTATATGTAGTCGGGTTATGGATCCGTTCCTAGATCTAAACCTGTTATGTGTTAGATACGAGATTGTTGTTCGTCTTGGATCTACACACGAACCTGTGTCTAGATCCGATTTAATCTTTTTTGGCATTCAAATTAAAGTCAATCTGGTTATGAGGGTAGATTGTTTATTAGACCATAAGTTGCATCTTTGTATGGTTATGAGGGTAGATTGTTTGTTAGACAATAAGTTGCATCTTTGTATGATTCATATTGTTGGCTATTGGTAGAGACCAAGCAATGTTTGAATATGCACTTATTGTTATTTGATATTTTGTGATCTTGATAACTTTGAAGTTGTATTTTCATATGATTAAGATTTCCGTTTTGTTCCTATATGTCATGTTTGTTGGCCTTTTATTGAAGACCTTTGCGATTAAGATGCTTCATGCTGTTGGCTATTGGTCGAAGATGAGTCAATGTTGAAAATGCACTTATTGTTATCTTGATAACCTTGTGCTTGATACAAGTGTTTGAAAATAATGCATATAAAGAGTCTTGCCTTGAGTATTGACTATTCATTTGGTATATTTTGAGTATTTTGTGCGAGTAATAAAATTTGTATTCAAAGAATTCTTGTGTTTTAGACAAAACTTTTATGTTGAAAATATTCTTGAAAAATATTAAGTTGATTATAAATCTTTAAAAACTTTTTGATCATCTTGGTGGATTATCTTATCCTTAAATCATAGAATCATGTTTGAGATTGTGAGTTATTTAAGGGCCTTGGCATTTGATTGTTTTGGATGGTTTTAACTTAACCTTAAAGCTTTTTTGAATGTTTTGGAAGGTTCAAGTTTAGCCTTAAAGCTTGTTTGATTGTTTTGGATGGCTTGAGCTTAGCCTTAAAGCTTGTTTGTTATATACCAAGGCATTTTTGTAATATCACGAGTTTATGGTGATTCATGCACTTATTTGTTATATTTGACAACCCTACTTAGATGATTAATATTTTTCATTAAAGAACTTCTTTGAAAAACACATGTTTTAAAGTTTGTACTTATGAGATTTTAATAATGTCATTGAGATTCATGCACTTATTTGTTATATTTGACAACCCTACTTAGATGATTAATATTTTTCATTAAAGAACTTTTTTGAAAAACACATGTTTTAAAGTTTGTACTTATGAGATTTTAATAACGTCATTGAGGTTTAATTCTACAAGTTTTGTTAGAGATATATCCTAAGGTAGATCACAAGGTGAGTTCCAATGCATGCATACACACAAAAGTATTGAACAAAAACAAGGCGGAAGCTTCGGAAAAAACTTCTTGAAACAAGGAGTGCGGGTTCACACATTAAGGATTGAAACAAACTTTCAGTTGAGGGTGTTAAAATGTAATAGGGTTGGGCTATTAAAATTAATGTTATAAATATTGTACCATATCATTATAAATATGGGTGTATCGATACCTAAACCAATAAGATTCAGGTACATATATCACAATAGACATGAATCGCACCCATATCATAATGGGTCATACGATACACTACGATACGGGTATTGTATTATATGATACACCCAGTATCGCATGATACATTGTATTACGATATGTGATGATTTTTTTTATGATTTTTTTATTTTTTTATTTTTTAATATTTTAATGTATTATATCATTCGATACGGTGTGATTATTGTGTATCGATGTTCTATATGATACGGACACCGATACGCTAATTACAACATTGGTTAAAATACATGTATTTATCTTTGTATTTTATTGTATGTTTCTCATTATGAAAGTGTACGTACATGTAATCAAGCACCCAGACCACCTGTCACCGGGGCCATCAAAGCCACCAGGGGGGGCCCAACAACTATCTTCACCGACCAGTAGGTGAATGTTTCTGGCTTTCTCTCTCCTTCTCTCTATAAATATTTACCTTGTATTCAATAAATGTTAAGCCTTCAGTGGTGGATTGCATATACATTATCTCATTATTTCAATAAAAGGAATTCAGGAACCTTCCATGTTTTCTAACAGCCTACACTAGAAATTCCAAGTGATTGAATAACATCAGTCATCAAGTGTCACAATGTATAGGAAAAAAAAAAATGGAGCCTTTAGCATATCTGCTTAATAAACATCAACGGAAGGGTTGAGATTCAATATCCAGATATACTAGGAAAAGGTGGGAAAAGGGTTATTTAACAGTAATGAATTGGCACTAAACTGTGAGATTTTCTTCACTGTCCCTGGACCCTGATCATGATATTCAGGTAGGATGACTTCCAACCCCTGGAGACATTCATCTAGAAGCTTTAAAACTGAACACCTTCAATGTGATTAAATTCAGAAGTAAAATTGCTGGGAGAACAGTCTATGCTTGCAAACTTCAAAAGAGCCTCATTAATCAGTCAAGTCCCCATCTCAGATAGCATGGTTTCTAACATAAATGGTTAGCTGATAGGTAGCAACAGGTATAATTCTCAATTACCCCGACCCGGTAGACATTCTCAACCAGAAAATGAATGAAGAAAAGAGTTGTGAAGGCATGGTACCTGAAGGCATGTTTCTTTAATACCATTACGACCCTCTAGAATCCCAGCTTCTTTTATAGGCTCCTGGAAGATTACTTTTTATAAGCTTTATGCGATGGAAAACATTTCCTCCAGGAGTGGAAAAAGAACGATGCTTAATTCCACAAAGTGGCACTTACTAGATTTCGCACAGGTGGCAAACACACAACAAGGTCCACATCACTACTGGGGAGCGCCAGACCAGTTGCATTTGACCCAAACATCTTTGCCCTTGAACGTGGCCAGAGGACTTGGAGAGATCGAGAAACCCTCTTGACAGCCCAATTAACATAAGGCTTTCTCATCATATTTTCAGCACCAACCTGACATTACCAAGGAGGAGATGTAACTCTTGGTTAGTAGAGCTGCTCTCTTATTAGATGAAACGCAAAGAAAAGGTATGTGAAGCATCAACTCGAGCAACTATACAACAAAAAGTAGCTAACTTTAAATAGATTTTCATGCAAAGTGAAAAAGGTTACAGTTATGCAATGTGTTATACACGCCAGACGACACAACCAAATTGAGATTCAGCTACTTCCTCAGCAGAACCAGTGGTAAAAGGTCACGTTTATTTGGGATTGACTCCGCTCAAGGAAAAGCATTTCCCACATCTGCGCCCACTTCCCCAAGGGAAAAGTTACAATAGTCAAATGCGCTATCCATTACAATCCACACAACCAAGTTGAAATTCAACTACTTCCTCAGCAGAGCCAGTGGGGAGAGACTGGACTGATTTGGGGTGACTTCCCTCAAGCAAACCCATTTGCATGCGTTGCACCTACTTCCCCAAGGGCTGTGAACTACCACTCAAGAAAGCAACAGAAGCATGAACAGGCATATTAACAGGAAAAAGTAATATGGGAAGCATCCCAATCTGCAAGATGCAGATTCATGTAAATCCATGTCATAGTATTGGACAAATTGTAATTCGCAAACTCAAAAAGATTGACCATCATGCCTCAGAAAGAAACTTTGTTACTATGGCATCTTATATGAATAACATATAAGGACATTTAGTAGTGCAAACTTCAAGTACAAAAAACAGCAATAAGCTAGATTATGTAAAGCTAAAACAAAAAGAACTAAGAAAAATGTGACACATGATGCCAGTTGTAGAAGTGACTCTCTGTGTAAGATTGCATTTAATAAATAAGTGTGTTGAATATTTATTGTAAACCACTATCTGATAATTAGATAATACAACCATAAAAGACATAGTCACAAGTTATACCACTCAAATGTGGAAACTATCATTTCAATGTAACACTAGAAACAATTCCTTTTGCTAGAGACATATTCTGAGAGTGAACCTTTTGGTTCAACCCAGCTTTGCCAGATAAACTCCCATTGAACCACGAATTAAGAGGAACCATCAGCAGAAAGGCATAGAAATATCTATAAAAGAAAATGTTCCTTGATGGCATGCCCAACATGTGTTCTGAAAGCAAATTCTACAATAATGATTGGATCTGTTATTCAGTAACACCGACCAACAGCTATTGCAACTGTTGTCCTATAATTGGTTAATACAACCACAAAAAAGCATATAGTAGCAAGTCAAATCACTCAAATGAGAAATTATCATTCCAATGCAACCATTAGAAACAATTGCCTTTTGCAAGAAAAGATATTCTTAGAGTGAATCTTCTGTCTGACCACAGTTTTGCCAGATAAACTCCCAATGCACCATGAATTTCTGAATAGGCATCATCATCAGAAAGGAACAAAAAGGTCCACATGCAGAGAATATGCACTGGGCACATGTCCATAAGCATGCAGCCAATGTCCTAACAGACTCTAGATAATAAACAAATATACAACAACAACAAACAGCAACCATGCATCCTCCCACATGAGCCGACGATAAACGAATATATTATGCAAAAACACTGACCAACTGAGAACATGCACCAGAGGGAATATTGAGAACCTAAGCACCAACCTTCTTGCAGAAGAAATCAATTTCTTCATGAAGAAGGCCATGAATTAAAGCCAAAGATTGTTTAATCTCAGGAGATTTCTGCATCTCCATAGATTGTAGCGGAAAAGCAATATCTGGCTGCAGAAAAATAATTTCAAATTAGACTGTAGGAAAACAACAACTAAGCCTTTTCCCATACTAGATGGGAGAATATAAAAGAAAGAGCACATAACAATATTTTCCATTATGAAAACTTACATGTTCCTGATCCATGGATAGTTGTGAGATTGCAAGCAGACGATCTTGTAACAAATTACCAGGTACAGGCTGCATTAGTGCCGTGCTAGTAAGGCACTTCCCTGCACAAGAGGGCCAAAATATTTCTGCACCATCCACACACACATTATCCTCCAGAGAACTTTTTTCATCAAGATACATATTTTTTGTACCCCAGTGCCTAGGGCTGGAGCTTCCAGACCTCACGGCAGGGAAACCCCTAAGCTTTCTTGATTCACCAACAGGAGAAGGAGGAGGTGGCCTCGGAGCACGTGGAGCGCAAAGTACCACAGGTGATGGAGGTCGTTTTATTCGAGGATAATCCTTACGAGAACGAGGTATGCAGGGGCTATTGTGATCAAGACTTACCATGAAATCAGATCTTGAACTCTTCCTTGACAAATTTGGAATGATGATTGGTCGCAATATAGGGCCAGGCAGTGCATCCCTGGCTATCCCCTCTAGAACACCAATATTTGGGTTTGTCAGTGACCGAGAGACTTTCTCTTCCTCTGGTATCACCGATGAAGAATGGTGTGTCATTCCATTAACCTCACTCCCTGGCATAACATAACCAACAGACTGGAGTCCAGATCCCACGGAATCAAATTGAGTACAAAATGGAGAAGCAGGTGGTGATGCCAAACCATTGGTACCATATGAGCAAGATAAGCCAGGCAAACCTACAATCTCATCTATTGTTCTATTCAGATCTGCTTCATGACGTGCCCAAGAACTATCATCAGAACTAAGAGAAGGAGGCCTAGAAAATCTTGCGCCAGCAAGATCAGATGTATTCCAGTACATGACACCACCACCGAAAAACTGACTGTAGTCCCTGTTGGAAATGGGATGTGTCTCATACTCTTCCTCAGAAAACCAATGCCCCTCAAAATCATCAGGCAGATCCACACTTTTTGTCTCGTAAAAGTCCTTTCTTTCACCTATATACGTTGTTTTCTCATCCTCGCTTTTTGCTATATTACACTGCGCACCATATGCAGTAAAAGTGGAGTGCATAGAAGGCTGTAATATTGGAACAAATCCAGAATCAACGTTATACAACAAAGATGGATTGGATCTATCGTTGCTTCTATAAGAAGGAGGCCAATCCAAACTAGCAGCAAAAGCTCGTGAGGATGCAATAGTGTTTTTATCTTCTATAAAAGAATTATTCTGTGTGTGATCCACGGACATGACAGACTGCTGGAAATTATTATGAAAATTGCATCCTACTTCCAGGTGCAATCTATCTGTGGCAGCTAGGAGGGATTGTCTGTCTATTGGTGGTGAATGTGATACATTTCGCCATCCATTTAACATGGTTCCAGTCCCCGAATCAGCATTGACATGACAGCTATCATCCTTTTTGTTCTGCAAACATCCAGTTTCTTCTGTGTGAACAGTTTGTGTGAAGTTATGTTGCCTAGGAGCTGAGAAATGAGTTCCTGCTAAACACGCCAAACTATCTTTGGAGCACGTAATAGTACCTGATTGACCCATGGTCAAAACACCTGAGCCATAAGAGCAATCTGAAGAATTCCCTCTGCACAAGACGGATGTCAAACTACCATTCATCTCAGAATGCATATCGATACCTCTGCTATTGACTGCTAGAGAACCACGGTTATCTGAGACATCAGCACATCTGGCACTGAAGTCGGATTTGAGCTCACAGTCATATACTGTTCCATCTTCCGGATTTTTCATGCATGAACCAGAACGAGCAAAACTATGACTAGCTTTTCCAACTGCGGAAAGCACTTCAAGACCTTCATGAGCATCAGGAGTTGCATCAGCTTCAGCCACATTGACATAATCATCTCCAGCACTTGGATTCTGTGACTGGGCAACATTTGATGCATCAGATTGGTTTTGGTCCCTATCATGGCCATGTCTTGATGACTGAAACTGCATCTTACTCTCTTTGCTGCTAGTTTTGAAGGCACCACTATCAGATAATTGCAAAGAGCCATGCACAATGTCTTCCCCATTATTTTCAACTGCAAATGGTCTTTTGGATTTTGATTTGCTCTTTTTACTCTTAGAGCTTGCTTTCCTCCTTCTGGTGGCTTCTTTATCACTTGATCCTTGATTCTATTAAAAAAAGTACATGAATAAAGTAAGATAGCAGTTCTACAAACATATATATCGATACTTTAGAACGACTATTACCAAGTCTACCATCTCTGTTTTCGTGTATGGGATGACCTCTGGATGATCATGTGCCACAGTCTCGAGCATCTTATTAGTAGCATCCTCTTGCAATGGAGTAGACTTCTGCATATTGGCATGGTTATGCCCATCGATAAGATCGAATCCATGATCCTGGAGATTTGCCCAGTACAATTAGTGACCAAATAAATTCCTTAGTTCAGTTTTATAAAACAGAAGCCTCCCAAAATTTTGAGGAAAAACAAAACCTCAGAAGGCTTTCGGCAAGCAGAATTGACCACAGCAAACTGTTTTTGCTGAGATATGCTCTTGGGTCGGCAACCTTTCTTTTTCCCTTTTGTATGACCCGCACTAAACTTCTCAGGTTTATTTAGTTGAGCTTTCTCGTTTATAGTATCCAGAAGCTCAAGCTTTATACAATCAATTGATAAACGCAAAAGCAACTCCCGGGTTCTTCTAAGCACGCTATCTGAAAAGGTATTGACTGAAGCCAGTGAACTAAAAAAAAGCGCTTCCGTCTTAACCTCATGATGCTGCCAAGCTTGCAATAAAGCAGAAAGTTCCTGGAGTAAAAACAATCCACTGATACCATTAGCCAACGAAGAAGACAATGAAGAGGTCGAGACCACATCAAGAAGCACTGGGTCAACATGCGAAATCATTTGAGTTGTCCTCTCCCACGTTGGAAAGACGTGATTTCGATGTACTTGGGTGAGATCTATACTATAGTAACCTCTTCGGTCCTTCAAAACGCCATTCCTACCGGTGACGGCCTCAGTTGCCTGGCATTACCACATTCATGAACACCTCATCAGAACACTGAAGCCTCACATTATTCATAACACTATGTCACATACAAACAAGGATATTTGCAACACATGCAAATCAAGCACTCGCAAGAAAAAGGAAAATAAAAGAAAGAAACAGATTTGCTAACGAATGAACCAAAGCAGCATCCCATAGTGCTATTATTCATAATATTTTCCAACTAGATGCTCTCTTTGGTTATGCTTCGCTAATTGGTAACACAACTGTTGGACAAACAAGCATGGTTCAAGTTGAATCAGGCCACCAACTTAAGAGGCTAGAAATATGAGAGGAACACGGCAAATAATCATGAGGATGTCTCTTCGTTACGCCGAGGCTGGCAAATATGAGAGGAAAATGGCAAATAATCATGAGGATGTCTCTTCGTTACTCCTTTAGAAGAGTCACTCAGTTCACTTACATACATGTACAAATATAGCCACGTGTAGAAATGTAAGTATTGGTTATCACTTTCTGCCACACATGCGCGTATACGTGCGCGCGCCTCGCTGTGAGAAACGACGCCGTGAAGAACAGTGCAATTGTGCCAGGAGATGCACGCCTTGCTCATACGCATGAGCGCCAAAATACAGGTGCACAAAGTTTCCAGTATGAGATACACACTGACGTGCAAATGCAAACACGCAGGCGCAATGACGTTAAGCGGATGAGCGCCAGAACAGAATAAACACAAAGGGATTAGCTAATTACCAACACTCTGGTGCACAAAGTTTCCAGTATGAGACACACACTGACGTGCAAATGCAAACACGCAGGCGCAATGACGTTAAGCGGATGAGCGCCAGAACAGAATAAACACAAAGGGATTAGCTAATTACCAACACTCTGGTGCACAAAGTTTCCAGTATGAGACAGACACTGACGTGCAAATGCAAACACGCAGGCGCAATGACGTTAAGCGGATGAGCGCCAGAACAGAATAAACACAAAGGGATTAGCTAATTACCAACACTTTGGTCGCTTTCTTTGAAACTAAGCAGAAAATTTGCTTCTTCATCCTATCATCCAGGCCATTCCACCAACCAATACATCCTCTCTTCCTCGCCAACACATTCTCTACGACCCCAGCAGCATTTGCCCTTGCTTTCACCTTCACTGCCCGTTTTCTCCCACGCGAGTTTGCCCACGAAGATCTCAAAGCGAGCTCCATCTTGTTCGCAACGAAAGACTCCATGCTGTAGTATCCCTTCGCCTTCAGCCACGGCAATTCCTCCCATTCCGTTGCAACTGAAGCCGCATGCTCACGGAGGAACTGTCCATCAGAGATCCCATCCATCGCCCCTACAAAACCGTCAAAATCCGCAACAAAATCTTCGGAAACGGTGATTGTATCGACTGCCGAACAAGACCCGATCGCGCCCTCGCCTTCCCTGGAGCTGAAAAGCAGCACGCTACGTGCTAGGGTTTGTTCCGACAGGCTTGAAACGCTCACCCTAGAAAGGAGCCCGCGGGATCTCCGGAAACAGAAGCTCGGGAGAGGGGGGTTGCCGACGGCGACGTCAGGAAGGATGATGAAGAAGCCGTGGCCGTTCCGGAGAAGGCGGGCCTGCATCTGGAGGAGGAGCGCCGTCCATCCGGGATCAACGACTGTGAGGGCGGCCTGCCTCTGATGGACAGTAAGGGACGCGAACCAGTCGAGGACGGAATTTCTAGGGCTTGAAGAAAAGGAAGACGCCGGAATAGAGGCGTGATAAAGGGCGACGTGATCGGAGAGCGCGTCGATCCATTGCTGTCGGCTGTCACTCATTTTGATCGCCGGCCAGGGAATTCCGCTGTCTTTGTGGTTGCGCGCCGTCGGGTGCGGGTCCGACTCCGGCAGCTGCGATTTTCAGGACGGGATTTATAATTAGAACCGTGGTGTCACCCGGGTATGACCACCCCAAACGCTGGGTCCTTTTTTTCTCTTTTTTGGACATCAAACTCATGACCTTCGTCTTGTGAGCAAGCCTCTGCAGAGCGAGCTAATCCTCAAAGCGTGTTGTACATTTGTTTCTCACGAACGCATCCTCATCACACATGGCCAGTATGGAACGAGACAAGAAACCGGACTTCGAAACAGCAATCAGTCAGTTTAGTTGGGTTTCCCTTTTCGTGGAACTGCAACCAGAACCAGCGGTTTTTATATTTTTTCCTGATTCCAAACGGTTTAAACCTTAGGACCCGGGATCAACCGATCTCAGTTGGGTTCCGGTTTTAAGTAAATTGGAACCAGTCATGTCTAATCCTCCTGACCCTTTTGAACTGTATCGAGTATATCTATTTATATCGACGTGTTGTGTCATATCGTGTTGTCTAAGAAGAGGTCGATTTAAACACAAATTAACTTTTGTTGTTGAATTTAATGTAGTAGTGCTTCGCTGTAAATGGCCTTATAATGAATCAGTGACAGGCCTACATCGAGTTGAGGTAAGGCATCTCATCCACCCAACAACAACCAGTTTTTTCTCATACTACATGGTATCGGCTAAACGATTCTTTGTTTTTATAAAGAGTTAACTCAATATAAACTAGATAATTCTTTATAGTTTCTTTCCAACACTTTTGTTGTCGTCTTATTCTTCTTTTAACATTTTTATAATTTAATTTCTCATATTTTCTTGCAGGAGATCTTAAACGATTTTCCCTCATTTTATCCTCCATTGGTGCTATTGTCAATTTGTTTCTAATAACCTTGATATGGATATGGTATTTCCTCGTACGACAAGATATCCATTTCAACATCTTCATTTCTACTAGAGACATCTTTTGCACGTATTGATGATTAATTGGTCAACACTTATAACAATAAAACATAGTAAGTCTAATTGATATTCTATACTATTTACCTTTTAACTTTAATGGCATCTTCTTATGATATGTAATACCTGATGCCTTTTATATTTTAATTGACCGTCATTATTTCTATGAGTAACATCCCATCAATTTTTTATCCCTTTAAAATTTTAACCTTCGGTATTGAAAACTCATTGTGAGGTATGCAATGTGTGTCAATCTTAATTTCTATATCCGTGCCCAAACGTTCAAACTTACATTTCATTGTTCTACTTAGTCAGAAGCCTTTACTTTAGAATGTTTATCTCTATAGTTCTAATTTTCTATTATTTTTTTCCTTAGACTCACTCACTAAACAATGTTATTTGCAAATAACATACACTAACATACTTTATCTTTAATATTTTTGTTAACTCATAAATGACAAAAAATAAATATGAGCTTAAAGTTGATCCTTGATGTAACCCAATATCAACTCTAAAAAAGACTATCATTTCTTCATGAGTCCTTACACAAAGTTTTTGCACCATCATATATTTCTTATAAGATTTATATATCAATAGGATACCCCTCTTTTCGAAAGTTCTCCAAAAGACATCTCTTAGAACCTTATCGTAAGTTTTTTCCATATCAATTAATATCATGTGAAAGTTCTTTTTTACCCTAAAATATTTCATAAGACGTCTCAATAAGTCAATCACTTCAATAGTAGATATACTGAATATGAATCCAAATTGATCATTTATTGTATTCGATACTTGTCTTAACCAATGTTCGATAATTATTTCCAATAATTTCATGGTGACTCGTTAACTTGATACCTTGATAATTCAAACAATTCTAAATGTCTCCTTTTCTTATATATGGATATAAGTGTATTCACTCTTAAATCCTCGGACATTGTACGAGTTCTCTATATTTCATTAAATAGTCTTTTGAGCCAAGTAAGTCCCATCTCTCTTAAGATTTTCCATACTTGTGTAAATATTTTGTGGTCTTATATATTTACCAACCTTCATATATTTAATAGCCTTTTGACTTTATTATTTTCAATACACCGATAGAAATTGCGAGTTATTGTGATCCACCCAAATTAGGTATAATAATTAATAAGGATACAGCCTACGGTTGAATCAGTGGGTATAGTGCATAGTTCCCTCACCTGAAAAGATTTTATGAGTCTACCACTATAATGCATCTCAGTTTTGTCTTCTTAATGCCTAGTAAGCATGCTTGCAGAAAATTGCGCTTGTATTCGAGTTGGCCATTTCTTTCCCATGTTTGATGAACAGGAGAGTTCCGCATGGAGCCGCTCACTCAAACACCCCCCAGAGTTCACTCGCTCTCTTTTGGGGGCTAATGGTCCGCATTTTGCGTGGAATCCGATACGCATGGCACATAAATTAACAGTGCATGGAATCAGTCTGCCATGGATATTGCTCCCAATTAGAGTTGACGCTGCGGTAGGTCCACTAGGGATAGGAGCAATATAAATGAATAACAGAAATCAACATTTTCCAAGAACATATGATTGAGGGAAAAGAATTATGAAATCCAATATCGCCTTCCCTCAGACGATGAAGATCCCTTTCAAGAGAACTTCAGTTCATTGTGTGGGTGCACATATGAGCACCAAAATCCGACAACGAGAACTCTGGACATTAAATTCGAAAATCATAATACAAGCTTTCTGAACAATCTATGTTAACTATGTGATCCTGTTTCGAACATATAAAACAGTCCCAAACACCAAATATATTGCATGCAAAACAAACATCTATGGGCACCAAAGTGAGAGGATCACATCCTTACACACCACCACCAACAACAGAGGTGTGAACCAAAGTAACGATTGTTACTACGATTAACCGTCTTGCTACCCTTGGAAAACCAAAGATCTCGTTAGGATGTCATATTCTGAAAAGTTAGTAATGACAAAATTTGTTTCCTCAGAACAATCTTATAAGAAAGGCCGCATTTTGGCTGGTAGTTTAAAAAAATTGTAACTGCTGCGTGCAATGTACCCTAGATTCAACATGGAAAGATAATAGTAAAACTACTATAAGAAACTTTCAGGTGCCTATTCCCATGCATTATATATTCTGCACAGATAACCAATTCGACAAAGAACAAATAGTTTACATTCAGATGCAAGTCAGAGCTGATATAGCTAAAAGAATTAGGATGGTCCAACAGTTATTATAGGAGCTGGATAATAGCTGCGATCTTCCCACTTTCACAAGAATTTTATGTCAAATGGAAGAATTTGGAAGTAAAATAGGGACGGCTCCAACATTGACTCTACACTTACAGCCTTCAATCTTGACACAGGAAGATGCAAAATAGAGTACAAGAAAAGGAAGTCAGCTGCATCATAAGTTGACAATAGTCAGCATCGATTTATAGCACAAAAGAGCATGTACAAGAAGTAGCATAGCATACGTGGAAGCGCTGGTTAAAGAAACAATTGTTGAAGCACCAAATAATAAGACAAAAAGAAACGTTGTCAGTGGCTGATCTACAGAAGGCCCTTCCGTAACCTAATGGACACAGGTTTTCAAAATCGATGATAAATGAATACCCAAAGAGAAAGGTGGATCAAAAGGAACCAGATAAATAGCTCATCACCATGAACGTCTCAAGAGGGTTATGCTGAAGCCACAAATTTACACCCCATGCCGCAGACACAAATGTGTCTGAAACACATGCAATGCTACACCTTGACGTGCTAGACATAAATTTTTTTAACTTTGGGCTTTATATTTCATGTCCTTATATTTTTCCAGTGATTTTCAGCCAGACATTATATCCATATACTTGATGACTTTGGAGCCTCAACTAAACATGCACATGAAGGCGTCTTTGTTCTTGTTTTCATAAGTTTCTGACATGTACATAAATTTAGTGGGAGCATACAAAATTTCAACGAGTGCTTGAGAGCAAGAATTCAATCAACAAATGGAAGAAACTGTGATGAAACATCCAATATTACAAAAGGCTGCAATCAACTTCACCACCTTTCACCCAATTGAGAAACATCACTTAGAGTTTGGTAACAGATTTCGTAAACTTGAGGCTACCGCATATATCTTACCTGATCACTCAACTCGGTCAATGCCTTGAATGACATTGTTATAACTAGAGATGTTGGTCGAGTTCCTCTTTTTTGCTAGGAATGATATGAATAGTCTCGATTTGGTCTTGAAGCCTGACTTGCAAAGAAGCAAGAATTTACCTAATGTGGTCCAGACAAAAACTGATTTTCTAACGTCACATTTGAATATAAAAAATCTAAGCAAACAAAGGATAGTAGCCACAAAATGTGTTCCATTTACTTATTATTGTTCAAAGGAACTGTATACACAAAATGAACTGAACCCGAGAGCATATATTAAACTTTCAATTGTCCCAAGCAAAGATGCTTCATCCACTCAAACTAAAATTTCAAACAAAAACATAACTTATTTCAGTACTCATCATCCATCACATATTTGGAATTCTACTATGAAGTGTCTCGAGCTAAAGATTATGCAAGTTATATTAGTACTGAAGGCAACGTTTCCATACATATTTTGAAACACTATTTAATGAAATACTAACAAGATTCAGCCTTGCAGCTATCTTTGACTATCATAAATATAACCAACAAGCATGCTATATATTAAGCCAGAATGGCATGCTTCCTATGAACCCAAATATTGATCAGGCAAGAAACAATTGTTTCCTGATACCAGTAATTACAAGACCGTGTCAAACACTAAATAACGTAAAATAGTGAAAATCAGTACTAAGTAATTCTATTTTTGAATCGTGGTAGCGTGTTTAGTTACATATCTCTGATCCTTGAATGCCAGTATTTTCTTGCAAACAAAAGTGGCATTGCCTGTAAGCTGCATTGGATGGCTAACAACCAATGATAGGTTACAAAAGCAAAACTATCCCATAGATGATCGAGAAAATGTTGATTGTTTAAAAAGGAACAGAAAAGACCATCCTTGAATGCCAGTATTTTCTTGCAAACAAAAGTGGCATTGCCTGTAAGCTGCATTGGATGGCTAACAACCAATGATAGGTTACAAAAGCAAAACTATCCCATAGATGATCGAGAAAATGTTGATTGTTTAAAAAGGAACAGAAAAGACCATCTCTGTAAGTAGTTGGATGCACAAGTTTATTGATAATCAGTGTGCTTGGTGTCTCTTTCATCTTCATCAAGATGCAGATGGGGCAAGTCACTCACTTATGTGAATGATGAAGGGAAAAACGAGTCTTCATATGCTTTATTGAGATTGAATTACCAACGTGTTCAGCATTATATGTGAAGCTTCTTCATATACCGCTCTGTTGTAGTGCACCCCGTAGTCTGTACATCCTGTTCCACACTTCTTTGTCAATGATTCGATATCCATAAGCATAAGAGGGCCTCGTGATTGGTTCAAAAGCTTGCTCTGTTGAACCTCTCTGTTATAATCCTTACATACCCTGTCAGTCATTTTCTCCATCTTTTCCTCTGTATTTAACATGGAATTGATCACTGTTGGCATACCCAACCAAAACATATGAGACGGTTTCACTGAGACAGATCCCAAAATCGGTCCATCGCTTCCGCCTTGAAGAGTGAATGGCAATAGAGAAGTTAAAAGTTTTCCAAATATTCCCAGTGAGACCATAATCCGAATGATTCGTGTAATGCAGCATATGCCACAACCCAGGTCCCATTACCAAAATACCCCGGATACTTATGGCCGACCTCAAATTCCTTCAATACATGAGTTAAATTCGATAAGTAGGGCACCCAGATGAAATCTACCTTTACACCATGCTCCTAAATCACCAATCGGTAATCGCTATGTCGCTTAAAGAGAACGCCTTCAATTTCATCTGTCGATTCCAGCATCAATCTAAGCAATGACAGTACAAAAAGTCGAGCTTGCGAATCGTCAGCAACAACAATCCAAGACCCATTAAGGAGTTGCAGTGTATCCAACCTCCCCAATTTCAGAAACCCACATCGAATAACCGACATTGAATTAGACCAACTCCATGAGGGAGCCCAGTTTGATGAGTTGGGCAGCAAATCTAGCACACCATCATGGGCATTCACAACCGGGAGCTTCCAATCGATCTCGTGAAGAAAAGAAATGCAAGAATCTCTTCTCTCCGCAATGGACGAAAAGGACGACACGATATCCGAATAAGGGAAGTAAGGAGTGAGATGAACACTTACAGCAAGGGTGATAAACAACGCACAGCTGAAGAAGAGAAGCCTATTTCTGCTAAGATGCCAACCAGCCATGCCTACGGGCACAAAAACCACAACGCAAGCAATCAAAATGCCGATCTGAAGGGCACCTACCATGTCTCTTTTTGAGTAATCAGATGCCCAAAGTGAAAGCAGAGATCATCTTCTGCGATGGATCGAGACGGGGCAAAAATCTCCCCAAGATTATCCCCATAGAATTGGCTTGAACCACTGTGCCAAAGAAAGCGACCCGGAAAGATAATTGGGGCTCAACCATCATAGAGAGAACATTGCATATCATCAACACATAAAACTGAAAAACGGGAACCCCGAGGATCGACTACATGAATGAAAATAGCGAAGTAGGAATAACCTCCCCACTGAGAGAGAGAGAGAGAGAGAGAGAGAGAGAGAGAGAGAGAGAGAGAGAGAGAGAGAGAGGAAAGGGGACTACCCGAACGTGAAGAAGAAAATGAAAGAGGTTAAGATCTACGTTCAGAAAGAGGCAAGAGAAATCCGATGCCGACGTCGGTCCTTCCTTTTCCTAACGATCGAATTGAACAAGTCTATGAGCACAACGGATGTGCCCGCGACGATGGGAGTTAGCTCATTTCTTGATCCCACGGCGCAGGTTGTGAGCTGGATTTCAGAGGCATGTCTCAGTATCTGTGTAGGCTTTGGCCTCCCGATTTGAAAAAAGAAAAGTGCCAAAAGGTCAAGAGTGCGATTCCCTAAGAAATCAAATACAATCACTATTCAAATATCAAAGGATTCCTTCCAACACTTTTAGAAGTTTGCATTCTCTTTCCAGTAGTTTATATATTTATTTGTATTTTAATTAAAATTACTACTTATCATAAGCAAACAAAGCAGTTATAGACGCTTCTCTATAATATAAGGAATGTAAGTTTTATATATAAATTAAGATTGTCACGTATTATATTTTTTAAAAGAAAATTTTTAAATAGTTAAAATAAATTTTTTAAAATGATGAAAAATTGATAAAAAGATTGTATAGAATTAATACATGTTGATTATAATTATAAAGTATTTTATGTGACAAAAAGATATCATTAAAGTTGAAAGGTAAATATCATGTAGTAGTAATTTCACTCGTAATGCTTTATGGTTTTCAGTATTAAATAAAAAAATATTTGTTGCTCAAATAAAAATATTGACATGGATGAGTAATTACAAAAATTGCATGCATGATAAGGTTATTATAAATAAATTGGGAGTGATGAATGATTAAATAAAGAAAAATGTTTAAAAAAAGGAATTGGAAAGAATCTTATGGAAAAGGTTTAGTTGTTTTTGTCTTTGTTGTTAATAAAGACGTTAAATGAAAACCGTAGCTACTAGACATCAAACGAAGCATTTATGGCATGATCAGTACCGCGCCCATGCACTCAATACCTTTCGGGAACGGCCGGACGTTTCGGTGCAACATTGCCTGACCTGTTTAGAACATCCTCTTGTTTTCCTCCTCCTTTCCCCTCCTTGGCGTCTCTCTTCTCTCTCCTCTCTCCTCTCTCCTCTCTCTCCAAGCGTGGCAGCCGAACCGTTTAGTGATGGTAGGGATTTTGAAGAAGTCGGCCGTTCTTTACCATTACCCTTGTCCTGATGGTGCCTTCTCTGCACTAGCGGCTCACCTCTATTTCTCCTCCTTCGGTGACGATTACCCTGTTCTCTTCTTCCCCAATACTGTCTACGATCCCGTGAGGCATGATTCATCGGCCTCTCTCTTTCTTTCGTTGGTTTGCAGATGTTTTATTTCTGTTGTTTATTTTTTCTATCGTAAAATATGTTCGGTGGTATGACCTAGAGTATACTTTTAAGGTTATAGGTGACTTGATGCGGTTCTAGAGGTTGTGGTTAGATGTTAAGTTTCTGTATTGGATTCGGCACCGTTGAAGAAGGGGAAGCCACCATCTGATGCATCCATCCACATCTAATTAATGGTGCTGAAAAGGTGATTGGATTCTTGTTGGTCGCAGTGTCCACTACTGTCTGTGTATGCGAACAAACTTGCCGTGATCATAATATGTTGAATTCATTAAGGTATTATGGAGTGTTTGGAGAATTATTTGTTAGGCTACGCGTGTCAGCAGAGCATATGGATATAGTTCCCCTTTAAAACTCCGAACGTCGCTAAAGGCTAACTTCCATAGTGGATGGCATATCTTGCTTTAGCTTAGTATCAGCAACATGGATTCACCGCAACGGAGTTGCAGAGAAGTGCCATAAGTTGATTTTTCGCTTTTTGCAAAATTCTTGTGCTTTTGTCAAAGAAGCCTACATGTGATGTTCCTCACTCTGTCGCTCCAGTATCCTGGTATAATATAAGAAAAAGATTATGGTACGTATCTTGGACAGGATGTTTGAATCTTGTAGCCTTGTTGGGCGCCTAAGCAGAAGCTTAGGAGCTTGGTTGACACCTTTGACACACAGACTCTTGCAAAAGAAGCGTGTCTAGCCAACGAAGTGTTGGTATTGTCATCCAGTATATTGTACCCAATCTGTGCAGTCGAAGGTGAGCGTTCATCTATACTTATTTATATGACTTCCATTAGATACATTCTTTATATAGTCGCGCTCTCCTCACATACACATGGCTTGCATGATATGGACGATTGGAGATGCTTCATACTCGAATATCAAGTTATCAAGCTTTTTTTTTTTTTTTGGCTAACCACATTTTTGGTTTCACACACATTCACATGAATTCTGTCATTGTTATGAAGCTGACGGTGTGGAAGATAACTGAGTGTAGTGATGCAGTACTGTGCATCAACCTTCATATGTTTCGTTCGATAGAGCTGCTTCAACACTTGTTGACCATCTTACCTTTAACTATTTCTCTATGTATCGCCCCAAAAAGGCGTAGCTCACTGGCTTGGAGGTTGCACTGTCTGACAAAAGGTCAGGAGTTCAATACCCAGGAGAGCAACTGGTAGGGATCTGCCTAACTCTATCTTGCCTATAAAAAAAAAGGTCGGTGTGTTTTTCTAAACCAGTAAATATGATGCCTCAATCAGTTGGCTGCTTTTTAGTTGTTTTCTGACTTTGCCATTAAAATTGATAACTGGTGCAATAAAATCTTTCATGATTTCCATTTCAGGGCGGAGAGCCTTCCCGTAGGTGACTTGGATGATGTATACCTCCTAGATTTTGTTGGTCCACCTGGTTTTGTGAGGGAGATCGCTTCTAAAGTTAAAAGGTTGTTCTCCATGTTCTTTTATTGGTATGTTATTTTCTTGAGGAGTTAGAATGTCAAAGATGAATATAAGTTGAAGTAGTTGTTGTATATTCTGCATTTATAGCTATAGTTGGCCGACCTGCAAATGAGAGAGGGACCATTTAGCCACCAGTTCATAGATTACCTGGTTTCTTGATAGACAAAATTACTTTTACTTGGTTTTGTCAAATAAAACTGGAAAAAACATCTATTACTCAAGATCCTCACCACATTCTGCTTCAAAATCAAAATCTTAATCTCCTAGATAATGTTGTTGCGCTCCTTCCAAATTAATCCATGCAATGTCTTCTTCAGTTAGGAGGGCATTTTCTTCGTTACCTTCTATAATCCAGTCTTCTAATATATCAAAATTATCCAAACTTATTGGATCAAATTAGCTTTCTTCTCTATTTACATTTTTCAATTGCCTACAAGAAAGAAAGATAGATAATTAGTAAATACTGAAGTCAAATAATATATTGAATTGAATCTTTAAGTACTAATACAAGATTACCTTTCGCGAAGCTGCATGTTACAACAGATGAAAATTAAGTCATTCCGCTGCTTATGTTCCAACCTGTTGCGCTTTTTTGTATGGATGTGTTCAAAGACACTCCAATTCCTTTCACAACCCGTTGTACTACAAGTTTGACTAAGAACTCTTACTGCAAAATCTCTAAGATTTGGACAATTACTTCCAAGCCTATTCTACCGTACATCTATAGAAAAAGGCAAACATTAGATACTTAAATCCACAATAATATAAGATTTAAGAAACTTAAATACAAAGATAAACAATTTGCCTAGGCACATATTAGTGCGGTTGCAAATTGCTATAGGCAAACCCATTAAGTGAAGATCATTATCATAGATCTCCATCTCTCGATATATAACATCTGCTCTACTCTTATAAGAAATTAATGTATTTATACAATCAATGATGCCTCGATTACCTCACCGTCCCTTTTCAAGCTTGCTTAGTACCTTAATGTTGGGTTTAAATAATATGCTGCTGCATGAAAAGGTTGATTTAATTGTTTGTTCCATCTATTATCTATAATTTTTCATACGGGTACATAATCTCTCTTTTTTCCATTAAAATTATTTCGAATAGCTTCTTTTGCCCTATTCATGGCTTCATAAAGGTAGCCCATAGATGGTTTATCCTCGCTATCAACCAATCTCAAAACCTTCACTAAAGGACATGTAATCCTCAACAGTCTAACATATGCATTCCAAAATGTACTCCTGAAGAATGTCTATGAAATCTCATTCAATTTTCTATTTTTTCTATTCTGAGGCAACTCTGTGGAAACAAAGAATCAATGTAGCCGACCCCGTCTAGTATGGGAAAAGGCTTAGTTGTTGTTGTTGAGGCAACTCTGTAAATTGTTGCCACTCATCTGAGGAGGCTTGCTTCTGTCTTACAATATTCTATACAGATAAGAAATTAGTTACAAACCGAATTGCAACTGTACGAAAAAGCTCTGCACCATCTGTATATCTCCTCATCATACATAATACAAAAGCATAGTTGTAGATAAAATTGATGATATCTTAGCAATATTCAGTTGTTTCTTTTATTTAATCCATCTCACCAATATACTCAAGGATGAGATCTAAACAATGGATTGCGCATTGTGTCCAATATAAAGTCCTATAAGTATCTGCTAACTCCTTCTCAGTTGTTTTATAGTTAACTGCATTATCTGTAATCAATTGAACTACATTCTCTAGCCTAACCTCGCATATCACCTTATCAAACTCTTGCCTTAAGATCTCTTAAGTGTGTCTCTCTTCCGAAATGTGTAGAGATCTAAAAAATATAAGTCCTTTAGGACAATAGATAAGAAAGTTTAACAAGGTTCTTCCTCGCCTATCTGTCCATCCATATACCATGACTAAGCTTATCTTCTACCAGTTTCACTTGCAAAATCTTCAGCAACCCTCTTTCCCCTGTTTGGTGGTCGAGAACTACTACTACTAGTCTCTGTTCTAGCATCTGAAGGAATACTATCAGTGAATCCAATAGTATGATCATCATCTTCATCAAACATCCCTAAATCATCTTTTTTTTTTGTCTCCTCTCCTGTATGCTCTCAATCATATGAAGGCATTGTCATTTAATGCCTTCTGACAAACTTCTAACTCTGCTTGTGTAAGGATCAACTTCTTTCCCATTCTCTACTTGGTGATGCTTCAATCATGAAATTCCACCACTAACCACATTCTCACAAAATAAACATCTGATCTTTAATCTGGAACCCTCAATTGTTCTACCCCACTGCCATATCGGATCATCAGATCGAGATTGGGAGTCTCTAACACCCGTTCTTTCCATCGAGATTTGAAGTCTCTAACACTTGCCATCTCAATTGAGCACTTCAATTCAATAAAAAACCTAAAAATAAAAGTACTTTATAAATCCCCAATCTTCACATAACACTCAAATAAAGTGTCTCCCACTTCATGGATGCAATAAAAATCATATCCACACACTTAATAACTTTATATTTTGTCGTTCAAAAAAAGAAAAACTCAAATAACACTAAAAAAACAACAAATACAAAGAAAAAATTGAAAAAACACTCAAAATATACCACAATCCGAGTTAGAAGGCTTACACAGACACCGTTGAACACTTTTTTGGGAGCCTTGATCACCAAGGAGGGGGAGAACCACCGGAAGATGGCTTGAACTTCTTTGAAAAAACTACAGAAACCCACAAATGCGGGTTTCTGTTCGGCCAGGGACCCTTTATACGGGTCCCTGGCGTATGATACGTGCGATACGTGCCGTATCGTACGATACACACTATATTGTATATGATACGTATCATACAATACGGTGCGATACGGCTAACACTGCTCTAAAGTACCAAAATGATCAAACTTACATTATGTATATTTTGTTCTAATGTTTCTCTCCATATTTCCAATTTTCTATTAACTTTTTCCTTAGACTCATCCACTAACACAATGCCATCTACAAATAACATACACCAAGGTACAGTCTCATCTACTAACACAATGCTATTTGCAAATAACATACACCAAGGTACTTCATCTTGAATATGTTTTGTTAACTCATCAACGACCAATATAAATAAATTTGAACAAAAAGTTGATCCCTGATGTGACCCAATATTAACTTTAAAGGAATCTGTCATTTCTTCACGAGTCCTTATACATGTTTTTGCACCATCGTACATGTCTCTAATGCATATACAAAATCAGATCTCAAGCAATAAACAAATTTCAAATAATAAACACTTAAATATCTGCAAAGGTTGAAAATAGATCAAGAATCATATTAGAAGTTATATAAATATGGAAAACAGTGCAGACTCTGCATAATTGAAGCAACTATGGCTATAATAAAGAACCAACAGGTGAAAAGCAAGCAACGCTGGAAAGTGGCTTCTTCAACCTACGAAACTCAGGCGCACAAGGATGAGAGCCTATGTCACATGGGTGCGGGTGTGGGTGCAGGTGCGGGATACAACAAATTTCAAAATTTTTGGGTGTGGCGACACGGCTAGGGTATATAATATTATATATTATATATAATATTCTAGCTATATAAATTAATCATAATACAACTAGTATTTGCTAATTTTGGGTGCACGTAGGTATCAATTAGCAAGTTCCCTCTCATAATGATCTGAAACTTACAATGATTTTACGAGCTGCAAAATATTCAAGTTATGGATTCAAAGAGTTTCAAGATCTTTTGTAGGATATAACATATACTAGTATTTGTGCTAGGATCCACTAGTGATGTCATACTCTTTTGTTCTATTGATCTGGCAATGCTCCTGGTCTTTAAATGTGTTTGGTGACAGAGATTATTTTGTGCAAAGGCATACAGTATGGAGTCAAGAATCCAATCAGATTGAGTAATAAGAAACCAATTGTTCACACCCAAAATCATTTAAGCAGCTTTATATTGTATATTGAGAGCATAGAAATTTGTCTGAAAGAGAGAAGGGGAAATAAATGGTACCAATTCTGCTAAGTGAGAAATACTGCTGACAACATTAGTAGGTATGAGAAATACTGCTGACAACATTAGTAGGTAAAATGAAAACAGATTGGGGCCACCTCTTTTTTTTGGTGTTTATTTTCTTGGTGGTAGGTGAAGCTGATACGCCCACCTAAGCACTATCATGAAAATGAGCCCACAACTACTTCTATAATGTTTATGAGCATGAAGGCACTCAAACTTGTAATATTTCCTTCATTTTCAAAGTCTTGCATTTTCAGTTGCAGGTTAGTTAGGACTTTATTTTCATTTTCAAAAGTCTATATAAATTTGGCTAGACTTGTCCAAAGAAAGTCAAACAGGAAGCTAGCACAGGTCTTGTTTAGAATGAGTCAACTTGGAAGTCATACACTACTTAAATGGTGGGCGATCAACTAGTGACAACGCTTTATTGGTCATGTTATCTCTTCACACAAGCAAAGAAGCAGCACGTACTCCTTAGACCCCGGCACACCTTTGGTTATGAGGATGCCACATAAGAAGCTAAATCAACAAGCCCTCTACTGTCCAAGTACTTGAAGAAGGAAGCTCTCCAAGGGCGACCTCAAAAGGACATCATACAAAAATGAAGGAACCTCTGGCACAAATTTACGAGGCATGTACATCAAGGGCCTAGAAAACTAGGTATTTTAGTTTTGTGTAGCCACACAATTTGTAATTTTGTCTCTATAAATAGTAGAGGCTAACTATGATTTGGACATTGTGAATGAAACCCAAGTTTTCCCCAATCAAGGCATCTAAGGGCAGACATAACTAAGCCAAGTGCTTCCTTGCCACCATGGTGACCATAATTTGCATATACTTTAGTCCTAACCTTAACTAAGTGGGCCAATCCTTGTGCACACTAGGTAGAGTCAGCTAGAGGGTGCAAAACAAGGATTTCTTAAGAGGTCACTCATCCTATTACTATTCTCACCTGAGCATAATTAGCTTCAGGGTTTTGAAGGAATCTAGTGCATCAGTGATGGAAAGCTTACATCCTCTAGTGAAAGACCCAAAAAGGTTTTACACCGGCTATGTAAGGATGAACTGTCACCATAAGCAAAGTTAACCATCATTAACATATATTTTTCTTGATTTTGCATAACTTCATAGCGATGAGGATATTCTCCTATCCAAATCATACAAAAAAATGATGGCTTTCATGTTTGGATATATCTCTATATTTGAAGTAATTGTTCTTTTGTTATTTGGTTGATATGATCACTTGATTTAGCTATGTCAAAAATCTGACACTTACAAAGTAATCTTGAACTTTTTCACATAATATGGGAACGATATTTCCACTGATATCCACAACATGCAAAAGGACAATACTCTTCACGTTTTTATGAAAAAGAGAATAAAAGTTAACATGCTTTATATATATAAGGGGAGAAGAAGAAGCTACAATCAGGGGACATCAACTATGTGCATGGAGTCCCTGCTCCCTCTATGCCACTAATCACCTAGTGAGAGACTTCAGCTGGTTCTTTTTCATACCATTAAAACATCACATTTTGATCAAATGTGAGTTTTGCCAAGGCATCTACCACCGAGTTAACCTCTCTATACACCTACTTCCATCCGTCTTCCCATTCATTTTTGAGGAGGTTTTTGATCTCTTGCAACAAATTGAAATTTACCTCCCCAAGCGCTTTATCACCCTCAACGCTCTGGTTCACAGACACATTATCTACTCGAATCTCTGTTTTCCTCCATCCACGTGCCCAAGCTTCCCTCAGTCAGATCAGCGAACCCCAGAATTCTGCTTTCTATGCAGTGCAAGTCCCGAGCTGGGTTGAGAATCCACCCAGCCATTGGCCTAGGCAATCACAGAATGCCCCTCCAGTCGTGGCCCTCACGATGCCAGTCATAAATGCCCCATCTGTATTGACTGCAATGAACCCCTGCGGGGGAGTCTCCTCACAGATTAGAGACTCTTTTCTTCTCGGATCCTCTACTTGTTTGTGGCCAAGTGCAGTATGGGCCTTGAGACTGGCTAGCAAAACGCTTGTTACAGTATGTAAACTGAAGGTTTTGTTCTATTGTTTGGATGTGAATGCTTGAGTTTATTAGAGCCACTAAAAAATTGATGGAGATGTCACATATAAAATTAGTATTGCAGGTTGGTTAAAATGGAGAGGTGTATTAGGTATTACATGTGACAAGAAAATGCAATTAAAGTTAAAGGTTAAATATTATTTTGTGCTATTCTTCGGATGTGATTGCTTGAGTTTATGAGAGTGATGGAAAAATTGATGGAAATGACATATATAGAATTAATGCAGATTGGTTAAAATGGAGAGATGCGTCAAGTATTATATGATGCTGAGTGTTGATAAACATTATAAAGCAACAATTAGACCTGCTATGTTATATGATGTTGAGTGTTGGACATTGGACAATTAATCATCGACATGTACAAAAGATGTCCATGACAAAAATGAAGATGTAAGATACATATTTTCTTTCATGATCAAAGACCATACTCATAATGAGATTATCGGAGATAAATTGAGAGTGGCATCAATGGATGATAAAATGAGGAAAATCATTTAAGATGGTTTAGATACATGAAAACATGACTAAAAGAAACTCTGATAAGGTGTAAGAAATTAGATGGTGAATGTTAAAAGAGTAAGAGTAAGATCACAGTAGTATTGGAAGGAAAAAGTGAAAATGATCTAGTTTTTGTTAACTTTCAATATGACACCGGATCGAGCTCTATGGAAACAAATAATTTGTGTAGCCGCCCATCTAGTATGGAAAAAGGCTAGTGGCTGTTGTTGTTGTATGTATGAGATGATGTTAGGAAATAGTAACTGACTAGAATATTAGTTTTGTATTCCAATGAAGTTATTTCAGTTTCTCTTCTATAATTTGGTTGCTGACCCCAGAACACGACCTGTCCCTGGTGTTTATTTTAGGTCTTACCTGTTGTAAGATTGGATGAAGTCATGCAGCTATTTCCCCCCTTTTTTTTGTATCTTGGCTTACTTGACATGATAAGTTACAAAATTAAAAAAAGTGTTATTTTGCTTCTGTGTTTTGCTAGGATATTGCATGATATGCCATGTATTTTTCTTCCAGAGTTACTGTTCTGGATCATCACAAGACTGCACTAGAAATGTTCAATGAAGACGTCAGCTTCCCAGAAAATGTGACTAGGGTGATAGACATGGAAAGAAGTGGTGCAACGATTGCTTTTGATTTCTTTATGGGGAAGCTTCGTGACAGATGCAAAGGCAGTCTTCCTCAGGACAAATATCTTGAGAAGTTGATTCCTGAGACTAAAATTAGTAAGCTAACTGAAATTTTCAAGTACATAGAAGATGCAGATCTTTGGAGGTGGACTCTTCCACATAGCAAGGAATTTAGTAGTGGACTGAAAGATATCAATGTCGAATACAGTTTCAGATTAAACCCAAATTTGTTTGGACAGGTTTAGCTTTTTAAGCTTCTTAGTCATGCTTTTATCTGCAGTTGTATTTGTGTTTACATTCATTTAATATAATTCACAGGCTGGGTAGGAGACGTAGGATTAGTTGTTTGAGACACTTCAGACCAAACACGATCAGGCTAGGATTATCTGCAGTTGAATGAAGCATTTTCATTATAGGAGATCTCTTATAATGATAATGCTTGCTGAATAATCTGCAAGGATGAAGTAGACATGCTAGGCATGAATTAGTCGTTCCCCAAAGGATGCAGTCTATGTGTACCTTAACCTGATCTTGTTCGGAATTAGTTCCCAATCATTAGCTGTCTGCTTGCATGTGGCCCCAGAAGCTTAATATATGGAATCCATTTCAACTTCTAATTTACAGTATTTCGTGTATGAACAATAGATTGCGGGTCTATGGTGAACTTCTCAGTATTAGGTCTGCAGCACATTACTATCTACATATGTGTAGAAAAGCTGATATCTTCTTGCGTGGAACTGCAAATTGCCAGGCTGGCCAGCAATTGAGGTCCTTGTCTTGATTTTATTTATTCTACACAGTGAAGAGACCTAAGTGAATGTAATTGAATGTTCTTAAGGGTTGGACCTTGTCACTGATCATGTGCTTAATCAACAACAACAACAACAACAACTAGCCTTTTCCCATACTAGACGGGGTCGGCTACATGGATTCTTTGTTTCCACATAGCTCTATCATGTGCCATGTTATCGGTTAACTCACAATAAGCTAGATCATTCTTTATTGTTTCTTTCCAACACTTTTGTGGTCGTCCTCTACCTCTTTTAATATTTTTCAAATTTAGTTTTTCATACCTTCTTACAGGTTCTTCTTCTGATCTTCCTTCTATATGTCCAAACCATCTTAAACGATATTATCTCATTTTACCCTCTATTGGTGCCACTCCTAATTTGTTTCTAATAACCTCATTATATATACAGTCTTTTCTTGTATGACCACTCATCCATCTCAACATCTTCATTTCTGTCACAACCATCTTTTGTACATGTTGATGGTTAACTACCCAACACTCAGAACCATAAAACATGGCAGGTCTAATTGCTGCTCTATAATATTTACCTTTTAACTTTAATGGTATCTTCTTATCACAAAGAATACCTGATGCTCCTCTCCATTTTAACCAACCAACATTAATTCTATGCGTAACATCTCCATCAATTCTTCCATTACTCTAAAAAATTGACCCTAGGTATTTAAAACTTTCCTTTTAGGGGATGCAATGTGTGCCAATTTTAATTTATTTGTCCTCTGAAGTAACCAAATGATCAAACTTACATTCCATATATTTTGTCCTTATTCTACTAAGTCAGAGGCCTTTGCTTTCTAATGCTTCTCTCCATAGTTTCAATTTTCTATTAACTTTTTCCTTAGACTCTTCCACTAACACAATGTCATCTGCAAATAACATACACCAAGGCACTTCATCTTGAATATGTTTTTTAACTCATCAATCACCATTATAAATAAGTATGGACTTAAAGTTGATCCTTGATATAACCCAATACTAACTTCAAAGAAGTCTGTCGTTCCTTCATGAGTCCTCACACATGTTTTTGCACCATCGTACATGTCTCTTATAAGGTTAATGTATGTCAATGGGATACCCCTTTTTTTCAAGATTCTCCAAAGAACTTCCCTCTGTACCCTATCGTAAGCTTTTTCTAGATCAATAAATATCATGTGAAAGTCTTTCTTTTTTGCTCTAAAATGTTCCACAAGACGTCTCAAAAGGTGAATCGCTTTAATAGTAGATCCGCCTGGCATAAATCTAAATTGGTTCTCTGTTGTACTTGATACTTGTCTTAACCTACGTTCGATAATTTTTTCCCACAATTTCATAGTATGGATCATTAACTTGATAACTAGATAATTCGCACAAATATGAATGTCTTATTTGTTCTTATATATGGGTATAAGTGTACTCGCTCTCCATTCCTCGAGCATCTTTTGGTTTCTCCGTATTTCATTAAATAGTCTTGTGAGCTAAGTGATTCCTATTTCTCCTAGTATTTTCCAAACTTCTATAGGAATATTGTCAAATCCTACTAATTTACCACCCTTCATATGTTTAAGAGCCTCTTTGACTTCATTCTTTTGAATACGTCGGTAGAAATTGTGGTTTGGATACTTTTCTTATTTGGTAACTCTCCTAAGTTAATACTAA
Source organism: Brasenia schreberi (assembly GCA_036023115.1). Classification (NCBI taxonomy): domain Eukaryota; kingdom Viridiplantae; phylum Streptophyta; class Magnoliopsida; order Nymphaeales; family Cabombaceae; genus Brasenia; species Brasenia schreberi. The sequence goes on from JAYKKT010000069.1 coordinate 17,720,436, forward strand.
CATCTTTATTTTCATTAAAAAGCTTATAAAAATAAAATTTTCATCTATTTCTTATATCATCATTTGCCACTAGAATTTTTTCATCCTCGTCTTTGATGCATCTAACAACATTAAGATCTTTAGTTTTCTTATCTCTAGCCCTAGCTATCCTAAAAATATATCTTTCACCCTCTTTTGAGTTGAGTTTTTTATATAAATCCTCCCAAATTTTAGCTTTTGCTTTACTGACGGCCTTTTTCGCTTTCTTCTTTCATTTCTTATAAGCCTCTAAAGTTTCACTAGTTTTCTTAGCATAATGTAATTTATAACATGCCCTCTTTACCTTGATTTTATTTTGCACTACTTCACTCCACCGCCAAATTTCTTTTTGTACCGATACACCTCCCTTAGATTCACCTAACATATCTTTCGCCACTTTCCTAATATGTATAGCCATATTGTTCCACATATCACAAGGTGTACCAACATAATTCCAAGCATCTCCTTGAAGGACTTTCTATTTAAATATATCTTCTTTCTCACTTTTGAGGTTCCACCATTTAGTCTGAACAGCTCGATGCACTCTTTTCTTTTTTGTCCACTCTTTTCTTTTTTGTCCATTTTTTTTTGTAAATCCATAACTAAAAGTCGATATTGGGTGGTTAAGCTTTTTCCTGGAATTACCTTACAATCTTTACAACACGCTCTATCTTTTTTTCTATAAATAAAGTAATCAATTTTTGTTTGTGATAAGCCACTCTTATAAGTAATTAAATGTTCATCTCATTTTTGGAAGATTGCATTGACTATAAAGAGATCAAATGCCATAGAAAAATTTAAAATCTCCCTACCTTCCTCATTTATATCCCCAAAACCAATGTTTCCATGAATACCTTGATATCCTAATGCATCTTTACCGACATGTCCATTTAAGTCTCCTCCTAAACAAATCACCTCCCTTTGTGGAATCCTTTGAATCACCTTATCTAACTCTTCTCAAAAAGGTGTCTTTATACCATCTTCTAGGCCTACTTCGGGTGCGTAAGCACAAACTATATTCAAAACCTCGGCTCCTAACACTAATTTCAACATCATGATTCAGTCACCATATCATTGTATGTCTACTACATTATCCTTTAAATATTTATTTATGATAATCCAACTCTGTTTCGAGCTTTTTCCATACTTGAGTACCATAATTTAAAACTTATATCCTCTATCTTCTTTGCTTTTTCTCCAACCCGCTTTGTCTCTTGTAAACATAGAATATGAATCTTTCTCCGAATCATAGTATATGCCACCTCTATTAGCTTACCGGATAATGTTCCTATAATGAATGATCATGAGCTTAATTATACATCTTTTTTTTATTCTAAAAGCAAAAGAATGTTACATATTATAGTTCCATTTTTGCACTTAGTAATCATTAGAAATGTCTACAATCTATCTATGGTGTGGAGTAGATATTGCATTCTTAATGACTACGTTATTGATTCCAATGAATCAGTAATAAATTAACTTGTTTCATGGCTTTTGCCATTTTATTCTTCTGTTATGCTTCACGGGCATGTGCATAAAGGATCCTTGATGGTCCTGCCTTTCAGCATGGGGAGGTTAAACGTGCAGCTAATGTACTTGAGAGATAAGGGTTCTGTAAAACTTGCTGCTAATTATATTTTCCCAATGCATCTTTTCGGCAGTTGTTATCACTAGATCCTGTAAATGTAATTAGTCAAGGCAAGACGAGTTTACTGCACAAACAGAGGTTAATTGATGAGGCTCTTCAGCACTCGTATGAAATTTCACTTGGAGAGGGACGCTATGGTAATTGCTTGGTATGTTTCTCTTTTATGTACTTTCCTCACATAGTGTTTGCAGTTACATTTCAATCTGTACTTGGGGATCTGTTAACTAATTTTCTGCTAGTTCTTTTTCTATCTTGTACTGGTAACCATTGCAGTTGTGTTTGTGATTGCATATAACAACTCAGACCGTACCTTACCTTGCCCTACCTACCTAAGCCTTTTTCCACAATAGGTGGAGTCAGCTAGAGGGTGCAACACGAGGACATACTAGGAGGCCACCCATCCTGGTACTATTCTTGCTCAATCATGTTTAACTTCAGAGTTTGAATGAGATGCAGTGCATTCATGCTGGAACACAAGGCTTGAGACCTGAAAAAGTTTTCCGCTTGCTATCAGCTACCTGCCTCAACCCTCTTCCTTTATGCAGGCTTGGGACCTGCCATGCGAGGTTTACATGGGGAGGTTTTCATAAACAACTCATCTGGCAGTAATTATCTTCATGCCTCTAATATAATGGAGTAGTATTTGACATATAGAACTTAGTTAAGTATGACAACTTGAAATAGAGCTTAAATTTAGATTTTGATAAAGAACACAAGTACATCATGTCATTTGGCTGCTATGCACACCTATGAGCTAGCTGAACCCATAGTTCCATGCTTATGTTGATGTTTACTTATCCCATATTTTCGTCTACCTTCTGTGTTGACTGCAAAAGAAAATTGTATGTTGCCTGCAGAGTATTTTGTGCATTGACACGAGCTATGGGGGCCTTTCAAATGCATGTTTAATTGCACGTTTGAGTAAGAATGCTCTTGATTTTTGTTATGCTTGCAGGCTGTGGATGCTGACACTATTTCAAATCTGAGAAGTGAACTTGGAAATCAGTTGGCTGTCAAAAGCTCCCTCATGAAATTAAGGTGTTTGTCGAAGGTTCAACTTTGGTTGCTTCTTTCCTTTCTGTTATCAACGGCAAAGCATGTGCACCTGCCATTTCTTAGCTTGATGCTCATTCGTTTTCTATCCTTGCTTCTATTTCTAATCATTGGCTACCATGCGTTACATTTTCTATTTCCTAGATTGATGCTTAATTCTTTTCTATTGTTCGGTGGATCTCAAAGTTCAGGGGTATTGGCGCAGTCGTCTACAGAGTCCCTCATCTAGAGAATGAAAACATGTTGAAGATGAGCCTTAGGAGTCTGGATTCAGAAGATACAACAGTTATCTCTCAGGTTTAAATTTCTGCCTCGTTATCCATTTACCTGGGGTTATTCTTGGTTTATATTTAAGACTAGATTGAAATTCATGGAACTTGTCTTGGAATAAAACTTTCAGGAATATGGAGGTGGCGGCCATCTAAATGCGAGCTCATTTATGTTGAGTGCTGAAGAGTTCAAAAGATGGAAGTGTGGGTCCACAGCATGAAGCTGCAACCGTTTTACTTTCTCAGGTCTTTCCTCTCATTCGACTTAAGCTCTGAAGTGGTACTAGCAGCCCAGAAAAGAAATGAACTGGACTCACAAATTCCAGCTCCCAGAGATAAAGACGAGGGTTAGCAATCCCATAATCTAGATCCCTAATTGCATCACCTAGCTTTGGCCGTCACTAAACCAGGAGTTGGCGCATGCCTGATGACAGTTGATACGGCAATGTTTCTGGAAACACCATTTCCGTGTTTCCCTTCCCAAAATTACATTTATTTATTATGTAACACCATACCTTAGCTCCTTGCTTCTTTCATGTGTATACTCAAATATCATCTTTGTGGTGCTAAACCATGTGCTTCGGTTATGTAGAAAAGCATGATCAAACCACCTCTCTCTCTCTCTCTCTCTCGCACACACACACATATGCACTTATTTTTCTATTTTCAATTATTTTTCATAATACTCTGATAATAATTTAAAAGTTTGCCGATTGGGTCTACTTGGTTTTATTCTGCTTCAACCAATTCTCTGAATGTTTTTGGAAAACTATATGATGGACATTCTAAATCCGTCGAAGGTGCAAGTTATATATGAGTGACTGAGTTTGTTGTTTCTTCTAAATTTATCACTTTTATACTTGGGCCAGTGGGGGACGTGTCGAGCACGAAGAGATACAGCTCTCTTAGCTAGGGTGTCGATTCAAAGAACCTTCAAGGTGAAGTCTCAAGATTGATACCCAGAGTGTGCATATCTGGTTAATCCCAGCGTGCCTATAAAAACGAAAGGGAGACAGACTTAATATATGACAGTGCTCCCATGTAAAACATAGTTGCAATTTTTTTTCCCAAAGAGCATCTAATTCACATGCATGATGCATGTGAAGGGCTGAAGGATGAATTTAAAGCATCCATCACACATGCATCATGCATGTGCATGAGATATAGCTTCCTCATATGCTAGCTAGGTCGTTGCCTTCAACCACATGCTCAGGTGAATATGCTATGCCAAACAGCTGAAAATTACACATTATACAACAAGAAATAAAGATTTAGAAAGTAAAGAATATCATTCCTTATACTTTGCTTTCGTTACGAGCATACTATTGGACTGAAGACTGGGTTTACTGGCTGAATCTCTCCCTGTGAATTAAAGGAGGTTTGCATTAGCAACTTTAAATTTTTAAAAAAATATATCTTTTATTATTTTATAATCCAGAGAAATCACCTTTTCAACCATTGGAACCAACCTAGCCTAAACCAAAGCTATAGGATCTATTACTGCTGTGGGAGTCGAACGCCTGACCGTCCTAGAAGCAAAGATCCTTCCATAGTGTTAACCCCCTAATTCTAAATGATAATTGATGTAATTTACTACTCTTCTCCATGCATCAGAATGAAAAACTCTGTATTATAAACTGGTGTGCTCTTGCAAATTTCAACAGCAAAAAGAGGAGACGGGACTTTTCCCACGATTTTGGCTTCAAGTTCAGCAGAAAAAAATGGTGGGAAGAACTCTGCATTCTACTAGTGACATTTAGGTGTTAAAATTTTCCAACAGCGGGGTGATTATACACACACACACACACACACACACACACACACACCACACACAACACACATATATATATATATATATATATATATATATATAGAGAGAGAGAGAGAGAGAGAGAGAGAGAGAGAGAGAGAGAGAGAAATGGAGGATAAAAATTACTGATATAAATGTTTCATCCAAATCAATCTCAACCATTTAAAGATTGAAAATGAAAAAAATATATGTACTTTTTGGAGAGTTGCCCTCATATCTAATTCTTTTTTTTTTTTGCAATCTCAAGCATTTATATGCCTCTCAATTGATTGATTGAGATTAGTTTGGATAAAGTTTGCATATAGTTTGCATCCTCCAACTTTTCTCTCTCTTGATAAGCACTAGAATATTCAAACACATCTTGCTAATCCAATTTAAGAGATAAATTTTACAAGCAAAATGTTGCTTTTTGAATGAAGTACTCTTGTAAAAAGTATAATATACTTTTTCTTTTTGAATTCAAATCTCAACAACATTCATATCATAATTCAATGATTAAGATTAGTTTAAATATGCTAGTATTAAATATTGTTAGTATATAACAAGCTTCCTAGATAAATAATAGAGATATAAGTATGTCAATTTTGCAAATTTAAGGTGGGAGAATATGATGCAACTCTGTTCAGTCTTGACTTAATATTGATATGGCTTGTTCTAGCTAATTGGTGAATCACCGAATCACTTGCCAAGTTGGCAATTCTCAGAGCCAGTACCTTTTAGGGTGTATCGGGTTGGCGGGATATACGTACATGAAGATACTACCTTTAGCTCCTCAAATTCGTTAGTTGTCCGTTGGTGATGCTTTCGATAGGTCGGTACCTCGATTCTTCAGCTTTGCTAGTTAATAAAGCAATACAAAAGAGCAATTCATAATTACTTAATAAAATAATATAAATCAGTAAAAAAATATGTTAGCAACCTTCTTTCTCAACTCCTCAGTGTTGTAAAGAGAAAATGAAAATAACGTATATATTATATTTGGAAAATGAAAAGTGCTTACTTGTCCTCACTGGAACCAATAGGACGTTTACAATATATCTTGCAGTCCACGTCACTATTGTTCCCCAAGATTGTGTGCTGGTGTGCGCATGCGTGTGTGTGATGCGTGGTGGACTCCTTGAACCATTTTGTCACTTACATTCCCTTTGTTATGTAAACGAATTTGGGTAATAGGGGTCCTCTCTCTCTTTCTCTTTTTAATATTATATATATATATATATAAATAGAGAGAGAAAGAAAAATAAGATATAATTCATACTAAATACTTAAATACTAAATACTCAAATACTAAATACTCAATGACTGGTTTTTGTATGTTTTCAGTGTTTCAACCATTAGTAATCACCTTTTACTATTTCTTTACTACCTTAAACCGTATAAAAACCACCGTTGCCGCCACCAAAACCATTTAAAAATTTTAAATATCTATATATGATTTTATTTAGGCTTTTAAAGTAATTTTGATGGTAGCGACAACAATTTTGATCAATGGAAGACAATTTCGTGCAGTGGAAGAGTAGTAGAAGACGGTAACGAGTGGTTGAAATCATGCAAAACAAGTCATCGAGTATGACTAAATGTCGAGTAATGTGATGATTTCTTATACACTCTTGACATATGCCCTCTTACACACCTATTGAAAAATAAGGTTAAGAGTATACAATTTATGATATGTAGGAGGAAATCACTATATATACATGTTTGCATATCTACTTGTATGCAATGGCCTTGATTTTTGTATATTAAAAATTGGAGTCACCACAACAAAAGGGCATATTGCTGACGCCCATTAATCGAGCATAGGTTAGTTAATTTTTGTACATTATTTGCTTTATAGTGGTGATCATACAATTAATGACAAGCTTTATACTGACGCACTTTAGATGCCACATGACCTGCTTCACTGGGGATGATACAAGGCCTAGTTCACTGTGAATGATACATGGGTTCGCTATAAATTCCCAGATTTTTTTTGAGAGAATATGGATTCCCCATATTGGGTTTGAATTAGAGATCAAAGATGAAAATTCATACGTAAAATCAGGGGCGACTCAAGACAAGTTCAGGACTAAAGATGCATGCCACTATACGGCAGTTCTATAATATGTTTTCATAAAATTTATTTTATCGTTGATGAATATAATTGGTAGGGGCTTGTCTAACCACACTTGCTTTGGGATAAAAAAGAAAAGAAAAGAAGTATTCTTACATCCCTGTCACTGCCAGGAGCTTTATGTGTTTCTTCATTTAATAATATAAAGCAAATTTCAACTTGAAAAAGGCCCAAAGCACCGATCCGTGTTGATAATAAAACAAAAAGAAGAAAAAAAGGGAAAGAAATCCAAGCTTCTGATAATCAACTGTTTCATGGAAGGAAAAAAGGAGCAACTGTTAAAAAACAAGCCACATCGACGCGCAGAAGCCATGGGCAGCCTCCCATTCTCATCTGCCCAAATTATATGCTGTCGCTTCTCCACATATAATCGTGAAATGCCGACTGTTATCTTAAGGATTATTTTAGATGCACCGAGAGCGGCAACTCAATGACACGGCTCTCTAGCAGGGTTGTCCTTTTTGAGGAGTTCAACTCTGTGTGTATGTTAGGCTTCAGTCTCCTCTTCTAACGATATATATATATATCAAACGGAAGAGAAACTTCATCTTCATCGAACTAAAGTGATATAAATAGATAGATAAATAATATATAATTATGTAACATATAAATATATATGTATATATATACAGATGTGTTAAAAAATAAAAATAAAATATGAATTTAGGTAAACGACTCGAATTGGGGAGGATTGACCAGCCAATGAGGGTGAAAGGGACAACCATATCCAGGGGGGACAAAGGGAAGGACTCGCGTTCGAGGAAAGCCGATAATTCTCCCCTCTTCTGTGGTGCCCAATCGCGGGAACCAATGAGCGCAAGCCACGTCTGTGACGGGACTGGCACGAAAAGAGGAGCTTGATCGTAGCGTTCAAGTGCTTTTCACACAAAAGAAAAAAAAAGAAGCAAAAGAAAATCTTTGTGCGCTATATCATTTCGCAATTAATGAAACTAAATCAACCAAATATTGATTAGAGCAAACATCAAAAGAAAACCATGATCTTATTTTTGTGATAAAGGGAGGCCGGAGCCCTCCCCTGGATCGAAATGGCCACCTGTGAGTGGGTGTCAGATTGCCCTGCCCGTGAGCAAACCTCTTGGTGCAAATCAGAGGGATTTATTAATTAATATTATGTCGAAATGGCTTATCATTTATTGAAGGTCGTTATTTGTTAAACAAAACCTAAGTGGCCCTTCATTTTCCTTAAATTCCCTAATATAAGGGTATGATTTAGGTAAAATTTTAAAATTGTTATTTATCGATCATTCAAGAGATGAACCAAGTTAAACATACCATATTCATCTTCAACTCAATACAGTACAAACCAATCAAGAAAGAGCCAGGAATGAGACTACTTTAGCCAGAATGGGAGCAGCCTGGTTCGATAACCAGCCCTAAGAATTAGTAAAGAGAATCCTGAAAAGAAAAGACGAGGAGATTTTTTGTATTGAAATATGGGAATAGAAGGAATGGTGAGAGGGTGAAGCGAAGGATAGGAGGGGCAGAGGAGAATCGTAAAAGACAAAAGTTGGGTTCGCAGAGTTTTCTTTTTAAAGGCTTCCCTTTAGATACCCCATGCACGACCTTCTCTCTCTCTCTCTCTTTTATATAGAACAGCGTTCTCTCTCTATCTCTCAACCTCTTAAATTTTGCAACGCTGTGTGTGTGTGTTGTGGGGTCTTGTGTTGGTCGATAATTGCAGGTACTTCTTGGTGGGGTATTAAGAGACTGATTGTAACTGTTCAGAGAGGAGGAAGAAGGTCGTTCTTCACTTTGTATATTCTTTCTGTCTCTCTCTGAGCAATTAATGGCTCCTGTCACCCTTCCTCCCGGTTTTCGTTTCCATCCCACCGATGAAGAGTTGGTTGCGTACTATCTCAAGAGGAAGATTAATGGTCTGAAGATAGAGCTTGAGATCATCTCAGAAGTCGATCTCTACAAATGTGAGCCGTGGCATTTACCAGGTAGGCCCTTTCGGTTCGCCGTTTACCACCACCACTACCATCAAAATTGTATATGAAGAACTGATTAATTAAGAAATCATGCTCGCATTTGTGTCTGCACTCTGCATTGGTTACCCTCTTGCTGGTTCTATTTTACCTAGTAATATTGGTAATTTGAAATTATCTAGGGATTAAGCCATGGTGATTAATTCTGCAACTTTGACGCTTGGTGCTGTGAAATCTAAATTGTGTGTCTTGAGCACATATTGGAAATGATAAAGAGTCATATGAAATGCTTTTGTATGTTTTGTATGAATTTGATGATATTGTTTGGACCGTGATAGAAGGGCTGGTTGTCTCAGCTTGAACTATCACCGTTTTTCAGAACCTTCGATTTGAAGGTCATGCGTTCAAAACCCAGCGCGCTGCATCTGGTGGGTGTCTGCCCAGAGTCATCTTGCCCATCAGTAAAGAAAAAGAGATCCAAAATATACTCTTCCAGTGTTAGACTTGACAGAAAGACAATCTCTTTCTTTGTTTCCAAGGCACCTACAATCTGAATAACATACAATCTTTTGATCTACATTCAAACTTTGAAGGTTATAATGTTTACGTGAAAATTCCAATAATGTTTCATATAAGCACTTTTTTAGTGGGCAAACATAAAAGGCATGCCTACGATACATACATACATATCTATATTTCATTTATATTTATATGCACCTTTGATCAAAATAAATCTTTACTGGAATCCCCATCTGCAAACAAGTATTGGCGGGCTTTTTCATTCAAGGTATTGCTTGTTGAGGTCATCTTCTTTAACAAAGTGACGGCTAGAGTCTTCTGGTCATTGGAAGTATGAAAATAACCAGCAATTTCTGAGATGATTAGATTTTTCAACTTTTAGTAGTAGTCATGTACTCTGGGGCTCCGATATCCCAAAATTGAGCGTATTTTGGATTGTTTTACGATATGCAGAGAAATCATTCCTTCCGAGCAGAGACTTGGAGTGGTACTTCTTCAGCCCTCGGGATCGGAAGTACCCGAACGGATCAAGAACGAACCGTGCGACTCGGGCCGGGTACTGGAAAGCAACAGGGAAGGATAGGAAAGTGCGCTCGCAGATGCGAGATGTGGGGATGAAGAAGACCCTGGTTTACTATAGGGGGCGAGCTCCTCATGGAGCCCGAACCGACTGGGTCATGCATGAGTACCGGCTAGACGAGAAGGAATGCCAGGTCCTCTCGGGTTTGCAGGTCTCTCTCTGTCTCTCACACACACAAAGGATCGAGGAATAGTATTGTTTTAGGTCTATTTTTTTGGTATACTTCGTACCCTTTCATAGAATATTCTCATATTTCGTTTCCTTTCACAGAATATCATAGAACACTAACATAACTTACTGCATGATATCACTGATTTTAATAACCTTTTGTTCCTTAATTCTATAAATGATTTTCTAATGAAATAAGAAATAGAGTATCAAGCCGAATCGCCAGCTCCGATGGGATATACATGTATTGTACCATGTAAAATTCAGTGTTTGATACCACATAGCATTGTGAATAACACTCAGAGTTAGGGTTTGCTTGTTTGCTTAGGATGCTTATGCTTTGTGCCGAGTATTCAAGAAGAACGGAACGGGCCTAAAGGTTGGTGATCAGTATGGTTCCGCTTCATCTCCATGGACTGGCAATGAACACTCATCAACTCTAGATATCTCTGAGGAAAGGGGAGATGATGTCAACAGCAGGAACTATCGAGGATTTGCTCATGCTGATGCATCTTCCTCTGAATTGGTTCATGCAAGGCAGTTCTGTGGCACACAAAGAAACTACAGTAATCCATGCTTTGACAGAGCCTGGACGCAATTCCTCTCCGACGACGCAATCTACCCGCCGACGCCAACCTTCGGTGGGTACAGAAACTACCCGGACCACATTGAATCCAAGGTAAGGGTGCAATTCATTTTTCTTTTCTTTTACTCTCATTTTATGCACCAAAACCAAGCCCTTTCCAGTAGCCATCTAGAATCCATGCTAAAAGATCCGATGAGGTTTTACCGACTGTTAACTGGGCTTCACAACCCATCTTTCATCTGGCTTCTGACTGGAATGTTAATGAAATAAGAAAGCCATCACACCTTCCCTCCTTTTATGTATGCAGGTTGATATAGCCATTGAATGTGCGCGTTTGCAGCATCGATTCTCGTTGCCACCTTTGGATGTTGCAGAATATCCAGAAATTGACAGCACAAACATGAAATTTCCGGAAGTTAGGATCTTCGAGGAGCATGAGTTGGATCTAAAGAACAGCAATTCCCATAACGAAGCTGATATTTTGCAAGAAAGCTTGTCCATTGCTTCAGCTTCACACGAAATGACTAACTTACCAAGTTACTCAGATCTATGGATGGGAAGCCATCCAAATTTAGACGACATAGTTCCTCTAAATGATTCAGACCAGAAATGCGTGAATAACATAATAGATTCAAAATTTGAGCCAGCTAACCTGAGCTCACAAGTGGGCGCGTCGCAGTTTTTTGAAGACGCGCCCGTCGAAGAAGAGCATACGAGATTCGTAGAAATTTCAGACGTCGAAGCCATTCAAAGCTGTAGTGTTGAAGCTCGAAATAACGTATTCTTTCACAATAAGGATGATGAGAACAAGATGTTAGACACAGAACGGGATGTAAGTACAGTACTTCATAATTAATTTGTCCTCCTTGCCTTTCTTTCCTAGGCTTACTACTGCATTCCTTTTGGGAGATTATTAGATTAGCTCTCTCTCTCTCTCTCTCTCTCTCTCTCTCTCTCTCTCTCTCTCTCTCTCTCTCTCTCTCTCTTAAACGCAGACACGCTCACACATTGTGGTTGTAAATTCTAGCAGTACATGTTCACATCGTATGTAACGCGACCAAGGTCGTCCTGCACGACATTTAACATTTTTCATAGTGGTAGTATTTATGAGAAAACGTCCGAACAATGTATTTCTGCAACATAGTCAATTTTCGTATGAATAGAAATCTCCTATTTGTGACATTTTATTGCTTGTTCTTGGTGCTTCTAGTCACGCATAAACACAGGCACGAGCATGCGCATCTGCAAAGTTTTTCTTGAAATTTTGTTCTAATTAATATCCATGGTTTAATATAGGTTGCGGAACGAGGGCAGGAGACATTAGAAATCGAGAGCATCACAAGTAGTGTGCAACGAAACAATGAGTATGGTATATGCTTGTTTCCATCATCATTAACTCTCCTCTTGATCGATTGTCATGTTACTGATTGTCTCTAGACCTGTCTTATGAAGCAGGATACATCTCTGACATATTTATAATTTCAATCTCATTTTCCAGGTGAAACTAGCCAAGTTCAACACTTCCAACACCTTGACCATCATGACTTCACTGATAATTTCGTTGTCGAAGAGAGACATGGGATCGTTGAAGTGTTTGAGAATGTGAACGTGAACCACAAACTCTTCGTATCAAATCGCGGTGAGGCCCAAACGTTCTTTCACCGGGTAGAGCCAGCGAAAAAAGTCAGTATTCACTTGGAACCGGTGGGATCTTTTGACCTGATCGGTGCGAAATTGGACAGTACAACAAGAACCTCAACCAGAACTACAGGGAAGAGAGGTCTCTCATTTTTCAGCAAGTTCGGTGGATTCATGAGAGATAAAATCAAGGGGTCATGGCGAAAAAAGAGATCGATTAATGGAAGGAATATATTTGGAGTTTTAGTGATTCCTCCATGTAGATACGGAGAGGCACCACTTAGGAGAGAAGAGGTGACGAAAGAAAGCAAAAGTAGTAAGTCTCATGAGAACGTTGATGGGTTATTCTTTGATAGCCATCTTTCTTTGTTCACGCTAGTGTTGGCTATTAACGCCTTCTGCTTGTATCATTATCTTACATGTCTGTTATCATTCTGAGTACGTAGATCAATTTGTCTATTCATGTACCATAAGAGACGCTGATGTAACTGGGTCTTGTAAATTTAGGCCTTGTATTGACTGTGTTTAATTAAAGGAATAAATAATTCGATGTTTTACTCAGTGCTTCTACAAGTAGATCAGAGAGAACGGGTTAGTTCTACTTCTTAGCATCTAAAATACAAAGCCCTAAAACTTGCAGAGAGATCAACAGCATTTTTATCATTTTAGGGATTCTATCAGGTTATAATTTTGAGAATATGCTTCGGCAACACTCCATGATTCTCTACAGATCGGCACCGGCTTCTTTGATCATCTTATCACAGTCTTTACCAAGGACTATTATATGAAAACCAACTGCTCAAAATCTTTCCTGAACCTAAACTCTCGTTAATCAAGATTACATGGAAAAATTCATATATATCATTGTGCTGATGTTGGAGTTCATTTGCTAAACACCATGGGGGGATATTGTGGCATGTCTATTGGGTATTAATTCGACTTTTTGATCTTTTCGCAAGAAAGAGGTCAATAGTTGCAGAGTGACGTCTTGTCATCTAATGTTAGATCGAATTTCAAGTAAAAGAGAATGGTGAACTATTGATACAATAACGACAAACGTGCAGAATCAAGGAAAGAATCTTAATCTCAAAACCTAACTCAAAGTATATTCATACATGGTGGGAAGGCCTTCATAAATATGAACCCTTTTCAATTGGTAAGTATGACACTGCGCTATGCATAAAATAATTCAATCAATAAGCGAAATGGAAACATAATAGAAAATTCAAGGGTACTTTTTTTTAATACAACAATTTAAGGGTAACTTTCTTTTTTGGTACAACGGGAGCCTGATGCCAAGTATAGACGCCCCGGGTATCGTACTGGTCACTATCTTGTGAGTCGAGTCCCCTGCCTGGTTAGCTGACACTGATGCCCAATTTAACGGTACCTGTTTCTCAAAATCTAGATCGATAGGCTAAAAAATTGGCTCTGCGCATACGAAAATCACAAATTAGTAAGCCCAACACCTCATATAAGCTTCATATAACCTCGAAAAGCATCTTATTCTTTTCTTCATACTCGAGTTTCTCTTTGAATTTTTTACGTAAAACATATGGTCTTTGCATCTTCATGATTTAGCTTTTACTTCATGCTACTAAACAAAGTTTCATATGAGAGAGGATTGTGAAGTACAACCATTGATTTCTTGATCACATGTGTCAACTTTGTTAAGTTCCTTGGTGGACCCTCCTCTGCATATGTGTGTGTGTGTGTGTGTGTGAGAGAGAGAGAGAGAGAGAGAGAGAGAGAGAGAAACAGGTATCCATTATGTAACAGAAGGTGGCAGATAAATACAATCTCACAAAATGCAGTACATAGGCCACATGATAAATAAGGTCAGACGCAAAAGAAAAAGGAAATATAAGAAAATGGGTTCACCTTTAACAATCAATGAACATAAATAATTTACAAAATATATGAAAACTAAGATACTCAGCATTGAATGAGCACGTCCGCTGAACCAACTAAACTTCCAGCTCGCTGCTTAGTACGCGGGAAGTGCACCATGCATCATCCATGATGAACTCCATCCATGCATCATCATCTTCCTTATCATCATCACCATCAACACATGCTGACCCTTCTGTTATTAGTTCAGGGGACATGGTCTCATGTTTTTCGATGGTTGTGATCATTGGAGGATTTTCCAGGAAATGTGTGCTGCATTGCGGTTGCTCTAATTCCGTGTCCACGCATGCTGCATTCTTCTTGAAAACTCGACACAGTGCGTAAGAGTCCTTCAAAACAGAAAAAAAGGCAAAACATTTACATTCAATTTCTCAGCTACCAATCCTTTGGTGTTGAACGCCATTTGAGCTTCCTTCCAATAAGGTCAGAACAGCTCCCACTACGGCTCAGACCCTTAATCCTAGCACCAGAAAGCTTTTTAGGATATGGGTTCTACATTATCCACTAGTCTTGGACATCGTTTGCTCTGCGGAAAACGAAGTAGAGCCAGTCTGCGGACCTAGGATTGTTTTGGCTGTGGCAATTCATCGTAAGCTATACTCTTTTATTAAAAGTTTTCGTGGCAAAAAAAAGAAAGAAAAAAGAAGTAACCATAGACCCTGATTTTAGCACACGGTTTTGACCGGGAGCTATATACTTTTCTTAGTTTGGATGAGGAGGATACCTCACCTAGCCTCGCGGTACTGCATAGATTCAAACTGGACAGAACAATGCATCAAGTGAGATATAAGAGAATCTGAACCGTCAAGTCAATGGCAGAGATCTCGTTGACTGAGGTTAATATAAGACTCGCACCTCTCTCCTCTCATAGATGCCACCATGCGGTATATTATATATATGTGTGTGTGTGTGTGTGTTATACATATTCAAGGCGATACTCATGCATAACCCAGTCAGTCCTGATGCCTTGAGGAGCTCTGCCTCTATAGTACACCAAAGTCTTCTTCATACCAATAGGTCTGCTTTGGCATGAAACTCTTCTGTCTTTCCCAGTAGACTTCCAGTACCCGGCTCTAGTTGCTCTATTTGTTCTGAACCCGTTTGGGTATTTCCTATCCCGGGGTCCAAAGAAGTACCACTCTGGGTCTCTACTTGGCAAAAATGATTTCTCTCGAGGAGCGCCCTTAGCAATAAGTATTAATCTATGGTACTCACAGATTTTCTATATAATATATACTAAAAATCAGCCAAAACGTACACGAACGTGTCATACACGTTTCCTACAGGTCACCATGTTGTTTTGAAAACGAAACAACATCATAATGGCATTTCTGTGCAACCTAAACGTAGACACATAGTTTTGATGATGCAAATAGCAGGTACAATTATTTTAACGATAATGATTTTTTGATGCAACTTTAGCCGACTTGTTCATAGAGATCATAGCAATGAACGCGTTCGAATAAACCTAGCTCAAGAAGCAAGTGTATCAGTGGTCTAGAAAGTTTTGAGTAGAGAGGAAGACCTGCTAACTCCCATGGCTCGCATTTGTAGAGATCAACTTCAGGAATGATGTCAAGATCGATCTTGAAGCCATGGATTTTTCTCTTGAGATAATAATTCACAAGCTCCTCATCTGTGGGATGGAACCTAAAACCTGGAGGTAACCCTATTGGCGCCATGAGAGAGAGAGAGAGAGAGAGAGAGAGAGAGAGAGAGAGAGAGAGAGAGAGAGAGAATAGTAGGGAGATTGTGGCTCACTTGGATATATAGAAAAACATCAGAGGTCTCTGTTTCGATTATTTTCGGTACACCATCCGCTTTTATCTTTTATAGATTCTCCGAGTCGTTATATACAAGCTCTCTCTCTGTCACACACACACACGCTTGTAATTATGAATTCACAATGAACTGAAAAGCAAAACAATTCTTTTGTAAGAAACGTAGACAAGAAACCACGCTTGCATGAGTAATGGGGAGAAATTGATACTCAGAGTGCGCCAAGAACAAAATAGTGAAAGTTGTCAAAGTCCTCCAGTCTTCTTCTCTAACCCAAAGTCCATTTGACAGCTAAACTATTCTTCATCATGACTTTCATATGGCAGAGAGAGCCAAATACTTCTGATCTCTTTAAAATTATGTTGACTAGTTATTGTCGTTTCTTGCTCGCAAACTCTAGACTTTTAATTTAAAGCCCGTAAGTGCGCACGCACATGAACATGCACACACACACATAATATATAACCCTGGTCCTTTCTAATTCCGCTTTTCGCTGATATACATCATGGGAATTTCATGAGGGTTTTGCCCATGTAAAGTTGGTGTAGAGAGAGAGCATGCTTAATATCGATATATACTGCTAAAACCACAAATTTTTAACTTCATGATAAAAGATTCAAGTAAGTTTTGTGCAACCATATATACAGAACCATGTTCCTTTCTCATTAGGCTTTTCACTGATATACACCATCGAAAATTCATGAGTGTTCTGCCTATGTAAAGTTGGTGAGACTAGGACGTAGGTGATTCATTTCCAAAGAGAAAGTTTGTATATATCGGACGTAAATCTTAAAGGTGACTGTTGTTTTCATCTCTTACTTTTAATCGTCCAAATTAAGCAACGCAAAATCATACTTGATATGAGATTTATGTGCAACGAGCTAAGAAGGGGGAAGGTGGTAATTTGGAAGACACTTTCTTGGCACCCCATCCAAGCCAGGTCATGATTAAGATATGTGGGGTCAATGAGGGCCGATACGATGGCACCCTTGTCTTATTGAACTGCCAATATTGCCTTCAAAAGAAAAAATAAAACTAGGAAGACAAAAGAAAAAATAAAACTAGGAAGACATTGTTCGGCCTGTTGTATTTTGATATCTTCCACTAATAATATGATAACTTTCTAGGATCCATGCATGATGATGGTTTGTCATATCGTATGAAAATGAATTTTAATCCTTGCCCTACATCTTGCGTACTGTATCTGATATTTTTCAGAATGTATACTGCCTAAATACATCGCTGTGTGGCTCATAAAGAAAATGATGTTATATAATGTGACGTCCCCGATTAAAGAGAAAGACGAAAGACGTCACCTTTGCCACTCTATGTTTCGTTTATAAAATACGTTTTTTACTCTCTTTTGAAGTACAGATCACATGCTTAGCGTACTTTAATTCAAATATCTGTTCTTTAATTTAAATCTCCATAGTTGATTTCAAAAATAGATTGATGCAAATATTTATTTAAGATTACGTACCAAGAAACATTATATATATTATTTATTTCAAAATATCTATCCTTGTTTTGATAAAGTATCCACCTTAACTAAAAGGATGATTGCCTGGGATCTCAGAGTTATGGCCCTTATGACCCTCAACTAGTAAGAAAATCTCGCTTGCATGCATCAGTGTAATAATCTTCATGGGGATATAAGATCTAATCTTTTATTAATAAAGTTTCTCGTACCTTCACCACCAACCAAAACCAAGCCTTATGTCATCGCATGCAAAGGACCCACAATGAATCGTCAACCCGGCATTTCGGAAAGAGATCGATCGCGAGATTGTGAAAGCCAGAAAAGAACTCAAACAAGATGTTCCTCTCGTGATAGCTGATAAAGATGAAGTCTTCCTTCATTGGGAAGAGAAACACGATAAGACTGGCCGCTTTTCCTTTTGAGTCCTTCCCTTTTCTTTTTTTCCACTTTTGCATCTTTTTCCAATTGGCAGAAACATCTCTCTGCAAAGAAATTTCAGAAAACCTCGAAATGGAAGGCCGCCACCTCCCATCTTATTATATCTAATGCTCTTGCCTTCATTTTTACAGGTCGAAGGAGAGTTTCTCTTTTCTTAAAGCTGCGGGTACTCACACGTTAATCGAAGAGGGGAGTAGGTAAAGACAAAAAAGGCAAGTTGGTAAATATCAGTGTCACCCTTTTGATTAAAAAATGCTCAAAAGCTTGTGTTCATGATAAAAAATATGAAGGCTGCCTCAATTGTATACATTATTTAGAATCTACTCCTTGTGTAATTTCATTTAGTAGTCAAACTTGGAAATTGGCACAGTGTGAGAGATATGAAGAAAAGGAGAGGACCGAGATATTGTTTCAGGACCTGTCCTTTACGTAAGATGGATGTCAACAGTGGGGCCAGATGATGCAAATACGTCATATAAAGGACCATGGCTCTTTAACATTATATATATATATATATATATATATATATATATATATATATATATATATATATATATATATATATATATATATGAAACTTATCCCACACTAACACCCACTAACACCAACCCATTCATGTTCAACCAATTACTATATAGAGAGAGAAAGAGAGGAAATTTGGAATTAGTGTATCATGTGTGAGTGGTGCACCAATGCACAAGTTGCTTTTTGAATATTTTTTTGAATTTCAAAAACAAAGAATACATATATACTTTTGCTTTTCAAATTTAAACGAAACCATTCGATATATATATAAAGGCTATTTCCTTAATTTGTAAGTTGAACTTGGCTAATGATGAGTCATCTTTTTTCTCTTATGCTGACAAATTAATCACATTTATAAGCAAGAGCAATATATCAAGGGTGTCTATGTTTTCTTTCTTGAGCGAGAGGAGGGTAGGTAAAATATTACATTTCTCCAAGTACTTTAATCCATTAAACCAACATGTATAGTTGAATAAGAACTATTGCTAAGGTGTGAGCAAACTCTGTTATCTTTTACTTCTCACGAACCTCACGCAGTAGTCAATTCTAAGGTTAGATTAAAGGGAAGAGTTGTGTTGCAGAATTAGAAAGGGCTCACCTGGTTAGGGGGTTGATTCACAAGTTGAATGAGGGAGTGCATCTGGCTTTGGCCTCCCTGGTACCTAAAGAGAAAAGGGATGGATTGTGTTAACTGTGGATCTTTTACTAAGGGTGCAGTGTAATCTTTCAGCACCGAGTATCGATTCCCACTGCGAATCCGAACTCGAGCGACCATAGCATTAGAATGGGTGTTCGATTAAACTTATATCCACCATTGCAGGAATTGGGCTCAAGCTTTCCCCAGTCACTTTTCATCAATGGACTCCTGACGTATATGGTTCATGTTCAATTTGGTTTAGTCAGGAACCATTAATTGAACTAGCCGGGAAAGAGTCGAACCGCAGTCCGGTTCATGTTCAATTAAGGTTCAGGCTAAGAACTGAGTTCATTCCCATGTTCAGGTGTGTGCGATACTCTCTAGTGAAGAATCATAGCAATATAATGCTCTCTCAACAAAAACAACAATAAGGAATGTAGCTAGTCAACATACTAAGGAAATTAAGACTTCTCTGTTTGTTATTGCATTAAGTTTCAGCTAAATAGATGGGGGTTTATATAATGGTATTGACAAGTTCAAACAGCTCGGGTTAGATTTGGATCTCAATTATGGATACCAGAGCAGGCCCATAATTAGGTCCGATCCGAACTATCACAAGGAGGACATAGAAGCAAGAAAGACATAATCCAAGCTGTTTGAACTGAACACAGGCTGCTCGTGTTTGGTTCATTCGCTGTATGCACCGGCTCGATTTCATATTTGAACATGTTCTAAGCTGTCGTAATTTCATAAATAGCAGAGTTCGAACTCGTGTATGCTCTTCTGAATTTGTGTCTAAGCTCGTTTTATTGCATTTATATGTTAGCTTTTGCTCATCTTCACAACAATATCCTGTTACAGACATGTAAATTTCACCTGTATGTGATCCACTGTTCATGTTAAGCTCAGGTAAGGTCACCGCATCGAACATGAACGACCTGGGAACGAACATAGAATTCCTCTGTCAAGCCCCCTCCCTTATCATAGGCCGTAATGTTAGCCCGGGGTGTTCTTTTGGAGTCGGATTATGAAGGGCCAATGTCATATAATATAATATAATACATCATGAAACTATAGTTAAGTACATTTCATATGTATAAAGGCCAACATATAGTGAGACATGTTGTCTCTCACAAGTCCGAATAGCACCAAATAGAATGGGGCACGGGTTCAGACCCATGGATGGATTTCAAGTACTGGACCTTAGAGAATACTTATGTTCTAGTCAGAAAATAAACTCAAATTGACTGTTAGTATGACACATGATTAAACTCAAATTGATCAGGCAGTCTGCAGAAAGCGGACTTTAGAGAGACAGGCATGATGCAAAAGCCCACCATCACTTATGTGTGTGTGCGTGCATGTGTCTGTGTGTGTGTGAGAGAGAGAGATAGTGACAGGATCAAAGAGTGGCCTGCTCGTGCTCAAATTGAAGTGAAGTTTTATAATTCCGAAGAAAAGGAATCCAACTCTGATTTGCTTCGCGTCTTTCATCATTGGTTGATGCCATCGGATGAGCAGAGAGACACCCACCAACCAAGAGTTCTGCCTGGCCTCGGTGGGTGGATGAGAGAGAAGGTCCGGCGGAGTCTCCTGACTTTCGTTGCGAGGATTCAGGTATTGCGGCTGCCTGTTGCCAACTGGATTCTGGTTTGGGTCAAGATGCTTCACATGTTGATAAATCGGGATCTTGGTGCGCGATCCGTAACTAAGGTGTTCGTGCTCCGATTTGATTCGGTTCATAGCCAGCATTTATCACTTTCAGGTAAACTTGAACCCGACCACTTTCAGTGTTACTTTGGGTGAACTCGGCGTGTTGTGCCAAGCCCTATATGATCGGACCTCCTCTATTTAAATGCCTAAACTTTAAGGAACGTTAAGTTTATGTATATGAGTTTTATAACCATATATATACATATAAAATGTGAATATATATAAAATTTATATACTTATATGGATTTAAATTTTGACAAGTTTATAAGTTTATGTATATGAGTTTTATAACCTCGTATACATATAAAATGGGGACCGAAGTTCCAAATAATCTCATGGCATAATACATTGTATTTAGCAAAACCCTTAAATAAGTAGAACTGCGGTTCAGAACCGAAACCAACTGGAACTAGCAGTTTGATTTGATTTGGTTCTGGCCATGACATGGTTTGGTTCGGTTCTCTAAAAGTTGATAACCGAAACTAGCGGTTTGGTTCAAGGTTGAGTCTGACCCGAACCATGAACACCCCTACTTCTATCAAAACCTCAAACCTGAACTAAAGTGGTGCCCCGTGGACCCGTATTCGGCTCCAAGTTTGTCGGTTTTGGATTTGGTTTCAGGCTAGTTTTGATTCCAGTTCCATTCCAATTTCATGAAACAAAAGTGCAATCTTAAAACCTATGAGCCAAGAAGAAAAGAAAATCTAGCTATTACAGCCCATGGTTAAACATAGGAGCTTGAATTTTTTTTTATTGAACTTCCTTAAGATTATGTATTGCTGTGCGGACTATGAAATTAACCTTCCGACGGTTCTAACCGTGAAAATTGCATCCAAAAGTTGGACCCGACCTGCATTTTCAACCCACCCGAGGTCCAACCTGTTAACACCACTGGCTTCCAATCAACAATGGAGATCTGGGCTTAAAATCTCTTTTTTGTTCTGCTATACTTGATGAATACTCAACAACACGAAGTATCAATCCTGTGCTCCTACATCATGTCCAACCACTTATCAGAATATGGAGGAGTTCACGATAGATTTGAGGTTTTTGGCTGTTATATAAAGCAAAGATAGCCAGAATTAGTCATCGGAATTGGTGAATGACTAATTCCGGCTGTTCTTTTTTTTCTTTTCCGTCTGTTCCATGGCCGGAATGTCTCTTTATAAGTTCCGACTGACTGTTGTATTAACTTTTTCCTTAGACTCCTCCACTAATACAATGCTCATTTGCAAATAACATACACCAAGGTACTTCATTCTTAAATATGTTTTGTTAACTGACCAACAGTCGGAATTCATTCATTAATTTCATCGCAAGTTTTTCATAAAAAGTTGTTCAGCGTTTGAAGGTAACAGTAGTAAGACGGAATCGAGTCCCATGATAATCACATTTCCACGTTGATCAAACTTGGTTTACTTTATGTCTCGTTATAATCTATTCCGTGTGTTCAACTTTACCCGAATCAGCACGAAGGAGGTGTGCGTGTGACAGAGTGCGTGTGCCCATGATGTTTCAAGTGCTATTTTGGCCCTATCATTCATCACTATAAGACACGGTATCATCCTTCTGTTTGTTGCTCAATGTGAATGTTTGAAGTTAAATAATTTGAATGACTGATAGCACTTCACATTCACGTGAACCCACCACAACCGTTAGGTCGCCAACCAAGCTAGTGATTTGCAGCCGAAAGTAGGGAAGATATTGCACCATTGTGAGCATGGCCTGGTTAAATTCTTCAAAAGTCGATGCAAAGAATCCCAAAGTTGGTTCTGTCTCTTGTAAACATAGAATATGAATCTTTCTCCGAATCATAGTATCTACCACCTCCATTAGCTTACCTGATAACGTTAGGTAGCATTGTACTGCAAAGAGTTAGGTGATGCTCTAGATCACGATCACCGGTCACCTGATGTGATGCCATATTTTGGAGGGTTTAAACAAACAGTATGAAAAAATTGTCAATATTGTATCAATAATTAAATTATACGTTTTAAATCAGAGTTTAAGGTAATGTAGAAGGGAACAGGGAGGAATTTCCTGAATCGATCTTTTGGTTCATGGGTAGAATTTGACCTCAAAGAGGACCCACTGTGAACCCATTAGGGTCAGGGTTCAGTAACTATTCAGGTCTGACCTGCATGTCTAACTATAATATATAATATAACTATGTGGAGCCAATTGATGTATATTTTGTTTGTTTGGTACAATGGGAGGGTGAAGCCAGGTGCTCACACTGAGAATCAAACTCATGACCTTCAACTCGTGAGGCGGCGTGCTAGCCAGGTTAGCAATTCGTCGTTGTGATGCTTCATGAAGATTTAGACGAAAACCTTGATCCGACATAATTGAACATGCCCGTATCAGCTTCTTCCGTATCGTGTCTCGGCATGTTTAGGCTTTAATACAACTTGGTATAAGAGTGATGCATCTTGTGTTCCTTTAGGCTTGTGCATTTTGCGTAGACTGCTTATACTATATGCACTTACCTTGGAGAATCATCCCTTGACTATTTGAAATAGAGTGACGAGGAAGTGGAATCAATGCTGTTCTTTGTCACCTGGACACTTCGTTCTTCCTCCGTGTCGTGTCCCCTTCATGCTAGTTCCATACCGGAACATGCACGAACATGGCATATCTTGCTGCATCCTCAGGTGTCAAAATGATCTAATCGGGTAAGGATTTACTTGGTGATTTAGATTGTTCTTGTATCAACCATATGGATACAAGTTGATCAAATATGATCTATTGTGCTCAGTTTGTCTGGAACTCTGTGTGTGCGTGTGTGCAAGCGCATGTGTGTGGCGACAGGAGAGCCCTCAGGGCCTAAAAAAGTAAAATATTATATAGGTATCATATAGGGTAAAGAAACTCGGTGTCATTTATCGTCGTTAAATGAAAATAAAAGCCTGAAATAGTCTTGGAGCATATTTCAAATCATATTAACCGTACTCTTTATGTTATTAGTAAGAGCTTTCTTCACCAAGTTGCATCACGAGAGCCTACTCACCAAATGCTCATTCATTTCTCTAAAATCCCAATTAAAGCCCTAAAATGAATGGGTTCACAGTAACCTTTCTCTCATGGTTCGTTCGAATTCGAATCCGGCCAGACGACACGGGCTTCTTTCGACTTCGCAGTTGGGTTGGGTGACTCACCTAGTCATTCATCACGGGGATCTCTTGATCTATATAGCTGAATTTGGGCCAACACATGTTTGGCAATCTTTTAGAAATAACTTTTCTTTCTTGGAAAGAATTTGAGAATAACCATATAATCAATCTCTTATATTTGCACCCTTGGATGCTTTTTGTACATACTGCTCCTTCATGCGCACTATGAAAATAATGAGGTTCTCTTTTTACTTGTACAAGGCAAGATGGATAATGACTAGTGAAGAATCCACTTTTCCTTGTTTTACGAAATGGTGTCCTACTCATCGATAATGACATACAAAAGCTTCTACACTTTTGGTATTTACTTTTTGATGTGCAGCTTCAGGATAACCTTTGCAAAAATAGGGTCTTTTAAATAAAGTATAGAAAGAAACATTGTTGAATTGCAAATTTAAAGCATGCTATCTTTGATGATCTTTCTCATTGACATCGACTCTGTCCTAGTTTCATGACTTTTTTATCCTCCATTTTTAGTTTTTTTGCATATTTCTGTGGGTTTTCGGAAATAACCATAAAAGTGAACAGTATTGTGAAAGCACACATGCAGACCCTATGACATGCATGCTTGGGTATTGAACTCATAACCTTCAACATGAAGGTCCCATGGCCGCCTAGCCGGGCGAGTTCTCTCTCTCTCTCTTTGTGTGCCCAATGATTTTTTAGAGCTTTTAAAACATCAATAGTCTAACTATTAGCATAATACAGCTTTATTAAGAGAGGGGAGGGGAAAACTATGTCTTCATATGAATTGTCAAGTTTGGTTGCTTAGGGATGTTAGGTTTGTGCACGAAACGAACCCGAGCACGGGTCATGGGATGAGTGTCCGGCCTCCGGGCTTTACCTCGAGTGGTTCAAGCTCAAACCTTCGAATAAAAACATATAAATCAAATTCAGAATTAATATGGTAAAAGCATGCTATAGATTACATCAGTAAGTGAACGCAGTGGCATCTTTCTTAAAAAGCTCTGACTGAGCGGACAATATAAAGGTAGACACAAAATTAAAAGCATGTAATGCATTCATCAAAATAGCATGGCAGAAGATATAAGTGATCATAATGGTAAACTATGATAACTACGGGACAAAACTGATAAGCTATTATAGTTTATAATTATTGTATTGGATTGTGATCATGAACTATATTCAATTTTTTTTCAAATTTCACTGCATTTGAGCCATGTAGTGTCAGCCCAATTACTTTTCCCTTGAGAAATCCTGCAATTTGTACATGAATTGTCTTTGCATATGCTTGACTGTCAGATTATTGTGATCCTTTTGTTCAAATAACAGTTTAAATGAAGCAAGGTGGGAAACTCGGTCCCGGCGTCAGCCAACCTTACCGACCGGATTTCCGCCGAAGGGTGAACCGTCTATCCATACAAGAGACAATACTTTCGTTAACTGAATTGAGATAAACATATTATTTGAAATGGTTATCTGATTTAGATATCGTGAAAACCTATTCTTGTTATGAATAAGTAGAAAGACTACCAAAAGAAGGTTCAATAAGGAGTTATGATAAACTAAATTGTGAAAATGTTGAAGAGAAAAACTATAAAAGTATTAGAAAGAAATAACAAAGAATGATATAACTTATGTAACTAGCGTGACACATGATCGAGCTGTATGAAAACAAAGAATCTATATAGCCGACTCCATATAGCATGAGAAAGACTTAATTGTTGTTGTTGTTGTATTTAAGTGATTACATGGAACTAGAAGCCATTCTGCATTAGCCAATCACCCTTATGTAAAGCAAACCTTCTAT
Organism: Brasenia schreberi; assembly: GCA_036023115.1. Lineage (NCBI taxonomy): Eukaryota > Viridiplantae > Streptophyta > Magnoliopsida > Nymphaeales > Cabombaceae > Brasenia > Brasenia schreberi. The sequence continues at coordinate 17,746,214 of JAYKKT010000069.1, forward strand.
TTTAGTTATCTCTCTCTTTGTTAATAGGGAGAGGCATAAGGTAGTTGTACCCTGGGTATCGAATTCATGACCTTCAAATTGTAAGTCATTTTAGTTCTAAACTCGTCCCCTGCGAGTGAGCGTAAGAGTGCTCTACTGGTGAGCTAACGCTATGGGTGTGGTTTCGTTCTCATTACCATATGAAAACCTTTTATATTATAGATAAAATTTCTTTTTCCGTATGAGTTGACTCAAGTCAAGATTTGGATCCGAAAATCTAAATCAAGTTGGACATTTGAATATAATTTTTTATAGATCCGTGTCCGGATCCAATGTCTAAGAAACGGATCAGGTAGACGATCCAAACAACAGATGCCATCATGTGAGATTTGAATCTGTTCTTAGATTCAATCCATCGGATATTGTTCAAAATGCGGAGCAGCGAATAATTGTCTCTTCACAAGCGTCAATCGAAGTAAAAGCAAGCTATAGTCTGTTTAACCTAAGATCAATTCTCCCGTAGTTGCTCGACACGCCACCACACTAACCAAAAAATTAGCCGCATCAAGCATTTCATAGGAGGGCTTTTTCTATGAGTGCACCAGATTGTCTCGAGCAACCATCAGTGAAAGGAGACTAGTGGAAGAGGAAAAAGGCCGGGGGGGGAAAACCCAAAACCGTCCTCAGTCTGGTCAAAGTGAGGAACTACCCCGGGCGGAGATGGATGCCACGTCATCCACGAACAGTGCCCACCTACGAGAGAGAGTGCATCCCCACGCTGGCCGCTTACAAATGGCCTGTAAACCGTTCTCTTCACTTCCCACTTCTTTGTCTGTTTCCGTCAGTTCCGTGTTTCCTCGGCGGCCCTTTTTGCACACGCTCATACTCCTAGATCTCTTCAATTCCGTTCCGGCGGCCGGAGCATCCGCCACGAACTGTTGCTGGTGTTATTTTCGAACCAAGCGAGGTAACTGTCTTACTCGGCGTCATCGCTTTCCGGCGATCTCTTTATATGTTTCTGTGTTTGGTATTTCGCGATGCTTTTGCTGATCGCTAGGGGTTGGGTTTCTCCCCATGCTCTCTCTTACTTTGTCTCTTCGGATGTACGATGGAACCCCGGGGTCCGTGGCGCTTGCTTTGTTGGTTTCTCCTTTTCTTCTTTTTTAGCGGTGGGTGGTTTCCCCGTACTGGTAGCCTAATAGGTGGAGGGGGGAAGGAATCGATGTACGAGTTAGGGTTTCGCGTCGCGGTTTCTGGACGATTTGGACGTGCGGCGGACGATTTAGGTTTGGTGCATGTTATTGATTTACTTTTAACTTCGATAATTTTGTTTTATTCTTCTGCCATGAATTTGTTTTCTCCTTATTTTCGTTTACCGTTTCCCTGTTTGGTGCATGAACAATTCCTCTTCCTTGGATGGTCTGAAATACTAGTGTTCCATATTGCATACCGTAATTAAATCGCCCATCTGGTTCATAAGTGTTTTTGTGGAGATTCCTTCAACGATTTGCCTTCACTTTGTTGTTACTACATACTTTTAAATTGCTTGTTTTGAGTGGTTTTCCTGTTTTTAAGTTCTTAACTTAGTTTTTCTACGGTAGCACTGTGAGGTCTCATCATCAACATGCCAAGGCGACGAAAATCTGACGCCCCAGGCTCTTCAAGCGGTGAGGGATCAGAACACCAGTCTCTTCATGGCTTACAAGGAGCCCAACCACTTGTGCCACCGGTGGAGCGTCCCCTTTCTCAGCACCCTCGGCCCTCACAGGGGCGCGGTTGGAGTCCACAGCATCCGCAACCGCGACCTGCACAGGACCGTGGTTGGGTTCAACGCCAGCAACAACCGGCGTCGCAACCGCAAGCTTATGCGGGTCGGGGTGCACCTTGGGCCCCCCCTGGCCCGCGGGATATGCATTCCAGTGGCACCTCTTCTCAGTCTGGCGGTCGACGCCATGGAGGTGGTAGGGGTGGGCCTCAAGGTCCAATGCAGCCTCCTGGTTCTTCTGTGCTCTCACAGTCCACGATTCCCGATCTGCGCCAAGCTGTCCATAGTGGATCCTCCCTTCAGCGGCCATTGGAAGTTCGTCCCTCGTCTGCTGTGTCCCCCTTAGCTGAAATGCAGCCTATGCAGGAAAAGATGCAGCAGCTTGCTGTAGTATCTGCAGGCCAAACTTCTGAGTCGTCTGCAGCGCCATCATCAAGCAAAAACTTGCGGTTTCCCCTTCGTCCCGGCAAGGGCGAAACTGGAATCAAAATTCTGGTGAAAGCTAATCATTTCTTTGCTGAGCTTCCAGATAAGGATCTCCATCAATACGATGTAAGAGCTTGACAAAAGCATTGTGAAGTTTTTGTCGGGTTCGTTCGTAGGTGGTCTTAGGTGCTTCTTTATTTGCTTGATGCAGGTTACAATCACTCCTGATGTTACATCGAGGGGCGTGAACAGGGCACTAATGGAACAACTGGTGAAGTTGTACAGAGAGTCTCATCTTGGTCAGAGACTTCCAGTATATGATGGTCGGAAGAGCTTGTATACAGCTGGGAGGCTTCCATTCACATCAAAAGAGTTCCTCATTACACTGACTGATGAGGAAGAAGGAATTGGTTCTCAACGGTATGGTCACACTTGTCCATCGACTATTCAAAATTCCCTTGTTTTCTCCAATTTTATCTCGCGTTGGATTGTCCAGATCCTTCTCCCGCCTCCCCTTCTGCTGTTACACAAAGTATGCGTTAGATGCATAGAATTTTCTTATCTCCTTAGCAGTTCCACTCCTTAATGGCTTAAGTAGCAATGGAATGTGGTTGCATTTTGATCAGTGGTGCTTTAGTGTTTGCAGGAGACAGAGGCAATTCAAGGTTGTAATAAAGTTAGCTGCACGTATAGACTTGCATCATCTGGGTCTGTTTTTGGCTGGCAAGCAGGCTGATGCCCCTCAAGAAGCTCTCCAGGTTCTGGATATTGTCTTGCGTGAACTGCCAACAAATCGGTAACACCTAATTCAACTGAAGTTGTGATTATGTGAGACTCTGAATTAGTATGCAACCTAAAACGACTTGTTGGTGAAACATTGGAAGCAGGTATTCTCCTGTTGGTAGGTCGTTCTATTCACCACATCTAGGGCGTAGGCAGGGACTTGGTGAAGGACTGGAAAGTTGGAGAGGATTTTATCAGAGCATTAGACCTACTCAGATGGGTCTCTCTCTTAACATTGGTATGTGGCTTTTCTTTCCATTATTTACCTGATTGAGCGTTGCGATGCTTGTAACTTTTTGTAATAATATTTGTTGTTGTTTATCCTTCAGATATGTCCTCAACTGCCTTCATTGAGCCCCTCCCTGTGGTTGACTTCGTTATCCAGCTGCTGAATAGTGATGTTGCTTTCAGGACGTTAGCTGATGCTGACCGTGTTAAAGTAGGCATCTTTTCCAAGTTTTCCTGCTCTAAGGATGTTTTCTTTTGCGTTTACCGGTGATTCTATTTTGTGTTACATAACTGTGCAATATGTCTGGAAATGTAAATGGCCTAGAAGATGTCTGCTAAATTAAAATCTAAGGTGAGGTATCCTATGCCAGTGGTATGGCTGCTGGCCCTATCAAGTGTGTTTGTTATAAATGTGTCACTGTTGCCACCTCTGCTTGTGGATGCATGTAGTCACAAAACAATAAGTTGAGACTTGGTTTTTAAAGGATTTGTTAGTGATGGTATCAGATACCGAATAATGGTTAAATTCAGAAGCAGAAGTTTGGTGGTTGAATTAATGGATATACCTTGTTCTGGTCAGTAAGGACATGCCTGCTCTATGACTTGATGGAGTGACTGGATCCCAAGAAAACTCAGCCTGGTTGAGTGTCTTGTTTTCCCTAGACTAGCAACATTTTTCTCTCCCACTAAATCTTCATATCATCAAATAATGCTGTCTCTAATTGCTATATCAGCATTTTCCTCTTTATCACCAAATAAGGTATGCCAAGGGTATTGAATTATGATGGTTTATGACCATTTGGTCCTGATGCTGCTGCTAGTCCTGTGTATCCAGCAGTTGAATTTAAGATAGCTGCCTTGGTGGGGGGACTTCTACCAGTAATTAACCTTTGTTTTTGTCAATAATTGGATATTTTATTTAATTTTTCTAGGTTGGTGATTTTCTCTTTTCGTGATTAATTGTATTGCTAATATGGGTTAGTGAATGCTTTTTGAAATGTTTTGCTGGGCCAGAGCTAATCTCACACCTTTCACTACTGATCTTGATTTGGTATTCTTTGTGGTTTTATTGCAGTCATTTTGCATAAAGGTTGCAAAATAAGGCAGGTCTTATGCAGGACACTTTAGGTGCTGAAATGACATAGTGTTCGCTATAGACTATGCCTAATGGGTCATCACTTTGCAGCAGGAGCGCTTCTTTTTGTACTTCACCTTGTTGGTATTTGAGTGCCTGTCAACTACAGACAAAAACAAAATGAAGCCTTCTCCTTCTCCAGTTATCTCAGCAACATGAATTTCAAGTTGCAAATTGTGTTTGATCTTGGTTTTGTTCATGCATTTAACTCTTAGAAAATTTTCAAAACATTAAGTTACTAAAATCCCATACTGTGCAACTTCTCACATGTCAGACCTGTTTCTGCACATTTCACCAAGAACAACCACCATAATGGCATGTTGTGGTGACAAAGATTGCTTGCATTATTTTCTTTCCTGCTTGGGTTCAAACATGATTTGCAGTAGACATTTTATTCCAAGTTTTCTAAGGCATGTGCTTTCATCATTTTCAGATCAAGAAGGCTTTGAGGGGTGTTAAAGTTGAGGTAACACATCGTGGGAATATGCGCAGAAAATACCGCATTTCTGGTTTAACTCAACAAACAACAAAGGAGTTGACGTAATGAACTGAATTTTTTGCTTGTTTCTTTGCTGTCCTGTACTTGCACCTTTGGAGCATGTGGTAGTTTGTGAAGATTATGGATACACCATGACAATTTTCCTGCTTTTTGCTTTTTTTCTTCTCTTTCTATTTGGCATTCACAGATCTTCTTTGTGATTTCAAGCTTCATTTTTCCTTCTTTTTCACTTGAGTTCAGGTTCACAGTTGATGATACCACAAAGTCCGTTGTCCAGTACTTCCAGGAGACATATGGTTTTACCATTCAACATACAAATTGGCCTTGCCTACAAGTTGGTAATCAGCAAAGGCCCAACTACTTGCCTATGGAGGTTAGATTGTTTAAAGCGCTTCACATTCTAAGCAATTTCAATGTACTAGTTGCTCATTTTAAGTGGTCTGGCTTGCATTTCAGGTATGCAAAATAGTTGAGGGTCAAAGATATTCCAAAAGGTTGAACGAGCGGCAGATCACTAACTTGCTCAAGGCCAATTGTCAAAGACCACAAGAGCGTGAGATGGATATTCTTCGGGTATACTGGTCTTTTAAATATGCTTTATTTGGAGACAGATGCCGCTTAGTGCTTATGATAAATGTTGTAAAAATCGTATCGCACTGGGCACCGATACGCCTGTACGATATAGTGCAAATTTTCATTTGTTGATAAAAAATAAAAAAATAATTAAAAATTCAAAAAAATGTCAAAATTGAAATAATGAGCAAAACATATATAATACAATGAACATTAAATAAATTTGAATCCAAAAAAGCTTGATTTGAAGCAGATTGTGAGACGAGAATATTCATAATGAATAAGCATCGATACCATAACGTGAATATTAAATACCTTTAATTAATAAACAACAAAGTTACAAAGTTATAACTTACAATCATCAAGACCATAACATTACAAAGTTATAATTGAAAGTTAAAACAAATTAAAATCATCCATAATGTGGATCATAATCAACAAATGCATTGTAATCAACATAATCAGGATCACCATCACCATCATCTCCTCCCTCTTCCTCTTCTATAATTGGATTCGTCCATCCAACACATTCATTTTCATCGTCTCCAACTCTAAGTTCTGCCTCGGCTTTGGAGTGTCTTCCAATTTTCATCCTTTAAATTGATGAAGCTCCTTCTCTTCGACCCAATCATAAAAAAATATCAATATTTTCGTAGCACAACGAGTCATGTGGCACCTTTCTTGCCCTTCTTGCATCCTTTGCATTTGTCTATAAAGAAAGAATATTCAAATTATAAAAAATATCAAATGCAATATAGTCACATCACTCATTCATTATTAATAAGAAAAAACTAGGCAACAACAATACATATTTTTAAAATTGTTACCTTTGCCTTAGCTTCATGTTGTAGGCAACGTATACCAAATCACATAGTCGAGCACTCTCCAATCTGTTTCTCTTTGTGTGAATGCACTTAAAAAAGCTTTAATTTCTCACACTCACTCGAACTGCATATTTGACTCAATATCTGTTGAGCAAACCTTTCTAAGTTCGGTGCATCTATACCAAAACAAGTCTATCATTCATCTGAAATAAAATGCAATAATGATTAATAATAAATACTCAAAGTCACTTAAATGAATATCAATGAAAACACATAACACCTGATCGCATTTGAGAGTGTAGTTGGATTGCAATTGACCTTCCAAAATCTTCAACACTCTATATATACTTTTTTAACTTTAAATGGATATTTCAACGAGTAGATGAATCTTGTATAAGGTCAATTGCATTTAATATACCTTTTTCTATTTCTTTATCCTTTATAAAGTTGGGAGTAAATCAAATAGAAGGGTTAAGAAAATATGTAACAACATGCAAATCATGATGCATTTGGCGGTTCTAGTACACATCAATTATCTTTTAAACCTTTTTTTAGAAGTGACCACTTGTGGTGAAGGTTTGCTTGTATTTTCAATTTGGCCTTATCCATAGCATCATTAGGCACAGTAGGCCTATGTCCACCATTCTCATTAGCTTAACTAAATGTACAACCATCCTAAAAAATTGCATACAATTTTTTAAAAAATCAACATTGAAAATATCTACCACAACAATTCCTTTCCTATTTCTAAACCAACTAACATAGCCCCATTTATCACATACAACAACAACAACTAAGCCTTTTCCCATATAGACGGGGTCAGCAATATGGATTCTTTGTTTCTATAGTATAAGAATTCAATAAAGTTTTTTGTTGGTTGTCGGAAGTCTAACACAACCCTCCTCCTTTATTCTGGCTTGAGACCGGTCATTCAAGGATGATCCCTTACATGGGTGGAGTTTGCCCCATTCATCGTATTCAAATAAAATTTTCAATACATTTTTCTACATGACTTTGCATAGTTATAACATTTGTAACAAATCTTGTTAATGAAGGCCTAATAAATTCCCTTCCACCTTTATGGATTCACATCAAATGCAATAATGAAGAATAATTATAAATAAACTCTGTGACATTTCTTCATGCATCTATAATACCTCTTATTTCATCCATTGCACTCAAATCTTCAAGCATTTAGTCTATGCAATGTGCAACACATGGAGTACATACTAAGGGTGGAATATTTGAAACACCTACATCCTCAACAACTTCTTAAAAAATAAAGAGTAAATTATTTGGAGTTTTATCAATAGTCAAAATTAAGTACTTTATAAAAAGGGATAGGTGTAAAAGGAGAAAATGGTACCAGGAAGTTCAATATATTGTATCAATATATCTCATCTAGAAGGTAGTAACAAACTAGATGCCTATAAAGAACCTTCATACTCGTAGAAAGAGTCAATACTCGTACGGTTGTACCTATTCCAGGATCCTGCACAAACATACAAACAGGCGTCTTATAACCACAAAAGAATGTAACATTGAAATGCATGCATAGGGTGTGCATCTGCTAGGTGCTGGTCTAACCCCATATTGCCTATCAATAAAAACAATAAAGCATATCATATATGCTATCTTTCATATGCAAATTTTAAAGATTATCACATTAAAGTTAAAACATTGCAAGATACTTTTGTGTGAGTACATTGACAAGAAAAGCACTTGAATTGTATACATTATTTATAAAATAAACAAATATAATATATAATGAACACAAAAGGAAAGGGAATTGTGGAAGGACATTGCTGTGAAGCTGGAAGCAAAAGGCATCTACTTCTAATACGAGCTTTTCACTTAGGGTAGAAGCCTCCAGTAACCCTGCTATAAATGTATGTTATATCTCTCATGATTCCCATGGAAATTATGGAAAGTGATGAATGTCATTTTCTAGATTTGGTGGCAAGCATTTCCTATGAAAGTAGTGCTTATCCATCAAGTGAATGAACATCCAAACTTAACTTGCAAATAAAATATAAGTACTTTATGTGGGCCAGCAATAAAAGTAGCTCAAGAATATGCCTCACAAAATTTTGCATAAAGATTGCATCACCTTAAGTTTTATGTTCCAATGTCACAGAAAGTTCCTAAAGAGGTGTTTTTCTGTGCTTAACTGTTAAGCAGTAGTGAAAAATCAAATGTGACAAGAATATGAATAGCAATAGCTAAAATGAACCAAAGCTGACAAACAAGCTTGTCCACAAACTACGCGGAAATTCAACATTAAAGTCATACTTGTGCAAGATGTGGTACAAATAAAAAATAGGATCACTTCCAGAAAGAGTAGAAGATTTTGTGAACTTTTAAGGTCAACCCATTTGGAAAAAAAGTTAAGTGCAACAAGTCATGATTTCAAAAACAGGGGTCCCTTTGGGATAAAAGACCAGGAAGTTCACCAAAGACCTACGCTGACCATTTGTCCAACCATCAATCATAATAGAACATCCCATATCCTTCCACGACTCCTTAAATTAAGAACTTATGCATTACCAATATCAACCCATTTCTGTAGTAATGTTAGAACATCTGGTATCTTTTCACGACTTTCTAAATTCAAAATTTTATGCATTACCAATATAAACTCATTTCTGCATTAATGTGCCCCTCAAAGCATGATAAGTTGGGACTCTATAACCCGATCCCACACTGGCAATAACATCTGCCATACTTTTGAAAGAAAATGAGTTTGCAACATTGAAATGGAGGACATTTTCTTAAAAAAATTTGGCACACTTTAAATCTACTTTCTCAATTACCTCGTTTGAATCAATAACTGATTTAATGCCTCACTTAGCTTTAGGAGTCGTACACGGGAAAAAAATGAAAGCATCTCACTACCTGTAGCTCCTCCTCTAGTACCTCTCGTAGGCATCGGGCGAGTAAGAGCTCTTTTAGTATAACAAGAGCCAACTCCACTGCGACTACTACAAGAATCTACACTCTTTCTCTTTTCTCACATTCTCCCCTCTTCAACCGTCTTTTCTTCCATCTTAATTGCACCATGAAATTCATTAAGATACATCCCTTCAGATATGAACTACCTATTTTTGCTCCCTCTCTCAACCTTAATCTTTTCTTCTTTAAAGCCTTCAATACCAGTGCAATCTCATACTTCACTTCTTCGGGAACTCGAGGATAAGCAATAGATCATTCTTGTTCCTTTAAGGTGGTGTTTCATACGAGAAATACCATCATGCTTTACTGCACTGCAAAATATGCACTTGTTTATAATTCTATTACTTTCGTACATTGGGGTATAATATTTTCATGTTGGATCAACCCGATTGGAAACCATTAATATGAGAGTGGATAATCAAAAAGAATAAAAAGACTTTTTAAAGATTAAGAATTACGGAATCTGTAAAACCCATAATTTTTTTTTAAGTGAAAAATTAGGTAGAATGTAAAAGAAAAGGGGTATGCTAGATATTTAACAAAAGCACTAAACATGAGAGTTGGATTGGATGAAATACTTAAAAATCTTGTGAATAAACCACAAAATCAATAAGAACAAGGATAAGAAAAGGATTTGGGAGAAGGGAATGTTGTGAAAAAGGGTTTAGGGAAGAAACATAAATAATTTTTGGAATTTCAGATTTTTGGAATTTATACCTGAAAGTGTTGTTTGGAATTATGTTGGTACACCTTGTGATACGTGAAATAATATGGTTATAGATATTAGGAAAGTGGCAAAAGATGTGTTAGGTGAATCTAAGGGAGGTGTACCAGAACAAAAAGAAGCTTGGTGGTTGAGTGAAGTAGTGCAAAATAAAATAAGGCAAAGAGGGCATGTTATAAATTATATTATGCTAAGAAAATTTGTAAAACTTTATAGGCTTATAAGAAAGGAAAGAAAGAAGCGAAAAAGGTCGTTAGCGAAACAAAGCTAAAATTTGGGAGGATTTATATAAAAAATTCAACTCAAAAGAGGATAAAAAAATATTTTTAGGATAGCTAGGGCTAGAGATAAGAAAACTAAGGATCTTAATTTTGTTAGATGCATGAAAGACGAGGATGAAAAATTCTAGTGGCAAATGATGATATAAGAAATAGATGGAAAAACTATTTTTATAAGTTTTTTAATGAAAATAAAGATGTTAGTATTAGTTTAGGAGAGTTAGCCAAATTAGAAAGTTATATAAACCACAATTTCTACCGACATATTCAAAAGAATGAAGTCAAAGAGGCTCTTGAACATATGAAAGGAGGTAAATCGGTAGGACCAAATAATATTCCTACAGAAGTTTGGAAAATAATAGGAATTAGTTGGCTCACAAGACTATTTAATGAAATATGGAGAAACCAAAGGATGCTCGAGGAAAATTACAAAAGGAAGATAGATGCATTTTTCTAAAAACACATTCTTTACATTCAAACTTTTGTTTCCCAAATTTTTTCAATAAAGAAAAATTACATAGTTTATGTATATCTAAATTTCCAAATCGTTTCTGTCAAAGAGTAGCATATTGGGCTATAGTACAAGATTCAAAATTTGACATAACTAAACAATCCATTTTGTATAGTCCACTTTCTCTATGGTCTTCACCAATCACCTTTTTGGATAGGTGATCCTGCATCACACAATGCTTGAACGAGAAAGTGACTATAAAATCATTATCACAAATTTGAGCAACCGAAAGTAAGTTTAAATATAAAACTTACATTTTGAATTTTAAAATTGTCTATTACAAAAAAATTTACTTTTTCAATTTGAAGTTTTGTTTTATCGGTCGTAAACACATTCTTTCCAAAGATACCATGAGAATTATTTAAGGATTTATCATAATGAGTCATATGAAAAGAAGCCCCCGAATCTAAAACCAAGACATACCTTGAGAATTGGAGAAAGTATTTTTGAAAATGTTTGCCTTTTCTTTGTTTGGCAATGGTCCCGTGGGTTTCTTGTTTGTTCCTTCTCTCGGTTTTTTTATACTTTATCTCCTTTGCTTTTTCTCCAAGCCACTTTGTTTCTTGTAAACATAGAATATGAATCTTTCCCCGAATCATAATAACTACCACCTCCATTAGCTTACCGGATAATGTTTCAATATTCTAATAACCAATACGAATCTTATTATCTAGGACTAACTTCCTTACCCCCTGCATCCGTCCATAATCAAAATGCGGAGACTCTCTCTCAAAATTTTTCACTACATTTGAGCAGCAATGTAGCGGGACTAACTTCTTTACCCACACCCATCCATGATGTGAGAACCCTCTCTGCAATTGATTTACTACATTCAGGCGAAAATGTAGTGGCCTTGCTTACTTATTACTGCATTTGAGCTCTGCAACACATTGCTAGGCGGGGACGCCTCAAAGCAATGCTCATAATTTTTGTAATCCATATTATAAAAATCCGACGAAGTTTTACGCTGGTTGTCGGAAGCCTAACACAACCCTCCTCCTTTATCCGGGCTTGGGACCGGCAATGTAAGGGTGATCCTTTACATGGGTGGAGTTGAGATTTTCTTAAGTAACAAACCTAAATAAGCAATATGTTACATGTAAACAACCATGTACTTTTTTTTGTGCACAATATACATGTATTTATAGTGTATTGTACAATAAAGCCTTCTATTAGATGATAAATATGTTTCAAAAAAATCACCTTTGCTGCAGTTTTAATCATGTTTGATACTTATTACTTATCTTAAATCCTATTGTAACTGGCCATAGTAATGATACATGTGATATATCGACGTGACAAATACTCTACTTGGAACACTTGAGTGGTCTTTATCCATTGCTATATTTCTGTCAGAGATTACAACGACCTGATTTTGCCTTTCTCATGGGCTGTTCTTGAATGGAGACAGTATTTGCAAGAAGTCTAGGCAAAATCATGGTGTTTTGAGGCCCAACAAAGTTAGTCTGTAGCTTCAGGAGTCTACCTGTTGATGAGAACGACACTGTACACAATCAGGCCAGGCATTCATTGCTTGACCGGATAACTTCAGTTAGTCAGCCATCGTTTGGCCAACTTTTTATTGTTATCTTGCTTTTCCTTTTCCATTTGGTTGGTGTTTGCCTTTCAACTTACCGAACTTCCTCTCTTCATTATGAGACAGACTGTCAAACACAATGCTTATCGTGAGGATCCTTATGCTAAAGAGTTTGGTATCAAGATTGATGAGAAGCTTGCTTCAGTTGAAGCTCGTATCTTACCTGCTCCTTGGGTTAGTCCTGAATATTTTATGTTGGAATCTAGAACTTTGTGCCTGTTTTTCCTTTCTTGGTTTACTTGTAAATTGTCAGTATAATTTGTGCGTTTCTTGTGCAGCTTAAATATCATGATGCAGGTAAAGAAAAAAATTGCTTACCACAAGTAGGCCAATGGAACATGATGAATAAGGTAATTCCTGTGTTCGATTGCAGCTGTTGAGACTACTTATTTGCAGCCTTTCTTTAGCGCCGCTAGTGTGTATGGATAAGGGTAAATTTTGCAGAACAATTTAATTGCAGTGTGTCGTTGTAGTGTTGTGAATTTCAAAGCAAGAAACACTCCTACAAATTTCTTAATGTTTTTGTTGCAATGATTTTTTGGGTGGAGAATCTGGAGATGAATAACTTTATTGCTAATGCCAGTGGACAATTAATGCTAATTTCACTACATTAACGGATATTGATATTTCTTTCAACTTTTCTGGTTCTAATTGTGATATGTTTTGTTCACTGGTATTAGATGCGAGAATGTCTGCCAAAATAAAACGTGCATGGTAGCATATCTTCATAGTTTTGAAATACCACTGTTTGAACTAGTGCATGCGACATGAGCATCAGTCATGCTCACAACTTATGATTTGGGCAATAACTACCTTTCTAGGTTGTGTTGTTATGTCACCATTAGGAAGTATTTTGCATTAACAATGCCATTTCCCATGCTTCTTTTATTTTCTTTTTTCGAACTACAGGAATTTCCACTCAAGGAAACCATGCATGCATGTCCAATCGGTTTCATATTTCAGTGTTAATGTACCCTTTTTGGTACTAATAGTTGGTGGGATTTTTCCGAAAGGTACATAAAGATTTGACAATTAAAAGAAACAGATCTACTTTTCCATATCACTAAAATGACCTAATGTTTTCAAAAATTTAATGTAAGTCAACTTTCCATGTTTACCCCAGAAAATACACTGCGATCAGTATATCAGGAAAATGTCAAGATAGTAATTCGTGGTACAGCTGATGATATTCTTGACAAAAGATTGCATTGAACTTCATGGCTAAGCTGCAAAAAGCTTAGTTGCCTTTTCAACAGCATGCTATGTTATCATCCAATTCATCAGTGAAGCTGAATGGTTATTGTTAGCAGTGAGATGGACGCTTTACACGATGAATATTGATATTCATTCAGGTTTTACACAATAACTTTGTTATTGCAGAAAATGGTTGACGGTGGTACTGTCAACTACTGGGCTTGTGTAAACTTTTCTCGCAATGTGCCGGACAATGTTGCTCTTGGATTTTGTCAAGATCTAGCTTACATGTGTCAAAATTCTGGGATGGTAAGACCGGCATAATGTCCTTATTGTTGGCTATATCCAAGTGTAGCATGGAAAATTTGGTATCTGCTTCATGTTGGTTTCTCTTTCTTTCTCTCCCTCCAGATGTTCAATCCAGAGCCTACACTTCCTGTGTACTCTACTCATCCTCATCAGGTTGAGAAGGCTCTAAAATCACGGCACCATGAAGCTGGTAGAGTTCTTCGTGGCAAAGTACTAGATTTGTTGATTGTAATCTTGCCTGATAGTAATGGTTCCTTGTATGGTAAGCATTGAAGTTTCCTTTTAAGCACCTTCCTCTTGTTCTTAGTTATGTTTGAATTTTACTTAATAAAGTACTGCTAGGTCCTTGATGTTCCACCTCTCCTTTGCAACGTGCAACCAGCTAAGTCTGTATAAGAAGTTACTGGTTTTGCCTGATTGTGTAAATTGGTTGGTTTATGGTACAAACCCAGGCTTGTGGTTTCACATACACAATTGATTCCAGCGTGGCAAAGCAGGCTCAGTTTTTATGAGCTCCGCTAAGCTAAATATAAACATGAATAAATAAATAAATAAATAAATAAATTAATGATGTGTTAGTCTGGGAAAATGTTTTATACATAAATAAATCAATATAGTGGTTGCTTGCGGTGCTCCATACCCTGGCTTCATGGGCTCGGTCCGGCTTTCACTTCCACTTTTAGTCCCAAAGGTTCTGAAATGAGCTATTGTGGTTTCAACTAAAACGGAGTCTGAATGAGGTTGATCATGTTCAGTTGGAGCTGGAGTTTGAGTTTCTTGTGTTCTTCAATGAGCTGAACTTGCAGAAGATTGCTTTGTCTCAGGCCGATGTCTCAGGCCGATTATATGATTTCATTTGGCTTTTGCAGCATGTTAATTTTGACCTTGGAGTGTGTGATGTAGGGGATCTGAAGCGAATATGTGAAACAGAACTTGGCTTGGTGTCACAGTGCTGTTTAACAAAACATGTCTTCAAGAGGAATAAGCAATATTTGGCTAATGTTGCCCTTAAAATCAATGTAAAGGTATCCAAGGAGCTGATTTAATTGTTGATTTTATCCGTCAGCTATTCTAAGTTTTTCTTTTAATGTATTCATATGTATCTGTTTAATTTTTGGGAGGTTGGAGGCCGAAATACTGTTCTAGTTGATGCATTGTCAAGAAGTATACCTCTTGTCAGTGACACGCCTACCATAATTTTCGGTGCTGATGTTACACATCCACATCCTGGGGAGGATTCAAGTCCTTCTATAGCAGCTGTAAGCCAGGCATCTTTTATAAGTTTGCTTGAGATGCATTCCCTCCATTTCGTGTGCGTCTGTGTTATATATATATATATACAGAGAGAGATGCTTGTTTTTGTCCAATTATGACTCTGGAAGTTATGGTACCATAATCAAATGCGAAATTGGTGTACCTGCTCATCACTTTTCCAGGAAATGTATGCTGAGAATCTTATTATTTTCTTCCCTCATTTTGCAAACTGAACAATTTCAAAGATTGTTTGTTATAATTTGATCCAAGAGGGGTTCATATGAAAATGTATGGTTGTGCCAGACTAGCATCTAGCTATTTCACTATTCATTAACATCTTGATTTTATGCATTTCCTTTAAAGTTCAGTTCATGGTTGCTCACGATGCTACCTGCTTTAGGTTGTGGCTTCACAAGATTGGCCTGAAATCACCAAATATGCTGGCCTAGTGTCTGCCCAAGCTCACCGGCAGGAACTGATACAGGACCTTTGTAAATTTGAAAAGGGAGAGGTTACTGGTGGAATGATCAGGTATTTGATTCCCTTGAAATAAATCTATTTTGATGTAAATTCAGGAACATAATTAATCACTATATACTGTATATAGATTTTTGGTTTTGATTTGATCTTACAGTTTAATGTATATTTATGGATTGCATTAAGATCTTGAATTTTGTCCACATTATTTATGCATTCTTTTTGCTTTCAGATTAGAAACGTTGCATCATATTTGGTCCTGAACTTTTTTCCCCTATGTTAATTTCTTTGCTCCAGAGAACTACTTATTTCTTTCCGGAGGGCAACTGGACAGAGGCCAGAGCGGATAATATTCTACAGGTAACTTCACAGCACTTTTCACTTTTGATTATGTATATATTTCAATATTTTGACTCAAATGTGATTTTCAGGGACGGTGTTAGTGAAAACCAATTTTGTCAGGTTTTACTGCATGAATTGGATCACATTCGGCAGGTAATAACTCATGGAGAAAGTTGGCAATTAATGATATGCAGAAGCCAATATCGATTTTCTACTTGCAGGCTTGTGCTTCACTGGAGCCGAATTATCAGCCAACTGTAACCTTTGTTGTAGTTCAGAAACGACATCATACAAGGCTTTTTGCAAATAATCATAATGATCAAAGATCAACTGATAGAAGTGGAAATATATTGCCTGGTAAAGACCGGAACTTGCTATATGTGACATGGATAGTACTGCAGATATTGGGATATTGTGCACGTTTCTTCCGAAAACGTAGCTAACATTAGATGATCATATGCATGAAGGAAGCTGTACAAAAGACATTGTAACATGAAATCTTATGGCAGTTAGGCTTCTGATGCCTTTGTTGTTTGCTTACCTGGGTGAAATTGTAATTCGTGTTCTTTGGATTAGCTTTGAACAATAAGTTGCATCTGGTCTTATTTCAGTTGTTTTGGTTCATGGTAAATTCTGATTGCATGATGCAGGATGATGTGCTTGTTTAGATCCTATTTTCTGCATGGGCCTGATGAAAGAAATTTTCTTCTGGATTATTGACAAAAGAAATGTTTTTCTGATTAAAAAATTGCATCCTTTTATGCTGTTTTCTTTTTATCATTCGCTGCAGTTACTACTTACTAGATAGGCATTGTGATTTTTCTGTGACTTGCGTGGAGGGGTACTTTTTTTCCATCTTTGTTTGAAATGCAGCATAACCATGATATGGGAATGTTTTTTTATTCTGCAGCTTGTTGTCTGTGAACATATTGTCCTCTTCCATTTAAAATTATGTCATATGCTAGTGTATTTTGTCCGTTGCAGTTGAAATTTGTCTTTGTTTTGTGCTTTTCATGAACTGATTTGCCTTTTCAAAACAAAAGCTCATATGGAAAAGTCACATTGACCAGTTAGATATAAAATGGGAAGTAATGCATAGATGTCAAAAATGGATGTGGAACTGCCTTTATGTTTCTTATGCACCGTTCCTGCTTTTGATTACTTCTTTGTTAATACAAATATGAGCCTGTGATCTCTTTATTAGTGTATCTAATGGATACTGAGGATGTCTTCTTATGACATACGGATTGGTGTTTTCCTAAAACAGTTTTTCTTTTGTGCTTGTTGCTTTGATCCATCTTGATTTTCTATGCCTGCTCTTGATTTTATAGGTTTTCTTAGGGTTGCACCTCAAGCAGATCTTACTCTTGGCTGGTGCTCAACTTGTTCAAGCTTATTCATTCATGAGATGTGGAGGCTTGAACATATGGCTCAAGCTGAATTCACTGTCAAGGTTGTCTTGTTCAAGAACAATCTTAATTCTGGAGATGAACTTGACATTTTGAACTTGTCTTGACTCAAATTAAAAAAACAACTCAGATGAACTAAAACTAGACCTCAAGCTCAAACTCCAGTCAGTCACCAAGTTTCAAACTTGCTAGCAAGCTTTGTGTTACTGGATTGAAGGAAGCTCAGGCCATGTTCTTAGTCGAGCAGAGCTTGAACAAGCCAATTTCACTCAGGTCATTTTTGTTGTGCACCCGTAGTTGTGTTCCTGGCAATCTCTTCTCTTCACTTGATTTGTTTCATTGCTCTCAAGGAAGAGTCTTCAGGGGCAAGCTGTTGTACGTATTCTATGTATCCTGTTTGCATCTTTCACCGTCCTCATAATCAGTTTTGGAAAATTACTTGCTATAGTGTTCTAGCTTGCCTCTTTGTTTCTCTTTTTGAACTTTTGATTGCTAGAGCAGTTTATGATCATTGTCAAGTTGTGTTACTATCTTGTGGTCTAGCTTATTTCTTTCATGTACTTTGTTGTGGCCCTTATCGTTGCGTTAGAAAGATAGCTTAAGCCTAATTGTTTTTTCCATTATGTGGCAGGTACTGTTGTGGACACCAAGATATGTCATCCAACTGAGTTTGACTTTTATCTATGCAGTCATGCTGGCATCCAGGTGTGGTCTCCTTTACATGTAAATGTAGAAATGTTCTTTTGTGGAATTTGCCTTATTCTTGATATCTATTGCTGAATTTTTGAATTACCAGGGTACTAGTCGTCCAGCTCACTACCACGTCTTGTGGGATGAAAACAATTTTACTGCTGATCAGCTACAAACTCTGACGAACGATCTTTGCTACACGTATACCTTCCAGCAACTCCTTATATGCTTTATGTTACAAGACACCTGTTAGTGGCAATCTTTTATGGGAAATTATCCTTCATGTGTTATGCTGATTTGCGTAAAAGCCGTCTCTTATGTGTGACCGCTTGAACCTATGAGTCCTGAAGTCGTTGGAGTTTCTTGATAGATGAACTCCACTATGTTTTGGAAGTTCGGCACTTTTCTCTGGTCACAGATGTGATGGGTCTCTTTGGCAGGTGTCATAAGTCATCAAACCTGTGATTTTAGATAACAGCTGCATACTCTGTGATTTAGAACCACGGATTCTGAGGATCTCTGTCATGGAGCTGGAAAAGCATAGCCATTCACTTTTGCGTTTGCCTTGAAAAGGTGGAAGGCATGATTTTCTCACATTCTATTATGAAAGTCATGAATCACAATGTGAAGTCATTCATAGTCCGTGACTGCGCTTTGCTGTTTGGGTCGATCCACCTAATCTCCATGTTTCAAAATTTGCACCAAATCCTTGTCTTGGATCTGGTACAACTCGAAATGAGACCAGAGTTTTGGCCCTTAGGTATGGTTAGCGAAATATGTCCTCAAACCTTGCACGCTGAAGCTAATAGTATTGATAATAACCTTTCACTAATGCTGATGCTAGGCGTTTGCCAAACTTACTCATAGCATAACGCGGCTTTTGTTTAGGGAAAGAGGATTCTAGCTGGTATCTGTTAGAGAAGTGAACTAACTCTTCACACTAAAGCATTTGAAACAAAAGCCAGCAGAAGTTCGCTTGTGTAGCTTCCAGAGTGCCCAATCCCGTCCAGCTTCTAATTGAAGTTGATTAACCCTGATTTTAGCCTTTTAGATTTCTTTAAATAAGCATCCGGCTGCCTTCATGTATTCTGGGTTTATTCTTTCTTCTTGATATTCTTAATACAGTTTTGTCTTTCTGCTACAGGTATGCCCGATGCACTCGCTCTGTCTCAATAGGTAAGATTTACACAATGTGCTTTGTTTCTGACGTTCAACATGCCATTAGGGATTATTGCACATTGCTTTGGTGATATAGTTGCATCAAATTTACCAGTTTTCCTTCGCTATTGTGTCAGTTCCTCCTGCATATTACGCGCACCTGGCTGCTTTCCGAGCACGGTTCTACATGGAGCCTGAGTCATCAGATGGTGGCTCGCTGTCCAGCGGGGTGCAAGGCAGAGGAAGTGTAGGGAGCGCCACCGTGTCAGGATCACGAAGCGGTAGCACTCGTGCCCCTTCTAGCTCTACTGTAAAACGTCTGCCTGATCTCAAGGAGAACGTCAAGAGGGTGATGTTCTATTGCTAAAACACTTTTAGTTCTTCTATTGGGGTGTTAACTGTGGGAGGACCTGATTTGATATCTAATACATTAAATTAACCTCTCAGACAAACAATGGCAGTTTGATTTTCATGCTTTATTCATCTATATGTTCTATTGCTAGAACACTTTTAGTTTTTCTATTGGGGTGTTAACTGTGGGAGGACCTGATTTGATATCTAATACATTAAATTAATCTCAGACAAACAATGTCAGTTTGATTTCCATGCTTTATTCATCTATATGCTTTCAAGCCTTTTTACGTCTTTATTTGGTTGACAAGAGGAATGTCAAAGTATTTATTACAATGAATGAGAATACTCTTGATCGGCGATTCGATGAATGCGTTCCCATTTCTTGACGCTTTTGCTGGGGGCTCAGACTATGCTTTGTCTAGCATTTGGTCAGTAATCTTCTGTGGATCATTGCCAACAGAAATTAGCGGGAGGTATTATAATCGCTTTCTGTCTGAAAATGTATATGCAGACTAAACCAACTTCTGATTCTCACCTCTGAAATCTGGAGGAAGTGCGTTTGGTGCAAAATCAAAACAAATGAGATTCAATAGCATCTTCGTTTGAGAAAGCTTCGTGCATTGAGAATTCATTAGCATCATTGGGAGTGTAAAGCGAAACTCCAGTTTACCCAAGTTCAGCTTGACTTAACTGTAAGTTGTACTGGATAATGCTCATTACTTAAGCATTTGCCAATTTAATAAGTTCATGGGTTTTGCGGAATAAATCAGCTTGTCAAAAAGTATTATAAATAATTTCCAGATCATGTACAAAAGATGTCTGTGACAGAAATGAAGATGGTGAGATGGATGAGTGATTATATAAGAAAAGACCGGATACATAATGAGGTTATTAGAAACAAATTAGGAGTGGTACCAATAGAGGATAAAATGAGAGAATATTATTTAAGATGATTTAGACGAAGATCTAAAGAAAAACATGTAAGAAGGTATGAAAAACTAGATTTTGAAAGTATTAAAAGAGGTAGAGGATGATCACAAAAGTGTTGGCTTAGTTGCTGTTGAAGAAAAAACTGACCTTGGTGGTGGGTGCACTTTTACGGTGGCAGTGGAATCTGGTTGCCGGGTCTCTTCTGGTACTGGAACCGAGCTTGCCTGCATCAAATAGCTGCATTAGGGATGGTCCTTAACTTGGTTTCCCACCTTGAAACAAGTTTCTTTCTAGAACACTTCATGCGAAACCAAGTAAATTCCTTCGTAGAGTCAGTGACCTCACCCTTTTGTTCTCGATCAATAAAAATCACAGAAAATATTTTGGTTTTGGCCCCTCTTAACTCAATCCACTGTTATCCAGAAAAGTTTGTAATGCTAATTTAAGTGGATCCGTGTGGGATCCTTTTTGGTTTTGGATTTCTTGAACAAAGCATGATTCGTCCAATACTGAGTTTGTTTGCCTCTTGGGCAAACTGAAAATCAATGGGATTTTTATGTTTCCTTCACTTCACAAATGGAACATATTAGGGAGATGTTCGATGCTTACTAGGGTTTTGAATTGCAGGTTGTAGAACATTTGCATATACTTTTGCTTAGCTTGTTTGCTTCCACTACTGAGTTGCTTCCAGAAGTTGTAGATGGTACCCATGTTAACCAACTTAGTTGCATAGATCTTCCATGTATAACTGAGGTTAGCAAAGAAACAGAACAAAAGGTAAAAGAGCGGAAATTCATTACATTTTACTCCGAGAGTTGCATCCATGCACGCATACACAGACACACTTTCGCACACTGGTCATTGCTTGTATTCTTGAATTTGGGTCTGAATCATAAATACCATTCTTGTATTCTTTGGAGGCCTGCGGCTGAGAACCTTGTCCAATGTTCTTTGTCTTTGCATTTCTCAAAGAAATCAGCATCTCCATTGTTTGGATCAATGTGAAAACCTGAAACTCCATCAACTATGATCTCCGCATGTCCAGCCTGATTCGTTGCAAATGTTGGTAGTACACAAGTCATTGCTTCATTGACTGTTAGTCCAAACGCTTCATAAAGAGCTGGCTGTGAATGCAAGAAATAATCAGTCCAAATGAATTATGAAAGCAGTGCTTTCAATGTAACATAGAGTGAATCAGCTTCCTGTCTATGGACCTGAACAAATGCACCCTTCGCTTCAGCAATGCAGCGATAAAGTTCACCATTCCTGTATCGATCATTCTGTGCTGCAATCCATCTTATTTGACCCTTCAATTGGTACTTGTCAATTATAGAATGCATTTTCTTTATCTCGCTGATTTCTTCTGTCTTTCAATTTCGCTGGATCGAAGAAGCCAGCGACAACAACGAGGTTCACAAGGCCCCTTAGACGCTTGTTCTTTCCAAACCACTCTGCTAGCCCGGTGATGTTTTTCACCGTGTCAAGCCTTGCCATGTAGAAGATAATCGGTTTCTTTGTGTCTTCAAGGAAACCTCTGCTTGAATTTACATTTTCAGTTATTATATGAAGAATTTGACAATTTGAAAGTTCCGAAATCATAATAGAAATACAAGTGTTTCTTGTCGAGTGAGTGATTCTCTTTTGGTTTGTAGACTTACATGTGCTCATTGTTGTCCTCCTTACTGAAGAGCAATTCTTGAATCGCTGGGTGGAAGTCTTTTAATCTCTTTTGTTGCTCAGCACAAGGGAAGTAAACTGACATCAGCACCTGGGACAATATTGAAGTTGGGATCGAACACATTTATGCCAGAGGCAACACGATAAAGCCCTGGCATGGTGAATGCAGTATGGCTTTCATATTGTCCTGGCCTATTTGCACTGCAAGAGAAACCATATTCTCAAGATATGCGTTCCTTTATGAAGCACAAGTATGTAATTTGTTAAAGCGGGATAGTACCTTCCAGCGATTTCTTGGAATGCGCTAGTTATGATGAAATCCGTCGTGTTCATGGCAAAGATGTCAGCTGTAAACTGACATGAGAAGTGGTACTTAGCTTCGAGTTCCTTCCATTTGACATCTGAATCTTCATATTTGTTTTTCTCCAGAGCATGAGCTATGGTTGCCTGGTTGAGATGAATATGAATTAGTCATCAACCTATGTTATTTCATGAGTTCAATTCATCAGAAAGCCATAATGCGTTAGCAACCAATTATAAAATAATTAAGTCATGCGAATGTGAAGAAAAGGTGTGCTCATTGTGTTATACATGTTAATCCTGTGTGACCTGCAACAAGTCTGTCACTGTTTAAATCACTCGCAAAATGAAGCACAGCCCTGCTGCCTCTTTAATGGTAGCGTCTGGAAGTTGCTTACCACAAGTATTTTGGGTTCTATATCCAACCCTTGCTGCTTTATCCTAATCAGCAATTCCTCCTCTAAGGTCCGAACTTGATCCAACATGTAAAGAAGCTACTCTCAGTCTCAAACAATTAGAAATGGAAAATCACAACATTGTTTTCTACTCTTTGGGGTGAAAAATTACTGATAATAATGTCCAGCACCCATGATGAATAATGAGCAGATCCTGTACTTGACCACCGGTATCGGGCAGGCCAAGAACATCTGCTTGGCCAAAATAACCATGAGAGAAGATCACTATGTTGGATTCAGTAGGAATGCTACCAAGGAACTTTTCCACTGATAGATCCGGTGTTTGGAGAAGCTCGGAAAGTGAGCGAATTGTTTCTGTTACACTGCAGTGTTTCCCCAGCCTTTCAGTAATCCCCATTGCAAAAATCTGCAATTGAGAACCAATACAAAACTTCGATGCCTCTAATGATTTAATCTCTCGAAGACTTCATTGAGTTTGTCCTGAAACCGATAAAAGGGAGTGTCCTTAGGAAGTGAGGAAAGGAAAACTTCAGCCACGAGAAGAGAAGTTTGAAGCTCTGACACACTGTCGACACTTCCGTCGACCAAACGATTCTGAAAAACAGTTTCAGAGAATTATCATCGTTTGCCCTGCAAATCCACAATAGAAATTGTTTAATTTCTTCAACAGAAGCACCAAGCTTCGTATTGATCTGACTAAAGTATGGCCAGGCTGAAAATTGCATTTGTGACTAAATATTGTGCATAAAATATGAATAACAAAGTACAACAACTTCTGCACTAGTTAGGGTACGTACCATTTCTCATCAAATAGAAGCTCTTTGAATTTCAAGTACTCTGAAGCAGAGATTCCTTCGGGGGTGACATCATCAGCCTTCACTTTGAGGAATTCCCAGATTCCTGGATTCGGTCTTACTGCAAACGCAATAAATGGTGGAACAGCAATCGGTTCCTGCATTTTGCAGATCTTTCATGATTGGGTAGCAGTCCTTGAAACTACAGAGACCTCAATGTGTAGACTTAAATGAACTCATGGACTTACCTTGGCTGTGCTCACTAAGTAGCCTAAGAATTCCTCAAGAAGCTCGGCCTTCTTCGTCGTGTCATCGATAGATTTCTCGGATTCTTCCATTAGAACATCAGGTTTCAGAACTCTCTTCCCTTTCCCTGCAAAGTAATTCAGAGCCCTTTTCCAGATTTAGCTCCCCTAACAGTATTCACAAACAAATCACGTACCTGGCGAAGCATTTCATGTGATGTCTATTCTCCCTTAGAAACTCGGGCATCCCATCTGTGATGCTATCCAATCTTTTGAAAGACGATCTTGATGACATGACTGTAGGTTGAGACGTCAAAAAAACTCAATAGTTTAAATGAAAACTCAGGAAGATTGTGATACAGGAGCTTTGGTTTTGTGGGTCTGCACGGTCTACATTATTTATAAGGGCCGCCAACTTTGTAATAGAGAGCCTACACTGACATAGTTTTCTCTTTGGGTAAGTTATTTAGTTGGAAGTTAAATTTCACAAGCTGTGATGAGGACGAGAACGTTCCTCGCAGAGGATAAAGCACATTTCATCTTTAGGTAAGATCAGAAGTCGAGCAAAGGATCTTAAAATGCAAAGATACTTAGTTTTGACAACAATTCAATTTTCGAAATTCCATTTACATCAAACCTCAATATGGAAAATGTTGGAACGTGGTTTTCATTTCTGTCACAGACCTTGGATAATTGTGATTGATGAGTTAACAAAACATATTAAGATGAAGTAGGTTGGTGTATGTTATTTGGAGATGACATTGTGTTAGTGGAAGAGTCCAAGGAAAAGGTTAATAGAAATTAGAACTATGGAGAGAAACATTAGAAAGTAAAAGCTTCCGATTTAGTAGAATAAAACCATAATATATGAAATGTAAGTTTGATCATTTGGTTATTTCATAAGACATATAAATTAAAATTGGCACACATTGCATCCCAAAAGGAAAGTTTTAAATGGTCAATTTCTCAGGATGATGGAAGAATTGATAGAGATGTTATGCATAAAATTAATGTTGGTTGGTTAAAATGGAGAAGAGCATTAAGTATTCTTTGCAATTAAAGTTAAAAAGTAAATATTATAGAGGAACAATTAAACCTGTCATGTTTTATGGTTATGAGTGTTGGGCAGTTAATAATCAACATATACAAAAGATGTTTGTGATATAAATGAAGATGTTGAGATGGATGAGTGATCATACAAGAAAAGATCGTATACATAACAAATTTATTAAAAAAAAATTATGTGTGGTATAAATATAGGATAAAATAAGAGAATATCGTTTAAGGTAGTTTGAATATATAGAAAGAAGATAAAAAGAGGAACTTTTAAGAAGGTATGAAAAATTAGATTTTTAAAGTATTAAAAGAGGTAGACGACGACCACAAAAGTGTTGAAAGAAATAATAAACAATGATCTAGCTTTAGTATTTTAGTATGGGAAAAGGCTTAGTTGTTGTTATTTGTTTGTTTGTTGTTGTGGTTTCCATTTCTCTTACAAGTTCAAATTGATGGCTGAGAGATAGAGAGTATTGGAGTTCAACATTTCTTTTTGACAAAAGGCCGAAGTCTGACACACAACCACTCGTGCCCCTCCTGGGAGTCGAACTCTTAACACACTCATGCATGCACACTGAGAGTCGAACTCCTACCAACAACGGCGCCAGAGCTCTACCCACTCTGACGTTAAAATGGGCCTGGCCTAAGGGGCTGATCCGACTCGGTCCTGAAAATTACAGAATTGGGTCAAACATTTCTGACCCAGAAGCATGGTCTAGCTCATCTGTCTCTGAAGGCCGATACTCGCTGGATCGATCCGATCGGCAAGATCAAATTATATATACATGTAATGAGAAAATTATATATATACCATATATGTAATAAAAAAGCGTATATATATGGACCGAAAAAGCTTAAAGGCCCATTTTATGGGCCGGTCCGACCCGGCCGGTATTGATAACTCAGTTGAGCCAAAAGAAGTTTCCTCGGATCAAACGCGAGAGGGAACGGAAGCCACCGCCACCTTTCTTCTTTGTGGTTGGTTGAATCCTTTCCCATTCTCGTCCTTGAGAGAGAGAGAGATAGAGAGAGAGAGAGATGGAGGTACCTGGATCGTCGAAGAAGATGATCGCGACGCAACAGGAGATGGTGGATGAGAGGGTTCCTATTCCATACAGAGACCAGTGCGCACATCTTCTTATCCCTCTCAACAGGTGCAGGTCGAAGGAGTTCTTCCTGCCGTGGAAGTGCGAGAGTGAGAGGCATCGCTACGAGAAGTGTGAGTACGAGCTTGTTATGGAGAGGATGATGCAGATGCAAAAAATTCGCGAAGAGGGGAAGAAACTGAAGGAACAACAGAAGCAACCCATCCCCTTAATTCCCAAAACAGCAAATGCTTGATGGTCCGCTCGCTTGCGGAGGTTCGGGAATCAACTGCCTTTTTTCTGTTTCTCTTTTTAGCGGGTGCTCATTTTCCCAATTGATTTTCTTCCCAAATGTTGCATTGATTATTTGGCTTGTGAACTGTGGCTTCGTGATTCTCCAGTTTATGATTCTTATGGGCTTCGTTCTCGATTTCTTTCTTTCTTACTGCCGATTGTTGTACACATATTTCTTTGTGAATTGTGATACTTTGTGTTATATTCTTAACGAGCTTAGTAGGTTATGTGACCCTAATTTTTGTTTATTGCGTTTATTGATTGTTGGTGTTGATAGGATGTGATATGGTGATTTGACCTTGATTTTGTAACAGTTGTAGTAGAATTGATTGCGACTTTGTTTATCGCTGTCACATGAGTATGTTAGAAGTGTGGAAAATTGGTTTCTACTGTTACTTTTCTTGGGCACCTCCTGGTTTCATCATCATACATTCTTCCACAAAAATCTATTGCGGGGTGAGGTTCTCTTTTTGTAACATGCAAATGCAAGACTCAACAACAACAACAACAACTAAGCCTTTTCCCATACTAGACGGGGTCGTCTACATGGATTCTTTGTTTCCACAGATCCCTATCATGTGCCATCTTAGCAGTTAACTCCCAATAAGCTAGATCATTCTTTATTGTTTCTTTCCAACACTTTTGTGGTCGTCCTCTACCTCTTTTAATACTTTCCAAATTTAGTTTTTCTAACCTTCTTATAGGTTCTTCTTTTGATCTTCTTTCTATATGTCCATACCATCTTAAACGATGTTCTCTCATTTTATCCTCTATTGGTGCCACTCCTAATTTGTTTCTAATAACCTCATTATGTATACGGTCTTTTCTTGTATGACCACTCATCCATCTTAACATCTTCATTTCTGTCACGGACATCTTTTGTACATGTTGATGATTAACTGCCCAACACTCAGAACCATAAAACATGGCAGGCCTAATTGTTGCTCTATAATATTTACCTTTTAACTTTAATGGTATCTTCTTATCACAAAGAATGCCTGATGCTCCTCTCCATTTTAACCAACCAGCATTAATTCTATGTGTAACATCTTCATCAATTCTTCCATCACTCTGGAAAATTGACCCTAGGTATTTAAAACTTTCCTTTTGGGTAATGCAATGTGTGCCAATTTTAATTTCTATGTCCTCTGAACTGTTAAAATTTCAGGGAATTAGGGGAATAAGATACAAAAAAGTATTGTTGACACAAAGGATCAATATGTAGACAGGAGCCCAGTAAAAGTGAAGCAGTCTCTCATGTGGGAAGTTTAACAAGTGATGGCAATAGGCTGGGGATTTCAAACATCAACTTTTATATTTGATGGGAGGAACTAGATCCACATGCCTTTGAGATTTTTACAAGAGGTAAACAGGAGCGTTCTGTCATGATTCAAGTAAAAAACACCGTCTCTGAATTATGAAATTACAGTACGATGCATGGATTTATCATACTTCATAGAAACATGCTTTGATAAGTTATCAAGAATAATATAAAACATGAAATTTAAAAAAAAATGCTATTAAGTTCGCCCTTTTGTTAGAACAACAGGATTTTAAAATCATAGCTTGCAGAATAATCCATCAATAGCCTCAGTCCTTGGCTTCAATTGTAACTCTAATTGCATTGGAGATGGTGATGGTGTTGGGGATTCCAACCAATAAGGAGAGAGCGGGTAGTCTTGGCTAGGACAGAAAGGGAGATTGAGAGTCGGGGATTGTGAGAATAGGAGACTATGAATAGGAGGAGATTGTCCAACAGTCCGAGGGTTGTTGAGATCTAAGTCACACATACACTTGTAAGAGGTGGAGTGTCGACCTCGATACAAGTGCGACACCGACACCGACATCGTGTCAGTGCGGCATGGAAACAAATGCAATTTTTTTAAGGTAACTCATGGTTATGCCGTCTATAGTGTATTTATCTTTGAGAACCCGATCAAAGAGGGAGTGATCCACGAATGTGATAAAACTGAAGCCTCTTAATCGACTTGTGACCTTATCTCCCATGATGACGACATGAGTTACCTCACCATAGTTTCCAAAATGCCCCTTTAGCTTGTCTTCCATCATCTCCCATGAAACTCCACTGATGAACGTAGAAAAATATCTCGACGCGGACCTTCTTCACTTCCTTTTGTGTAGATATTCCATGCTTCAAAATCTGGTATTGATTTTGAAGTTCGGATCTTTTTGGATAAATGAGTTTGGATATGTTAAGATTGATTTGTGTATTATGATGAAATTAATAGTTGTTTACCGTTTATGTGTTTTCCTTTAATATAAAGTTGTGCACTTACTATCTATGATTCTATGTCACACGGGTGCGGGTGCTGGATACAACAAATTTCAAAATTTTTGGGTGCGGCGATACGGCTAGGGTATATAATATTATATATTATATATAATATTCAAGCTACAACAAGTGAGACATCAATTAACATAAGTATATGACTATAGCAAATACACAACTTTATATTAAAGCAAAACACATAAACTGTAAACAACTAATTTTATCATAATACACAAATCAATTTTCACTATCCGGACCCATTTATCCAAAAAGACCCGAACTTCAAAATCAATACCAGATTTTGAAGCATGGAATATCCACACAAAAGGAAGTGAAGAAGGTCCGCATCGAGATATTTTTCTACATTCATCGGTGAAGTTTCATGGGAGATGATGGAAGACAAGCTGAAGGGGCATTTTGGAAACTATGGTGAGGTAACTCAAGTGGTCATCATGGGAGATAAGGTCACGACTCATGAGTCAACTAAGAGGCTTCGGTTTCACCATGTTCACAGATTACTCCCTCTTTGATCAGGTTCTCCGGGATAATATACCATAGACGGTAGAATCGTGAGTTATAATTTTTTTGCGTTTTTTTATCATGCCACACCGACACGATGTCAATGTCGTACCTGTATCGAGGTCGACACACCACCTCTTAGAAGTGTCTGTGTGACTTAGCTTGTTATTGTCATATACTTATGTTAATTGATGTCTCACTTGTTTTAGCATGAATATTATATTATATATCCTAGCCGTGTCGTTGCATTCAAAATTTTTGAAATTTGCCGTATCCCGCTCCCGCACCCGTGTGACATAGGTTGAGATGAACCTCTCTATCTCTTTCGAAAGACTAAAGTTTTATGAAACAAGAATAATATAGTTATTTTACACCACAAGTTTCCAATTCTCAATAGATTAAAAAAAGTATTATTTTTGAAAGTTTAGTTTCAATAAGAGGTGTAACCAACAAAAGAGGGTTGATTAAGTCATGTAACACAATATGTACCGATGTATTTAAAAGAATGAAGTCAAAAAGGCTCTTAAACATACGAAGGGGGTAAATCGGTAGGATCAGATAATATTCCTATATAGAAGTTTGGAAAATACTAGGGGAAATAGGAATCACTTGGCTCACAAGACTATTTAATGAAATATGAAAAAACCAAAAGATACCCGAGGAATGGAGAGCAAGTACACTTATACCCATATATAAGAACAAGGGAGACATTCAAAATTGTACGAATTATCGAGGTATCAAGTTAATGAGCCATACAATGAAATTGTGGGAAAGAATTATCGAACATAGGTTAAGAAAAGTATCAAGTACAACAGAGAACCAATTTGGATTCATGCCCGGCAGATCTACTATTGAAGCGATTCACCTTTTGAGACGTCTTATGGAACATTTTAGAGCAAAAAAGAAAGACCTTCACATGATATTTATTAATCTAGAAAAAACTTATGATAGGGTACCGAGAGAGGTTCTTTGGAGAACTTTGAAAAAAAGAGGTATCCCATTGACATATATTAACATTATAAGAGACAAAAGTGTTGGAAAGAAACAATAAAGAATGATCTAGCTTATTGTTTCTTTCCAACACTTTTGTGGTCGTCCTCTACCTTTTAATACTTTCCAAATTTAGTTTTTCTAACATTCTTACATGTTCTTTTTATCTTCTTTCTATATGTCCAAACCATCTTAAATGATATTCTCTCATTTTATCCTCTATTGGTGTCACTCCTAATTTGTTTCTAATAACCTCATTATGTATACATTCTTTTCTTTTATGACCACTCATCTATCTCAACATCTTTATTTCTGTCACAGGCATCTTTATTAATTGTTGATGATTAACTGCCCAACACTCATAACCATAAAACATGGCAGGCCTAATTGCTGCTCTATAATATTTACCTTTTAACTTTAATGGTATCTTCTTATCACAAAGAATACCTTATGCTCCTCTCCATTTTAAACAACCAGCATTAATTCTATGCGTAACATCTCCATCAATTCTTCCATCACTCTGAAAAATTGATCCTAGGTATCTAAAACTTTCCTTTTGGGGAATGCAATGTGTGTCAATTTTAATTTCTATGTCTTCTGAGGTAACCAAATGATCAAACTTACATTCCATATATTCTGTCTTTGTTCTACTAAGTCGGAGGCCTTTGCTTTCTAATGTTTCTCTCAATAGTTCCAATTTTCTATTAACTTTTTCCTTAGACTCCTCAACTAATACAATGTCATTTGCAAATAACATACACCAAGGTACTTCGTCTTGAATATGTTTTGTTAACTCATCCATCACCATTATAAATAAGTATGGACTTAAAGTTAATCCTTGATGTAACCCAATATTAACTTCAAAAAAATTTGTCGTTCCTTCACGAGTCTTCACACATGTTTTTGCACCATCATACATGTCTCTTATAAGGTTAATACAATAAATAACATGTGAAGGTCTTTCTTTTTTGCTCTAAAATGTTCCATAAGACGTCTCAAAAGGTGAATCGCTTCAATAGTAGATCTGCCTGGCATGAATCCAAATTGGTTCTCTGTTGTACTTGATACTTTTCTTAACTTACGTTCGATAATTCTTTCCCACAATTTCATTGTATGGCTCATTAACTTGATACCTCGATAATTCGCACAATTTTGAATGTCTCCCTTGTTCTTATATATGGGTATAAGTGTACTTGCTCTCCATTTCTCGGGCATCTTTTGGTTTTTCCATATTTCATTAAATAGTCTTGTTAGCCAAGTGATTCCTATTTCTCCTAGTATTTTCCAAACTTCTATATAGGAATATTATCTGATCCTACCGATTTACCACCCTTCGTATGTTTAAGAGCCTCTTTGACTTCATTCTTTTGAATACGTCGGTAGAAATTATTGTTTATATATTTTTCTGATTTGGCTAACTCTCCTAAGCTAATACTAACATCTTTATTTTCATTAAAAAGCTTATAAAAATAGTTTTTTCATTTATTTCTTATATCATCATTTGCCATTAAATTTTTTTCATCCTCATCCTTATGCATCTAACATAATTAAGATCTTTAGTTTTCTTCTCTAACCGTAGCTATCCTAAAAATATCTCTTTCACCCTCTTTTGAGTTGAGTTTTTTATATAAATCCTCCCAAATTTTAGGTTTTGCTTCACTCACAGCCTTTTTCGCTTCCTTCTTTGCTTTCCTCTAAAGTTTTACTAGTTTTCTTAGCATAATTAATGTAATTTGTAACATGCCCTCTTTGCCTTGATTTTATTTTGCACCACTTCACTCCACCACCAAGCTTTTTTTGTGCTGGTACACCTCTCTTAGATACACCTAAGATATCTTTCGTCACTTTTCTAATATGTATAGCCATATTGTTCCACATATCACAGGGTGTACTAACATAATTCCAAACATCTCCTTGAAGGACTTTCTGGTTAAATATATCTTCTTTCTCGCTTTTGAGGTTCCACCATTTAGTCCGAATAGCTCGATACACTCTTTTCTTCTTTGTTCATTTTTTTATTTGTAAATTCATAATTAAAAGTCGATATTGGGTGGTTAAGCTTTCTCCTGGAATTACCTTGCAATCTTTACAACACGCTCTATCTTTTTTTCTGCAATTAAAGTAATCAATTTGTGTTTGTGATAAGCCACTCTTATAAGTAATTAAATTGTTGCCACTCATCTGAGGAGAAGATTCTCTTCAATGCTTGATTCTGTCTTACAATACTCTGTACAGATAAGAAGTTAGTTGCAAACCGAGTTGTAGCTGTACGAAGAAGTTCTGCACCATCAGTATATCTCCTCATCATACACAATACAAATACATGGTTGTAGATAAATGTGGTGATATCTTGGCAACACTCAGTTGCTGCCTTTATCTCATCCATCTCACCAATATCCTTAAGGATGAGATCTAAACAATGGGTTGTGTATGATGTCCAGTAGAAAGTCACATAAGTATCAACTAACTCATTTTCAGTTGCTTTGTAGTTAGCTGCATTATCTCTAATCAATTGGACTACATTTTCTTGCCCAACCTCTTATATCACCTTATCAAATTCTTGCCTTAGGATCTCTACAGTGTACATGTCTTCTAACATGTCTAGAGATATAAAAAACATAAGTCCTTTAGGACAATAGATAAGAAAGTTTAGCAATGTCCTTCCTCACCTATCTGTTCATCCGTCTACCATGATAGTGCATCGTGTCTCCTTCCATGACTCTCTCAAAGTCGAACAATATTCTTATACTTCAATGATGGTCTTATCTAAGATCTTTTCTCTCAATTTCTGATAAGAGGGCATCTTATATCCTGGACCAATATTAACAATTGCATCTGCCATTGCTTAAAAATGAAAACTATTTGTTGCATTAAATGGAATGCATGCATCATAAAACATCTCCCCACTGCAAGGTTTGCTAGTAGCACGAATTTCATGTTGAGCACAAGGTATAGTGGTAGGAAGAAAAAATGAATGTATGCTAGAATCAACTCTTCCTCTACTCCTTCCTAAGCTTCTTCTTCTACCACTTACAAAGTCTTCAACAATCCTCTTTTTCTTGTTTGATGGTCGTGAAATGCTACTACCAATCTCTGTTTTGATATCTAAAGGAATACTATCAGTGAATCCAATAACATCTTCATCTTCCTCAAACTGACATAAATCATCATTTTGTTGTCTCCCCTCTTGTATGCTCTCAATCATCTGAAAATATTGTCATTTAATTCCTTTTGGCAAACTTCTAACTCTACCTATACAAGGAGTAACTTCTTTCCTAGTCCCTGCTAGGTAGTGTTTCAATCGTAAAATTCCACCACTAACCACCCTCTTACAAAATAAACATCTTATCTTCAATCTGGAACCCTCAACTGGTATACCCCATTGCTATGCTGGATCATTACACCGAGAATGAGAGTCTCTAACACCCCTTCTTGCTATCTCCATTTAGCACTTTAATTCATTAAAAAACCTAAAAATAAAAGCACTTCGTAAATCCCCAATCTTTAAATAACACTCAAATAGAGTGTCTCCCACTTCATGAATGCAATAAAAATCATATCCATACTTAATAACTTTATATTTTGTCATTCAAAAAAAGAAAAATATAAATAATACAAAAAACAACAAATACAAAAGGAAAAATGAAGAAAAACACTAAAAATATACCAAAATCCGAGTTAGGAGGCTTACACGGACACCGTAGAGCACTGAACCCCAAAGAGGAGGAGAACCACCGAAGGAGTGCGTAAGGAGCTCCCAAAAATCTACAAAAACCCACAAAATACGGGTTTATGTTCGGTTAGGGTCCCTTGGCATATTGCCCGTATCGTGCGATATGGGCGATACGGGCCGTATCGCATAATACAATACGATAAGTTGGGGTTTACGATACTTGTACCTGTATCGTATTGTGGTGGCATACGATACGTATATGATGCGATATGGTAAAACTGCTACTACTACAAATCTTTGTCTTAGCATCAGAAAGGATGATATCATCACTACTACCACCAAGTCCCACATCCTCTTCCTCAATCATCCATGCATTTACTTTCTTGCCTCTTTTAAATTATACTTTCAATGATCTAGGCATTGCCATTTAATAGATTCTGACACTCTCCTAACTTTATCCGTGCAAGGAGTAATATCTTTCTTAGTCCCTGCTAACTGATGGTTCAAACGAGAAATTCCATCATTAATCACCTTCTCAAAAAAAATACATTTGATTTTCAATTTGTTTCCCTTAACTGCAGTATCCCACTGTCATGCCGGATCATTAGACCGAGTTTGGGAGTTCTTAACACTTTTTCTTGTCAACTTAATTTAACACTTCAATCTTAATAAACCTAAAAAAAAACACTTTATAAATCTTCTATCTTCACTTCATAATCCACCAAAACACTCAAATAGACTATTATAGTGTCTCCCGCTTCATAAATATAATGTAAAGAATTTCACACACTTCTTATATTGTCATTCAAAAAAGAAAAAACAAACACAAGAAAATACCAAATATATAGAGAAAAAGCAAAAAAAAGAAGTTATACCATAACCACCATATCATCAGTGTTATCATTGACGGAGTGATCGTGGCATTGATGACCATTGAAAACCGTTAGAGATGCCTCATCCAAGCTGGAAATTGCCTTAGAGTAGTCGAAAGATACGAACGGAGGCTAGAAGCTTCACAGAAATGCAGGGTTATGTTCTGTAGATGAACATTTATAAAAGGTTCAGGACGTATCGTGCGTGCAATACGGGCGATACATACTGTATCACACGATACAAAACAATAAGTTTTGTCTTGCGATACAATATGTTGTATCGTATCGTAGAGTCACCGTATCATACGATGTGATGCGATATGGATAACACTGGTCTCAAGTATCAAAAGTAGTCCAAGACCACACAACACCAGTGACTCAAGCTTCCATGCAAATGAAGAACGCAAGAATGGTAGGGAGGTCAGGTCACTATAGACAAACTTATTGGGATTAGGACTCAGGGATATATAATCCTCAAGTAGCTTAGTGTTGGGAAATTTAGTTATAGATTTGGATTATTTAAGTAGGGTCTAACTTTTACCTTTAAATATAGATGTAAAAACTCCGAGCTGCTTGATGCTTGAACGTTATGTCATGAGCTATGGTTTTAGTGTTCATATTGTATTTTACATTGTGGATGCAAGGAGAGTTCTTGTGTAGTTATTCTTTACTGTCTTAGGCGTTCTATGTGAAACCCATACACATACGCCTACATACATACACACATTTGTTCATACATACACACACATATACATGCATAATATACATATGCATAGGTGCGTGTGTGTGCATATGTATATATACACACATATTCATACATATATGAATGTATGTATGTATAAGATTGATCTTGATGCTAAGTATGAGCTTTTTTGACTTCTAAAAAATTTTCTGGCTTTAAAACTTTTTGGTAATTTAAACAGGAATTACTAAAATTTTAAAACCTTTCCATAAAAAAGTATCCTTAGGATACAACCATACAATATCATATCTGCGAAATAACGTGTAAAACCGCTGCCATAAATGCAACTTTCTTTTGTTACATCCAAACAATAGAATCACAACTGATGTTCTTTGTGGCAGAGCCCTTCATTCTGAGTTCTAGAGATCTTAGGTGCATCTATTATGCCTATGTAATCTCATTCTACAAATGGCTCGAGTTCTAGAGTGGTAAATTGCGTATTTCTTTGAGCATCCTTTTCTCAAAAAGGATGGATGCTTTCAACAGGCAATCTTTTTGAAGCAAGAGGAAGATTGTAA
Source organism: Brasenia schreberi (assembly GCA_036023115.1). Classification (NCBI taxonomy): domain Eukaryota; kingdom Viridiplantae; phylum Streptophyta; class Magnoliopsida; order Nymphaeales; family Cabombaceae; genus Brasenia; species Brasenia schreberi. The sequence goes on from JAYKKT010000069.1 coordinate 17,782,076, forward strand.
AAGAGTGGGGATCCCATCACTTGTCTACTTTACCTCAAGTAAGTCACAACAATGAGTTTCTCTATAATCAAGTCCACATATGGCTGCCCTTGTAAAATCTAGTGCAGACTTCTAATATTCATGGACCAGCTCATTGCCCATTGAGCTAGGAATAAATGTAGAGAACTCTATTCATCTCTATATTTTGGTAAAAGGCTACTATTCAAGCAGCCTGGACCATGAGTACAGCAGCTCATTATTTTATAAGAGAAAAGTTGTTATTTTCAGGTTTTGCATGTATGTACTTGTCTTCTACTTGTCTCGAGGTCATTTCTGTCTTCGGTTAGTATAATGGATTTGATACATAGTATTTAGAGTAGTATATGGATGGCGTGCATCATGACTTTAAGCTTTCTTCTTCTCTTTCTCTTCTCATCTTTACCTAGTCCATCTAGGCTCAAGAAGAAGACTGCAATGACACACACTTGTGGTGTTTGAATGGGTAAAATCTTGACAATGTTCTTCAAAAGTGAAGTTCAATCCCGTTTCAGCTTTCTCTATTTTCCAGCCAATTTTCTAATTTATTTTCTAACTTGGAAAAGTTGCAGCTCCCTTCCATCTTAAACATAATCAATACAAGAGTTGGACAAGTTCATATTCATCAAGCTCCTAAACTAGTGCTTTGGAACAGAATAAATTAAACTTTGTACTTTGTAGTCTTATAATATATTAACATTGATATCCTTTGACCTACGTTATATGGTGTTCTCGAAATGTTGATTTGACTGTGTGGTGACCTGGTTTCTAAAAGTTTTTACTTCAAGCCACCTTGGTCCGTTTTCAAATAAGACCATCTAATTAAGCTGCCGCTGAAATAGGGATTGCCAAATACTATGTACCGTTGCTATATTATATTGAAGAGTTTGATCTCCAGGCTACAATATGGACATTTGTCCTTGTAATTTTACTTCTCTTTTATTTTCTAGATTGTAAATTCTATATGCCTTTATCTTTCCTAATAGAATATTACATAGCTAAGTGCTTCGTTCATTTCCTATCATCAGGGGGCATGAGTTCATTTTTAGGTTCGGTTTCAACCATGTGTCCCTGCACACAGCTATTGGAGGTAAGATCATTTGTGACCCTCTGAGATAAGGGTTGAATGTTCAGGACTCATTCCTTCTACGTGCATCTGCCAAAAAGCAGAAATGTGAAAGAGGTCATAGTACAAAATAAGAGAGATGAAACAGATACGGTTACATGCCTAAGCTGAAGTCAGTAAGAGCCATTCATTTGGAGTTCCTGCTCAGTTCAGTGGTCCTTATGCAAATGAGTTTTTTTTTGCACAAGATAATTTTAACTCTGCCCATGTAAGGGATCACCCTTGTATTGCCGGTCTCAAGCCCGGATAAAGGAGGAGGGTTGTGTTAGGCTTCTGACATTAACATGGATTACAAAAATTATGAGCATTGCTTTGGGGCGTCCCCGCCTAGCGACGTGTTGCAGAGCCCGAATGCAATAATAAGTAAGCAAGGGCCACTACATTTTTGCCCGAATGTAGTGAATCAATTGCAGAGAGCATTCCCACAACATGGACGGGTGTGGGTAAAGAAGTTAGTCCCGCTACATTGCCGCCTAAATGTAGTGAATAATTTGTAGAGAGGGTCTCCACATTTTGATTATGGACGGATGCGGGGGGTAAGAAAGCTAGTCCTAGATAATAAGATTCATATTGGTTCTTGGAATATCAGAACATTATCCGGTAAGCAAATGGAGATGGTAGATACTATGATTCGGAGAAAGATTCATATTATATGTTTACAAGAGACAAAATGGGTTGGAGAAAAAGCAAAGGAGATAGAGGATATAGGTTTTAAATTATGGTACTCAGGTAAAAAAAAGGCTCGAAACGGAGTTGGTATTATCAGAAATAAAGATTTAAAGGATAGTGTAGTAGACATACAACGATATGGTGACCGAATTATGATGTTGAAATTAGTGTTAGGAGCAGAGGTTTTGAATATAGTTTGTGTTTACGCACCCCAAGTAGGACTAGAAGATAGTATAAAGACAGTTTTTTGGGAAGAGTTAGATAAGGTGATTTAAAAGATTCCATAAAAGGAGATGATTTGTTTAGGAGGAGACTTAAATGGACATGTCAGTAAAGAGGTATTAGGATATCAAGGTATTCATGGAAACTTTGGTTTTGGGGATATAAATGAGGAAGGTAGGGAGATTTTAAATTTTGCTATGGCATTTGATCTCTTTATAGTCAATACAATCTTCAAAAAATGAGATGAACATTAATTACTTATAAGAGTGGCTTATCACAAACACAAATTGATTACTTTATTTGAAGAAAAAAAGATAGAGTGTGTTGTAAAGATTGGAAGGTAATTCCAGGAGAAAGCTTAACCACCCAACATCGACTTTTAGTTATGGATTTACAAATAAAAAATGGACAAAGAAGAAAAGAGTGCATCGAGCTATTCAGACTAAATGGTGGAACCTCAAAAGCGAGAAAGAAGATATATTTAAATAGAAAGTCGTTAAGGAGATGTTTGGAATTATGTTGGTACACATTGTGATATGTGAAACAATATGGCTATACATATTAGGAAAGTGACAATAGATCTGTTAGGTGTATCTAAGGGAGGTGTACAAGCACAAAAAGAAGCTTGGTGGTGGAGTGAAGTAATGCAAAATAGGCAAAGAGGGCATGTTATAAATTACATTACAACAACAACAAACAACAACAACTAAGCCTTTTCCCATACTAGACGGGGTCGGCTACATGGATTCTTTGTTTCCACATATCTCTATCGTGTGCCATGTTAGCAGTTAACTCCCAATAAGCTAGATCATTCTTTATTGTTTCTTTCCAACACTTTTGTGGTCGTCCTCTACCTTTTTTAATACTTTCCAAATTTAGGTTTTCTAACCTTCTTACGGGTTCTTCTTTTGATCTTCTTTCTATATGTCCAAACCATCTTAAACGATGTTCTCTCATTTTATCCTCTATTGGTGCCACTCCTAATTTGTTTCTAATAACCTCATTATGTATACGGTCTTTTCTTGTATGACCACTCATCCATCTCAACATCTTCATTTCTGTCACAGACATCTTTTGTACATGTTGATGATTAACTGCCCAACACTCAGAACCATAAAACATGGCAGGCCTAACTGCTGCTCTATAATATTTACCTTTTAATTTTAATGGTATCTTCTTATCACAAAGAATACCTGATGCTCCTCTCCATTTTAACCAACCAGCATTAATTCTATGTGTAACATCTCCATCAATTCTTCCATCACTTTGAAAAATTGACCCTAAGTATTTAAAACTTTCCTTTTGGGGAATGCAATGTGTGCCAATTTTAATTTCTATGTCCTCTGAAATAGCCAAATGATCAAACTTACATTCCATATATTCTGTCTTTGTTCTACTAAGTCGGAGGCCTTTGTTTTCTAATGTTTCTCTCCATAGTTCCAATTTTCTATTAACTTTTTCCTTAGACTCCTCCACTAATACAATGTCATCTGCAAATAACATACACCAAGGTACTTCATCTTGAATATGTTTTGTTAACTCATCCATCACCATTATAAATAAGTATGGACTTAAAGTTGATCCTTGATGTAACCCAATATTAACTTCAAAGAAGTCTGTCGTTCCTTCATGAGTCCTCACACATGTTTTTGCACCATCATACATGTCTCTTATAAGGTTAATATATGTCAATGGGATACCTCTTTTTCCAAAGTTCTCCAAAGAACCTCCCTCGGTACCCTATCATAAGCTTTTTCTAGATCAATAAATATCATGTGAAGGTCTTTCTTTTTTGCTCTAAAATGTTCCATAAGACGTCTCAAAAGGTGAATCGCTTCAATAGTAGATCTACCTGGCATAAATCCAAATTGGTTCTCAGTTGTACTTGATACTTGTCTTAACCTACGTTCAATAATTCTTTCCCATAATTTCATAGTATGACTCATTAACTTGATACCTCGATAATTCGCACAATTTTGAATGTCTCCCTTGTTCTTATATACGGGTATAAGTGTACTTGCTCTCCATTCCTCGGGCATCTTTTGGTTTTTCCATATTTCATTAAATAGTCTTGTGAGCCAAGTGATTCCTATTTCTCCTAGTATTTTCCAAACTTCTATAGGAATATTATCTGGTCCTACCGATTTACCACTCTTCATATGTTTAAGAGCCTCTTTGACTTCATTCTTTTGAATACGTCGGTAGAAATTGTGGTTTATATACTTTTCTGACTTGGCTAAATCTCCTAAACTAATACTAACATCTTTATTTTCATTAAAAAGATTATAAAAATAGTTTTTCCATCTATTTCTTATATCATCATTTGCCACTAGAATTTTTTCATCCTCGTCTTTTATGCATCTAACATAATTAAGATCTTTAGTTTTCTTATCTCTAGCCCTAGCTATCCTAAAAATATCTCTTTCACCCTCTTTTGAGTTGAGTTTTTTATATAAGTCCTCCCAAATCTTAGCTTTTGCTTCACTAACGGCCTTTTTTGCTTCCTTCTTTGCTTTCTTATAAGCTTCTAAAGTTTCACTAGTTTTCTTAGCATAATGTAATTTGTAACATGCCCTCTTTGCCTTGATTTTGTTTTGTACTACTTCACTCCACCACCAAGCTTCTTTTTGTGCCGGTACACCTCCCTTAGATACCCCTAACACATCTTTCGCCACTTTCCTAATATGTATAGCCATATTGTTCCACATATCAGAGGGTGTGCCAACATAATTCCAAACATCTCCTTGAAGGACTTTTTGTTTAAATATATCTTCTTTCTCACTTTTGAGGTTCCACCATTTAGTCCGAATAGCTCGATGCACTCTTTTCTTCTTTGTCCATTTTTTTATTTGTAAATCCATAACTAAAAGTCGATGTTGGGTGGTTAAGCTTTCTCCTGGAATTACCTTACAATCTTTACAACACGCTCTATCTTTTTTTCTACAAATAAAGTAATCAATTTGTGTTTGTGATAAGCCACTCTTATAAGTAATTAAATGTTCATCTCGTTTTTGAAGATTGTATTGACTATAAAGAGATCAAATGACATAGCAAAATTTAAAATCTCCCTACCTTCCTCGTTTATATCCCCATAACCAAAGTTTCCATGAATCCCTTGATATCCTAATGCCTCTTTACCGACATGTCCATTTAAATCTCCTCCTAAACAAATCATCTCCCTTTGTGGAATCTTTTGAAACACCTTATCTAACTCTTCCCAAAAAACTGTCTTTATACTATCTTCTAGTCCTACTTGGGGTGCGTAAGCACAAACTATATTCAAAACCTCTACTCCTAACACTAATTTCAATGTCATGATTCGGTCACCATATCGTTGTATGTCTACTACACTCTCCTTTAAATCTTTATTTATGATAATACCAACTCCGTTTCGGGCCTTTTCTTTACCTGAGTACCATAATTTAAAACCGGTATCCTCTATCTCCTTTGCTTTTTCTCCAACCCATTTTGTCTCTTGTAAACATAGAATATGAATCTTTCTCCGAATCATAGTATCTACCACCTCCATTAGCTTACCCGATAATGTTCCGATATTCCAAGAACCAATACGAATCTTATTTTCTAGGACTAGCTTCCTTACCCCCGCATCCGTCCATAATCAAAATGCGGAGACCCTCTCTGAAAATTTTTCACTACATTCGGGCGGCAATGTAGCGGGACTAACTTCTTTACCCACACCCGTCCATGATGTGGGAACCCTCTCTGCAATTGATTCACTACATTCGGGCGAAAATGTAGTGGCCCTTGCTTACTTCTTACTGCATTCGGGCTCTGCAACACGTCGCTAGGCGGGGACGCCCCAAAGCAATGCTCATAATTTTTGTAATCCATGTTGTAGAAATCCGACGAAGTTTTACGCTGGCTGTCGGAAGCCTAACACAACCCTCCTCCTTTATCCGGGCTTGGGACCGGCAATGCAAGGGTGATCCCTTACATGGGCGGAGTTATGTTATAAATTACATTATGGTAAAAAAACTAGTGAAACTTTAGAGGCTTATAAGAAAGCAAAGAAGGAATCGAAAAAGGCCGTGAGTGAAGCAAAAGCTAAAATTTGGGAGGATTTATATAAAAAACTCAACTCAAAAGAGGGTGAAAGAGATATTTTTAGGATAGCTAGGGCTACAGATAAGAAAACGATCTTAACTATATTAGATGTATCAAGGACGAGGATGAAAAAATTCTAGTGGCAAATGATGATATAAGAAATAGATGAAAAAACTATTTTTATAAGTTTTTTAATGAAAATAAAGATGTTAGTATTAGCTTAGGAGAGTTAGCCAAATCAGAAAAATATATAAACCATAATTTCTACCGACGTATTCAAAAGAATGAAGTCAAAGAGGCTCTTAAACATACGAAGGGTGGTAAATCGGTAGGATCAGATAATATTCCTATATAGAAGTTTGGAAAATACTAGGAGAAATAGGAATCACAATATTAGTTTAAATTTTTTGAAGATTCACGTGAAGACTAGTTGTTTTCAGGCCGATTTATGTTCAACTAAAAAGGTAGATTCATTCTTTTGGTTTATACATAAACGTGAAGTTGCAAAATAGTCATTGCAAAAGATGGTGTCATATTCTAATTATCTCAGAGAATACCATTTGTTTGTGATGAATGCATACAATACTTATATTCCAAGAACATTTGAAGAAGCAAAACAACATCTGGAGTGGAAGTTAGCAATGGAATAAGAAATAGCATCACTTGTACGGAACAAGATGTGGAAACTGGTCGATCAACCATCAGAGTGGAAGACGATGGGATGCAAATCAGTGTTTTCAGTAAAGTATAAAACTAATGAGAATATAGAGAGATACAAAGCAAGACTAGTAGCTAAAGGATACAGTCAGCCATACTGCGTCGATTACACATAAACATTTGCTCAAGTGGCGAAAATGAATATCATCAGAATTATTTTAAGTGTGGCTGTTAATAAAGGATGGGAACTATGACAGTTGGATGTTAAGAATGACTTTCTTTGAGGGATCTTATAGAAAACATTTACATGGACTTACCTCCTGGATACATGCATGAACAAAAGCCTGGCAAGGTATGCAAACTAAAGAAATCAATTTATGGTTTAAAACAATCTCCACAGGCATGGTTCGAAAAATTCAGTGAAGGTGTTATGAATTTGGGGTTCAAATAGTGTGTCAGTGATCATACATTTTTTATCAAACAAGGTTAGAAAACTATTATGTTATTGGTATATGTTAATGATATCATCATTACATGTGACGATACTGAAGGCATAGTCAACCTAAAGAGAATACTACGTACATTATTTAACTTAAAGGATTTAGGAAAATTACATTACTTCCTGGGAATAGAAGTGATTCATAAAAATAACTGCTTATTTCTAAGTCAAAGAAAATATATTCTTGACTTACTAAAGGAAACTAAAATGGAGAATTGTAGAATATGTTCCATTCCAATGGATATTTCTAAAGAAGATAGTGATAACACTGCAGAACTATATGGAGATGTTGACAAGTACCAGAGATTAGTGGGAAAGTTGATATACGTTACTATAACAAGACCTAACATCAGCTTTACGGTTGGATACATTAGTAGGTGGATGCACTCTCCAACTAAACATCATATGAACACAGAGTTCCATATCATCAGATACTTTAAATCCTCAATTACTTATGGCTTATTATATGCTCCACATTCATCTCTTGATATAAAAATCTATTCAGAATATATGGAATGTAAGTTTGATCATTTGGTTACTTCAGAGGACATAAAAATTAAAATTGACACACTTTGCATCTCCAAAAGAAAAGTTTTAAATACGTAGGGTTAATTTTTCAGAGTGATGGAAGAATTGATGGAAATGTTATGCATAAAATTAATGTAGGTTGGTTATAATGGAGAGGAGTATCAGGTATTCTTTGTGATAAGAAGATATTATTAAAGTTAAAAGGTAATATTATAGAGGAAGACGATACCATTAAATTTAAAAGGTAAATATTATAGAGAAAGAATTAAACCTATCATGTTTTATGGTTTCGAGTGTTGGGTCGTTAATCATCAACATATATAAAAGGTGTCTCTGATTGAAATGAAGATGTTGAGATGGATGAGTAGTCATAGAAGGAAAAACCATATAAATAATGAGGTTATTAGAAACAAATTAGGAGTGATACCAATAGAGGATAAAATGAGAGATATCGTTTAAGATAGTTTGGATATATTGAAAGAAGATCAAAAGAAGGTATGAAAAACTAAATTTTAAAAGTATTAAAAGAGGTAGAGGATGACCACAAAAGTGTTGGAAAGAAATAATAAGGAATGGTCTATCTTATTGTGAGTTAAGCCCTAACATGGCACATGATAGGGCTTTGTGTAAACAAAAAATCCATGAAGCCGACCCCGTCTAGCATGGGAAAAGGCCTAGTTACAGTTATAGTAGTTTGGAGCTGAAGACAATAGGCTTTCAGAAAAATGCAGCTTCACAATTACATGTTCTCCATGCTGTATGAAAAAAGTATCTGGGGCATATTCCTCAAAACTCTTAATAAGTTCCGGATGAACACTGTGGGTGGTAAGTTTGCTTGCTCGGCTCATGAAAACATACGAGGTGGATGGTGGTGTTCTTAGAAGAATTTTAGTTTCCAATTTCATTTGGAGGTGGGGATGAGATTTTGGAATCCAGCATCAAGTAAGCTGTCAAACTTATGCTTGGTCTTTTTCTACTTAACAGCCAAGAAACCTTGTATCTGGGTTTGAACTTTGTCCATACAACACACAAGTCCCTCTTGGGAAGAGGATTTCTAAGAGGCTCCATCGACCATGAATAGGCTGAAGTAGCTGGATACTTTTTTCCGCAAACTATTTTTCGAGGTGTTGAACGTTGCTGAAGAAAAGCCATTCAAGTCTTTCATACATGCGTTCACACTCTTGGATTAGAAACTAAATTCTTGCAAGATACTTAATGGTCTCATGTGCGGTTGTGTTTCTTGGTTGCGACTTTCTGTTCATTTTGAGTTAATGGGTCATAACTTAATGCCTTCTTACAAAGTTGTTCGGCTTTATGAATTTGCTAGTGTTACATGTTCAAAACTTGAAATCTAGAGGAATCAACGCTTCTGTATGTTATTTGAGTCTATGGATTACTTCTTATATCAGATGCCACGGAAATTTTGCGGTTGTTTCTTTAACAAGCATGAATTTTGCAATTGTTTGATCTCACAGGAGTTAGTTGTTGAGCATAATAGCAGTAAAGAACCGTGGCAATTACTGCAATTGTCCATCATATTACTTAGCATCATTAAAATTGAGTTTTTTTTTTATGGTATTTGAGTTTTTGTAGGCAGTAACTTCCATAGTATATTTATTAATGGGAAAACTTTTCTTCCTCCAGGTGTGTGCTACAAATTGGCATTTGCTCATCTCTCCATCTTTTGTTTGCTTTTCCTAGACTAGGGAGCTTCAGTTCAGGAATATGTACGACTCTTTCCCGTTGGCTGTTGGCTGTTACTGGCCATTTCTTTGAAAGATTTTTGTTGCTCGGTTCTTGCATTTAACAGCTGAAATATCAAACTTCTGTGGACATCTGCTGCTTATTTGTGAATAAGTCCTGGTAACATGTGATTCATGTCTCTTTCCTTTATCTTAATGGTTTGAACTAAATTGCGATAACCTTCTCTTATTTTACAAACAAATAGACATCACTTTCGATTGTGACAACCTTCTGTTTCTTTGGCGTTGATTTGATTATGTAATTGATCACCTGCTGGCATGCTGCTTATCTCATCGAGTTCTTGAGGTGGTCTCCCGATCTGCTTTTCATTTTCCCCATGAACATCTATGCTGGCATTTCTTTTTTCTGCATTTGGCGAGTTTCATTTCTGTTGCAACCTTGCATATTCTCGTTGATTGATCAGGATCATGATTCATTTTAACTCGTAAAATGCTTTCCAAATCGATTCAAAATCAAATAATCTTCAGTTTTCTTGGTTGTGTCAAATTATGGAAACAGAGCCGGCTCCTTTTGTCAGTCTCGTTACACTGCTCCTCCCAAAAGTACCTATTTTGGAGGGAATTGTATTATCCTTGTTATGCCTTTTTTTCAACTTCCCGACCATAGCCTTTCGAAAGAAAACATTCTGTCTGTATACATTCAATGCAAGTTTATCAGGGTTATATTTTCAAAAGAGCGTCTTTCAGGCTAAATTTCATTGATTCTTATGTTTTATAATTCATACTTTGTTGCCAAGCCCTCATATGATTCACTCAAAGAACTCATGTAGCAGCTTGATCAAGTTTAAAACTAAATCCTAGCATGGATGGGAAATATCGTTTTAAAATCAGTTTGTGAATTAAGCTCTACTGAATTTGAACAAGCAGCGTCGAATGACGAAGTTGCTATTATTTCTTTGGCTTGGTTCTTTGTAAACAGGCACTGGTCAAGTTTCCTGAAGCCTACGGCTGCCACCGAGCTGACATTGGGTGTTCGCTTTTCACAAGAGTGGTCGTACTTGATAAGAGTTGAACCCCTGACTGCTCCATCTATTTACCAAGGTCACTTGAGTTCGTTTGTGAATAGTGGTGTATTCTTTGCAAAATTTATAAATGCATCAATGCACCTGCTGGCCAAAGTTTTGCACTTCTTAAGATGCAGTATTACTCATGCAACTGCAAGGTCATGTTAAGAGAACCGTGTTAAATGTTTTCTGCTGGTTTTTCCTTTACAAGCATCCATTTGGTCTCCTACGACGACCCCATTAGCTCTCAAAATGGCCTACACTCACCGTCCAGTTTTGTGATTAACTGGTCTGCACCAATGCCATTTCTATCTCGTTGCGTTCTTCGTAGTCTATTTTGCTGTACAGAAAATCACCTCCTTAGTCTTTGATCATAAATGCCTTTCAAAAGGAAGTCCTTGCTGATCAATGAATAAATAGAGTTGCGGACTAAAAAAACATGTTAAGTTTAGGGCATTAGGGTATTCCTATCTATTACTATGCACACCCCTTTCACTATTCAGTTACCCTAATTTTTATAAATACCTTTCATATAAATATTCTTTCTTCCCTCATTTCATCCCAACATTTCTCTTTCCTTGCTAGTCCAATCTCTAATCTTCCACTTAATTCTAACAAAGGTTCATTCAACCGGATCTCTTTGTTCCCACAATAGAGGTTTTACTTAGTGTTATTGTCTTCTTCGCACCTCATTGTGTATTTTTACGAATCTCATTAAAAAATATGATAGAATAAAGAAGAAGAAAAAACTAAAATTGAAATCAATAATAAGAAAAGATGCGGCTTAATAATATGAAAACAATAACAACTATAACAATCAAGAACAAAAGAAGGAAAAAATTAAAAATAAAAAACTAGGGTGTCTCGATGGAAGATATGTGCCAGACGTGCGTCTCCTCCAATGGGAGAGATGCAGTTAGAGGAGATACACGCTTTTGTTAGGATGGTTAAGAAATTAGTCAAAAATCAATAAAACAATAAAAAAAAAACAACCGAATCAAAAACATAAGTGGATAAATTGACGAATCTTCTTTTGAATAAACTATTTTTATCTTCTTTTTTTCGTTCTTTCGATTCTTCGTCGTGAGGGAAGAGACATTGTCTCTCCTGTCTGGAGAGACGTGTCCTGTTGGGAGAGACTATGTCGGGATGTCTTAATTTTTATTTTCAATTTTGGTTGAGAAATCAATCAAAACAACAAAAAAACTAAAATCAAATTAACAATATATATTGATAAATCGACAAATCTCCTTTTAATCAACCATTTTTATCAATTTTTTTCTTCATTTTTCATTCATTTTTCGATTCTTTTTATGAATTTCGATCAGTTTTTTTTTGTTGAAAATGGTTGTACATTGAGGCTTGCGTAAGAAGAGAGAAAACGTATCATCTTTTGGTTGTGACGTATTTTCATAATTATAGAAATATTTAAAAACGGTAGAGAATGCATGAATAGTGAAAGGGATGTGTGCACATGCTATAATTTTAAGTTTTAGCCGCTGCCATGACTACTTGAACCCAAGGCCAACACTGAACAACACTTCAGAAGGATCTTAATTCACTCTATCTCCCTTGATTTTGCGTAGGCGGTGGATTTGCGCGGGAGTCGCGAAACCTGACGCATCACGCGCAGTAGGCAGTCTCTCTCTCGGGCATTGTTGACTCAAAGTACGTATACAGGCAATCATTTCCTTCAATCATGAAATTGCCAGGAAGAAATCCAACATGCCCTTAGAACCAAGGTCACATATTAGTCCACAATAAGCTTGGGGTATTTTAGAAGCACTTCGGACACACAGGAAAGATGACAAGATTTTCCATCACATGCACACAAGCACAGAGGAGTCGATGGCCTGCTCTCCAGAAGTCTCTTTATGGCAACCAGTCAATGACTCCAAACTAACATCATGAGCATCTATCCGTAATCGTTTCAGGAAGGTTGACGCCATGCATGGTCTTGATTTACAGTAGTCTTGTTCGGTCGTTCTGCCTACACTACTTTTGCCTTCTTTTTTCAGCGAACCAAAGCACCACCTCTCTTTCTCTCTCTCTTATACACACAGACAATTTGTTTGCCGTCTTTATGTGAGAAAGTTTGCCATACCGACGATTCAGATAAATGTTAAGCCATCCTCGCCTTCACCAATCGTGTCATTATTGATTTTCGTTGTCTGAAAATTGAGTCTTTACTGTCACTAAACCTATTAAACAAGATGATAAGCCATGCCTATAACATTTATATTAGTAGGTTCATGTATCGGAAAGTCTTGGAATCAAGCGAGGGGAACATGAAAAAGCTAACTGCATCGTCTGTCTTGAGCAGTTTGTGTAACGGGTCAGGCACTGAAAGGGCGCAGCACAGAATACTCTGTGCAAGGGATGCAAAGGGACGACCCTTTGCTTCCCTTGCTGTCCTGGCTATATAAGGGTAGAGTAGGGGTGACTTGCAGGGGAGGGGGCAGCCTCGGACCAGCTGAAAAATGTGAGAATCGATTAAAAAACGTGAAGAGTCACCGGAATCCGGTAAGAAAATTGTCAAATTTCTCGTTTTTAGTTGCTAAAACGGAGTTAGATCATAGGGCTTTTGTTTGTTTCATGCTAAACCTTCGAAAACAAGCTTTATTACGTGAAAATCGGCTCAAAACAAGCGTAAATTTATGAAGATTTTCTCAAATCCGAGCTATTGTTTTTCATGAATTTTTCGGTGAAAACGACACCGCTGGTGACCATTGATGGATTGGGTTGGAAGAAGAAGGACAAGCGATCGGTTGAGGACCATCGTCGACCTTAATCATCGCCAGAAACCGACGAAATCGATGCCGGAAAATCATGGGAACCGGCCCTTTTGGGCGTGTCCCTCGTTTTCGTGTCGTGTCGTGTTTGATACGACGTGTCGTGTCTGAAATGTCATGAACCGACAGAAACGGGTCAAGTTTGGGTCGTGTCTTGAAATGAGTTTATGGGTTAAGAATAAGACCCGTGTTAGTAGTTACAGGTTTTGTTTTGATACAGTGACACAAGCTACCTATTGTGTCACTCATTTGGATCAGATATGGATTTGGGTATCAATTTGGATATCGGATAGCTTAAACGGATCCAGATTGGGGTTTGGGATCAAATTCGGATACAGTTTGTTTCATTATATTCATAGTTAAATAAATTTTAATATTTTAATTATTTAGAGATTAAAATTGGAGGATTTGGTGGTGATAAGAGTGACCTAGCAGCTTGGAGACTAGATTTTAGCGCTCCTTTAAGTAGGGGGTTATGCATTCTTTTACAGAACCATGCTAGAAGTGATTTTACTGTTTTAGATAGATTTAAATGTGCATGATTGATAAATGTTTTATTGATGTTTGTGAAATGCTATTTGCAATTATGGGTTATTTGATATGCTTTTCAAATAGAACATGTTTGACATTGTTTGATAAAGAGCATGTTTTGATATGTATGTGTTGTATGAACATAGTATTTAAATGTTGTATGGATATGAGTTTGATTTTGGATAATTGTAGATTTGGATATGATTTGTGAATGTGATGAACCGTAATTGGTTTTAGAAATGTAATGATGTGTGAATATATGATTCTTAATTGTGTGGTTTGTGTGGGGTCTCTAGAGACTTGCAGGTCCCTCGGGCGATCCGGCTTGAGGCGAATAGAGGATGTGTTCCCGGGTACTCTACCGTAAGAGTCGGCGTGGTTACCGTCGTAGACGGGGTTACCGAGGTCACGTTAGGGAGGGTCGGACGACTCCCGTGGCCTTTGGGGCAGACACAATATGGGTTGTAATTATCGAAACTAATGATGTATTCGTGTGTGTTCGTGTGTGCGTATAAATTTGAGATCATGATTTTAAGGTAAATGTGTTTTGCTATGAAATGATTGTGAACTATGCATGTTTTTAGTATGTTTTCTGTTTAAAGATGTTGAGCTATGTATAGGAGCTCATCCTATTGTTTTACAGCTCATCCTGAAGCTAGCACTTCGAAGGCACACGGAGCAGAGTAGGAGTTTGATAGAGCTGCATTTTTATTTTAGATGGTATGATAAGTGTTAAACGATTTATAACATCTTGTTATTCGGGGTTATTGTTAGGTGGACTCCGCACCATTTTGGACGTGTTGTTTAGAACTTTGATGTGAATATTTATTTCAGTTAGACATTTCTTGAGTTTGCATTAAATTAGTATTGTATTTGGTTACTGCTCACCATCACGCCCGTGCAAAAAGCGATCACGTGACATCGTCTTGGGTCGGGTCGTGATCGCGACTCGAGTGGGTGTGACAGTTTGAGCGTCCTATTCCAGGCTGTAGGTTTGACCTAGATCACGGAGAAATACTTCTCGAAGGCCAAGTTCTAATATCCGACATCAACCATTATCTGGATTCTCCTACATAATATTGATAGTAAGAACGCTCCACAGAGACAGATGATGACTTATTTTACTAACTTCTTAACTTTATATCTAAGAAACTAAAATATTATTGTATTAGCAAATCATTAAATAAAAAATTATTCAGTTGGAATGATTGAACGGGTGACTGATCCTAGAAACTAATTAGTCAACCAAAAGAAAACTTGAATAAAAAAGTTATTTAGTTAGCTCCATGAGTTTCCCTTTCAGAAATTAAATGGTGTCTCACGAGCCCCCACGATCGCCATCAAGAAAGCCTACAGTTTGCATTTACTCCCACGCAGTCGATTTCTCTTTTTTTATTTGTAGGAAATTCCTTACCATTTCACTAGTTATGAACATGCATGTTGCAGACGGCACGTAAAGGCCGGCGACCTCGAGGGTGCGGCTTTTGTAAGGATCTTGGCGTCACTTCCTTTGCAGGAATTTCATCATTCCCTTGCTTTTGCATTGACCGCCATGAAAACATACCCATTTATTATTCCCTTTTCTATTTTTTGGTGACCAGCTCCCTGTTCTTTTAGGGAGTTTTTCTGCTGGCTAGCATAGAGGTATTCAATGGGTCGAACTTGAGTTCATGAAAACAAATTCCTTACCATTTGTTGGTTTGGTTGTTGTTGCCCATCTTTCCCCTCTTGACAATCACTGCCGTTGTCATGAATGATAATTAACGGACTCGTCGCAGTTATCGGGAGCTTATTCATATGCTTGTAGCGATGTTTTAACATGTAATATAAGTATATTCTCCAATAGTTGTAAACTTGATTAGTTGCATATGTTTTCCTTATTATTGTATCCGATGACATATACCTCAGTTTGCTGTGGTCATATAATTGTCAGATGAACCTTGGTCGAATTTATTGGATAAAATAGATAAAGTTGCTTGATTATTAGTCAATCATCGAGATTAAGTAATACGAGGAATTATTATATGAGGTAGTTGTCAACTGTATAATGTTGTAAAGTACTTGCCCTTCGAGTTAGTAGTTATGA
The DNA here is from genome assembly GCA_036023115.1 of Brasenia schreberi. Classification (NCBI taxonomy): domain Eukaryota; kingdom Viridiplantae; phylum Streptophyta; class Magnoliopsida; order Nymphaeales; family Cabombaceae; genus Brasenia; species Brasenia schreberi. The sequence goes on from JAYKKT010000069.1 coordinate 17,798,033, forward strand.
TCAATCAATTACAGTGAAGTAGTTGTTGTTCGAGTTAATGGACTCAAGTAACCTACCAAATCCATTACAATAAAGGCATTAAACTAAACATTTTTTACATAATAGTCGCGTTCGAGTAAGTTGGTATTGATAACTATCATCAATTTTTGCAACAATCATGCGTAGTTCTTGGTGCGATGGCCGATCCACTAGTTCATTTAAAGCCACCAAGGTAATAATGGCCGGCTCTTCGGGTTGGGAGTTCGTTCCGAGGAGATGAGGCCAACGCGAAGGTAAGTTGACTGTGGTTCGGCGTCGATTTGAATTTATATTCAGCCTTGCACGGAGGGTTTGGCTTCACATGTTGGCTTTAGGTACCACAAGCCCAGAAAACTTTAATACTTAAATAGGACAGCCATATATTTCTTTTATTTCAACACCCATTTTGGCGATAGATTTGAATCCTTGCTGTGAATCAAAGTCAGGTTTGGGATGTAATCGGAAGAATCCGAACTCGACTGTTAGGGGAGAAAATCCTGACTAATAATCTATTTGGATATAGTATTGCTGCTTGCATCTGAACCAGATTCTAAATCCAGAATCCATAGGATAACACTTGTATGATTTCAATTAATGGTGTTTACGGTTCGGTTTGGTTCGATTCTAGCCTCAATCTTCAACCAAACCGCTACCTACAATTTTTGGTATTTTAAGAACTAAACCAAACCGTGACATGATCAGAACCGAACCAACAGTTTCAATTCAATTATGAGCCATAGTCCTACATATTTAGGGCTTGGCTAAAGATTACCATGAGTGTCACCCTCTAATTTTTTTTAAATTAATATCATATAATCAATGACTGACTATCAGTGATAAAAATTGATATTAAACTTCATCTTATCCAAAAGGTCAAGAAAAGTAAAAGTGCTCAAACCCTTTGGGACTCATTTTATAGATACGATGGATCCCTCACTCTGCCTCCTTATTCAATATGGTATTAAAACAGCCATTTTATAGATGCCATAAATCCCCTCACTCTGCCTTTATGATAATACAGATTCCTTTCGTTTTCGACGGTTCGGTGTCTGGAATCATGAAGTGAATCGGTCAGTAATTTTTCTGTTAGAACCAAACCAAACCAAACCTTCAGTTCGGATCGATTCAAGCGGTTTGATTCGGTTCCAGCCGTTCCTTGAACACCCCTAATTTCAATGTGCAACCCAAGACCGACCATGCAAGAAACTGATTAAATCACGTGTAGGTTGCTACGATCAGAGCCGTCGATTTCTAGTGGTTGTTTCTTTTTTGGAATATTAATATAACTTTTTTCACTGAGGGGGGTTGGTAAAATAGTGGAGGTTCTCCTTTCTTCTGCAACTTGGAATTTATTCCTTGCTTCCCTCATTCATAACGTATCTTTGTTTGCTTTTGACATGAATGCCAAGGCACTACGATCCAAAGTGCGTACGTATTCAAGGTCCGAAAACGATAGGGATGTAAAGGGATAAGAGGAAGAATGGATAACACCCAACTTGATCTGCATCTGATTTTTCATCAATGAACAACACCAAACCTAGGTCAGATTAATAGGGGAATAGCTTCTTGAACCCTATACATTTTCAAACCATCCAGAGAATCATCTGAAACGGATCGGACTGAATTGGGACCAAAATAAATTTATTTAAAATCATGAGAACTAAGTCAATAGAAACCAAGAAAGAACAGTATGAATCCTTTCACTTTAAAAGTGTCTTGAGCCGATTTGGTAATTCGATTACACAATGCCAGGTCAGGGCGCTATAGTTATTGTAATGAATTTGATTAGTACTTCAATTTGAATGTAATGGGTCTCTCACTCTCTAATACATATACATGTATATATATGTATATATATATATATATGTGTGTGTGTGTGTGTGTGTGTGTGTGTGTGTGCCCTTGTTGCTAGTTAAAATTGCCAGAGATGAGCCTTGACATGTAATACCCATCAGAAAGTACATTGATTCTTACTTTGACCACCTTACTTACCTTCAAAAAAGCACTTTTCACACCCTATGGTGAAAATATTGTGACTCTACCTTACTTGACCAAGCTTAAATAGTAGGATCTTATATAAATTTTTCATACAAATTAGTCCAACCTTTTCTTTTTTTGTTATATAAGAAGGGGAGGGGAGAGTCCATCTGCCACAAATGAGTCAGCTTTTAGGTTTGGGGGAGTCAAGACGTAGTCAAAGGCTCAGAACCAGATTAATCAAGTACAGGCAACAGGTGGATCAGGTACAAGTCCCATCCCGGACCACCTTGATGACTTTCTTGCAAATGTCAAGGGCAAAGCTACCCTTTGAGTTGAAAGTAGATTTTGGGTCGGATGATATAACAAAAAAAGGTTAATTGATTAAATTCTTCCAAGGGTCAATCATCTTGAGCAATATGATAACAAAAACCAGGATCACATTATACCTGGTCTTGTCTGGGTCTGGATTTTTCTTTATGTATATCCTAAAATCTGATAAGCTATAGCGTGTGACCTAATGTGCAGCCTAAGTTCTGAATTTGGATTTGAATTTTTAAATGTGATTTACATTGAGCTCCGCATATCAGGTGGAACTCTGGTACCAATTGTGACACCGTCAGGTAGTGATCATAGATCTTTCGTGGGCCAATGTAGAGGGCCGTGTCATAGTCTTTTTGATGAGAGAATTTTACAACAAAGAAATCATTGTATAAGTTTTGCCCATTCGGATTGGAGTCTGGTCTTGAGTGCTCCATCCTTCTTCCAAGAAGTTTGATGAATCAATGTCTTCAGGGATGGTTTTGCTTAATTTTTCGCTTACTCATCCGTAATGACGAATTCTGGCACGGAGTACTCCCCCGTTGAGTGTCCAATGATCTCCACATTTTTTAGGAAACGGTCATCTTCATACTTTTCAATTGTTTTGACCCTAGGACCATTGTCATTAGTCTGGTTGACATCACCTTTTGCTTGAGCGTTTTCGCCTGTTCCTTGATGCCATCGTCCTCTGTCTGTGATGGCCCGTCATCGTTTGAGGCTTGATCATGCCTGGCTCTTTTTCTGTATCTTCGGATCTGATCCGTTTCCTGCGTTAATCTTCCGTTTCTCCCTTAGGAAAACCAGAAGGATTCAATCCTCTCTCTCTCTCTCTCTCCCAACTGCTTTTCTACCAAAAAGGCAATCGAAGGCTTTCAAATGCTTTACAAAATAATCATTTGTATCCATCATTTTGTCACAAAAAAATGGCATGAGATCCATGTTCCTTCATTTATGACCGAGGCCAGATCAGGACACTAATATCCATTCTGTATTAGTGGCACAATAATATATTATATATATAAAGCATCAAGAATAACTGGAGGGTGGTTGTCTCCCACGACGAGTTTCTGCTGATCTGCAATTAATAATTACTGTTTGCGCACAAGCTGACGGCTGATTATTTTCCACCAGAGGTGAAGAAAGGATTCTGTCACGTCATATGTAGGTAACCATACGTGAGAGGAGAGGGCTACAGAGCACATATAGCCTGTAGCAGACAAAATGCATTGTAGACTCCTTTGACCTGTGGAGAAAGTGAATAGTAAAGGGAACTATAGAAGAACAGGACTAACTGCTTATCATTATAACCCGATGTGTTGGATTTAATGTTAATTAAGTTGGTTTAAACTCATATGAATTAATAACATTTAATTTATTAAGATATCTCAAATATTCAATTAATGCATCATTGATATATGTAAAAATTGTAAAGTGTAAAAAATAACATGTCAAAGAGTTGGTAGCGCATGAACCTCACTTAAAAGAGTTTGGCATATACTAGATCACACACGCAGGTTCTTTTCTTTACCTTACCGCCGAGGCCCTCAACGTGGGCTTAAGTTTGGGTTTGAAAATTGTGTTCGGTTTATTTTTTTATATAAAAATATTTTAATCTAACAATGAGTTCTTACACGTGAATAATTATAAGACAAAGAGGTGCATTATTTGAATTAGATCTACAATCTATGATCCAACATGCAATCTATAAATAAGCGATTAGAGCTCCTACTTCTCATCGCTTTTCCATCTAATCATAGGCCACTGAGGCTTAAATTTAGGTACATGCATTTCGAGTTGTATGTGTACGAGTAAGATGAAGGTACCGTATATACTTCTAGCGGGATGTTGATTTTTCAAAGACAAGTACGACTCACATGAAATTTTTTTCTTATGATTATTTTTTCTCCTTTTATTATATTGATTTAGATTTACAGCAGTTGTTATTGATCGGAATATTTACATGTATTTCTACGACTTTTACCAAAAAGATATATCCAAATTAGGAAAAAAGAATGGATTCATGAGTTATGATTATTGGAATGACAGCTGAAACCAGCATTTTGAAAAAATTGCGAGTTCATCCTGCCCACCTCAGCATGCAGAGCACACTATTCAAATCGTTACTTAAGCGTCTCTCTCCCTCTCGTCCTTTGCTCTTGCACACGAAGTCGTGCATAAACGATCGAATAGTGCTAAGGTGTTCGTAGGCTATCCCCTGTTTCTCTTCTAAAAACGGAAAACTTGGTTATTGGTGTTCCGCTGTTTACACGTTTGTGCATCAATATAGCATAGTAATCTCTAGTGAAGATGGGAGCAAAATAATGACCGTCACAGTAAACATGGGAACGTCTATTGGAGGCTTTTAACACCACTAATATTGCTCAAGAATTTTGCTAGTGTTAAATACCGTTACTGTTTGTTTCCTTCATCGTCATCTTTCACAGGCCTTCTAACATTTTCTTAATCCAGATACAATTTCTGAGAGAGTATAATGAAGGATGACATATCCCAAAACCGAACTCATTATAATAAAACTCCTCAACTAGATCTCATCCTTTTGGAACCGATAGTTTACTTGTACAAGCAACAACAATGATCTGATACTATTTTCTTGATTTGGAACTTGTCGCTCCCCACTGGCAGATGAAGGTGCGTACGCAAACCTCAAATAGTAAAGTTAAAGAAAAAGAAATAGGGGATCAAAAATGCTAAGGTTCCATGGATTCTGTATGAATATGGAGTATGCCATTGGCGTAAAGTACCACAAAATATAATTCTTTTGCGTCACTGTTAGAGAACGCTGCCGTTTTCTCCTTTTCCGGATAACCAGCGCAAAAGTTTGGTCCTTTGATCAAGCACTTCTGTTTCATATAATAATTACAGTAAACGTATTAAATGCTTCCCTGTATGATTATGATGATTACCATAGCAGGGCGCACAGATGTGTGTATGAGAGAGAGAAAACCGTCTTACGGCATGTGAAGTGTGACTGACGGACAGGTGGACAAAAATTGTAGGGTTTAAGAGAGAAAGTGCAGGGTCTTAGGCACTTGCCAAGTTGACTTCCGTTTTCAACTAGGGAAAGTAAGAGGAAAAGCAAACAAGGGTTTCTTAGGTCCTAGTGGTGTTCTATCTCTTGACATTCTCTTTTAACTATAGTTTGTTGGGGGTCTGGGTATTTCTGTGTAAGAGATCTCTGTAAAAGGTTTTTTTGTTGGGTAAATTTCTCAGGCTGTTGAGATTTCAAGGCAAAGAAGGTTCGAAGAGGGATGGGTGCATGCGGAAGGAACGGTGCAGTGAGGCAGTATATCAGATCTAAGGTCCCAAGATTGAGATGGACACCAGATCTTCACCATTGTTTTGTTCATGCTATTGAAAGATTAGGACAGGATAGTGAGTTTCTCTCTCTCTCACATATTCCTTGAGCGCTCAGTTTGCAAACTTTGGAGATGCTTACGGATCAATTTGTAGGGAAATAAAATTGATCTTTGGTGTCCAATTTTCTTATCTTGTGCTACTGATGTTTTTCTGAATCGTTTGGTTTGGTGATACAGAAGCCACACCCAAGCTTGTACTGCAGCTAATGAATGTAAGAGGGCTCACCATTGCCCATGTTAAGAGCCACTTGCAGGTGTTAGTTATTTAGATTTTTTGTTTATCTTTATAATGTTTCCCGTTGGTACTCTTATAACGATTTTTTTTATTTGATTCCTTGAAATCAGATGTATAGAAGTAAGAAGTCCGACTTCAATGGAGAAGGTATCCTCTCTGCCTGATCTTTTCATGCAAAACTTTGTGCAATATATTTCAAAAGCTTAAAAGATATCTTGGCGTACGCGTGCGTTTGTGGGCTTTGTTGATCTTACGAACATTTCCACTGTGTCTGTGAGTGTGTCCATGTAGGTGACCTACATGCACTTAGAGATGAATCATCTCTTATCATGATAAATTTTCTCCTTGTGGACATGGATCTCTCTCTCTCTCTCTCATACACACGCACACATGGTGGTGATTTACCCTGCACTATGAGATGAATCCCCTCTCTTCTCATGCTAAATTTTCTCTTCGGAATTTTGGATGGAGAAGTTCTCTTTCTCAGACACGTACATTCTTTTCATACCCGTGGACGTCTTGGTGACCTAATTTCTTTGCATGCCTCAGTTTTTTCAACGATGAAAATCAACTCTTCTCGTCTGGGGTCAGCTCATTACGATGTTGGAGCTGATGACAGTGGTGGTGTTGGTCGCTGTGCTGATGATGAGGATGGTGTCATCTCTTCGTCACCAATCAATGCTTCAAAAGATAGGACAGTGGAATTGGATTCTCGGTCCTTCGTCTACGATGAAGTTGTCTCGTACTGGAAAAGGTTCAAGCATTTCTGCATCCTTTTCCTGGTTGTCATCTTTCTCTTTTTGAGGTTGTATAAGCTCGTATCTTGGGATTAACTTTTTACACTTTCCGCCTTGCAGAAATGGCCATGGAGGGAGTACGGCAGTAACTTGTCCTACAAATTCCTACGTTGAATCCCCGTTCTATTCACCAAGATGGTGCAGTAGAAAAAGAACAATCGGCGAAGTCGATTCTTCGTACCCTTTTGATCATCGCATTGACGGCTTGTGGCATCAACAGGGAATAAACAGTCTCAGCTGGCAGCCAGATGCTAGCAGCAGAATCAGACGACTCCTACCGCAAAATCTTCACAACTCCATTCCAGTGGGATTCGCACAGAACCCATCTGAGATCCAGGTCACTGTGTGTGTTGTTTCTAAACCATGTTGAGTTGAGTTTGATATTTTAACCCACCCTCTTTGTGTGTCGTAATCTTCGTTGTCATTTTCATCATGGCAGGTATGTGTACTTACTTGCCTTCGGTGGTGTATCTTGTATCAGATTTAGTGATCAGGACTGCTCCTTCGTTGTTTACGTAAAGTTTTATCTATATCACAGAGGGACGTAAAATGAACTGAAAGGAAGAAAAAAAGATGTGACATGAACAATAGTGCGAGAATCGATGCATGATAGATCACAAGTTTCCTCTATTTTCTTGTGCTGATTCATAGAAAATATTAAGAAGCATTATGGTCACTGCACGATTGTGCACTTCAACTAGTTGAAAGAATTATTTGATATATTTTCTGATTCATCAGGTGTAAGATCCTATCACTAGTATTGAGCACTTGTCACTGGATTAGGTTCCAAAGCGGTTGTTTACGTGTTTACACTTTACACCGTCGCATGCCCTCGCAAACCATATTTATGCAATGACAGACTATATAGGCTCTTTCATCTGCTAGATCTCACAGGTCGTGACTAATTTATACGACTATTAACACATCAATGACACCACCAACGGGAATGATTTTGTGCCATCTTTGTAACCACCATTTGCATTATCATCAGTATTTCTGCAGGTTTCGACTCTCACAAAATCGTAGAAACTCCATACTGATTCATTATATAGAACTGGGTCCTTTCAGTTTTCTGTATTTTTGCCTTGTTAATTTCATTTGTGTCTGTGAATATTACTTGGTGCGCTGGGGTTTGAAGGCTTTGATGCTAATATCGTAGACTTTCTCCTTGTTAATTATTAACTTGCAGAGTATAGGACGCGTTGGAGAGGGAGTGGTCTCCAGAAACCACAACGTTGCTGAGATCATGAGGGAAAACTTTTCCATCCCATCTTCGTCAGAGTCTTGCAAAGAAGAGGAGGAAACTGATGACTGCACATTGTCTTTATCTTTAACCGCTGCGGGAAAGAAAAGGTGCTTATCAAAGTGTAACGCTCCCTCAAATAGTGAGACCAGCGAAGGCTCTTCTTCTGTTTCAAGGGTGAACTTCTTGGGTTCTCCTATGCCTTCTTTCGAGAATGGCAATGTAAACTTGGATCTCAGCATTTCGATGTGCATTCCTTAAAGATGAATGAAGGTTCCGAGTGATCTGTTTGCATAACGTTCATGCTACCCATGTATGTTTTGGCGTGTACAACTTGTTCTCAGATAGTTTTCTAGCAAAGCAGCACTCCTGGGAAAGATTTCCTTTGAAGTTTTTCGGTGGATTAATAATTATTGTGAAAGGGGAAGAAAGTAGAATGTTTAACAGGGATTTCCTGGAAGAAATCGTCGCATCTTTCTCTGTTCCATATAAGAGATGTCCTTTAGGTAACCCGTGATTATCCCAAACTTAATTGGCTTTTCATTTACATAACCCTCAATTTCGGAAAAATGATCTAGAGTTGATTGAAAGAGAGGGAAACACGATAAGACAACAAAGACTGAACAGAACAAGCTCTCATTGTTCTGGGATATAGAGAATATTCAGCATGTTGGAGACCCATCATGACTTCTTTCTGAACTGGATTTATGCCTATAATCCATTAGATACAGGTCAAGAAGTAAACTCAAGCATTTGGCACAAGAACAATGCTAAATGGTTGCTAAGAGATAACGTTTTCAGACTGACTAATTATTCCAGCAACAACTACATAGAAGTGTGCTCCATTTCCTCCGAAAGCACACAAAATTGTTCTCTCCTTTCCCGCAAAAACGAAAAACGGATCCCCATTTTAATTTCTGCAAAACCACCTTTCTATTGGCCTGCAAAAACGTGTTCATCACATAGAAAATCTAGAAGACCCCACAGAAACTGAATTTCTTTAATAACCAAGCTGGGGTAGCTTGATGTAATCCAGCCTAGAGCAGCCTCTTCTGATCCTGCGCTCCGGCTCGTGGAGGCCTGAATTCTATCATCGCCAATGCTAAAACATTGAATCCAAGGATCTCTTGGTCAATATGAATGCACAAAATTACAAAACAAGCTTGACATGCTCAAACCTGAAGCTGTCATGCATATTGCAAATGCCTGAATCCCGGATGCCTTTGGTGGCCTGATACTCCATGGCTGATACCAACGCTTCAATCCTTTTTCAGTCGATAACCTTGATGGTAAAAAAATGTTCAGTAGTCCAGCAATCCGATCTTGCAGTTGAGACCATCGGTTCCCTGTTAACAAGGAGACCCGCATCCCAGATCTCAACACATCCATCAAATATAAAACCCTGTAACCTCAGTTCAATCTCCAAGCCTACTAACAGAAGGTACATTGTGGGAAAAGGTTGGCTGTCTTCACTGTAAGAAGCCATGGCATTATATGAGTACATCCTGTCTGCCTTCACCCCCAACACCATTCTCTCTGCATAGCAAATGGAAGGCAGTTTGAGCTCGTCTTGTTACTCATCTGAGTTGAACTAAAGAGCAAGATTATATAAAAACGCGTTCAATGAGAATTTTAAAAAATCATTTGAATACAAGTTTCCTGAGAATAAATATCGTAATACCTGCTCCTTCATGTAAGTAAAAGATGTAGCTGTTTTTAAACAAGTTTGACTGTTAAATAAAACTCCTGGCTTGTCAAGTCAGGCATGCAACCATCCAATTAGTTGGACCAGAATGTTTTTCTTTTCAAAGTTCTTTTGTAGAGGAAAAATAAATACTGTAACGTTCAACCAAACAAGCTATACCAGTCTATGCAAAACGAAAACCACTTGTAAGAACTCTGCTCTGTAGCTGTGCTGGTAGGAGCATAATCCAGTTCAGGGCGACGAAGCTAAGCTGAACCATTAGCAGCTCTTCTCGCTTCCCAGTCCTAATCAAGTTTAAAATATAAATTAATCCAACAGAAACACTGAAGCCCTCTTTATGATCATTCATTGAGGTATACTTTCATGCACCAAAAAAGTATAGACAGTTTTTATACCAGGCTCCCAATCTGCTGCACAGTTGAAATGCCATCAAGCAGACCAGATTTCAGGCTAAGCTGATATCTTATGCTTTTTTTGTTTAAATAAAGAACTGATCTTGAATCCAGTGTCTGAATTATAAGGTGCTTTTAGCATCTAACATAGAGTAGAAACTAAGATACCGAGGCAAAAGATGTGCTTAAATAAAATCATTAATTCAATCAGATACTATCTCAATATTTGCTTACGCCAACAAAGGAATATCTACGTGAATTCTACATTGTCCCGTTATAATCGTGTTATTGAGGTTCTGTCTTCTCCATCTTTTCTAGTTTCAAATCAAAATCTCCTTTCTGCTCTGTTCAACCTTCACCATTGGCTAGCCCTTTCAAAAACTTGTAAACCATCTATCCTCCATATGAAAATTAAACTAACCATAAGCAGGTAGAATAATATGTATAAGCTTCTCCACAATTTAGGTCAAAAAAGGGATGAGTAGAGCAGAAAACAAAATTTGATTTGAAACTATAAAAGAGTAGTATTAGGAAATATAAAATCCTAGGAAGTACTTGTGGTGCACCGAATAGCAAACTCCACCTAAGGTTAAGGCATACATGGAAGTATCATGAATGTTTGACACTGCCCAACAGCGCATTGTTATAGCTCATAGTACTGTAGATTAAGCCTATAAATTTGGATGGTGTCTTGCACAGAAGGTTACTTAATATTCTTTTCCCTTCTTTTAGAAAACATGCTAGTTTTGACTCCATTTTTCATCTTGCTAGCTCATCGTAGCCTCACATAGTTTCTCAAGTGAAAAGCTAAAACCTTAATCGATTAATATAAAAAGTTTCAGATGTAAGGACAGTGTAAAGCCACATGATTAGTCTGTGCATGACCAGATAACCTTATATAAACACTTCGTACATTCGAAAGTCTGCACAATAGTGATACCTATTGTCAAATGCTTCTGAAACCCTGACAGAAAGACACTCACCTACTGTCTCACTTATTGTAGAAATAAGCCATGCTGAAAAGAGACACCTTGCCATGCAGAAGATCATCTCTGCGTGAACCTTGAAACATATTCCTATTAACAAAGTAAAATCGGCCACACCAGACCTCTAACCATGATATTACATACCGTCATAAAAACTAAAAACTACTGTCATCATAAATCATATAGCCCTGTGGAAGAAACTGCCAGCAGATAAGAACCAGTAACAGCAACTAAAAGGAGAAAATAAAAGGAGAAAGGCACAAAGGACATCATGTAACACCCTGCCATCCCCTCAAAAAAACTCCTCACTTCGGCTTGGAAGTTATCACGTACAATTCCTTCAGGAAAACCTTCATCACAGCATCTTTCATCAGTTCTTCCTTGCTTCATTATAGGGGTCAATTTCTTTGGTGAATCTTTTTCTACCTCCTTGAAAAACGTAAAGAGAAACCACAATAGGTGGATAACTATAGACAAGAGGAACTTTCTTGAGCAGCTTGACATTCCTTCATCCACATCTGGATATAAAGGGGTCTGCCAGAAAATTATTGACATCGTTTCATTACCACCTTTTCAGATCACCTAATACAATTTGTAATCGTAAGAAATCGTTTGCCACAGATATAAAATATATCATACCTTCCAAAAGATCCAAAGTATCAGAAGACAAACGGTTCTGAGTAGGAAGGCAGGAGAGTCTGATTTCCTTGTATTATGAATCTTTTTCTTTGCTACATTAATGTGATTTGGACACTCAATTGTTCTTTAGTTGTTGCTCATTCGAGAACAGTTTCAAGTCACGTGAGCGTAAAAATTTCATATGATCGTGCTTCGGAAATATAGAGGATATAAGAAATTGCAGATAAAAAGATTAGAGATCCTAATTGTGATTGGACCTCAGACACTAACAAAAGCATGCAAGTATACATTGTGGAAACATAAGAACTAAAGTAGCATGACCTTAAATTAAATGATGTGATTCGGCTCAACTAGGGTACTTTTGTGGCTACTGGCTAGTAACATGGTCTACAGCCTCCCGTAAATTGATAATTCATCTGATACAAGTTTAGGGAACTTCACAAAACATCAGTTGATAGAATACCAAACTAGCGGATATTATCAATCAATTACTCATGCAGCAATAAAGAATAATTACAGCCTCAATCATTTAAACATACATTACTTGTAAGTTGTACAACAACAACAACAACAACAACTAAGCCTTTTCCCATACTAGACGGGGTCGGCTACATGGATGCTTTGTTTCCACAGATCCCTATCGTGTGCCATGTTAGCAGTTAACTCACAATAAGCTAGATAATTTTTTATTGTTTCTTTCCAACACTTTTGTGGTCGTCCTCTAGCTCTTTTAATACCATCACCATTATAAATAAGTATGGACTTAAAGTTGATCCTTGATGTAACCCAACATTACTTGTAAGTTGTAATAGAAGAATTTCTACCTGTAAAAGTCCATAACTAAGAAACTGAGATTTCAGCATTGTTGTAAGAAATGATACGAAATCCATATGAAAAAATCACAACGATAGAATTTGATACGTAGAGAGTCGGTTTCAACAACTTCTAGTCCAAGGATAGAGCCAATCATTATATTTTGATACAATGGACAGAACAGCCACATTCTGTTTTAGAATTGAAACAAAATATGAAGACTAAAGAAACAACCTTAACAATAACAATCAACTGATTCTTTCTATTAAGTTGGTGGAATCATTACTTGAGTTGAAGAATCTAATACGAACCTTAGGATAGATTGTGTGCAGGGAAAGAATGAAAACAACAGCCTTTTCTACCCAATAGTAATGGCTATTATGAAATTTTAGACATACCGTTAACCAAGCCATCAAAGAGAATTATGTCCTTGTTATATAGCCAGTCGAGAGATGCACGAAGAGAATAATTAGGACTTGAAGAACGGAAGTTCCAAACAGAGATAATCCTTTCTGCCTTCGGTCTGCAACTTCGGCGACGCTCAGATCTCCGTCTTTCCCCAACTTCTAATACGCACCCGAAGCAGATTATTCACTCGTGAAGACGCTAAAATCTCTCGAATGACACTGTGCTTCATACGTAAATTGAATAAAAATACGAAAGAAGAAGTCATGCCAGATCTTGCCGGAGGAGGAACTGGGCTCCGCGAGAGGCACAGACGAGAGCGAATTTGGAAAAAGAAGAAGCAAGAACCAAGACGACGAAGAGATTAAATAAGCGATCATTCGAAGGAGGGAGGTGAAGGAGATCCATCCGGTTGCCGCCAGTTATGGCAGGGGGGTCGCCGTCTCCGGCGGTAACGAACGACCAAGCGAGGGAAACTTATGTCTTTCATCGACCGAGCAATTTGAAAAAAGCCGAATTGAGGTGGGTCCCTTTTCTCAGGCAGGAAGTGGACCGACTTTAGACTAAACAGATTCGGTGGATCTGGACCCGATTTGGTTTCTTCATGAGATCAAGTTTTCGTGTTGGGTAAAAAAGGATTCCAAGGTCCGAATATTACTATGCATCTTTTCATATTTGGATCTTAGAACTAAGATCTGAACATTGATTCAGAATGGGCCTGAAGTTTCTAAATTGATTTCCTTCAGATCTTTTTTCGGGTTCAAAAATCCGATTCAAACCAACTGCATCGAACCACCATTTACACCTTGATTGGATTTTGTATAAGGCCATATATTGGACTCAGACTTGACCTTGCTAAACCATTTCAATAATCAGATTTATTGGATTTACCTTGCACATTGAATAAATGAATAATATATAAATATATATTATTCAACGAAGAAGCCTGAGTCAGGTATGTGCGTCCCGATATCATACTCACAACCTTCATCTTGTGAGTCAAGCCCTCCACCAGGTGAGCTAACACTGTGAGTGCATTATATATATATATATATATATATATATATATATATATATATATATATATATATATATATATATATATATATATATATATATATTTCTTGTAGAATGAAACTTTGATCATTTAATTGGATTATGCCACCTAATCAGTTCAATAACAGGGCTTCTTGGATATATCAACACACACGCACATAAAAAAAACAAAAACTAAGCATTTTCCTATATTAGGTAGGTCAGCTACATATATATATATATATATAATTCATCTGGTTTACATCATGAATAAACTCATCACCAGCTGAACCTAGCCAAGCCATGAACAGGCCTGTTCATTAATTACCAGCCCTACCTGCACATCCCACCAAGTTCACATGAACATTTTCGCCACTTACCAAGTAAAATTGAAACCCTTGTTTGCCCAGTCGTCGGACTTAGTTTCCCCTCAGAGTTAGGATCTTTTGATTCATAAATTCTCGAAGTTCATGTTCTAGTATAATATCTTATCCCTGATTGGATCTTTAGTTTACACTCTGATGCATGTACATTTAAAATGCTCTACTTATTTATTTATTTTATTTTTTGAGAGAGAGTTTTTGAAGTTGGACATGGAAACCCAACCAGCAGATGAGTCCATATAGTCTCAGTTGGATCTGGTGGGTCCTGCCAAACCTGACAAACAATTGGGAGCATCTAGTTAAACCAGAGAGATCCAACACAAATCCGTAGGACTCACGGACTTCCAAGCCCTGTCTCATGTACATGCCGCCTGTGATCAATGACACCTACCATGGCCATGGTAGGTCTGTCATGTTAAGTCATTTACTGTATATACTTCTCTCTCTCACACACACACATATATATGTGTGTGAATGTTATTTATTTAAAAATTTATAATGTCATAGTTCTTTATTCCTGTAAAACGTAAATAAATTTAGGAAATGTGACAGTTGGCATTCAACACATTATATAGGGATGCATGATGCACGCAACCATGCACACCCCCCCACTCTCCCTCTCTCTCTCTCATACACAGACACACACGTACATGAATCATGAACGGATGTATGCATGCCGCAGGGAAGTGCAGCTCGTGAACTTGTATGTACAACAATTGCAACAATAATTCATGGTCCCTTGAACAGATGGAGGGACAGACATGGCTGATCTGCTAAAGTTGAGCTAAAACTTCAATCTTGAAAGCCCGACGCACATTATTGCACTTACAAATTCAATAACGGCAATCAACTTTCTGCCTCTTCGTTTATATACGTATTTTCATTGTGAAAGTCACGCAGACAGCTGAAAACCTCAATTCACCTAGAAGAAGATCCGAAAGTAGCTGGATTTGTTATTCGCTTATATTCTCATAAGTATCCTACGCAACTTGAGAATCCATTGTGTTATTCATGAACCAGACGAAGTAAAACCACAGATTGACAAAACCCGTGAATCTTAGACAAGTAAACTTCTCCAGACCATACAAATGTGAGATGCGTCCATGCAAAGAGCTTGGTTAAAAATTCAGCCAAGTATATAGATAGATAGATAGATGAAACCTGATCTGATCGTATATATCCTCCAGTTACGTACATTTACAGTATTCTATCGACAATATGCTTTTTTTCTCTCACCAATACCATGGACGTCAAAGCTAGGTGCATGTAAACATTAAATTTGACTGTTTTGTATTAGGGTATTCAAGAGGCAATTTCTATGGGTAGCAAGAGATTTGGTGAACGTCGTTCCAGTGAAGAAATTTTGGCTTTATTTTGACGGTTGCATCCATCTAGTAAACATTTCAAACCGTCAAAATATTCGATGGTTAGATCGATGAAAGATGATTCTCATCTCCACAATGCGACCTGGCAAACTACAGCAAAATAATCAAATTGGTAATTGTATGCATCGAACACGAAATTAATTGGCAACTTTTTGCTGCATTTATATAAGGGAAAATGAAACTTCTTAATACTGGGATTATCCCACAATTAACATTGAAATCTTTCGTTTTCACCTTGGGAGCCATTAGATTGTAGTATCATTGGCATTAAACTGAAAAGGACAGACCAGAGGAGACAGAATATCATGCGTTGCCTTTCTAATCACAAGTGTTACTTAATTGCTAGCTTTAAAAATATGCCTGCAGACGTAAGAGCACGCACAGATGCGCTTTTATCCAGTAGATTAGAAACAATGCCAATTCATTGAGAGATCGAAAATAAAAGCTCAGAAGTTCAAAACGCAGCACTGCTATACTAGCAAAAGCAACTCTATTGTTGTCAACTCCTTGATATACCCCTCTCTCTCTCTATATATATATACACATTTATATATATATATACATACACACGCGCACACGCATGCACACACACCGAAGATGGATGTGTGTGAGCCCCTCCATATTGCGTATCAATTGAAGTAACCACACTTATTTTCCTAGTTATTTCGATCGAATAACGGATTAGTCATCACCGCATAAATTATCATACACAAATGCCATCAGACTTTCTCTCTCTCTCTCTCTCTCACACACACACACGCACATGTACACAACAATATTGCTCTCTCCCTCTCTCTATCTCACACACGCACGTATGCAAAAGAGAGAAAATTTTCATGTTTCATAAAAAAATTTAAATCTATATAAAGAGAAAAACACCAACACACACGCACACACTCTCTCTGGAAAGCTGTAGAGAAATCATGATAATAATTAAATGGGTGAAACTGATTACGCAAGGAGATCTCCTATCGGTAATTTTTTTTACAAGAATGGAAACAAATTACACTGCATGGAGGGTGAGAGAAGTTGAGATTGATTCATTTCAGACTTCAATATTCCAACTAATTAATCAAGCGGTTGGCTAATACAACGTAATTGCTTTAAATTGGAGCCATCTTGCTCGGTGCAAGGGTGAAGAAACAGCCTCACATGACTCTACGTAATAACAAACAAAACCAAGACCTTCATGATTTCCCATGCAGTAACAAGAAGAGACGAGTTATTTACCAAGACAAGCCTTTTGATACTCTCTTTGCTTCACACACGGCCGTATTGTCCTCTTCCCCCGTGAGCGCGCACAAACACAGACAAGCATAAATAAGTTCAAGTCCAGCATGCATGGGCTCTCTTTCTCTCTTGAGACACTCGCAATTTAATTGTTATGGTTCTTTCTTGAGCCGTACGAGATCCTCCGTTATTGGTGCAGAAGCAATTTGCTTAATCATAATTAGTTTTCTAGTTATATAAATATGAGCAAAAAATCCATAGACGAATATAAAAAAGTGTGTACATATATAAGTACATGCATGTATAAAGACATGCTTGATATCAAAACCAAGAGTTTATTCTTCTATTTCTCAGTAGAGAAGAACATGAACACACAGAAAAAAATACGTAAAAAGCAGGGCTACTACCTGCCCTTTATGAAATATGTCATGTTTGACGTTGTTATATTCTCTTTTAAGCGGCCAAACACCTACTATAGATACTAAGGAAACAAGGTGAAATAGTTATCGCACCATATAAAGTAGCCTATTGTCTGTCTGCCTCCAAAGAGCAACTACCAAAATCAAGAACCTCACCCATGTTGACGTACCTTATGCTTGGCCTGACACCACTCTTTGATTGTTCTCTCACTGCAGGAAGCCTTCATTGTACTTCATTTTCAAATCCATTGTTGCAAAATTCAAGTTGTGCTCACGATGCTGGTCCCTCTGGCTGAATTCACCTCCCACAAATCCTCTATTCATCCCCCCAACCCCCAAGAAATCTCTGGTTAGACTATCTGATCCCCTCAAACTAAGAGTAGAAGCAGCGGTGTGCTGAATCTTGTCCTTCACTGAATGCAACTGGCGTAGCGTGACGTTTCGGTTTGGCAAATTCATGCCATTAATAGTGAAATCACCAAGACCACTGTCATGTGTTTCGTGACTTTGACCCCTCAGATTGCCACCGAACGAAGCACGAGTGTTGGCATCTCCAACTCTAGATCCTGCAAAAACTGCTGAACCGCCACTCTGATCTAGAGAATTCATGATATCTTGAAGATGGGTTTTTCGATTTATGTTAGCTCTCATTTGATCCTGCAGACTCGTCATGTTGTAGCCGGAGTTTCCAGCCGGAAAAGATGTAGAAGACAACCTCTGATCTTGCCAAGAAAGGCCAATGGCGTTCGCAGTGCAATTATCAAATCCTCCAAGCAAGCTTTCATTGTTGATCGTTGTTGTCGCTCCCATTTGTGCAGCTTTGTGAAGCAAAGGAGTAGCAGACAGCTGAGGGAGAACTGTCTCACTGTGTAAATTCGAGTTATAGAGGGAAGGGACGCTCTCGCTAATGTGATCATTCAAAACATTGCCATTGAATTGATCTGAAGGGTAAGGACTAAGTTGGTTGTCATCGTTTCCTTCAATCTTGTTGCCAATAATGCCGTCTGAGAACAATCCCATGTTAAAAAGGTTGGCTGCAGGGTTGCTGCTGCTATTGTTATTGCCAAAAAGGCTGGCAATCTGTGTCAGGCCAGGGTATCTATTGAGCGTTTGTGATTCTTCTGGGTAATTGTGGTTGAGGCCGGAAGGAAAGGAAGATGGCAATGGTCTGAGTGAAGAATTTGATGGAGGAAGCAGATGATTAGATTGTGATGCTCCAGTTTCAAACCTAAACAAATCGGAATATCGATTTTGATATAACTGCAAACCGCTGGGAAGTCTCACACTCTCTTGAGCTAACGCATCACAGAAGGCCCTGTGGGTGATGAAGCTATCACGCCTGCAAAACAACAAGACGCTTATGAAACTATTTTTTTATAAGAAAAGCATTTTTGTATGAAGCTCCATAAGAAGCAACAGCAACAAAGTCATCTGATGAGTAGAAATCTCGATTGAAATGATCAAAATAATGAGATAATATATGCTCTTATTATTATGAAAATCCGGAACCTTAATTAAGGAATGTAATGTAAATACGTGATGAAATTAAAGTATTCATTGTGGCCTTTCTGGTTTAGAGGATGCCACAACTTGGATTCGAACAGAGATGCTCTATCAATACTTCCTAGAGCAAAATGACTAGCTATGTCACTATGGCAGGTTTTTTGAAATAATAGTAACCTATCCATGTTCGATCGTTGATATTAAGAGGTTCCATGCAAGAGAGGCTCTGCTGTTGCACATTCTAATGAAGTTTCCATGATCAAGGCAAGTCAGAAAGAGAAAACCAGATTTTCTTTATGCTATCGCTTTTCATGCATCCTTGCACAGGAAAATTACCAATGAGCAACCCATCATCCAAATTCAAAACCAGTGCTAAGGCAATTAGTAAAAGCTGCACAAACTGAATGAGAGGCAGAAAACTGGTATGAGATTAATGTGCGAGCTCCAAAAGGATTCATGAAAGTGGTAGCCTGCAACACCACAGCCTGTTCAAGTCAGGTCATCTCACAAGAGAACAAATACTATAGCTCATGTAACTAGGCAACACGTGAACAAGAAAAGACTAGCAATGGCGTTATCCCCAAGGAAGGAGCAACCCAATCTTTATTGGACGAGTACGAGTAAGGAATATTTCCATGAAAACCATTTATTATGAAAAATCTATAAATCTGCATAAAATTCAGATAAAGAAATTCACGTGACAACAGAAAATTTTGAGAACAGAAAACAAATTCTCAAGTTGCAACTTTCAGTAGTCGGCCGAGAAGGAAAACCACTATCGATCCTTTACCTTGTGGATTGGAATGGACTCTATTTAGAGAACCATAGACGATAGAAGGAAACCAACGCAATTTCGTGCAAAAAACTAAATCACACAGTAGATAACATCTTTGCACAGTGTTGTCCATCTATCTGTCAATTGTTTCTGATAATATTGTTATTTCCTGCTTTCCGGTTGCAAAGATCTGACGGTAATAACCTTGTCATCACTTCCTTGTAACCTTCTTTTTTGACTGAATTAATGGAAAGAAAGTGATCTTGCGATGTTATGTTAGTCCAGTTACCTTGAAAATAGGGTTCCACAATCACATCTATACTCTCTTGTACCGCATATCTTCGAATGGGCCTTCCAATCAGACTGAACTGCGTACTTCTTAGAGCACTTTTCACACTTCCATTTCTTCTCACCATGCTTCCTACAGAAGTGTTTCTTGATGCCTGTGAGATCACCAAGGGCTCTTGAAGGGTCATGGTGGACGCATGTGGGCTCGGGACAAAGGTACACCTTCTTCTTAACTTCCTTAGTTGATTTCTGCCTTAGCTTCCAGGGGAGGTTGTGCCCTCTTCTGTGGAGTTGAAGATTTTGTTCCCTCTGAAACCCTTTATTACAAACATCACATATGAATCGGTTTGTGGCCAATAGGGTTTTGGGTGAAAGTGCAATTACTTCTGCATCTGGATCTGTAGGCAACGAAAACAACAAATAGGATGAGTCCCATAACAAAGATTATCAATCTTATCTCCCCATAAAAGAAAGCCACCTTTTGTTTTTGTAGTTGAATTAACAAAGGAAACCAACAATCATGAGCACTTAAAAAATAATAATAATTTTGCGATGTGCCATTGATGAATATAGATACTTGCTTGGTGTTCCAGGAAGATTTCTCCTCTTTTTCTGAGGTGTGCTAGTACTTGTAGATGATGATGCTAATTGTTTGAGTTGGTTCTCTGAAGAGACTGCATAATTCTCATCCTCTTCTCTGATTCCAAATGCCACCTTCCGAGAAGGACCAGTTGCCATCATCTTCTTCTTCGATCTTCTCACTACCTCAGTCTCTAATAAAGGAATTCTAGACAATAGATATCAATAACGTGCAACCATCCCAATTGGCACAAAGGAATCTATCTTTTCTTTAGGGATGAAAAAGTCGCAAGGAATTGCAGTAGTGATTGATGAGAATCTCTTTCTCACACTATTTCACCTCAAAATTATTGAAACACTAGCGAGAAACTCTTACTGTTTGCCCTCTCAGAAATAGAAAAAGAAACGAAAGAAAGGTTGGGAAACAAGTGGAAAGAATATGTGAGTTTGTTGTCATGCAGGGAGAGGGATTGAAGGACAGATCTATCTTTTGATTATCACTGCTATTCTCCTGGTTCCTCCTTCCCTTTTCCAAGAGTAAATTTTCGGTTATTGCTCACCAAACCTGCTGTACTCCGAGTTTTACAGCTTTCTACATTTAACTTCAACTATCCAAACTCGATAAAGATACAAAATAAATATTAACTGAGAGATGTCACCCTTCAGGCTACCCTCACGAAGCCTCCTCTGTCGTTATCTGGTCCATGGATTGGGCCCACCGAACTCTCTCTCTCTCTCTCTCTCTCTCTCTCTCTCTCTCTCTCTCTCTCTCTCTCTCTCTCTCTCCTCTGCCGTCTTGTACACGCGCATATAGAAATATGAATGCAACACACACATACATGCATGCATGTACGTATGTATTGATTTAAGTATGATTCGAGGGAAGGAAATTAAATGAAAGGCAATCTCTAACATCGACCTGGTATCCTTTTAAAGTAATTTTACAAGCTGTGCTGTTGTAAGTTTCTTTGGCTGAAGCAACCCAGATTTTCACACAGCGACAATGGCGATGGATGTACGTTTTTGTTAATTTTTCCCTCACACATAACAAAAGCTCTGCTATTCTGTGCTTAGCTCTTGCATAACTGGAAACGAATCGGGAATTTATACAATCTTCGTGCTCGAATAAATGTGGAGAGAAGATGCATAACTGGAAACTGAAAAGGAATATATACAATGTTCATGCGATCTCCCATGCATAAAGTTCGACCGATCTCTTTTAAGCTAACTCGACGTGTATGGTCGTCCATCTAAATACAGAAGGAAGATGAAAAATGCCGAGGGGAGATGAAACCATTTGACCGGTCCAGGATCTCATTTTGGCAACGTGTAAAAAAGGTTGAATCTTGGTGTGTATCACATTATATACATCAAAACTTTAGCCATCCATCTAAATACAGAGAGAAGATGAAAGCATCTGAACAATCCACGTGCGATCTGATTTGGGATGTCTGCTAGACTGGTACCGTCTTAATTACTAGGGTCCTTGATTTCTCAAAATAATTCTCCGGTGTCCTTTTAATGGCAGAAACTAATCTTACTGATGTTTCTATACAACAATATAATTTCCAATGAACACACGTATTTCACATCTTTGTCACAAAGAGAGAGAGAGAGAGAGGGGGGGGGTTTAAGATCGGAACCAGTGAATTGTTATATATATATATATATATATATACGTATATATATGAACGTCAACTCAGTTTTGATTCTTATGAGGGAACCATATAACGTCATATTTGCTGCTTCAAATATGTTCAGTTCACTGAGTTTGTCATATCATAACTCACGGCCGCATAACCAAAATCATCCTGCTAATTGCGGCAGTTGATTGTTATGAAAGGATGAGTTGAGTCTCATGTATGTTTGTGAAAATAGGAAAGGGAAAGAAGTAGCCTTGGACCCATAAAAATGCCTGCCGAAAAAGAAGCATTTGCAAAACAGGCTATGTCGTCCACGGTTGGAACTCACACTCTTAATCTCAACGTGCTCATAAGATGAGAATATGTTGATTTTGAATGAGACGTTAAGGAAAAAGCTTCTGTAAAATGTACAGTAATCTAACAGCAATTACAGAGTGATCCTACATAATCTGGGCTATAAAGCTCATGGCGGTTTATCTTACTAAGGTACGTATACATAGATATCGAATTACTGCCGGAACTTTAATGTACGTATTGTTGCAAAACGTTTGAGTTTATAAGCAACCGAACGAAAGGGAGTCGTAAAAGGAAGAGGTTTGATAAAATTGTAGTCAAACGGCAAGCTGGTGCTTGAACGAGAGATCACGAATCAAAATTCTCCTTTGGCACTGGGGTCAAGAACATCTTTTGCAAATTTGTCTCAAAATCTATGTGAATAATGCCCAAGAAATGATGTATATTGCCCAAGTTCTGTAAGGGAATTTTATGTCTAAAAAATATAATAATTAGAGAACTGGGTAATCTTACAACTTATCAAAATATCATCAATACATCATTTCCCTTAAAGAGAATAAATGGAGATGGATTAGTTTCCGATGCATTGAAACCCAACTGCAGTAAAGCAGAAAGGTCTGAAACCCAGAATGGTACCCGTTGGAAGGCCTTATTAAAGGAATACTCATGATCTTATTGGCGATTATCTACCTAATTCACATGATTGACCATGTAAAATACGTACACAAAACCCAGAAACTGTCACGCTCTCGGCGATGGACTCAACAAAACCCAAAACCTATAGAAGTTGTGACGAGGCTTTCACCGACGGGGCTTGCAGTTGGGAGCTTCAAGATGCTTAATTTATTTGCTAACTTATTGCAATGCTTAAAATGGTAATGTCCATTTGTATCATGGAACTTAAGGTGTCGGCGTCATGGATTAGTTGAAGATGTAACAGGTAGGTCTACTATCAGATCGGTTTTAGAAGATGCATGAGATGAGGTTGGTCCATTATGACCCGAGACCAGTATGGACTGGGATGGTTCAATATAGAATACTTCCTAATGAGCCACGTATAAGACAGGTACTTGTAAAATAGCGTATTCAGATTTCTTAGATTGTAAAGTGGATATGAGTACTAAAATCTGCTAGAAGATTATGTTATATGAATTTTAATGAAAAATCACTGTTTTAACAAATTTTGGAATTAGGCTTTTCGTTGCACAAAATTTTCAAGAACAATAACTGCGATATGATTGATCTATGCGTCCAAGCAGAAAGTAGATGGCCTACAATTTATATTAGTTTCATGCCAGTAAAACTAGACCCAATATCCACTATATGTGTATGCTTCTTTCCCGAAGACTCATTTTCTTCATGTGTTCGTGGGTATGGAGTCCTGTGCTGTATACCACATTCGTTAAGAAACAAATCCAAAACCCTAAATTTGGTTCCACCACTAGAGTGCAGCTATTTTAATTTTTGAATTAAAAGAAAATTGAATTTCTTGAAACTCCCTCTTCAGATTTCCTTTCTAATAAAATATATCCATGTAAAATTTGAAAGCCCATCAAGAAAATACTGAATAACACAGATACTCCTGGCATCCACAAAGAAGGAGAGCGATCATAAAAAAGAATAGGTGATTGGATCATGCAATTTATTTGAAAATCAAGAGCATGTTCCTCGCCCTTAATTTTGGCATGAACCACAAAAGCCGAAATTAGAAAGAGAGTATAATTAAAAGGAGAAGCATAACTATATTCAAATTTAAATTGAGAGACTCTTCTAAGGGCGGGATGCTTATTTGGCCATTGAGTCACGGGTGCATGCCCACCCAGGAAAGCTGATGCTTGCACCTTAACTTCATCAATTTTTATTTTATGTGACACGACTTCTGTTATCCCTGAGCCATCTGTTTCTCCATGTATAATAAGGTCCTTCAAAGAACAAAATGATGAACTTCAAATTTTACCTGATTATCTTCAGTAAATTTACTCAAGACAGTCTTTTGGCCGCATGAAAAATATTTCTAAATTTTTTGCTATGTAAGCCTCTCATTAGAAGCGAGTGCTCAGACAACGGTAGAGTTCTTGGACTTGCATGTCGTGATTGAAATTAACACGGATGGGCATCCATTCGGAGGGAAGGTTGCATACAATGCTAACGATAATATCACCATCCCCAAACCATTTGCCATTAATCTTGCTTTGTTGATGAGTAAATCAACTTTCTCATTTTCTGAAAATAAACACGAACTGATTGGATCCACCCTTTTCTTAATAGTACGAAGCCTATCTTTCATCTTTATTTTCTTTGAATTAGACTAAGAGCATATTGATCTTTCATGATTTGTCCAACCTCATATGATGTGCGTTTGACTAACTAGCTACCCGAAGAGAGATGAAAAAGAAAAACCATCCTGTGGCAAACCTAGAAAATTTTCTTGGGTCATGCTCGAACCACTTCGAGTATGTAGAATTAACAAGATCATCTATCCCCCTTGTTTGACGGTAGTTGTAGGTGTCACTGTAATGGCATTTGCAAATGCGTTCAATTTGAACAAGTTAATCAATGATGTAACTTGTGCCTGCCACAATTTGTACTTGTCATCTAGTTTGATTGTTTTGGATGGCGTCGGCAACAAGAACAGGTTAGAATCAATTATCTCAAAGCTGTCAGCCACAGGATCTTTGCCTAACTAATTTGATCCTTATCAAAGGAAAACGAATCAATGTCGTCTACACAAAACTCGCACTAAACACTTTCATGAGAGGATGCTCTCCTTTATAGCAATATTACAGTAGATGCTAGAGTGGTCTGCTGTGATCATATTTATCTTGGCAAATCTGGCTATAAAGCTTGTGATGTTCATATTCCAGATTCCTATCGTCAACCGGTTTCCCTTGTTGTGAGATAAGTGCGTGCAGGAACATACCGCCATTAGCACAGAGAGTTGGGTTTGCTTTAACAAATTGTAACATCAATTGATCTGGTTGTTATGCAACATGCATTAATCTACAAGTTTGCAACTTACTGCTCTCTCTCTCGTTTGAGATTAACACAGAGAGTTTATCCAACGAGGGTAAGATCTTTAATATACGTTTAAGAGGAACGTTCTGTATAAAAGGTAAATAGAAGGGAACATATAAACACGAAGACATATACACATCAAACAGTACAGAATTTGCAGCATTTGAACTAGTTGTCTTACGCTCTTCAAGAAATAATATACGCAACGAAATGCTGATCAATACATATAAACCATTTCCCTGTACAGCATGAGATGCCCCTCGATTGAAATATAGATATTATCTGATCCTTGATGAATCCCAATGGTGTGTTGAACGTTTGAATGGTCACATGCATGCTGGCCGTAGACAAACCCGCATCTATGCCACACGTGAAAGAATATCTCTGAAAATGACAATCTTGTTCTTTTACCAAAATTCTTCATAAAAAACAATTATTATTTCGGCCGGTTTTGTAATTTTCGGGATAAGCAAGCTGGGGGAATAACCAGCCCCGTGTGATTCCATTATTATGTCTTAGTTTGCCCCTTTGCCCCATCAAATTCGGGTTCTCCACCATCACATTTGACAAATATCAATCATATTCCTTACTAACATATATCATACCTAACAAGACATTTTATCACTGCCATGTATCACCATATATAAAGCAATTACTTAACAAGATACGAGCATTCATTTTCTTCACAAAGAACTCGAGTCCGCGCAGTTTAGTAAAATGTTATTATTGCCTATATATGGCTTCTAATTTTCTTTTATTTTCCTGTGCATATAAATATATATAATATAGTTTCTGATAAGTTGGGTTTAGGCCGACCGATACCACATATGCGTGCCTCTGGTATCAAACTCATCACCATAGCTTGAATGTTTTCTTGAGTTGGAACCCGAGCGACCTCCTGTAGTTTCTTCCTTTAGGGAATAATTTGTTGTTTACTGACTTTAAGACATGTTATAACGTAATATATGATGTTATATGTTAATGAAATGTGTCAATTATATCTCTTGTATTATTTTATATCGTGTTACGACGGTAAAAGTAAACTTCGTTTCGGCTTTCTTTCACTTACGGGAGTGAGATGCATGTGGCTGTGAAATGACCAGCATGGCCAACAAATGATTGAGAATCGGGACGGAACGACGCGTGAGCCGCGTTTCTCTTTCTAAGTCCTCGTGGTGAAGTTCACGTGCGTGGTCCAAGCGCGTTCGAGACCTCGCTGGGTCCACCGTCACGGGTTCCGGTCTCTCCCCCTCCCCCTCCCCCTGCCACTGCCTTTTCCTTTTAACTGCGCCCACACACATACACGTAAAGCGCAAGCGCGTCCAAACACACACACTCGCACACAATTCTTTATTAGAATACATACCATGGTGAAACTTTGATTTAAATTGAAACTCAGTAATTATATGGTTTAAAGTAAAAGTAGAGAACGTAATACGAACTTTATCCTACGTCAAATGGACTCGGCTGCATGGATCCTTAGTGGTGGTTGCGCTTTGTCTTAATCATATTAGCTGTATTTAACTTAAAACAAATGTATATGGTTATATTTCGTGGTTTCTCTTCAACACGAAAAATTGATGTGTTGAACACAAAATAATGGACATATATAGCGAGGAGATTAAGTCATAAGTACATATAATTAATTGATTTGGGTAACTTTTAGGTGACATTTGAAGAAATAGATGAAGGAAATAAAACTCTGCATGCACGGCGTTAACCCACTTGGTAGCACTCTCGACTCCACCAGACACAGGGTGTGAGTTCGATTCTTGGGACATGCTTCTCTCCACTGTAACTGAAAGAAGAAGAAAATAAAACTCTTATGAAGCACACCGAACTTCTGCCACATTATATTTGTTAATCGAATTCAACACCAACATTATTTCACAGTCTAAGTCGGGCTGGCTAAATGAGTTCTTATTTGTTAGTTCTATTCAACACCCACTCTTTTTCTTATTTGTTAATCGATTGCAACTTAATTTTCTGATTAAACCAAAATCCTGATGCTTCTAATTGAATAACCAGATTGTACTTCATATGGTATGTCAACAAGCCAGATGAACTGATGAACCTGAGCCGTCAGCTTGCACGAGAGTTGCCATTGCTCTTCCCGGACAAGCCAAACCTAGAACCTCATCTAACTAAGTAGCTCTAGAAGTGGACTTGTTTTCATAGCAAAATTGGGTGAGATGAGGACGCACCCACACAGTAGGTTGCCCTATAAGGACATGACTTGTGACCAAATCTTCTTCTCTTTTTCTAGAGAATGAAATCGACAAGTAGCCCGCCCTAATGTGTTTCTATTTTATAAGCTATGACTTTGGAGTCATTAGGTCCCACAACCATATTCTCATATATTAAAATAGAAAATAACATCATAAATATATATAATCGAACAGAGACAGACATCCAAATCCAAGGACGCATCAAATATTCTTGTCTTTTTTTGGTCTTCACGTAGTTCATGTCGACAGCATTATCAAATCTCTGTATTTTAATTTATAAAAAATGTTTTTTTTCATCCGAAGACGTACTTGTTCACATGAAACCAAGCGTCAACTTTATTTCTTTAGTGGCATCACGATGAAATTTACAATTCTCCACGCAAAACACAGTGCGTCTCTCTCTCTCTCTCTCTCTCTCTATATATATATATATATATATATATATATATATATATATATATATATATATATATATATATATATATATATATATATATATATATGCGTTTGTATGTGTATGTATATATAGGGCCGTAAAATACTAGGAAAAAGAAATTGTAGGACGAACCCTAAAGAATATATAGGGCCGTAGGCACTCTTATTAGAACGCCGGGGACAGCCAGACAGGCCAAATTGATCTGTAGGTTTTTTGGTTCCTAAAGCCTTAATCATAGAATGAAGCAGTAATCTATGGGCAGAGGAAAGGATATCAGGCTTCTTAACTAAATGCCGTCGTCATTGGGCGAATCCTAATGTTGTGAAAAGGAGCAGAGTCACTTGAACACCATGGGAGTAGCAGTAGATTCGGTGGTGGTTTTATGAGTTGATGGTGCAACCATCGGTAGCGGTTTAAATCAAACCTCTTAATTGTTAGATGCAAATATCGAAAGTTACATATAGATAATACATGCCTATACAAAGAGAGTCTAATTATTACTCTTGGAGGAAATGTGATTTTGTGACACAGAACTTCTGTGTCAATCCTCTTCGAGAACATGTTGAATTGTCCTGCCGTCCCACAGTTCAAGACATTCATTGCTTCTCGCCGGGAACGGCCGCCGCTGTTGCAGAGCAGAAGCGGCGGACATCTCCTTTGGACGTCAAATTACATCTTCTCTTGCGTCAGTAAAGAAAAACTTTTCTTTTTCTAGTAAAGAACAGAATCTTTGAGTAGTTGAAATCCGCTAAGTGGAGGGAGTGTTTCATAGCAATTGAGAGAATGCCTTCAAGCGAAAGAATCTGCGTCATCATCTAGATTTAGCCAAACACGGTAAATAACATTTCTTTTACGTCAATCAACAGACTGGAAGAAGGATATTGACGATCTAATTATTAACGAGTTGTTGATTCAGTTTCTAATTTGTGGGAAGTATGAGCCAAAGCTTAATTATTCACTTGAGTCGAATTCCAAAATTTTGGATCTTTAAGAAAAATAGAACCCGATCAAAGTCAGGATTTTCGTTTCTACTTTTGCATGCATCCAGATATGAAGTCCGAAACAGTGCATAATCTGAAGGTCTTACGTATTAAAATGTTTCGCATGTATTGAGTGACGAGATCCACATTCAGAATGCCGCTCTTTTCCATGTAAATATGAATGCAGTTTGTAATATCCAGTTTGATCAGGTACATTCATGCCAACAGTCATTCATATACACTAAGCAAACAAGATATTTAAATATGGGGTGCTCTTAGGCTGTCATGGAAATCATTGTGACAATGTTATAAATGAAATGGTCCTTGCGAAATTAACCACGCAGAATAAAATGAACGTTACATTCAGAAATAACCAGTTCCAATATTTCATCATCGGTTAATTTAGGGGTGTTCATGAGAACCGATCCGAAGTGCGTCTTGCTCGTTTTAATGTTTGCTTTGTCATTTGGTGAGGTTTGTCTGAGAAGGTTTCAAATCAAACCCCCCCATACACGCACGCACACACACACTTATATGTGCATATGTATGTATGTGTATACGTATATATGTATGTATGTATGCATATGTATATGTATATATCACTTATAGAAAGCTGGATGTGGGACGGTTGTAGTTCCAGTATAATACAGTTTATGTTTTTCCATCTCCGACCAATTCCATATGGTTGCACACAAGCTCCATATATATATATATATATATATATATATATATATATATATATATATATATGCGGGATTCTACTAGTGTGTATATATGCATATGAGGTTACTTGGTCGCTGGCTGTATCGAACTTCTGACCTACAAGTAAAGAAATAACTTTTTGGAAGCCGGGAACGATATTTTGTAACTAGTACTGTTCGAAAGTAGCATAACTAGTAAAATTTTGCACACTATTGTTTTTGAGTTGTTCTTTTTGCATGTGAGCTTCCAAGGGGAAAGGCTATCTACAAGCTGTGCCAATCCATCAACTGGATCGATTGTGTCTCCGCTGGCTCTTGACTAATTAAGGTTTTAAAACAAAATTAACCAACTGCTTGAGAAGTTGGTTGTGGACTTTGTATTATGACCGCTTGTCAAACTATTCATGTCAAGCAAGACTAATTATTCAAGCAACCATATAATTAGGGTAATAAATAGATTCTCTTTGTATAAACATCTATTATCTATATATATGCAGCTTTCGGTATTTGCATCTAAAAGTTAAAGAGGTTTAACTTTATATATATATATATACTCTAAGAGGACCATAGCGTTCAACCTTTAATAAATACCTACTCATGCATTTCCTTTATTTTGATGGGATATAAGTGTTATTTAAAAAGTTATAAAGATATTAAAATATATAAATATCAATCTTATTGTACTTATGCTCTTAAAAAGCAAACAGAATGCCTGAGTATATTGTGGACAGAATTTCTCTCTCTCTCTCTCTCTCTCTCTCTATATATATATATATATATATATATATATATATATATATATATATATATATATATATATATATATATATATATATATATATACACTCTAAAAGTTAAGAGGTTTGACTTCATATATATATACTCTAAGAAAACCATAGCGTTCAACGTTTAATAAATACATATGCATTTTCTTTGCTTTGAAGGGATATAAGTGTTATTTAAAAAGATGTTAAAATATGTAAATACCAATCTTATTGTACTCATGTTCTTAAAAAGCAAATACAATGGCCGAGTATACGGTGTTAGAGGTATTGTGGATAGAATTTCTCTCTCTCTCTCTCTCTCTCTATATATATATATATATATATATACACACTTTATTAAGGTGGTAGCACTGGAGCAGTATGCACTTGCTACTTCAGTAGAGTCATTTTTGAAGTGTGAATGCAAGAAAATGTGATGATCTATACCATAATTGTGAGCATACTTTTTGTGAGCAGTATGTATTTGCCATGTTTAGAATTGAACTAAGCCTAAGAGATGGTGTGGTTTGGTTCCCCCAAATTGAGAACTGATTAGATTGGTATGGTGTATAAAAGGTGACCCTAGAACCAAACGAAACCCAACAAGCATGAAACTCGTTATTATCGCCAGCTAACATTATGTGGTCTTTTGTAAGTATAATTACAAGTGAACTACGACCTCACATGGAATCACAAATTCACAACTAAACAAGCAATTATGGTTAAAGGTGGCAATGTATATATTGGCGTTCCCCCATTATAACAAATAGTTTCCGTATTGATCGATTCTGTAGATTACTGAAACCATAGGATGGTTAACCTTTCGTAACTTGCTTTATCAACTGGTCATGCTCAGAGTTAAAGAACAATAAGTGTGTTGGCAGAAGGACATTTGTGCAAAGAGTTCCTTATGGCTCACCCTTAAACCGTAGATTGATCAAAGGATCCTCTATTGAAATGTTTAATCAATTCTGGGGAAGTTGTCCTGGGTTCAAAAATAGCCCACGGTTTATACTGTGAACTAAAGTGATAGTCCATAATTATATGTATGAGTCTTTTTTCTTTTAATTATACATAATTTCGGTCATGAGACAGACACTTCGCACACCTAATGTAGATCGATCTGAGGATGGTTCTCCTTTCAACTCGATCCTAGGCAATTCGATCGGTTACTTTCAAATTACCAACGGTGCTGCAGTTAAAGCCTTCTCTTTGGTCGTATTAATAAAGTTTAAAGTCCTTTTTTAACAAAAAAGATTAATATCCTTTTAAAATTATTATTATATTCCTATGTACTGCCATTATTAGTATATTTCCAATATAGCTACTTTTTTTCCAAAGAGTTTTTGGCAATTGACGGTGATTGTATGCCAGTTGAATCCTACAAATACACAGTTTCTTTATGTCAATTTAAAATAAACAACGCATTTTTCAACAATAAACTAGTACTATATATTCTTAAGGTAATAATGAATACATCCAAACCGCCCGAATTTAAAATGGACCCGCTTTAGTTGGTGTCGTATATTGTTTACCTGTCATTTTTGACCGGACCCCAATTAATTATTCTTTTATTAACCTCTATCTCCACGTTTTCGTATTAGAACATGCAGACACGTCACAATGACACACCTGTATGACACGAGATACATTTATGTACTCTCTTTATATGACTTGACAGCTAGCGAACACGACACGAGGGCCAGTTGAAGTGCATATAATTACTTAAAAGTAGACGAGGGTCCCATAATTTCTCCACTTGTGGTAGACCTACGGTTGGATGAATAAGACGTTTGGGGAATTAATAAATACCAAAATGTCACTAAATTCCATAAGGGGGTCCATTTCCTGATATCTTAATTTCCTAGGTACTCCCGAATTTAGAATATCGTCTCTTCAACTGCTTTATTTCCGTCAAAGATCGCCGTCCATGCAGAACACATTAAGTGTGGGAAAAAGGCTCAATTTTGGTGTTGGTTTATGGATCGCCGCCCACGGTCACCATAGACCAAGGGCCCATCAGCCATGTATGACATGGTCCTCCACTTTTAGGACTTCTTAGAGTAAGTCATTAGAGTAAATGTTGTAAAAATGATATTGTATCGAATGATACGATTTTATTACGCATCATACAATAATACAATATGATACAAGCACACGTATCGTAAAAAGCGATTTATCTTATCATATTGTATGATACGTGGTGTATCGTGTTTATCGTACAAGTCAATATTGATTTTTTAGGTATAAAATCCGAGAATCCAAAGTTTCAAAAATCATTTATGCTTCTTCTCAAACCCTTTTTCATGCCATTTCCTTACTCCCAAATGCTTTTCTAATCCTTGTCATTGTTGATTTCATGGTTTATTTACAAGATTCTCAAGTTTTTCACACAATCTAACTTTCCATCTCTAAAGCTTTTGTCAAATTCATGGTATACGCCTTTCCTTTTACATTCTACTTGATTTTTCACTTGAAAATTTTAGAGATTTTACACATTTCATGATTCTTGACATCTAAAAAGCCTTTTCTTCTTTTTCATTGTTCCTTCCCATTTTAATAGCTTTCGATCAGGTCGATTTGACATACAAATATTACACCCCGTTGTACGAAGCCAATAGGTTTGTAAACAACTCATGTTTTGCAATGTAGTAAAGCATAGTAATATTTCTCATATAAAACACCACCTTATAGGAACCAGGAAGGATGCTAGTGCCTATCCTTGAGTTCTCGAAGAAGTGAAGTATGAGATTGACCATGTATTAGAGGCTTTTAAGGAGAGAAAGAGATTAAGGGTGAGAGAGGGTCGAAATAAGTGGTTGAGATATGTATCAACCATTTGAAGATGTTTTTTAAGGGATGTATAGTGATGAATTTCATTTTACAACTGAGATGAAAGAAGAGATGGCTAAAGATAGAGGAGAAGGTGAGAAAAGAAAAAGAGTGTACATTCTAGTGGTAGTAGTAGTTAAGTTCGCTCTTGTTCCACTACAAGAGCTTCTACTCGCTTTATGCCTACGAGGAGTACTAGAGGAGGAGTCACAACGAGAAGTAGTGGGATACCTTTATTTTTTTCTCACGTATGATTGTTGGATTTCAATCTGACATTAGATCAATTATGAGTTCAAATTTGGTAACGAAGAAAGTATATTTGAAGTATAGAATTTTTTTATGAAAATCATCTCCCTTTCAATATTACAAATTGATTTTCTTTTGAAAGTATAACGGATGTTATTATTAGTGTGAGATCGGGTTATAGAGTACCTACTTATCATGCTTTGAGGAGTATGTTAATGGAGAAATGGGTTGATATTGTTAATACATGGAGTTGTGAATTTAGAGTATCATGGAAGGATACGAGATGTTTTATTATGGTTGATGGTTGGATAAATGATTAACATAGGTCTTTGGTGAACTTTTTGGTTTATTGTCATAAGGAAACATTGTTTTTGAAATCATACAACTTATCCTATATTGATAAAACTGGAGATAATTTATTTCTTATTTTTGAGAAAGTTGATGAGGATGTACGTGTTTCGAATGTTGTTCAATTAACTACTGATAATGCTGCAAATTTTAGAGTAAATGGTACGATGCTTGAGGCAAACCATCTATCTCTAGTATGGACTCTTTGTGTTGTATATTGTATGGACTTAATTCTTAAAGATTTAAGTGCAATGTATGAAATGAGAGAAACTATAGATGCACGTAGAAATGTTACAAAGTTATTTATAATCATTCTCTTGTATTGTATTTGATGTGAATCCATACAAGTGGAAAGGAATTGATTATGCCTTTATTGACAAGATTTGTTATGATTGTCATTACTATGTAAAGTATTGTCATAAAGAAAAATATATTGAAAAAAAATGTTTGCATATGATGAATGTAGATATATTAGTTGTTACAGAAAGAGGGAGAACATTGTTACGGTAGATGTTTTCAATGATGATTTTTGAGAAATTTACAGTAAAATTTAGGATAATTATACCTTTAGTTAGGATAATGAGGATGATAGATAATAAAGATAGGCATGTTATGCCTTATATATATAATACTATGGATAAGGCCAAATTACAAATAGAAGCAAACTTTGATCATAAGAAGTTCCTTCTAAAAATGGTTTAGAAGATAACTCATGCATGCTGCAACTGTCAAATGCATCATGATTTGCATGTTGTTCCATATTTTCTTAACTCTTGTATTAAATTTTCTCCCAACTTTATAGATGATGAAAAAGTAAAAAAGAGTATATTTAATGCAATTAACCTTGTATAAGATTCATCTACTCATTGCAATATCCATTTAGAGTTAAGGAAGTAGATAAAGAGTGTTGGAGATTTTAAAAGGCTAATTTCAATCCAACTTTTTGCCCGAATAAAGGAGGAGGGTTGCGTTAGGCTTCCGACGGCCAACGTAAAACTTTGTCGGACTTATTTACTAAGAATTCTACAAATTATGATAGGGCTTTGTGGAAACAAAGAATCCATGTAGCCGACCCCATCTAGTATGGTAAAAGGCTTAGTTGTTGTAATTGCAATCCAACTTTGCTCTCAAATGTGATTAGGTATTATATGTTTTATTAATATTTATTTAAGTTATCAATTGATTTACTTTGAGTGTTTCTTATTAATTATTATCGTATTTTATTTTAGACAAATGGTGCACTCGCTTTGGCATAAATGTACCAAAATTGTCAAAGTTTGTTCAACATATAATGAGCCAAACATGCCGTTCAAGTAGGTGTGAGAGAAATTAGAGTTTTTTCAAATGTATTCATATGAAAAAGACAAACTGCGTGATTTGGTAATACATTGCATATAACATGACGTTAAGAGAAATGTAACAATTTAAAAATATGCATTGTTGCTACTTAGTTCTTTCTTATTAATAATGAATGATTGATGATTATATTGCATTTGATATTCTTGATAATTTCTTTCTTTACAAATAATGCAAAGAGATGGAAGAAGAGCAAAGAAGGTGTTATATGACCCAAAGAGCTACAAAAATATTTATATTATTGATGATTGAGTCGAAGAGGAGGAGTTACCATCAATTTAGAGGATTAAAACTAGAGGCCAATACAAGCCAAAGCACAACTTGGAGTCAGAGATGATGATGAAGATGAAGATGAAGTTGTTGGATGGGTGAATTCAATTTTGAAAGAGGAGGGAGAAAATGATGATGATGATAGTGATCCAGACTATTGATTACAATGCTTTTGTTGATTATGATTCATGTTGTGGATGATTGTTGTAAATATAATTATAACGTTATAATGTTATAGTATGGCTGATTGTAACTTTGTTGTTTATTAATTAAAGGTATTCAATATTCATGTTATGGTATGAATGATTATTTATTGTGAGATATTATTTAACTTTGTTATGCTTAAAGTATTCTCTTGTGACAATCTCTCTCAATATTCTTATAGAGTCATAGTTCATAATTTAATTAGGAATTATCTAATTTAAATTAAGTTTTTGGATTCAATTTTGTTTAATGTTAGTTGTGTTATATATGTTTTGTTCATTAATTTCAATTCTTTTATTTTAGATTTATTAATTTTTTTAGTTTTTTATCAAAAAATTAAAAAACTATATTGTTAGAATACCATGCAGTTATCCTGTATTCGTGTCGAGTGTAATACAAGCAACGATATGCTTTTTATAACATCGGTTCGAGCAGACCCATCATTGTTTTATCAAAGCGAAATTTACGTAGAAATCTCATTGTCAACAAGCCAAGCTGGCTAGATTCTCATGACGGCTAAATATGAGGTAACTCAACAAAGCTAAATGATTTGTGAGAATGAACAAGTGTGAGCTCATCTCTCTCTCTCACACACACACAAACAACAAGAGAAAGATAGTGGACCAGGGTATTGTCTACTCTAAGCAGGCACGACATCATTGGTACTTTGAAATTTATGAGAAGAATCAAGTTTTAAGGCTAACAAGCAAGCTCGTCTTTGATTCATATTGATCATGGCTTGTCTTTGATCATGCTCGGTTCAGTTCAAATGAGCAAACAAGTAAAAGCAGGAAGAGCATTCGCAGTTGTCACATGAGCCCAAACAGCATTTGTTCTGATCATCCAATCCTATGTATAACAGTAGAATACGCAAAGTCATGGTTTTCTTTTATTAGTCCCCAGTTTTATACTAACTTCACACTTAACCAAGGATCCAGCTTATAACCGGGACCTGAAAAAAATTGGAACTATTTTCGTGTATGACTCATTTTGGTTTTATGGTTGATGCTTTTATTAGGACCTGGAAATGGATTTATGTATTGATGAAAGGCCTCTCCTGAATAGGATCGAAGATGCTGTCAACTGTAGTAAAAATCCAACGGCAGAACAGATCACTTTCATGTAAAGAAGGGAAAAGGAAGAAGATAAACGCCAGCGAAGCATATTCATCATGCGTTGGCTGAAACAGACACGGCTGTCTTCTTCTCAAACGCTCCTTTCTTTACGTCAGATTCCACCTGGTGGGGTCCGTTAATGGGCCATGAACCCTTGACTGTGTAAGATGGTCAGTTTTTTCCTTTTACACCCAAGAATGAGCGATTTCTTCACTGAAGAATCAGC
Source organism: Brasenia schreberi (assembly GCA_036023115.1). Lineage (NCBI taxonomy): Eukaryota > Viridiplantae > Streptophyta > Magnoliopsida > Nymphaeales > Cabombaceae > Brasenia > Brasenia schreberi. The sequence goes on from JAYKKT010000069.1 coordinate 17,835,196, forward strand.
CATTTATACCTCTGCTATTTCTTTGTTCAGGATCCATCTTACTAACTTAGCTCGAACGAAGATTCGTTCCACCGAAAATGCATGGGAATTGTCTGACTTATGAATTTATAGTCACTGAATCGTCTCGATCATTATATGTCAAATTCATTTGAGCAGATCAAAGTAACGTTATGTGCGTTCTCCTTTATGTTATGAGTATGGAATTGTTCGAACGTATATGAATAAAAGCTTGTATATATTCTTGTTATGTTATGTGAAGCGGTAATTGGAATGTATATAAACAGGTATATGGATGGATATTCGTGTCCTTGCATTCCATTTAGGATGGTACAAGAAACATATTTAAGAGGAAAATCGTCTGAATTGAATTATGGATGGATGTGTGGTCATGCAATTATAAATTCCATGTCATCATATTATTAGTTTGTTTCACGCCAGAGCAGACAAAAGATTATGTACAACACGGGTAGAGGTCACTCTAATGTATGTAAGTAGATTTACAGATGGATCCCGATGTCATTATATATATTGTATCTAGGATTAGGAGAAAGAATGTTTTGGGACATGCCCTTTACATATATATTTCTTGTGATTCGGCTACCATGCATATTCATTTGCTTTGAGCGTTTAATGAATCGAGAATTAGGTCTGACTGTAAATTATATGTGTAATTCATCCAATCTTATAACAGGACACTGTTGGGGTTGATCAGCTCCGTAGAAGTGGTCATACCCGAGTTTTCATCTATCAGGGTCTTCCTAACCAAGTGTTATATATTTATATTTATCTTATAAGTATATTGTTTATATAATCCTAGTATTTAGAGATATCTCTATGATGATCTTTTCTTGAATTGCTATGATTTTATCAGAGTTATTTCGTTTGACATCGAACGTGCTCATACATATTCCTGTTATATGTGAATATATGTATAGTTCATATTGTTGATAAAAGTAAGCAACCGAGATTTGCTGGGTAGATGGCCCTTAACAAGAAAAATGACATGCGAGTTGGGTTTTTTTTCTGTTTCAAAACCCTAAATTCTATGAGGCCAAAACGTATGAACTTGTCAACGTTAGCTTGTAGAGGGTGTCGGGTCCGAATTCATATTCATATCTGAATAGCAGAACCTGGCACACTAAATGCGATCCAGTTACCAGTCAAATTTTTATTCAGTTTACTACTTTCATCTGCATGAATCCAACTCCAACGGATAAACTGAACCCTGCTATCAGACTGCTTATGAATCACGCTGAGTAGCTAAACCAATGTTCCAATTTAATTCTCTACCTGCTTCTTTTATGTCCTGATCTCTCTCCCTCTTTCTCTCTCTCTCTCTCTCTCTATCTATATATATATATATATATCTGTGTGTGTGTCCTGTGTTTCAAACTGTGCTTTCCATGACACCTTCACATGCATGCGTGATGATACAGCTGCGTATAAAAGCTGCCGTATGAAGCAGCTACAGATCAGTGTGTAATCATATGGGGTACGAAATTATTCATGTTTCATTTTCTATAGTTTGAGCGTTGAGCAGTGTGCCTTTCGTTGATTTATCTTTTAGGACTAAAGTGACCATCAAACGCCAAATTCGAAGACCCGATTGAAAAGCTACAAAAAGAGTGAAGAGAAGGCTATTAATAAAGTGTAATTTTGTTGCCCTCTGCAAAGTCAAAATATATAACACGAAGAACATGTCCGTGTAAGGTCAAGCGTCTAGCTTAACAGCTTAGTTATGATGTCGAAAAGAAAAACAGGACCTTTCTTTCGCATTTTCCTGTATTTGCAATTTTTTTGGAGGCACCCGTTTGGACCTCCCCCTGATTCATCCTAGAAACAGGGCATTAGTCTTTAAATATGTCTAAAACATGAACCCTATGTCTTTCAATATGAACTGAGGCTTCTTATCTTCTATCCCGCACTTCGTCATGGAAGCTCCATGTTGCAATGCCCAAATCGCCTGGTTAGTTCTACATAACCTGACCGAGTTTTACTTTTACTGTAAACTACATCATACCATCCAGCTCCTTATGCAGTCCAGGAACCACATATTGAAAGATGAAGCCCCTGCCCGCGAACTTCTAATTTCCTCGCATCAGATTGTTAGGAAAGGAATCACAAAAAGGTCCAAACTTCAGGACGAATTAATGGAGTTCAACTCTGCCAGGTCGGTCGAGTACACTTTCAGGATTTATCACTATACAATGGACTTCACCTGTGAGGGATTGATCAGTTATATACTTGATGTCATCTATGGTTTTATCTGAATAATTTAGTCTATCCTTTATAACACCCAAATCTATTAATTCTTTCTTGGGCTCATCATTTGACAAAGGAAACCGTAGTTTCGATCCCTCGGATTGCTTTTCATCCTTGATTGTTATCTTGGGCCAAGGCAGATCCCTAACACATAATTAATCTCAATGCGTTGTCCAGCTGCGATGTTTCTCCCTTTCTTTCTCTCTCTCTACATATATATGTACGTATGCGTGTCCCTATGTATTCTTATACATACACATAAATAAATGATATACTTGAATTTGCTCATTGCGGCTACTATTGTACATTGAACAGTAAGCGCCATGGTTAACGATAAAAAAATTCAGATGGAGTTAGTGCCCCCAACTAAAGTGCATGCATGCAGTATGGGTTCATGATTCAACGATGGAAGCCTGCTGTTGTTTGGTTGCAGCTGAATGGTAAGAGAACTGGAATTGACAGTTGTTGCAGAATTTTCTGTCAAAAAGAGCCCCGCACAATTGCAATTTCATCTTAGATGTGGTACCACAGGACCTGAAGAGTACTCCGAGGGAATTATTCATCCGTAGACTATTTTTTGGTTGGAACATATTAATGATAAATAGATGGGACGATGTGGAGAAAAGGAATCACTTTTCTACCATCATCATTATTATAGTATTTGAGAAAACTCTAATACGCACGATATCAAACTCAATGACAACTAGAATCCATGTAGCCAACCGCACAATTAGTGTGCACATCAATAGCTTTGGATTTGGTTTGAGTTTTTGTTGGATTGTTGCTGTGTTTGTAAGGTTGCTAACTATTTTTAAGTGTGCACCATGAACCCAAGAATACTTGAACTAGTAAAATCATTAAACACAATCACCGGTTCTTCTTTTTGGACGAAAAAGACTCAAGTTCTTAAGGCCAACAAGCAGGATCCTCTTATAAGACCAGTCGTGTTGGCGTGTCCGGTTTATCCAGGGACTCGTGTTGTGTATCATGACACAGACAAGAAGTAGACAAACAAGACCCAAGACTCGTATGTGTCCTAGATTTGATGTTTTGGGACCCCATTCTCATTGGATCCTTACAACTCAACCATGTCCTTGCGTACACTCAAATTAAAGATTCCTTGCTTTCTTCACACGCACCAATACCTACTGTCCGTTGAATATACATCTGTACAAAATAAATCACACGCACCAGGCACACAAAGCACAGTAACAGACCATTGATGTGCAGAAAAAAGTTTATTTTCATCATCTGTGCGAGTGCGTGTGCATGCATGCATATATACAGTGTGTCAGTCATTCAAATCCATCTAGATTAGCCATGGTTAATTTAGCTAGGTCACGAACAAAATTAATCTAGTCAAGCAGTTTTGGGTTCCTGTATACGAGCTTAGATCAAGTTAAAGAGCGTACAATTGCGGTAGATTTCTCACTATTTTACAAAGAATATCATTTTTCTAACTTAAATTAAAATCTAGTTTGTACAACACCGCATCCAGAATCAAGCTATATCATCAAATTTAGAACTGAAGCCTTATTCCTCACCGAGGTAAGAGAGATTTATACGTCAGTTTTGCATAATTTTCCGGTTACAATTGAAGTATAAAGGGACACGACAGGAAAACATGCTGAACTGCGCAGGCAAGATAAATCTAGCTATTGTTGGAATGACGAATTGTGGGATCATTCATTTATCAAGTTTGCAAGTGAGCGATCTACAAAAGGAAAGCACATTCAACTCATGCTCTAGTGAAGGTTATCTTCCCTTTGTTTAAAGTATCAAATTGCTGATAGATTTGACCCTAAACATTTTGAAAAATTAAAACATAAATCAAAGAAAATAAAGGTGGCATTGCTTTGGACATGGGACACTTTGGTACTCCTGTTGGGTCCTTTTACTCTTGTTTTTGTTTTCTACAAATTTTGGATGGATTATGGTTAAATGATTCAGTTTCGGGAACCCGTGAACTATGGGCCCAACTAGACTCGAACTCAGGACCACGGAATTCTGGATCCCAAGTCATTCGCGATGCACGTGTTGCCTACGTAAACGTTCATCTGAACCAACCGAAAATAACAAGAATGCCACACTGTTCTCTTTCTTAGGTATTGACACAAGTTGCTGGTAAATAGTTACCACCAGAATTCTTCACCGCATTATCAAAGTGATTTTCATATATTCCCTTTATGATCTCATCATCATATATTAAAAAATCTTCTGAATGCTATGTTTGGATATTCATATCATATGATATGGTAAACAGCTTTTCATTGCTTTCCACCATCGATAAAATATATATATAAAGCTAGTTTTTAGACAGGGATGGTAAACGAATTGAAGGGTAGTTGTTCATGACTTGCACATTAGCTAAAAGTCTTGCTCTTGTTCAGCATATTATCTAATTTGAGAGGACCGTAACATGAATCAAACATGAGGCCAATTAGACCAGCTGACATAAACCGCTCGATAAAGATAAAGTGTAGTTTTCACATATAATTTTCAATATAATATATAATTTAGTGATTAATTATGTCAAACTTTTATTTTTATACAACTTTCTCTTAGATAGGGTTTTGGCTTTCGATTACAATATAACCACCCAATTAGTTGCATTTATTACTGAACGAGTTAATTTGAGCCAAACCGAAACTGAAACTACATAAATATTTTGCTCGTATAGTTTAACAAGCCACCTCGTGTTCGGCTCCTTTATGTCGCAAACGAGCTCATCAGTAGTCGAAACAAGCTGAACAACGGGCAGCTGCCTATCAAGTCGTCGTCTAACAGTATAGTACATGTAAAATGAGCACATAAAAACTTTCTCTTATTACGTGCTTCCACCATACGTTACAAAGTACCAAACCGTTTGATGGTAAGATGCAAATATGAAATTGTAACGAATTTAATGCCTTTCCTTCTGTATCTGGGATGAGATAGGGAGAGACTAGAATTCTTCGAGTTTAGAATAAAGTTCTCGTGAATGCAATAGCCTTGCATGCGCCCAAGTGTGTGTCTTTCCCACACACACACACACACACAGAGAGAGAGAGAGAGAGAGAGAGAGAGAGAGAGAGAGAGAGAGAGAGCCAAGGTGTGCATAACGACAGAGGAGGCTGCGTGGGAGAAGCATCAACAGTGACACCCATTCCATTATTTTTCTGTGGTTGGAAAGGTGGAGCAAAATCGGGAAAACAGTATGCGTTCGAGAAAAAGCATGGAATAGAAAAGCATGGTGGCGATAAGCACTTGAAACCAATCCAGTAGATCAATCAGCAACAGCTTCAAAACAACAAGACAACCAGAAGAGCGAAAAAAATCAGGAAAAAAAAGTGGAAGATCAGACAGATATCTCTAGGTTTTTTTCCTTCCGAGCAAGCGCCAAACTCCTATCTGTTGGTTTGTTATTTGTTTATCACTCTCGACTCTTGTATAAAGTTTGTTTCTGAGTTCAAGCTTCAGGTGAAGATGGTATGAGTACAAGATACTCATCGAACAAGCGGCGGAATCTCATCAAAATTCTTTGGAACCTAAGAAATTATCATATTCATGCTGGGTAGCGTGAAGTCGGTCTGATCTCCATAGTTTGTGAATAGTTGCGAGAGGCAAGAGAGAGGAGCAAATAAGCAAGAGGATAACTACGAACCACAAGAGGAAAAAGATGGCTGCTGGTCCTCCTCCAAAGAGACCATTTGAAATCACAGAAGAAAACTTTACTGGTTCATCTCAAGCGAAGCAACAGCTCGCATCCTCCACTGCAACAACAAGCACCCCCACAAAAAAGAAGAGAAATCTCCCTCTGTCACCAAGCAAGTACCCCAAACCTGTCCATCTCCCTCCCTCTTTCGCTCTAATTACTACGATTTTCTAATTATTAATATTGTTAGACCTTTTGTTGGTTTTTCCTTGTGATCAGATTCAGATGTAGAAGTGGTTGCACTGTCACCGAAGACTCTAATGGCCACAAACAGATTCATATGTGAGGTTTGCAATAAAGGGTTTCCGAGAGAGCAGAATTTACAACTCCATAGGAGAGGCCACAATCTTCCATGGAAGCTAAAGCAGAAATCAAACAAGGAGATCAAGAAGAAGGTGTATCTTTGTCCCGAGCCCACATGCGTCCATCATGATCCTTCAAGAGCCCTCGGTGATCTCACAGGCATCAAGAAACACTTTAGTAGGAAACATGGTGAGAAAAAATGGAAGTGCGAAAAGTGCTCTAAGAAATATGCAGTTCAGTCTGATTGGAAAGCCCATTCAAAAACATGCGGTACAAGAGAGTATAGATGTGATTGTGGAACCCTTTTCTCCAGGTAATAGCAGACAACTAAACCATCCCATAACAATATCAAGAAACTAACATAGATTGAGTATGAGAATAATACCTAATGGTGATTTTTCAACTAATGTATGTGGGTTTAGTTTCTTAATTGTATTGTTGTTATGCATAGTTTCCGTGTTGGTTATTGAATTCCAGTTCTTGACAAGCGCGGTTTTGAACGCATTCTACATGCAACTAATTGTGATAACAGTGATGTTTTGTTTATGTTTTTGAATACCAAGTGCCAAGACGATAACTGCTCCTACCTCGTTATTTGGCAGAACAATTCATTTCTCCTTTCATCCCAATTTTTTATGATAAAGTTTGTTCAATATTCATCCTTGGGAAGAACGCCTTTCCCCTATCATGTACCATTCACGTGTTGCCTTGCGTTCGCAGATGCTTGTTGCTTTATGGATTGGCTGCATTTGAGCAGGTTTGGCCTTTTCAGGTTCCCATATTAGTGAAATTGTGAGATGGATGAGCGAACGAGACGGTAGTCTTTCTAACCAAATGAACATATCTCTCTCTCTCTCTCTCTCTCTCTCTCTCTCTCTCTCTCTCTCTCTCTCTCTCTCTCTCTCTCTCTCTCTCTCTCTCTCTCTCTCTCTCTCTCTCTCTCTCTCTCGCTAGAAATGTATCATGCTATCCTTCTTAAGTTTTATCCCCAAATCGTATATAGACTTGGCTGTAGCCTTTTACGGAGAAACAAGGAATTCAGGTAAGCTATGATAATGGAAGATGCAACTGAGCGTGACAGTTTGGCAAGAAAATTTGCATCCTTTTCCTTTCCTAATCGTGGGAGAGTACACTTCTTATTATTTTCGACGCGTTTTCTGATTCTCAATGTGGATTTAGTTTTGTTGCAGCTCGGAACTAATTCTTGGAATCAGAGAACTGGGTGTAAGTACTAAAATATGAATTTTCCTAGTCCTCATTGGTTTTAGATAATGGGCGCAAGGCAACTTAGTTTATTTGATACTGTGGTTTATACTTAATATCATGTTATTTCCACTTCCTGTCAGAAATGACGGCTTCAAAATGCAATAGACATTGCATGGGGACTTGAAAACCGTGTTACAGTATTAAATTTTATGGCTTCTTGAGAAAAGAGACTGGGAATTCTTGTTTCAATCTGACGTTTCTGAAGTTATTTAAATTTTCTTTTCTTTTTCTTTGTAGGCGTGACAGCTTCATCACACATAGGGCATTCTGTGATGCATTGGCTCAAGAGAGTGCAAAGCTTCCAAGTGGGCTAAACACAATGGGAAGGCAGTTGTATACTAACAACATGGGATTGGCTTTGTCTCAAATCGGATCACTAGCAGATCAAAACCAACCTGCTGCTGATATCCTGAGTCTTGGTGGAACAGCAGCATTACAATTCAACCCTCTTGTTTCCTCTTCCAACCTTTCTTTTCGGCAACCTCAACCGGGGCCACCATTCTGTTCTTCGGGGAATCAAGATTTCCATGAGGATTCTCAGAGTCGGCAAGGATTTCTTCAAAGCAAGCCTCCCACTTACCCTGGATTATTGCAGCTGCCCGACATGAGTATGAATAATAGCTCAGCTACAAAGGCATCAAGTAACGTATTCAATCTTAGTTTTCTCTCTTCAAACAGCAATAACAAGGATGATGGCAGGAGTAATAATCTTCTCGTTCAAGACCAATTCGACGTCAATATTATGAGTGACCATCACATGACTACTAGTGCTCCTTCTCTCTACAACTCCCAGCTACGAAGCGACTCGGTCCTCCCACAGATGTCAGCTACTGCATTGCTGCAAAAGGCTGCTCAGTTGGGTGCAACTACAAGCGGAAACCATGAGAGCCTATTTAGGAACTTCAATAGTTCCACGACAAAAAGCACAAGTCATGACGTTTCATCAATTGGAATTGGTCTGCCCTGGCAAGATCAAAGGCCATCATCATCATCACCCTCTTCATCCTGGCCTACAGCAACACAAGACCTTTCAAATAGCACAGCTCATTTGCCATCAACATTTCCTGTGAAGAACCTTCAGAGTTTCGATCAAATGAGAGCCAACTTCAGCAGTGGGCAGGATTCCAACTTCCAAGAAATCATGAATTCTCTAGTAAATGGCAGTCATGAGCCCATGTTTAGGGATGATGGTAGAGGGATCGATGCGTTTGCTGAATACAGTGGAAATGGCAGGATGAATTCGGAACTTAGGAGATCAAACGCCTCCAACATGTATTCGCCAGAGGGAAAGCTTCATCAGTATGCAGCTGGCAGTTCAGCTTCACATATTGGGGGCACCGATGAGCTTACAAGAGATTTTCTGGGTGTTGGTGGCATGAATAGAGGGTTTATAGGAGCTGAATATTCTCATAGAGATCATCAAAATCAGCAGCAAAGCAACTAAACATGAATTCGGGGCCAGTGGACTCGGAAGTTAAGTCGCTAGCTAGGTCATATAGTGAAAGGATGCGTCGAGAAAGGTAACGAGATTTTCTGAGTTGAAAAATGGAGGGCGAGGACTCCAAAATTAGTCAATAGAGGTAGACGAAAAAGGAAAAGAGCCATAGTTTGCTGAGAGCTGGAAATTTTTTGAAGGCATTAGAAGAATGAGTGTGTACTAGTTGTTAGATGCTGAAACAAATTATCATATACCTGTTGCTTATAATTAGCACTATGTTGTGGCGATGGTTTTTATGAAGTGGAATGCTCATGAAAGAGGTATCCTGTCGATCAAATTTGAGCTTCTCCTTTAATGTCAACTTCTTGCTTCTTCCTCATTGGTATTGTTTATCCTCTTGCTCTAGATTTTCTCTTTCAAGATTGCCTCTCTATGCATGTTCGCATCCGTCTCTGGGGATGTGTGAACTTTTCAGAGGCCAGTATATGCATACATGCACTTTACTTTGTGTTTCTAAGTCTGTCGCCGTGTGCTTGCATGTGCCCGATTGAGCTTGAATTTACATGTGCGTCCCTTCTTTCTTTCAGAACTATTTAAAGATTCAATGAGTGAGGATAAGATATCAAGTCTCGTGTATAAAACCACCGGAGGTTAAATTAAACCTCAATCACACATAGCGTGTCTAACTTGGGATTTTTAAGAGTGAGATCACTAATTAGGTCTCCATGAAGTGAGAATGTCAGAGATTTAGGATGGAGAATTTCTATAAGTTAAGAGATCTGCTCCCACGAGAGAGAGAGAGAGGCATGGGTACGGGAATGGCCAGAACGCGTCCTGCCATACGAGTCATACGATTCCTGCGTGACTACATGTACTGTGCTAATTCAATACCATATTTGCTTTCTGTTTCTTCCTTATATATATATATATATATATATATATATATATATATATATATATATATATATATATATATATATGAGAGAGAGAGATTTTGTTTTCTGTACGAGGAAAAGAGAATTTCGTTTACTTTTTTACTTAAAGGTGAAAAACACTTCCCCGTCTCTTTCATCCTTTTTTCTGCTGACAAGATGAAGATTCTCCTTTCAAACTCTTCTGGTTTGGATGAACGGGAAAAGAGCCTTTATCCCCTTTCTCTTTCTAACTTTCCTCGTGCACTAATTTTGTCATATCAAATTTAGAGGATGCTCACCTCAACCGCTAGTCTGCGAGACAGCTTGTAGCTACGTATTCCTCTTTGGACTATCTGGTGAGAACATCTAAATTCTAATGCATGCATTATAACTTTCATTATTAGCTTAAATAGCCATCTAGCTTACTAATGAAACAAAACGTCTTGTCAATGCAATATTCTTGTATCTGATCATTTTTACATATACTTGTCCCAAGGTCATGAGTTCGATATCTTGAGCAATCACCTGGCTTCTGCCCTCCCTCCCCCCCACCCCCTGTTGCAACATAAAAAAGAAAAATATCAAATCAAGTTTCTCCACACTAAGTGGGTTAATTACTTAAAATTTTTAATTGGACACTGTGATGGATCTTGACTCCGACAATATGATCGTATCTTATTATTTTCTTCAAAACACCTGAAACTTTCTTTCCCTTTTGAAGCTCTCTCCAGCTCCAATTAGCCTCCTCTCTAACTAAGTAATTAGGAAACATTAGCGGGTGGGTCCACAGGAAGGAAGGAGGGAGACGTCTCATCGAGGGGAGGGAGGAGCCCTTTGCCAAAAAGGGCGGTGGCCCTCGTACATCAGATCATACCGATCATATTCGGACGGCTAGGAATGGATGACGTGGGCTTTGATTAGCGTCAGCAAACTTTTGGGTGCAACCTAATCTTCGAAAGCAGCCGACAAGGGCCCAAAAATCAACAGTAAATTCCCTGTCACAATTTGCTAAATATAAGAATTCCATTCATTACCTAACCGTTAAAACAAAGGAGATGTTGTGCACTGACATCTTTGCGTCAGCAACGTAGCACTGAAGCAAGCTAAGTGTCACTGTTCATGTGGTTATATATTCAATAAATCCCCTCTCTCTCTCTCTCTCTCTCTCTCTCTATATATATATATATATATATATATATATATATATACACACACACACTAGGTAAAGTCCCTTTGATATCTCCGAAAACTTGTCGATCTAATATATATATATATATATATATATATATATATATATATATATATAGAGAGAGAGAGAGAGAGAGAGTACATTGTTGATTAAAACGAACCTTGACGTTCAAGGTCAAGAATTCGATACCGTAGACGTCATGCAAGCTGGCATGGCTCCCCATAACCAGCTTGCACATGAAGGGCGAGATAACGCAGTTCCTGAGAGAAAGTTATCCACTCTTGGGTGGAAAACAGTAAGAGACGGGATGGCTGTATCTCCCTATCATGGAGAGTTGTTGTTAGAGTGATTGGTACGTACTCCTTTTCTAGATTTACTCTGTAAGTGTAATTGGTTGTTACCATAATTTACCTCAACGAAACCCATCATCTTAGAGGAGCCATGCAGAACAACCTTGCGTGAATAATAGAAAATTACATCAATTTTTATTTCGAGTTGCCAATCAGTTCCATCGACCTCTTGAGCTCGATTTAAGTGGTGTCTCCAAATAATGCGAAATGTGTAACTGCCCACCACCTTGGTTTTGTGGGAAGACTAGTAGTCGAAAGGTAATGGCTCTCTGCCGCAACGGATGAAGTCAGCAGTGCCGCCGCTTTAAGATCAATAGCTTATGCCCTCCTTCAAAATTTGTTGATCTTTGTTCTTATCAATCGATCGGGGACTTATACATATATTCTCAATAAACTCGAAAAGAATACTAAGTATAAACTAGAAGTAAACAAAAGAAGAAGAAAAATAGACTTACACCTAGATGATGTCTTCGTATTGCCTGGAGAGGAACAATGAAGATTGGACTCGCATCCGTCTTGACCTCTGTAAAAATTAGTACTATATGGGCTATTGCCTCATATTTCCTTCAATAATAGTGCAGTCTGCTTTCCTAAGAAAAGCAAGTTGCATACAGATATTCAACTTGGTCCCTGTGAAAAATTCAAATTTTTTGGATCTAAATTAGTTTTACTGGCTCACATCTTTGGTTCCTTTTCCATCTTTTGTGGCATGAGCACGAAAAACAGACAAAGAAGTTGCTTTGAGCAGTACAACGCGTCATCTCAGATGTAACACGGTTTCACGAATAGCAATGTGCTATCAGCTACATTTTTTCCAGGTTCCATGATTTTCTGTAACTTGTTGGAGGTAAATATTGGATAGGAAGTTCTTGCTATTTTCCCTTGAGCACCTTTGTTCAGCAGCTTGTTCTCTCAGTCAGGAAAACCAAACTATATATGTGTGTGTGGAGGGTGCATAATCTTGTACTGTTTTATCTCAACGATAGAGATTTTTGAATTACTTTGCAACATTTTAGTTATATAACGTATGTTGGTTTATAATCTTGTATTGTCCGATATTTGATATGAATGATAGAAATTTGAATTATTTTGTATTTGAAGGTACATGATGTAATAATGCAAAATACAAAGTATAATAAAATCTCTACTGTTGATCCAAAAAAATTGAATGATAAAGATATTGTGAAAGATTATGTACCAAAAGATATTATGAAGATAAAACTCCCTTTTCCTCTCCCTCTCTATATATCCTCAAACTCGATTATGCATTGAATGCGAAATACGAAAAGTGTGATAACACAATTTTTTTTAAAAATTTAAATCTCCTCAAGTTACCGTATTGGTCGGATGGTAGAGATATTTGAGTATATTTAAGCATGAATGGGATTGAACACATACCAATATATATATATCGAGAGAGAGAGAAAGAACCACATGAAACTTGTCATTCCCACTGTTGGATTGGTAAAAATTTGGATTAAAGATGACTTCTGTACTATTCCCTAAATCTCTCTCTCTCTCTCTATATATATATATATATATATATATATATATACCGTTGGAGGTGCGATGATGTCTCACCGTGCGTGCAGTTTCTGTACATTAAAGTGAAACTTGCAACTGCATGCTAGATTTAGCAGCAACTTTCTGATAGATCTGACTTGTTTTGTCTTTGACATTTGTTAGGACTTGTATTCTAGCAGCGAGTAGCTCATATTAAAAAGAGGGGGGAAAAGAACTTTAGTGAAACTTCCTTTGTCCACTTTGCACACAAGAAAATCATAGTCTACTTAAGGAAGTATTTATAAGAGAAAGATAAACCTAATCGTCTTTTTTAAATTGAAGGAAAATGGAAAAGGAGACTCATTAGTCATCAAAATGGTCAACATAATTGTCGGATACCCTGTGGCTATATATTTAATTTTTCTTAGTGGCTTGCATTTTAAGTTTTTTCAAAGGCTTTTTGTGTTTTTTGAAATTTCAATAAAGTTTGTTCAAACCGAATCTTTCAGACACCTTCTACAATCACTACTCTCAACTACCGTAATACCGATGAAACTGGCCATGGCCCCACCGTTACATGTACATGTTGAGCTACTAAAAAATTCATATATTTCAGTTTTGGTCGCAAAAAAATTATATATAAATCACGTTTCCATATATATATATAATTATAATTGAGTTCATTTCCGTGAGGCTGGAAAGCTAAAAAACCTATCGGTCTGCTATTGCAGTTCAATGATGGCATCAAACTCATTGTTATTAAAATCTTCGTAATGCCAGTAAGAAGTAGTTACTAAGAGTGAACATATTGACGTCGTGATGACTGGCCAGTTACTCAAGCTGTCATCTGTTCGACTATTCGAGCAACTAAAATCTGGATTCATAGCCCGACATGATAGCAGACCTCTGGGGAACGAAAGCAAAAGACCGAATAATGTGTCACGAGTTTCTTGTAAGGTTGGACGTGTCCGAACCGCTTCACTTTAAATTGGTTCTTTTATTGTTATTGACCAACCATGGTCTTCGACAACAAGGTAAGGCCCAACGGGTACCCACTTGTTAATAAGGCAAAGCTTAAAAAACTGAAGTTAAAACAGGATATACATAAGCATATTGCTCTCTCTCTCTCTCTCTCTCTCTCTCTCTCTCTCTCTCTCTCTCTCTCTCTCTCTCTCCATTTACATAACGCGCGCGCACACAGAGATTACGTGGGTCTATGTGCAGGGACGGGCTTCTGCAAAAACAGCTCAGGTAATTCGTAAGTTGTGTAGGATGCGGTCATTGGAAATTACAATATTGTTAAAAGAAAATAATAAATCACCAGCCTTACCATGATGTGTTTGTCCTGTTTTGCTTTTCTTACCGTTGCCACCAGGTGGCCCGGCAAGTTCCTATGAACAAGTGACAAACGTTGATCTAACTTGCGAATCTTATCATGTGATAGTAAGAAGCCAGATGTAGAGTAAGAAGCCCAAAATTATGAAACTCTGCGTAAAATGCAGGCAAATCGACTTTACAATTGTACATGTATGGTTTCGCCAAAGCCAGAAAGGCAACGACGGCAGAGGTCTCCTAGAACAAAGTTTGGGTTCAAGTGCATATCAAAATACAGACGCTACCAACAATGCGGCATGAACATGCACAAGAACCACAAATCATACTTCGACAATATACAGTTACATACCTTGGAATAGAAGGCATAACACAATGCCATCGATATTCAAGACGAGATTTTCCTGCCCCTGAGCCCAGTCTTCATAAAGAATCCAGTGACGAACATCTGAATTAGGCCAATGCAATGAGTGAATGAAGAAAAGATCTATATCTTTCTCCATCTTTGTCCATAAAGAAATTATGCAACTGTCCATCTTTTCAACTGTTGCGTTTACCCCAGCAAGATTGAGGAAAGAATTTCTCCCATGGTTTTCGCAGACATCTCATTTTCTGCATCCATCTTTGCTCCTGATTCAAGAACTGCAGCATCCAATGTCAATTTTAGTTTCGCAATCTCAAAGATGTTCTCATCAACCGTACCCTTTGTCACGAGCCTGCACCAACTTAGCAGAAACATGTTAAGAACAACTGGCTGTATTCATTTTTCCCTGTGGCAGGCTAGAAGAAAGTTTTTAAGGTCGCATAGTTTTTCTTTACTCAAGGGTTCTGAGACATAAATACCCGTAGACGGTTACAGGTTTTGTTTGGCCAATACGATGGCACCGACCCTCAGCTTGGCGATCGATTTGTGGGTTGAAATCCATGTCATGTATGATTACAGTGTCTGCTCCCGTCAAGTTCAGACCTTGCCCTTCTGCTCTCGTTGACAATAAACACGCAAAAATCGAAGTATCGCTGTTCAAGGTGTCCACAATACTCTGCCTTTCCATCACCTGAGTGCTGTCGCCAAAGAAATGCTCCAGACCCTCTCTCTCTCTCACACACACACATGCATGATGCCTGCCCAACAGTTGCAATCGAACATAATGGAACAGAGCAATTTGAAATCAAAACCTGCCATCAAGATGGCTATACGTCATTCCCAATAGCCATCATTCCCAAGACATCCAACGGCCACTCTAAAATATCAAGCATTGTGGTCCACCGGCTGAAGATTAGCACACGATGACCCTCTTTCTTAAGTGAAGGGAGTTCTGCCAGTGCCTGGGACAGATAGGCAAACAAGTTTACAAATCATAAACAAGAATAAATGATGAAGGAAAACCCAACGGGTGCAATGTGAAAACATGTTAGGTGGCAAATCCTATGAGTTGGATACTGAAATTAAGGTTGTATGTGGATGAAGCATCCAAAACAAGGGCATCTTTGCTTTATCTGAAACCAGTCATACAACAGAGATTTTCGTGAAAATTCATCTGCATGTGAATTGAACATACAGCGATGGATGTTATTACCTGTCGATCCACACAACACTTTCACGAGTTGAGAGCCTGTTATAGTTCATGCAAGGTATGGAATCCACACCATGCATGAATCCATTAAAAAGGGCAAAGCGACTGTTCTCAAAAAGGTCATGCCAAGTCACCCACGTTTGTTTTGATCACCGATCTCATAGGCCACAGTGCTAGGATATTAAATCGCAATTCCAAGAAACATGACTATCCTAATTCTGATTAGAAACCACAAGTTCCTGGAGTTGAATCATAGGTCATACGCTTCCAAGTCTGTTTTAACTTTGAACAGCGAGGCATTTGCTGTTCCAAATCGCAGTTTCATGTGTGAAAGTTTGCAACAGATCAACTAATACGAGCATGCGAGGTTCATCCATATTACCCAATTAAAGACTTTCCACTAGCTGAAAAAGCAAAGGCAATGTACACAAACCTGACATTTAGCACAACCCAAGAGGCGCTTATCTTCAAGTGCACCGGCGGTACCAATCCCTCCATAAGAAACCAGAAGCTGCATCACATCAATACAACCACGTCAATGGAAGATGTAATCATATAACAAAATCAGTTCACAAGAGACGACTATTCATCAAATAAACAACCTAATGGACACGAAAGCACGGGCAGGCTACACAGTCAAAAGGAAACCTTTTCTTGCTTCCAGTAAATATCAATATGCTAAAATTCTTGGAAATATTTGATCCCAACCTAACACTGCAATTAAGTTAATACGCAATATCAAAATATTTTCAGCCCACATGTTTGTGCCAGTAAATATTTGACTAGAAAATTACTACCCTTTGTATCACCAGTTTCCAATATAGTCCATCGAGATATGGTTTTGGGGGTTACTCAAACATGGTCACTTGCTTCCAGCAGGGGGGGTGGACGAACTGCAGTTCAGCCATACAACAAACAAGGGACACAAGTAAATCAATATGCATAGTTAAATGACCTTGTGGATCGCAAAATCACTGTAACTTTTGAGCTCCAAAATTACTCTCTCCAATTTGCACTCAAATCCAAAGGCACCCCTTGGATGCAACAGTCGAGCTAAACGAACAACATCATCATCACTAAAAATTCGCCTTGTCAAGAATGGGTGATTTGCAATCTGCGGAAAGAAGCAAAATTACTTGGACCCATCAAGTCTACTATTTCAGAAAATGGCGGAGATCACCCATAAGTGTCTAATAACGCGTTACACCAGCAGTACCTTCCTGAACTGTGTAAAATAGTTAGAAATTTGACGGGTGGTAGGGAAACAATGCCATTTGGTCTTCTAGATGAAGAACTCTTTGCAGCATGAGCTTCACAAGATGCACGATACTCATCGATTGATTCTCTGTAAGCAGCATCCTGTTCAGGTTCCATGGCTACGTATTCAACCTGTAGAAATTGCAGGTCACCATAGGAAACTAAGGAGGAGCAATATTGAAGCCATGAGACATAATAACATACTTGGAAAGGAAAGGGGAAAACATGGTTAAGATGGATTACGGTTTACCCTCTGTATTTTGGGGACAAGTTGCTGCATGACATCCAATTTCAATCGTCTCAAGACAAAGGGAGCCAAAATGGATTTGATGCGAGCAATCATATCTTTGTTTTCTGCATTCAGTAGCTTCTTTAGATCCATATCTCCAGTCCAAAAAATGTCGGGCATCATGAACTCAAGCACGGACCACAATTCTTACAACGAAAATTAATAAACCGATCAGTTAAAATGATCTGACACAATGAAGCGACATGAGGGCTTGTGATGGCATATTTATAGGCATGGTCCTAGAAAATACATACTTTGCTATGGCACCCAAAAAAGTTAGATAGAAATACGCCAATGAGTTACGGTGACAAATGTACATTTGTAGCCTAACTCCACGCATGATTTGCTTACTTATTGTTTTGGTTGAGAAAAGTTTTTTACTTCTCTAAAGGCATGACACAGAATAATTAGGTGAGAGAAATAAAGGGAGACACATGCAGAGCCAATTTGAGACTGCAACATAAGCCGAAAGAAGCAAATAATCGCCCATTTATTAATGACAATGACAGAAAAATGACCAAAAAATAAAATAACTACAGTTGAAATAATCATAGCTGCAAGCCTGCATGCAACTAAAACAACTTTGAGCATACAACATGCTCCCTCAGATCTTGAGACGTGCATGAGAATGTTACATGTTTGGAAACAGAAGCGTGATACACTCCAGTAGGCCTCATACCAACAGAAAATTTGACAAGCTGGTGAGTAATCAAAACGTAGGTAATCAAAGCCCTGACCACAGTTTCACGTATTATTAGCATGTTCTACTTCTCATTAAATAAGAAAACTGGATGTTTAGAAATATGAACACTTGAGGACCAGTCATTACTTTCTTAGTATTGAAGTTCTCCAGTTGTGCTAAAGTAGGAAACCACCTAAGAAAATACAGCCGGCTTGGAGATACTAAAATGTTGTGGTAGAGCAGTGGACAACTAACACGGAATCAGACACAGAATGGACTAAATCTAAAGAATGCTTAAAGGTTGTCATGTATCATGGCTACCAGGGAAGCATACGTATCTCAAAATTACCAGAACTAATACTTCAGATGCAATAAGTGCCAGCATGCTGCACTACAGTCAATAAAAGCAGCAGCAACAACAACAACAACTAAGCCTTTTCCCATACTAGACGGGGTCGGCTACATGGATTATTTGTTTCCATAAAGCCCTATCATGTGCCATATTAATAGTTAACTCACAATAAGCTAGATCATCTTATTATTTCTTTCCAACACTTTTGTGGTTGTCCTATACCTCTTTTAATACTTTCAAAATATAGTTTTTCATACCTTCTTACTGGTTCTTCTTTCTATATGTTCAACCCACCTTAAACGATATTCTCTCATTTTATCTCTATTGGTGCCACACATAATTTATTTCTAATAACCTCATTATGTATACGGTCTTTTCTTGTATGACCACTCATCCATCTCAACATCTTCATTTCTGTCAGAGACATCTTTTGTACATGTTGATGATTAACTGCCTAACACTCAAAACCATAAAACATGGCAGGTCTAATTATTGCTCTATAATATTTATCTTTTAACTAATGGTATCTTCTTATCACAAAGAATATTTGATGCTCCTCTCCATTTTAACCAACAAGAATTAATTTTATGCATAACATCTCCATCAATTTTTCCATCACTCTGAAAAATTGCCCTAGGTATTTAAAACTTTCCTTTTGGAGAATGAAATGTGTGCCAATTTTAATTTTTATGTCCTCTGAAGTAACCAAATGATTAAACTTACATTCCATATATTCTGTCTTTGTTCTACTAAGTCGAAAGCCTTTACTTTCTAATGTTTCTCTCCATAGTTCCAATTTTATATTAACTTTTTCCTTAGACTCCTCCACTAACACAATGATTGGAGAACTTTGGAATAAAGAGGTATCCCATTGACATACATTAACCTTATAAAAGACATGTACGATGGTGCAAAAACATGTGTGAGGACTCATGAAGGAATGACAGACTTCTTTGAAGTTAATATTGGGTTGCATCAAGGATCAACTTTAAGTCCATACTTATTTATAATGGTGATTGATGAGTTAACAAAACATATTAAAGATGAAGTACCTTGGTGTATGTTATTTGCATATGACATTGTATTAGTGGAGGAGTCTAAAGAAAAAGTTAATAGAAAATTGGAACTATGGAGAAAAACATTAGAAAGCAAAGGCCTCCGACTTAGTAGAACAAAGACAAAATATATGGAATGTGAGTTTGATCAATTGGTTACCTCAGAGGACATAGAAATTAAAATTGGCACACATTGCATCCCCCAAAAGGAAAGTTTTAAATCCCTAGGGTCAATTTTTCAGAGTGATGAAGAATTAATGGAGATGTTACGCACAGAATTAATGTTGGTTGATTAAAATGAAGAGGAGCATTAGGTATTCTTTGTGATAAGAAAATACCATTAAAGTTAAAAGGTAAATATTATAGAGCAGCAATTAGGCCTGCCATGTTTTATGGTTATGAGTGTTGGGCAGTTAATCATCAATATGTACAAAAGATGTCTGTGACAGAAATGAAGATGTTGAGATGGATGAGTGGTCATACAAGAAAAGACCGTATATATAATGAGGTTATTAGAAACAAATTAGGAGTGGCACCAATAGAAGATAAAATGAGAGAATATCGTATAAGATGGTTTGGACATATAGAAAGAAGATCAAAAGAAGAACCTTTAAGAAGGTATGAAAAACTAAATTTGGAAAGTATTAAAAGAGTTAGAGGATGACCACAAAAGTGTTGGAAAGAAACAATAAAGAATGATCTAGCTTATTATGAGTTAACTGCTAACATGGCACACGATAGGGATCTGTGGAAACAAAGAATCCATGTAGCCGACCCCGTCTAGTATGGGAAAAGGCTTAGTTGTTTTTGTTGTTGTTGTCCTCCACTAACACAATGTCATCTGCAAATAACATATACCAAGGTACTTCATCTTGAATACATTTTGTTAACTCATCATTCACCATTATAAATAAGTATGGACTTAAAGTTGATCCTTGATGTAACTCAATATTAACTTCAAAGAAGTCTATCATCCTTTACAAGTCCTCATATATGTTTTTGCACCATCGAACATGTCTCTTATAAGGTTTATGTATGTAAATGGGATACCTCTTTTTCTAAGGTTCTCTAAAGAACCTCCCTTGATACCCTATCGTAAGTTTTTTCTAAATCAATAAATATCATGTGAAGGTCTTTCTCTTTTGCTCTAAAATGTTCCATAAGATGTCTTAAAAGGTGAATCGTTTCAACAGTAGATCTGCCTGACATGAATCCAAATTGGTTCTCTATAGTACTCGATACTTGTCTTAACCTATGTTCGATAATTCTTTCCCACAATTTCATAGTATGGCTCATTAACTTGATACCCCAATAATTCACACAATTATGAATGTCTCCCTTATTCTTATATATGGGTATAAGTGTACTTGCTCTTCATTCCTCGGGCATCTTTTGGTTTCTCCATATTTCATTAAATAGTCTTGTGAGCCAAGTGATTCCTATTTCTCCTAGGATTTTCTAAACTTCTATAGAAATATTGTCTGGTCCTACTGATTTACCACCCTTCATATGTTTAAGAGCCTCTTTGACTTCATTCTTTTGAATACGTCGTTAAAAATTATGGTTTATATACTTTTTTGATTTGGCTAACTCTCTTAAGCTAATACTAACATCTTCATTTTCATTAAAAAACTTATAAAAATAGTTTTTCCATCTATTTCTTATATCATCATTTGCAACTAGAATTTTTCATCATCGTCTTGATGCATCTAAGAGAACTAAGATCTTTAGTTTTTTTTATCTCTAACCCTAGCTATCGCAAAAATATCTCTTTCACCCTCTTTTGAGTTGAGTTTTTTATATAAATCTTCCCAAATTTTAGCTTTTGCTTCACTGACGGCCTTTTTCGCTTCCTTCTTTCCTTTCTTATAAGCCTCTAAAGTTTCACTAGTTTTCTTAGTAATTTGTAACATGCCCTCTTTACCTTCATTTTATTTTGCACTACTTCACTCCACCACCAAGCTTTTTTTTGTGCCGGTATACCTCCCTTAGATTCACATCTTTCGCCACTTTTCTAATATTTATAGCCATATTGTTTCACATATCACAAGGTGTACCAACATAATTCCAAGCATCTCCTTAAAGGACTTTCTGTTTAAATATGTCTTCTTTCTCGCTTTTGAGGTTCCACCATTTAGCTGAATAGCTCGATATACTTTTTTTTCTTTATCCATTTTTTAATTTATAAATCCATAACTAAAAGTCGATGTTAGGTAGTTAAGCTTTCTCCTCAAATTACCTTGCAATCTTTACAACACGCTCTATCTTTTTTCTATAAATAAAGTAATCAATTTATGTTTGTGATAAGCCACTCTTATAAGTAATTAAATGTTCATCTCATTTTTGAAGATTGTATTGACTATAAAGAAGTCAAATGCCATAGCAAAATTTAAAATCTCCCTACCTTCCTCATTTATATCCCTAAACAAAAGTTTCCATAAATATCTTGATATCCTAATACCTCTTTACCGACATATCCATTTAAGTCTCCTCCTAAACAAATCATCTCCCTTTATGGAATTCTTTCAATCACCTTATCTAACTCTTCCCAAAAAGTCATCTTTATACTATCTTCTAGTCCTACTTGAGGTGCATAAGCACAAACTATATTAAAAACCTCCGCTCCTAACACTAATTTCAATGTCATGACCCGCTCAATTGTATATCTATTACACTATCCTTTAAATCTTTATTTATGATAATACCAACTCCGTTCCGAGCCTTTTCCTTACCTAAGTACCATAATTTAAATTTTAAAATATATATCCTCAATCTCCTTTGTTTTTTCTCCAACCTACTTTGTCTCTTATAAATATAGAATATGAATCTTTCTTCGAATCATGGTATATACTACTTCCATTAGCTTACTAGACAATGTTCCGATATTCTAAGAACCAATACGAATCTTATTATCTATGACTAGCTTCCTGACGCCCCGTATCCATCCATGTTGAAAATGCGGAGACCCTCTCTGTAATTTATTCACTACATTCAGGCGGCAATGTAGCGGGACTAACTTCTTTACCCACACCCGTCCATGACGTGGGAACCCTCTCTGTAATTGATTCACTACATAGTAAAAAATGTAGTGACCCTTGCTTACTTTTCACTACATTCGGGCTCTACAGTGCGTTGCTATATAAGGACGTCCTAAAACAATGCTCATAATTTGTTTAATCCATGATATAAAATCTGATATGCTGGCTGTCGGAAGCCTAACACAACCCTCTTTCTTTATGCGGGCTTGGGACCGGCCATGCAAAGGTGATCCCTTACATGGGCGGACAGTCAATAAGAGCAGCGCATAGAAATAAAAAAAATGTCAGAACAAAACTTAGGAAAAGAGCCTCGGTAAGAAAATTGGGCAATTGGGCATCACAATATAGAGTACATTACTGATGGTGCAGAAAGATCAGTGGAAGAACAGACAACTTCGCCTTGGAAACACATAAAAGGAAATTTTATATACATGAAGGTCATTTTGAAGTGGGGTTCCAGTGAGCATTAAGCGCTGATCGCATTCTTTGCAACAGCCATGAGGTTCTTCCCACGATAGATATTTCTATCCTTAAGGCATGAGCTTCATCCATCAGCACACAACTCCATTTCCAGCGTTTCAGTAACTTACGATCATCCCTCTGCTGCACACTGCAGGATGATTTTACAAAATATACTTGAAAATCAGTAGATTCAAAAGAAAATAATGATGCAAAATAGGTAATTTTACAAACCTATGCCGTTCAAAAAGTGAATAACACACTAAGAGCACATTAAAGGGTGCTGGCAACCAGAAGCAAGAGCCAGCAGAAGTTATAAGTTCTAACTAAAGCAAATTTCACTGAAGATAGGCCATGTAACATTTCGATAGGGGCAGACAACAGTAAAAGAATGTACCCTGCCTGGCTCGACCAAGAAAAGCATGATAGTCTGATGGTATTCAAACAACAACTACAACAACAACTAAGCCCTTTCCCATACTAGACGGGGTCGGATAGTCTGATGGTATTCATGCTTTCTTTTTTATTCCAAGAACTTAACTGTGCAAATATTTTGCCGAATTTTACTATTTTTAGTTGCAGGATGAGCTCTTTCATAGATTCTTCAACAGAGTTATATGCTGCAAAGATTCATTTCCAGTACATCTTTAATCATTATCTTTAATTTCAGCTTCTACATATTCTTAGGTTCTTCATGAATCTACATGAAGGCACGTAAGAACCACATTTGTGAGGGCAAATGTTTGATATGTAGTTCAAGGCTTAAAATGATGTGTCCAGGCCCCAGATAATGAATCAAGAATGAGCAAGCCAGATTGAATGTTGGGAGTAAATATTGAACTATGTAACTTAATAACTCACTCATTTGAAATGGGACATGAGCAATGGACCAAGAGATGAAACGAGAACTAATATATTAATGCCCATCATAAACACAAGGTTCAGACAGCTAGGCAAACCATCAATTAGATGTGTTTAAGTTAATGAAATATCCTCTTACATTTTGGAAGAAATTGTCTTCTAAGAAACCAAAAGAAGCAAGCAGAGAAGTTCGAGATCAATCACTAGACAATGAAATGGATAAAATTTTTTATACAAGATGATAGAACTTAAAGCAATAGCTGGCCAGGAGCTTTTTCCGCAGAGAATAACAAGACAAGCCTACCATGCATTGACAACTTTGATCGAGTCACAAAAGTATGGCAACACAACCAAGAACAATAGAACTGCATAGAAGTCCTCTAGCAATGGAAACTGTGAACTAACGTGGCGGACCAACTTAATGCGGGAGAAGGCCTGGTTCTGGTTTTGGCTTGGACACTTTCTGTACCAAGACAATTTGCAGGGATGGAAATCTTATTGACAAATGGTGAAGCAGTATTTGTCTCTAATTAATTTCATAATAGATAAGAGTAAACATAAACTTTCACAGCAATAGACGCTTCAAAGCTTAGGCAGCAGTAAATTCGTAAATCAAGTTAGGGTTGAAAGCCGGGTTTGTATATTCTTTTAGTTTGTCCTTGTATGTGGTGCCTTGAATTGAATCTATTCTATTTATAGAGAAAAGAGTGAAGGTTGAAATATCTACACTTGGTCTGGTTTTAGGTCATGAGCCAATTCAGGTTTACATGTATTTGGTCCTGATACATTTCAATTTTCAATAGACTCAATGAAGTTTATATCAATTCCATAATTCATGACATCAAATACTTTTCCATAAATAAAGGTAATAGCTAGAATATCATCATCGAAATAAAATTATATTAATATTTTATGATGTCCAAACAATTAAAACCAATAAGTAATCGATTACTGTCCACTTTCCACCATTCAATTTGACAATGCAATTTCAGGCTGGGTCAGGTTTGGTCCCGGTATTCCACAGGGTCAGGTACTATATGGATAGAGTACATAAGGGATTCAGCTAGGGCTGAAGTCTTGTTATTGTGGAGCAACTTAGGTTCCAGTTCAAAATTAGTTTGAACTTCAAACCATTTGATTCTATGTGTTGCACTCATTTTCTGAGAAGGTCAAGATTTTGGTCTTAAGAAAAACCTGAAAACCCGTGGGCCTACTCAATGAGTTGGTACCAGACCTAACTAGTTTGGTTCTTCGTATCATTTTGGTAAATCCAACTCATATACACGCCTCATCACTTGAAACATAACCACTCAAAACTTTAGTAGATAAATGAGCAAAAAGTTCACTTTTTTCTTTTTGTTTAAAGACAATATAGCACTGATGGAGGAAGAACCATAAGTTGCTATATCTTTCAGTCATAACTATCTTTTGGAAAACTGATGCAACAACAACTAAGCCTTTTCCCATATTAGATGGGGTCGGCTACATGGATTCTTTGTTTCCACTGAGCCCTATCATGTGCCATGCTCGTAATTAACTCAACATGCTAGATCATTCTTTGTTCTTTCTTTCCAACACTTTTGTGGTCTTCCTCTTCTTCTTTTATCTTTTTTACAATCTAGTTTTCCGTACCTTCTTATTAGAGCTTCCTTTGGTTCGTCTTTGGAAAACTGATTCATAAAATTAAATTGAGTACAGAGATTAAAGCTTACCTCCTCCAATGTTCTTCCTATACAACAAAAGGAGAAAATTCACCCCAACAAGCTGATATGGCTTAAGAATTGGTTGACAACTTGACTCTTCAGCAGCACAAGCAGCGTATCTGCCTGAATTGAGGGGAGAAAACAGAACAATTAGTGCATATGCACAAAACATAGACCAACCAGAATGTTGAGTTTTCAACAGCAAAAGCAGCATTTCTATCTATCTGAATGGCAGAAGGGAAACATTGGTGCTTTTTCTCCCATACAACATAAGCATCTCTGTGAACATCTATCAAGTAATCATGCACAATAATGATTTAAACTCCAGATTTTACAAACGATCAAGAATGATCCTATCATTTGGTTTGCCCTTCTAAAAAAGACAAAGCACTTGATGTAGCGTGTGCTTCAGAAATAAAATGGATGGATACACAATCAAAAGAAACCGCAAGTCACTAAAAATGTGGAAATTCAAGTAGTTCAATTTTTTCCAAACAATAAATTCAGGTAATATATAACTTCTCCAATGGAGTATATTTTCCTATGGTTGATGAAGCCTTAATTTTTGGTCTCCATATGAGAATGCCATGAAAACAGGGAATTTTTCAAAGAGGACATAGTATACAAATGCAAAAAGAAAGTGGTGTAAAAGATCTAGGTTGTAGCTAATGTTGCTGGACAAAACAACATTTTTATACTATAAAGAGATGTTGCAAGTCAAACCGAACAGCAGAAAGCAGGGATATAACAGCAACAGTATTGTATGAATTCAAAATCCAAAGATTTACAAGCTGAAAATCCTGGTTAGGCCACACAACTTGAACTAATCATAAATTGAAAAATATACATATATAATATAACATTTGAAAAACAAGGAACAAAAGACTTGGAAAAAGTGCAAATATGGAATTAGAAGTACAGCCATTTGAATCCACCTTCGAGAATGACAGCAGATGAAGCCATTGCATCTAGACGTCCAATTCCGGGCTAACCAGAACCTAGAACCATAATCAAATCGGTCTGAGACCGGTTCTGTTACGATTTTAGAACAGGGTGGTTCCGGTTTGAGTCTGAAACCCATACTTTTATTTAAAAAAATTAAAAATACCAAGCCGATCCGGTTCCGGGTTCAATTGGTTCATGGCCCAGTTTGGTTCCGGTTGGAACCGCCTGGGCGATTAGGAAATGGTCATATCTAATTGCATCTACAACTTGCAACACTCCTCCTGCCCTCAGTGATGCACATACATGCACTCAAAAACATGCAGTCTGCATTTATTGGTGGTATTTATCATCTTCACTTGCTCCTAAAACTGCATAATGAATAATTTGAAACCAATAGGAAACAGAAACTTCCTACTATACGCAGGTGAGACATACTTGGGTTACAATCTTTGCAGAACAATCTTCAACTTCAGAATAAACTTCAGATGATGTTGAAGGCACTGAAGTGACTGAACTACTCCCATAAAGTTTCCCATGTAGGCTAGCTGCACTTCTGTAAAGTATTACCAACAATGTCGACTGTGTCGTCACCTTCACTGTCATCTGAAGCAGAGGGGACAACTTCAACCACTTCTAGTTCTAGCTGAGAAACATTGCCTGCAGCAGCATCTTCTTCATTAAAATCATCATCACTATCATGTAGAAGCACCAGTCTTCTGGACCTATTATTTATATTTAGTTTGTCTTCACTAAGCTCAAAATCATCATCCTCCAAAGTTTGGGGCTTGGGAGGAGAGAGGGGCAAAGCTTTGCACCTGTTCCCATTAATTTGGCTCTTACCAAGTTCAAAAGCATCATCCTCTGAGCTCTGGGCCTCATCTGGAGATACCTGTAATTGGTTGATTTTCTTTGGCTGAAACGCAAAAGATTCGATCGAAGGAAGAGCCTTCCCATTCATGCTACACTCAGTTCGGTGTTCTTTGACTTGATGCCTACCTTTCAAAACTCTAGACAGGTCAAATGAGTGGTTTTCCCATTCATCTTCTGACAATTCTTCAAAAGCTCGCTTCATCCTGTCACAGCACTGGCCAAACTACCTCAATTTGGTAACTTGATAAAGTTCATTCCTTCTTCAACATTCTCACCTATTAATGGTGACTGGCCTGTAGATTTCAGGATCAAAATAAACAATAACAATTGAGCGATGAGACCTCATTCATACATGAAGTGTATTCTGCAAATAAGTGCATTGAAACAGCAGGATAATGTAGATAATATTTACAATTGGTCAAAAGTAAACCCCTATTATAGAGGGGCAACTAGATTTGCTATGTTTTATGGTAAGTTAATCATCATGTGCAAAAGATGTCCATAGCAGAAATGAAGATGTTGAGATCGATGAGTGATCACACAAGGAAAGACCGTATACATAATGAGGTTATCAGAAACCAATTGGGGGTAGCATCAATAGAGGATAAAATGAGAGAAAATCATTAAGATGGTTTGGACACGTAGAAAGACGACCAAAGGATGCTCCCATAAGAAGATATGAAAAATTAGATTGTAAAAATATTAAAAGAGGAAGAGAACGACCACAAAAGTGTTGAAAATAAACTATAAAGAAAATCTAGTTTATATTAAGTAAACAAATAATTCATGTAGTTGACCCCATCTAGAATGGGAAAAGGCTTTGTTGTTGTTGTTTGTTGATCAAAAGTAAACCCCCATCTCTATGTTGCTACATCTAACTAACGGCCACGAAAATTTCAGAATTAAGCGTTTCCAGCATTGAGAAACTTTGCAAAATTTCCTCAAAACAGTCCAACCAGAATAGAAAGAAAAAGACCAACTACGTTGAGCACATGAAGGGCCACTCAATTAGAAACCTTGAAATGCATGCCTGGGAAACAAAATAGAAGAAATAATAGGTCAATGACAAAACCTCGACACTACACTCAACTTAAAGGCAAACATGTTAGCCAAGACCAATTAAGCAAACAAACGGTCAGCAAATTTCCAGCAT
Organism: Brasenia schreberi; assembly: GCA_036023115.1. Lineage (NCBI taxonomy): Eukaryota > Viridiplantae > Streptophyta > Magnoliopsida > Nymphaeales > Cabombaceae > Brasenia > Brasenia schreberi. The sequence continues at coordinate 17,863,685 of JAYKKT010000069.1, forward strand.
TAATTGCTTTCAATTTAATCGGAAGCTGTCAAAAATACAAATTCTTGAACGTACCACAGTTTTTAACCAACTAATACCCTCCGAGAAAACGCAAGAAACAAATCGGTTATCGCCATGGGAAGCATGAAAAGCTCCACTTTCAATAAAACAACAAAGAAAAAACACCATTTCTCAAAGTACACCATAGCAAGATCAAAATAAAGAACAGCAAAAGTACATGAAAGGCTCAATTTCCGAAAAATAGTCATCGAGAAACCACGAAAAGATAAAGGAACGGCGAATGAACTCCCAGTTGCATTAGAGACAATAACACCAAAAGCCAAATCAAATCATTACTTCATGGCGTACTTTACTTGGAAATCCACTAAAACAACGAGATAATCATCATTGTGAACTTTTCAGACGAAACCAAACCTTACAGGGTATTAGAAGCAGTTAAGAATGTCTCGCTACAAATCCGCGGAATAAAAGATCACCTAAACAAACGCCAGAAATCCCACGTAGAGGTAGAAAATCTCTACCTGTCAAACGCTTTCCAAATGATACGGAAAGAAATCAGCTGGAATCAGACAAGAAGAAGAAAATACGAGTCAGAAACCCTAGAAATTCGGAGAAAGACTTCGGATTCGAGAGGACAACTGTGAGACGAGGGATCGTCGCATCGCAGACGAAGAGCGAAAAAGGGAACGGACCTGAGTAGCGTCCATGTTATTTATATCAACTTTAGGGCGTAAATGGAAAGAAAAGCAAGGAGGGTGTTTGATTCCCACGGTATCACGTCCACAAGGACTGTAAACAGGGATGGTCATGAGGAGGAGATCCCGCTCCCGTGGAGATCCACCCATAACAGGGGAGATTTGAGGAGTGAAAATGTTGCCCGACAGGGATAAGGACAAGTATGAGAATAAGAGATCCCTCCCGCGAACCCAGTTCCTACTCTTTATCTGATCGATTGATTGAAGAAAGTTTTATAAAAGAAAATAAATAAATAAAAGTTTTACTTGTTGTTTTAATTCGTCCTCATTCGCTCACATTCCGACTATAATAATATGTTTTAATTTAGATGCATTTTACATCACTTATGTTTCATTTCATATATAAAGTAGGGTTCAACGAGCATCTCTCTTTCTCTACGTGTATCCGCGGGGATGCATGGAACATGGGGATGGAGCCGTTTTTGGTCTTCATCACGAAGATGGAGACAAGGCTCTCAAACAAAAATGGGTGGAGACTTTGATCCCAACCTCGTTTCGTCCCATGAATTTCCTTAGTAAAGATTATGTGTGGTTCTCTATGGTTGTTTGTACTCGTGCTCCAACTTCTTCGTCATGTTTCATAAATGTGATTCTAGTTCAATTAGAACTACAAATAACTATTAGAATTACAAACATCATGTTCATATATTCAATCGATCAATTAATTATACTTTTATATTTATTTAAAATTTGAATAGTCTCTCTTTGCTCCAAAGCAATTCTAGAAATTAAGCACTTACACTGATAAGCATATCAATAACTATAACTTCTATTGGTTATTCAAAAACAAAATAAAATCTTACAAAAAATAAACCAGCCTTAAAAAGGAATAAGCAGCAACATGCTCCAAAATGTCATTTATAATTGTCTCAAATACAATTTGTTTATGCTTTTGTTTTGTAAAAGAAATTCTATAGTCTCCTGTTACTCTAAGGCAATTCTGACTCAACTACAATGAACCCCAAACATTTCATCAAACGGGTAATCTACTTATTGGTAAGGTCGTTTCCATTGTTTCTTGTCTCTCTTGAGTGTTTAAAAATGGGAGTTGGGTTTGTTTTTTAGAAGGTTAGCGAGCCAGGATCCCTTTGTAGAACTATTTGGTTTAAGAATCAGTCAGGACTGAAAATTGAACCCACACCCTTCAGAATGTGATTGTGATTCCTAGAGGCAGCGAGAATCTCATTTGTTGTCACGCTGAAATTGGTTTTCTCCTTCTCCATGCTTTGCATGATCTAATAAAAAGGAATAAGAAAAAAAAGAGAGAAAAAAGAAGTCATTATCGCAAGTTGTGTTGAATGTAAAGAAGAGCAGTAGACGAGGGTTGTTGCATGTAAAGAAGAGTAACTTGTGTTGAATTTTGAGAGAGAGCGAGATGAGGGCATCAAGAGAGAGAAGGAGGGGTCCGGGTATTGGTACCAACTTATGTGGCCCATTCCTTGACTTGGGCCAATTTTTTCAAGTAAAATTAGGCCCATGGAACTTCAGTTTCGTTGTCCTCTCGAGTTCCTCATTTAAATCGCAACATGGACTTGGTATCATAGTTTCCTACGTGGTACCGTGAATCAAACACCCCTTTAGAGTGTGTTTGATATAAGGTTCTAGGTGGACAGCAACTCCGATTTTAGGTAATGCAGTGTGAAGTCTACGTTCATATCAAACGCATAACTGTAAAAGGGGGTGGAATGGTAGTTCTATGGATCTAAGTTTTGGCTAGAACTGTGGCCCCATGTTCTTCTTTCAATCTCTCTCGTCGATACCTTTTTAACTTAAAGTTCTTCCTTCTATCATAAGAAACCCTTGATCTCTTTCTCCCTCTCGATCATCCTTTTCAAGGTGTTCTTTCCTTTACGAGACAAAAGTATGAATGCCTCTCCCTTCTTCAATTGCTCTTCCAAGTTGTTCTTTCTTCTATAAATGAAGGTGCGATGTCTCCATCTCTTCCCAATTATTCTTTATTCTTACTCATTCTTCTTATTGTCGAATAACCCAAAGAAGTGTTTGGATGATGCTCTATCAGACGATTCAAATTATTTTCTGGTTCTTCTATTTTTTCTTTTTTTTTTCTCTTCCTTCTTATCTATTGCATGCTTTTTACTTTTTCTTTCATTGTTCTTCTATTGAAGTTTGTTGGATAATGAAAAGATGAGAATAGAAACAAAACCCTTGATCCCAATTTTCAATTTCATATGCAAATCCAATTATCAATTTCATATGCAAATCTATGATTTCATAAAACAAACACAAAACTATGGTTTCATAGAACATGATTACAAAACCATGTGAGTCTACACCTACAATTACAGTACCAGGGTCCTCAAACTACAATCAAGTACACCCTTAGGGCGTTCCATTAGTAGGAAGGGATGTTCACCTTACTTGGAAATGGTCAAATTTTGACCAAGTTTGAACCTTGACAGCCGACGGTTTCAACCAAGTACAACCTAGGAGAAAACTATGCGTGCAGCTTAACCCACGATTTCAACCGTGAGCATATAAACAGTTCCGGTGGGCCGTGGACTCCTGCCATTGCTAAGGATTCAAACCCCCATATTTTCACGTCCTACACTATACCATATGTTGACCCTCTATGCCTTATCGAGCTGCTGAACCCCACGAAAAGGCTGTCTTTTAAGTTATTTTTTGGTTACAATAGGAGGTCAAAGCCTAACTTAACACACATGCATGCACCTCCTGGGAATTCAACTGGCCACCAGTGAGCTAACAGTGGGTGCTGATTCTTTTAAGTAATTGAAAGAAAAGGATTTCAGTCATCTATTTGGCTAAGGGTCACCCCCCGACTGGTTTCCACAGTTTGTATACTTCGTACATAATTTTGTTAGTTAGAAATACTACCCTTGATGTTGGTTCGGGTAAGATACATAGCTAAGTAGAAATTAGGCTCAGATTTCCCTGTGCCATGGATCCAAGTTTAACAAGGGCATCTACGCAACTGGGTAAAAGGCAAGAGTGCTGTTGAAACACAGCACTTGTGCGGGTCTGTCTGTCTCTCACACACGCAGAGCACTGCACAAAAGAATTTCCGGCAAACAGTTCTTCAAAATTATGAGGAAACATCCTCTTCCAGCTCAGATAAGATGACGACAAGCAGCAGTTGAAATCTTGCAATATAGTACAAGAAAAGATGCATGAACAATTTCAAGCAACTGGGATCTTGGGTTCCCCTAGATTTACAAAGGCCTCAGCACGAATCATCCGCGATGTTGCTGAATTCCACGAAACGAGGTGGTCCAGGAACGTTGTAACGTACTTCCCTCTGTCATTCTGTCCACCCAACACACAAACATCAACTCCCACAGTAGAAATAACAGTGGACACCGACGCAAAATTATGAGCAAAGGAACAAACGTTCAGAAACTATAATAGAAGGGACTAGGACGGAAAGGCAAAGTTGGAGCATTCATCTTAAGAATAAGCATTAATGTATTATTTACCTTGTGATCGAGGTAGTAAGCATGCTGCACAAGTAACCAAAGAAAAAGGAGTAAATTGACTGTCATCAGTATTTAATTAGAGGTGCAATTTCCAGTTCAGACATAACATACCTCCCACATATCGAGATTGATGATTGGCTGCAGGTAGATGGGGAACCAAGTTAAATTTTTGTCTTTCTTTACTTCAAATGAAACAATGTCAAGAAAGGAACTAAATCTGCCAAAACTACATGGGTGCCTCAACGAATCTCATGGATTCAAGCAGGTAAATCAGAGACAAAGAAGATGAATCATTTGAGAGATGTTCATGCAAGTTATATGCCGCAGTAGCAGATAACTTTTATGATTGATGTGCTATCAACCAGACAGAAACATCCCAATGTATGTCAAGGCAGCAAAAATAGATTAATTTGATGCAAAAGAAATCCTAATAGAATTTGAAGATTCATCTATGTGATGCTTGCTGCTCTCAAGCAAAGCCCAATCGTACATATACAGCATATCTGAATCCAAAACGTACCATGCAAATAGAGGAAAAGATCATAGTACTTACTATGTCACCCCATACGAGGGGATTAACAGCATTCGATGTTTTAACCACTGCAAGCTTCTTTTCTTTGGTTTTCACTGCAACAAACGAGTTGTCAACTCAAACGCCTGAATGTTTCCCATGTAATTGATAGAAAGGCAGTATTAGCAGTATCAGAAAACGAATTCATCCACGTCTGAAATGTACAGAGGCCTCATTTGCATGCACGCATGCATACATACGCACATACAAGGACAAAGAATGAGTAGAAGTTTTTGATACAGCTCGGTAACATGGAGAAATCTACCTTGAACCAAATAATACTCCAAATTAAGTATCTATGACTTATCTTGAGAAGTTTTACTTGAAACAAGAGGGACAGAAATTAACAGAACTTACAGGACAGCCACACCCAACCAGAACCAAACAATGACAGAGCTGTCTGAAGGAACTCCTCTCTAAACTTTGTGAAAGATCCAAAGTCTTTGTCTATTTGAAAAAGAAGGCCCCCTCTTGGAACATTGCCACCCTGTGGTTGCATAGACTCCCAAAAGAAGTCATGATTCCAAACCTGCATTCAACATGGTCATACATCATACCAACATGGTAAAACCTCAAAAGCTTTTGCACCTAAAAGGGCCTCGCTGGATCATCTATGGCTGCAAGGGTCCGTTTTTATTAATTTAACAAATGGTGAGCATGATATCGTAGTAGTTTTCATACAGTTCCAACTTCAGCTAGTCCCGCTTTTTATTAAATTACAGCATCTATGATAGGAAAGCACCATAACACCTCATAGTCTGATGAGGCCTACTTCATATTTGAGAAAACAATGGTGTATCTAATGAAAAATGATGCACATAAAATTAGTTCAGGTCCAATCTCTTAAACGTATATGCTAATTCCATCTTCACACTAAAAATGAAGCCTTTCCCTGTATGTGCCAGGTTATGATACTGTATGAAAATGAAAAACATGTGAAACAGAAAAAGTGCATTCTGAAATAGAGATACGTCCATATTAAGCGAGAATAGAGAACCATCTCAATCCTACAACTGTAAATCTGATATAATTGGAATAAATCAACACAAAATGCATAAATACAATAATCCCTGAAGAGTTTTTTCTCTTTTAAAGGAGCAAAATTATTAATATGTGTGCAGTACATATAGAAAATGCAAAAGAAATTGGTTGTGGTTACATTCTTGCTATACGCGAATAACTGATACATATGAACCACCATAAAGGGTCACCATTAATACAACCTGAGCTGCATTGTTAAATTCTGGAAATGGGTTCCCATTGTTGTAGGCAGCTTTCACCAGTTCCTCCAATGTATATCCATATAGTGGGCTATTCTCGAGTTGTTTGTTCAGTCCATCAACATAAGCCTGATGGTGTTTCCCCCAGTGCACTTCAAGGGTCCTTCGACTCATGTAAGGCTCCAATGCATCCTGTTAGTCAAGATATTGAAAGAAGTTAGTTCTGACAAAGATGTAGTTTAGGGTCAAATGTAAATAAAGTCTAGCGCAAAGGAGCTCCACAAGGAATTCACAAACCATTTGGTAAGTTTCTGTCAAACTTTAGAACAAAAATTTCAAGTTACAAGGTGGTAAATTGTAACTGTCAGGAATACAAATTTTAGAAAGTGACAATATGGCGTAGCTGCAAGTTGCAGTCAAGAAGAAAAGAATAACTTGCATGTATATCACAACAAAGAACGGTTTTGAGCATAAAAAAATGGACAACATAATATTCTGCAGGTATGGCTTTTAAAATTAACAAGATAATTAGCAAGATAATACGGTAAACACAAATATGCTTTTGAAGGTGAGGGCTCTTGCCTTACCAAAACAACAAAACTGGGTAATATGGATCTCACACCAGTGAGAGACTTATGGTAAAACAAGCAGCTAGAAGCCAGACGATCCAAGTTGTAGATTTAGACATGTCCGATTGGAAATTTAAGCCAGATCAAAGTCCAATCAGAGACCTTGGTATGTTCACATGTAAGTGTAACCAATTGGCTGCCCATGGAAATTGATTATCAGTCATGGATACACATACACCTCATTGGTACCTTGCCTTCCTTTAAATCATATGTTCCAATGCAAGAAAATTTGAAGAAAGTGATTCAATCTAGCACCATGTTTCCGGCAGCCAGCGTAAAACGTTGTCGGACTTAATTTCCATGGATTCTACAAATTATGACAGGGCTATGTGGAAACAAAGAATTCATGCAACCGACCGCATCTAGTATGGAAAAAGGCTTAGTTGTTGTTGTAATCAAGTTGGAACTTCCCAACAGATTTTAGGTATGTTTTTACTTATAGAAACAAATAAGCATATCCTGGACATAATGTCTTTGAATTGGATTGTCAGAATCAATACCGTTTAAAAAAAGATGAAAGAGACATCCCATTATGTTGAGTGGCCACTATCTGTTTAGCTTGAATGCAATAGAAGAATTTTCCAAGGTACCTGAAGTCTGTCCACCAATCACGTGCAAGTGCTAGTGTAAAAGGCCGTGGTTTCACCAATCTCAAAATGGCAAAAACGGTCCCCTTGGATGGGACTTAGGTTTCACCCATATTTGATTTTCTAAATGTACTCTTACGTGTGTCCTTTCATCTCTCTGTACATTGGCTTTGCCTTGTGAACTTGTTATGCCTCTGATTTTGATTTTCGTTTATGAGGCAATCAGAAAAAGTCAGCTGTTCTGACAGGAATTAGTTCCAATATCTTGAAGTAAAAAACAAAAAGGTGTAAGAAGCTGTTTAGCATATGTAGACCGGAAAAGAACAGGTCAGTGAAGAACCATATTGTGAAGCTTGGGTTTAAGCATCTATGGACTAAATGGCATAAAAGACTTCTTTCTGAATAATCAAAAGCTGAAGATAGCAGCAAACATATTGCAAATGGATACAACAACAACTACAACAACAACTAAGCCTTTTCCCATACTAGATGGGTTCGGCTACATATTGCAAATGGATGCTTGTCAAAAAATTTAGATTTGAACGTTTGTACAAAAAGCCCAAGCACATGCTAGCCAAAGACTAATTTGTAACACACAACATAAATCCAAGCACTAAATGATGCAAAGGTTTGAATTTACAGAAAGAAATAACTTACTAGTTTGTAGGGGGGAGTTGTCAAACCATAGTAAGAAACAACCTTTGCAGCTCTTCGAGGGAAGCGAAATTGACGTAATTGCTGGAACATAGTCAAATATTCAACAAAATGCAGAAAAAGAAAAGGATTTGCATATTTACAAAAGCAATCTTTCAGAGGGTATTCTATTTTAAAGGTCATTCCATATCCACTTCTATGCGAACCATCTTGAGAAGCTCTGAAGAATGAGCAGTATCCTTGCATTGGCAGCTATAATCATCCATAAAGGATTGCTACGTTCAACTTGAAAACATTTCAACAAGTCTAATCCATATTTCCACAACAATTTTGACATATCACAAGTTATCCTTTAGCTTCTCTATGGGTTTGCTTTGAATATTTATGCAATAAAGAGAATAAACATCCGTTAAGCAGCAAACAGAATTGAATACCAAGTACCAACAGCTAGAAATGAGCAGGCGATCTAAGCAAGTTGCATAAAATTATGCAAGTTTTGGAAATTAGAAAAAGAATTGATGATGATGAATATACCGTTCCAACATAAATCATTGTTTAAATAACAATCAGCTCTATATGTCTTAAAACATGTGTAGAGTCTGTAGAAACAACCAGGATCTAATGAATAGCATAACAAAAAACTGTGACAAACAAGTATCAGAATACAAACAACAACCAAACCTTTTCCCACACTAGGTGGTTCAACAAGTATCAGATGTAATTACTAAAACAATGTAACAATACAACCTAAAATCTTTTCTTATTGCATATGTAATTTGCATCTCTTCTTTACTGAATAACATGTTTCAACTACTTTACGGCCTGCATTACCATGAAAAGGTCACCTTACCACAAGGTGGAAGAGGATGCTACGTATCATCTTAAGTGTGTGTTAATGTTCCCACTTAAGAAAGAAAAGGTCGTACCTGGTCTCCTTAGATAGAAGAAAAAATAAAAAATAAAAACTATGAATTCTCAAAAGTAAAAAGTAAATATTCCCGTGAAATATGTACAGGTTATGGAGTTCTGTCCATAGATTCTATTATGCTTGAGGCTACCATAAATACACAATATGACCGATAGTAGTCATCACCAAAGCTGAAACGAGCTTATGACAACAACTAGCAAGAAAACAAGAATGTACCATTTCAATTGTGTTACTTTTGTTGGGAGATCATAAGGCTTGTATTGACTACAAAAGTGATGAGACCGCATATACAAGTTTTCTTTTCTGACGGATTACCACAATTTTTAAGGAAGATGGCCTTTGCATAAGACACCCTTTATTAAGAACTCACCATTAACATCTGAATGTGACGAAGAACTTGCAGTTATCCTGTAATGGAGCTGCGATGATGTTTCTACTGATTCGGACCATCAAAGGTCACAATAACAGCAGTACATTATGATTCACATCAGGAGAAAAGAAAGCAAGAAAATGATACAACAATAGATACAAGCGTGCGTTCCACGGATTTTAAGATATGGGATTTTACAGTCCAAGAATTTTTTTAGATTCAAGTTTCCCTCCTGCTTCTCAGGAGCTCCTTGCTTCCCTTACACTTGGAAATTTCTCAGACCATCAAAGCTACAATTTCCGCTTTCAGACATTAATTCTCTTTTCATACAAAAAAAAAAATCAACTATTGATCGCCAAAGCAACACGAACTCTTGGGACGAATCCCAGCGGAGCCAAATCCCTACCTTGAATCCTTCGCGACTGTGCATATTAAAACAACCGAACTTTTTAAGAGTAATCAATTGAAAAACAGCAAGATAGATTAAATAACGACGAGCACACGGCACCCATTCATAGAATTGATCTTCCCTCGTCATATGATGAAGAAAACCAATATAATTCGAAAGAACTCTCTCATATTTGAGAAAAGCAATACCTTGGCAAACACCAAAGAATTCGATGATCTGCTAAACTCTTTAAAAGTCCGCCTCTTCGAAGAAATTGGACATCTGTGAGAACATGGAGACGACAAATGCAACTGAATCGCAATGTTCATTTCCTCCCTTTCTCGCAAACCTCCAAACTAAAGATGCATCTGCCAAGTAAAATGTCAATCTTCCATCCCCAAGAATTTATAGCATCGATGGTTACCGGAACCATAAGAATGGCTCGCATCCGGTAACGACCCACGTTGCCGGAGAATAGAATACCGGCGGGAGACACGAAGATAGAGGTTAAGCAGAGTACGGTAGAGCATTGGAGGAACCCCATAGACTAACCTTGAAACAGCGCCGCCGAGTTTACTGCCGAAAGAGATACCACATATACCACCTCGCTGACTGGGGCGAGAATTCCGCACTTCGAGCGGCTAGAGAATCTGCCGGCGGCTAGAAGACGGAACAACGGCGCGAAGAGGAAGAAGAGGGAGCGCTATCCTTTCCCCGTTTTGGAACGTTGCTTGGAACCGAACCCGCGTTCGAACTGGGCATAATGGCATTCAAATCCGGGAGAACCAAAACCGAAACCGGAACAGAAACTAGGGATGGCAAATCTTACACAGCCTGCGGGCACTTACCCGCCCCATCCTTCCACTAGATAAGCGGGTTTTCAAGAAGAAAAAAATGTCGGTGGAATAGGGTTTAAGGTAAACCGTTATATATATATATATATATATATATAGAGAGAGAGAGAGAGAGAGAGAAATTGAGAGATGTTAGATACCTTCGTGCACCAAACTTTATTAGATAATTTGCGTCATCTTTGTGATTACACGAACAACATAGATTGAGTTGTCTATCAATATCAATATAAGGTTTGAGACTATGATAAACATAATTATATTAAATATGAGTGACTCAGAAAAAGTGTTTTGATTACCACTATTCAATTGATTGCACGTATAATTAACGATTAAACAATACCTAACATGTAAGGCTATCTAGCATCTCCCACTCTCTCTTTATATATTATTTATATAATATAGTATATATAGTATATAAAATTATGTTTATCATATATTTATATATGTATATATTTGTTATATAATTATAATTGTATATATATACAAAATAACTTCTGATTTAATAATATAAACTATTATAAAAAAAAAATATTATATTTTTAGCATATGATATTAATTATTTTATTCTATAAAAGCACTTTTTAAGTTGAAATGAGGCCAAGTGAGCCAGAGCCGGATTGTAACAAAGAGAGTGACGGGTTTGATCTCCAAGACGGGAGAGGCATGATGGGACTGAGAGTAAGAAAATATCCGATGGTGATCGAGGCGGGAATGAGAATAACAGGTCACCGTCCCATGAATCCGGCTCAAACTATTTCTTCTATTGTTTATAGAAGTTAGGTTTATATGAACATAAGACAAACTATGGATGACGATAAATAAAAAAATGTTATCTCTTTTTTTAATGCATGAATTCATTATTGTTATCTCACACATTCATTCGTAATACTATACTCAAATTTAAATGTATTTTACGAAAACTAAGTTTCATTTTAAATATAAAAATGGGTTCTAATATGTGTTTGCATCAACCGGTTCTACAGAGAACACGGGAACAAAAATGGGGAACTTCTTGGTCCCCATTGCATGATGTATATGGGGCAGTAGCAGGGACGGAGACTTTGCTTCCTGGCCCCATCCCGCTCCATGAACATTCTTACTTGGAACCTCTCCTGGTACTTTTGCCTGAGAGTGTTCCCGGTTCAGGTAGGTTGAAGTACCCTTAACCTTCAACAAAACCGATATAGTCACTTCTCAATTTTTGAAGATCCGAACCAAAAATCGTTATGGTACATAGAATGAAACCATACTAAACCATATTAAAAACAACAGCTCTATAGATTTATGGTGATATATGTCAATTACATTGTATAGCAAATAATCAATATGAAGAAAGTCGTATTATATGCCAATAAAAAAATCACTTTCTAGCATTCATACATCAAAATTGCTACAAAACAAATAATAAGAATTTATTGATGTGTGTGCTTTTCTAAGTTAAATTTATGCATGCAATCGTAAAATTTGATGCTCATGAATACAAGTAAAAGGGAGGAGAATCCAAAGTGTTGAAAAGATATTGTTAGGATTTTGAAAAAGAAAATTACAAAAAATTATAGTGGGCGATCAATTGATCATCTAGTCTCATGATTTCATAAGGTTATATATATACATAGAGAGAGAGAGAGAGGGGTAAATGCTCACACCCCAAATTCACTTAAACATCTACTTTTCACTTAAACATTTTCACTATTTAATTAACATTCAATTGTGCACATGGACTATGCTCTCTCTCCCTCTCTCTATATACAATGAAAGAGTGTTCTAAATGAATAATGTCTTTAATGCATAATCTTATATAAACATCATCACAACCATTTGATTTTTGATATAAACAACGAAGATTTGGATTACTATGTATTTAACAAATACGATACATTAAATATAAAGTACAATGATACTTTAGATTCAAATTTTCACAATTAATCTTAAAGATGAAACAATAGAAATGTTTATATAAGATTATACACCGAAAGCCATTATGCATTATATATATATAGGAAGGGGGGGGGGAGAGGGATAATGCTGAATGAATAATATTTTGGTGCATAATATTGCATAGATATTTTTACCATTCAATTTTTAAGATCAAGGGTTGATACACTTTGCACTCATGATCCATGCACATATTCATCCATACTTAAATCCACTTGAACGCTACTAGTTTGGTTTTTTAAATTCCTTGAACTTCCGCCTTTCAGAAAAAGCGAACAGACTGACCTTTCCAAACCACATGTTGGTTCTGGTTCTTTTTCAAACAAGACCAGAATTAAATGGAACCCGAAGCTAATGCGAACCATTTTGGAACTGAACTCGGAACCATACTCAAAAAGAACCGGTTCAGCTTTTGCTATATGTTTCGGTGGAACCACCCTAATAAACCTAAGCAAAGGATTAATAAACAAATTTCTTTTATGCGTACAACCTTTTCCTTTTAAACTAAGACAAAATTAATAAACTTAATTTCCATCTTCGCACCAAGAAACCAATCGGGCATCGAGAACCGACCCCCAGAGTTATGCCCCTTCGGATGTATTTGGTTCGTGGTTCCAGCGGGTTAGACCGCATTTTTTGGTGCTTGTGGCACCAAGCACCATCTCCTATCAAACAGAGAACCACAGATCGTCATAGAACTGTACTTCCATGCAGTTCCAAGGGGGAGGTGGTACACGGGACCTAGACCCAAGCCTATCCCACAAACAAAACTGTTGGGGCTCACTGGTACGTTTGAAAAAATTATTGTAAAGGCAAGATGTTTCAGGAAATTATATTTCTCAAATAATATATTAAAGTACTTTAACTGTAAAATGTGAAAAGAGCCTTCAATTTTAAATAGCTAACACAAGGTTTATAAATATAAAAGTTCTAAAATTGAATCAAACGAGATCCAACAACAACAACAACAACTAAGCCTTTTCTCATACTAGACGGGGTCGGCTACATGGATTCTTTGTTTTCACATAGCTTTATCATGTGTCATGTTAGCAGTTAACTCACAATAAGCTAGATCATTCTTTATTGTTTCTTTCCAACACTTTTATGGTCGTCCTCTACCTCTTTTAATACTTTCTAAATTTAGTTTTTCATATGTTCTTACAGGCTCTTCTTCTAATATTCTTTATATTGTTCAAAGCATCTTAAACGACATTCTCTCATTTTATCCTCTATTGGTGTCACTCCTAATTTGTTTCTAATAACCTCATTTTGTATATGATTTTTTCTTTTATGACCACTCATCCATCTCAACATCTTTATTTCTGTCACAAACATCTTTTGTACACGTTGATGGTTAACTGCCCAATACTCAGAACCATAAAACATGGCAGGTCTAGTTGCTACTCTATAATACTTACCTTTTACCTTTAATGGTATCTTCTTATCACAAAGAATACATGCTCCACTCCTAATTTGAATGAAAGAGATCCTTTTAAAAAAGTATCATGATATTTCTGAGAGAGTTTAAACACAGGTGATTTTAAAAAATATCACGATATGAACCTTCAATTTTCTCAATGACAAGTTGAAAATACCCAACATCGCGAATGACGTTTCATCTATCCAAAAGTTGGATTGGATCCAAATAAGTCCAACCTATATATGGATTTCGCTAAGATCTGTGAAAAATTTATACTGGCGTGGATCTTACCATAGCTCTTAGGACAATATGTCGATGTTCCCATTTAAATGCATTAAATTTTGGTTAAAGGTTCTTGATTATTTGCACTGGATCCGATAAGTCCAACTCGTGTGGATCTGGCTATGGTTTATGAAAATTTTATACTAACTTGGGACCTACCATAACTCTCAGAAAAATATGTAAATTTTAAGGAGTATTGTACTATGGTGGTGTATCTTTTAAAAGTCAAATATGGATGATAAACCCAATATACTCGTATCCAGGCCTTGTATCAACGTCCCCATGTAGATCGGGCCTGAGTGTTAATACTGAAACCAATGCAGATCAGACCCATCGGCTCACTAAATTTGATGTGGTATATATAATGTTATACAAAACCCGGTCCCGACCAGAGTTCATGAAATTTTTTAGGACCTGACCTTCGAAATCTTCGTGAAAGACACATTAGAACCTGAACCAAGGCTTCAATGGCTTCATTTTTGTGCTTCTACATTTTGGCTCGTCGTTGATGAACCTTTCATTAGCATGTCATAAATATCTATTATGTGGGAAAATTCTATAAATGATCTTTGATCATGGAACTCTACAGTCAAAAAGAGAAGTTACTTATATAAAATATATATTTTTTGTTACGAGAGGAGGCCCAAGCATAAAACACACGCACACATGCACCCTCTACGAGCCGAATTCTCCTCCAGCAGCAATGGTGCTAGAGTGCCCTACCATTGAGCTAAGGCTCTTGGTGCGCGCACGCACACAAACACACACACACACACACATATATATATATATATATATAAGTATTTGATCATTGAACTCTATGCATTAGCTAAAATTTTCGCCGTTTTATCAAATTAATCCACTTGCTCTACCACTCGAGCAAACTCCTGTAAATTCCTTTCAGTTTCATCTCGTGAATGCACTGCTTGTCAGGAGTAGCTTGACACAAGTTGAGGCCTAAAGTGAAAATTGAATGACATACATGACCTATAAGTTTGGGGACTAAGTCTAAAAATTTTGGGGGCTACAAAATTAATACTAGAATTATTAAATTCAGGAGCCTACGGCGGTTGCTTGAGCAGCCTTACCCACGAGCCACCCCTGCTCCTAGAGCGAAGTGTTTGGTAGGCCTAATTCGTGACAGACCCACTTTTGGGTGAGGTGAGGCATATGTCTCACGTGAAATCTTAATTTTTTTGTCTTGTAGTTTATATACAAAATACAAGTGTTTTGTAGAAGTGAAATGCAATCACATCTCACCCAAAATATAAGTACCTCACCCGAAAAGATTCTTGAAATCCCACACAGGCCTGATACGTGCATACCAATCGCAAAACACTCATATGGAACAGAAGACAACCGTGGGAGCTCAAGGGGGTTAATAAGTGAAAGATCAGTAACAAGCAATGCTCTTAATTTGTACTTAATTTGTATATTGAAAGGAATCATAATAATTGATTCATCTAATTAACAAAAGCTGTTATTCTCCTTGATCACGACTTTTTTCTTCGAGATTGACACTGGTAAATAACGCATAATTAATGAAATTATGTCTCCTTTATCATTTGCTTGCAACAAACAAAGTGACCATAGGTGAGATTCACAAAGCTAAGCAAAGATCAAACCAGGACAGCTTCACGAATTTGGACCTATAATATTTTAGAGCAACATCTTTCAACCGTATACTTTTTCATATAAGTTTAACTGAAATTTGGTAATTTTATACTGGTCCCTTCATTGATCCATTGTCGTGTCAATTAAAAAGAACCTTCAAGTTGAAGTTAATTCCATAGGTGGTCGCCTACCTGCCGGGATCTGTCTAACCGCAGCTTGCCAATGAAAAATATAACGTACCCCGGTCCCCTCATGGGAAATTAATACACACATAGGTATATGCATGTGTATTTGTATCCCCAACGATTTACAAGAACAGGGTCTGTTGGCGATTGGAACGTTGGCCTCAAGCATAGGCTCCTTGTGTCATAACAAGATTCACCTCTAAAACACCAGCATTTTGCTCTCTATTTGATATCAACAGTCATCATCATCATCATCATCATCATATATATATATATATATATATATATATATATATATATATATCAAAAGAATGAGAGTTGCTAGACTCTCGTTCATGATAATCTTTGGTATAAATTTGTATTATTGAATTTGAGGGATGGATAATATTAAATGAATAAGAGTCTTTTGTTATATATATATATATTGAAAGAATTGGAATTGCATACTTTCATTTGTGTTGTACTATCGTCTTATACCAATTCTAACCAATAACAACAACAACAACTAAACCTTTTCCCATACTAGACGGGTCGGCTACATGGATTCTTTGTTTCCACAAAGCCCTATCATGTGCCATGTTAGCAGTTAACTCACAATAAGCTAGATCATTCTTTATTGTTTCTTTCCAATACTTGTGTGATTGCCTTCTACATCTTTTAATACTTTCAAAATCTAGTTTTTCATACCTTCTTAGAAGTTCTTCTTTTGATCTTCTTTTTACATGTCCAAACCACCTTAAATGATATTCTCTCATTTTATCCTCTATTGGTGCCACACAAAATTTATTTCTAATAACCTCATTATGTATATGGTCTTTTCTTCTATCATCTTCATTTATGTTACACACATCTTTTGTACATGTTAATAATTAACTGCCCAACACTTAAAACCATAAAACATGATAGATCTAATTGATGCTATATAATATTTACCTTTTACCTTTAATGGTATCTTCTAATCACAAAGAATACTTGATGCTCCTCTCCATTTTAACCGACCAACATTAATTTTATGCCTAACATCTCTATCAATTCTTCAATCACTCTGAAAAATTGATCTTAGGTATTTAAAACTTTTCTTTTGGGAGATGCAATGTGTGTCAATTTTAATTTCTATGTCTTTTGAGGCAACCAAATGATCAAACTTACATTCTATATATTCTGTCTTTGTTCTACTAAGTCGGAGGCCTTTGCTTTCTAATGTTTCTCTCCATAGTTCCAATTTTCTATTAACTTTTTCCTTAGACTCCTCCACTAATACAATGTCATCTACACCAAGGTACTTCATCTTAATATGTTTTGTTAACTCATCAATCACTATTATAAATAAGTATGGACTTAAAGTTGATCCTTGATGTAACCCAATATTAACTTCAAAGAAGTATGTCATTCCTTCATGAGTCCTCACACATGTTTTTGCACCATCATACATATCTCTTATAAGGTTAATGTATGTCAATGGGATACCTCTTTTTTCCAAAGTTCTCCAAAAAACCTCCCTCGGTACTCTATCATAAGTTTTTTCTAGACCTATAAATATCATGTGAAGGTCTTTCTTTTATGTTCTAAAATGTTTCATAAGACGTCTCAAAAGATGAATCGTTTCAATAATAGATCTGTTTCGCATGAATCCAAATTGGTTTTCTATTGTACTTGATACTTGTTTTAACCTACGTTCGATAATTCCTTTCCACAATTTCATAGTATAACTCATTAACTTGACGAAGGATGTATTACAAAAAGTGAAACAGGTATGTGTTATACTTTTGATTTTTCTTTTTTATCTAAATCATTTATATCTTATGAATTGACTGATGATCTTGAGTCTCTTCCCCCTCACTCCACCTACTTTTATATTATATATATATATATATTCTGGTTCATTTGTGTACACCAAACTTCTCAATTGCAAGTCATCTAACAAGTTCTCGGTAAACGGTCCGAGCTTATTTTATGCAAATCTCTCTCTCTCTGGTCGTGTTAGACCGCGTTGACGTATAAAAGGGTGTCTTCCAAGACGAGTAATTTGGCAAAATAAGTTTCAGGAATAATCCAAAGGAAACAGCACAAAACCAGCGGACCGATTGGCCGTACTTGTTCTCACGCCGTGATCTCGCGTTTACACTCGCACTACATCAGTCGTTCAGGGCGCGTATACCACAATCTTCGTCCATGAATTAACTTTCTCAATTGTAAGTTTTAAAGAGAGCCCAGAAAGATTGAGGTTAGAATTCAACTTTGGTGTTGTGATTACAACAATCGAGGAGGAGGATAGACTGTTTAAGATGGTTGAAATCTATGTAAGGTTAAGAATAATAATATTGGTTACAAAACAGTCCTAGCCATAATTAGCATCTTATTTATCTCCTTCTTTCATTGGATGAAAGTTATATTTTTGCGAAGTTCAACATGCAATTTCGTAGTTGTGTCGTATTTGGTAAACAAAGTTCCAAATAGTTTTTTAGCGGTTTGACATCCCTCAAAGTAACTATTAACGGTTTGACATCCCTCAAAGTGATTATGTAATCCTTCATTTATGGCATTACGATAGTGTTAGTTAAAATATCATCTTTCAAGAAGGTTTGATAATTTGCCTTTTCATCTTCAGGTGTAATTAGGATTGTTGTTTTCTTTGAAATATAATACCTCTAGAGATTTAGGTTTGAAAGTTTAAAGCTATTAGCCAGTTTTTGCCAATCTAGAGATGCACACAAGTAATCATTTTTAACTTTACCATGATCAATCTTCTCCGTCTTCTTTCAACCTATCTGATTATTGAGAAACAAGGAATATGTACAGATTCCTATTTTATTCCGGCGAGCCGAATGCTTCACGCTTACAAGCGCGACCTCGCGACTCTTTGGTGGTTGTTGTTGTACCGCTGAACCTTGGGCATAGACGGTTGACTCTTGAAAGATGGGAATTTCTTGAGTGACGACACTGTCCCGGCGTTAGCCAAGCTCCTAGCCATGGCTCGAAGCTGGAATTTCTGAATCTTCCCTGTCGATGTCTTCGGAAGCTCCGGCATTAACATGAATTTCTTTGGCACCATGTATCCTGGCAGCTTCTTCCGGCAGAAGGAGATCATCTCATTCTCATCTACGCCTTCTTTTGCGGACCCTTCCTTGAGTGCTAAGAAGGCGCAGGGGGTCTCGCCCCAATGTGGGTGTGGCATCGCCACCACGGCAGCCTCAGCGACGGCCGGGTGGCTGTAGAGCACGGTCTCAACCTCGACGCTGCTGATATTCTCCCCGCCGGATATGATCACGTCCTTGGACCTGTCCTTGATCTCAATGTACCCGTCTTTATGCACCACCCCCACATCGCCGGTCCGGAACCAGCCACCCTTGAAGGCGTCGGCGGTGGCGGCCGGGTCCTTAAAGTAGCCCTTCATGATGCTGCTGCTGCGCAGCACGATCTCGCCAACGGTTTGGCCGTCGCGTGGTACGCTTGTCATGGTGCCCAAATCCTTCACGTCTACATCGGCCAGGCTGAGCACGCCCACCCCTTGTCTGGCCTTCAGCCTGGCCTGGTCCTCGCAAGGCAGTGCATCCCAAGGTTCCTGCCACTCGCACACCAGCGCAGGCCCCGTTGCCTCAGTTAGTCCGTACGCATGGGTCACGTGAAACCCACGCTCTTGGATCTGCTCTAGCAGCGCTGCTGGTGGTGGGGCCCCGCCGGTGAGGATTTCCACAGTGCGGTCGACCCTTCTCAGGTTGGCCGGGGCCGCATTGAGGATGATGTTGAACACAATCGGCGCGCAGCACATGTGTGACACATGGTGGTCTGCGATGGTACGGTAGATCTCGGTGGCGCTGCAGTTGCGGATGCAGACGTTGGTGCCGCCGCGGGCGGCGACACCCCAGGTGAAGGTCCAGCCGTTGCAGTGGAACATGGGCAGGGTCCAGAGGTAAACAGGCGCGCCGGGCATGTCCCACTGGAGCACCAGGCTGAGGGTGCTGAGGTAGGCGCCACGATGGCTGTACACCACGCCTTTGGGTGCTGACGTGGTTCCCGACGTGTAATTGAGGCTGATCGGGTCCCACTCGTCCACCAGCGGTGCTGGGACGAAGTCGGGATTGCCAGCGCGGACCAAGGCCTCGTACTCGAGCTCACCCATGCGAGCGCCTGTGGGGTGGTCGAGGTCGTCTATGATGACCACCAACGGCGGGTTCACGCCGGAGGTCTCGTCTTTGACGAGCTGCATGATCGCGTCCCTGGCGAGGTGGATGAATTGGTAGTCGACAAACAAAAGCTTGGCCTCGGAATGGCGGAGGATGGTGGCGACGTTACCGGCGTCCAGGCGGGAATTGATGGTGTTAAGCACGGCCCCGGCCATGGGGACGGCGAAGTGCATCTCGTACAAGGCCGGAACATTCGACGCCAGGACGGAGACTACGTCGTTCTTAGTTACATGAAGCGATATCAGGGACGACGCCATCCTCCGGCATCGCTCGTACGTCTGCTTCCAAGTGAAGCTAACTCCCTCATAGATGACGGAGGTTCGCTCGGCGTAAACAGCCGCAGCTCGTTGCAAGAAGGTCATAGGAGTCAAGGGGACGTAGTTTGCTGCGCACTTCGGTAGCTGATCCATTTTCTTGAAAGAGGAGAATAGATAAGCTCCAAAGAGTTGAGAGTGAATGGAATGTAGGAAATACGGAGGGAGAGAGAGAGAGAGAGAGAGAGAGAGAGAGAGAGAGGTGTGCTGACGATGAAGGAAAAGTGGGGGAGACGCGTGCTTTATATAGCAGTAAGATGGTGAGCATCACCAACCTTAGTGGACTCGCAACAGTCTAAAATAGGACAACAAGAGTCATTCAAATATTCAAATATATATATATATATATATATATATATATATATATATATATATATAAAATATTGAATGCACACAATAAATGAAGAAAACCTAGTACGCAAGGCTCTTTTCCTCTGATGACCAGAGTAAAGAGCATTAATACAATGTTGGGCAATGATCAGCTTCCTATGAAAAGCTCAAGAAGTTTAATTATCCTTGTAAGTTTTGGCTGAATCTCTCAATTATTAAAAATGATCCAAATTGGTGAGGGTTAGCCTAATCGAGAACCGATCGACCGACGTAGAAGGTTGGCATCAAAGACTGGACCTCTCGAAAGAGTTCAGCTATGACCGAGCCCAGTTGAGTCCCAAACCTCTGTTTATCATGCAATTGCCTTGCATAGATAAAAATGGAAGTTGGATAGGCACTTGAAATCCCGTCTGTTGAGTCAATAAACAACTTTTGACTGAGCTGATGACTTGAAAAGGAATTCAAGTCAGGCAATTAACATGTTGAAGAGCTCCCTCTGCCTAACTAAATCAAAGAACAAATAGAATTGCAAGACTACCTAACATTGGGCAATTTGGCTCTTTTAAACCATTATCATCTTCTCTATAACTCACATACCATATGAACGTGATCAAATAGCTTTATCTTGTACATTTGGAGTTAAATGCTAGTTATATATATGTATATATATATGTATATATGTATGTGAAAACTGGATCCTGTCTTTTGAGTAGTATAAGGGTAAATTTAACCTCAACTTGCATGTAAACTAACCGACTTTGTCGCCATCGTCACTGGCACAATCATCATCATTTATGTGACAATCTAATATAAATATTGTAGCGCTCTTTATCATTGGCAACATCTTTTGACAGTGGCAGGTTTAGAATTTTTTGTGGGATGGGGTGAACAGCTTATTCTACCATTTGTGGTGGAGCGAAGTATGTATAATAACCAAAAATTCATTTATATTTCAAATTTCAAGCGGAGTGAACGTCCTACTCCGCCTCAATGTAGATTCGTGAGGGCCTCTTAACATCTTATGTTTAAAAAGTTAAATTATAAGAAGAAAAAAAACCATGGTTTTCTTAATAGAGGTTTTATTTGGCAACATATACCGAAAGGAATAGGGTCCTTTTCATAAATAAGCAATTGCATAATAGACGTGAGTCAATTGATTAGAGAGAGACAGAGACAAAGACAAAGACAAAGACAAAAGACAAAAGACAGAGAGAGTAATATAATTATCTTATTTTAGTGTGTATATATATAACTAAACGCATACTAGCACGTTTTGTTAACAAATCTAAATTTATATATATATATATAGGCGGCTAGTTCAATTAGAAGTACCGCATGTAGATGTGATCCAACAAGCCGGTTCTAAGCAAAGTGACTCATTCTTTCGACATAAAGAAACGAACCCAGTAACTCGGATTTTATTGAAAGGGAAGAGAATCTTTCCAGTGTAAACGCGACCTGGGGTATCTTGACTGTTAATATATATATATATATATATGTATATATATATATATATGTATGTATATATATATATATATATGTATGTATATATATATATATATGTATATATATATATGTATATATATGTATATATATATATATGTATGTATATGTATATATATATATGTATGTATATGTATATATATATGTATGTATATGTATATATATATATATATATGTATGTATATATATATATATGTATGTATATATATATATATATGTATATATATATATAGAGAGAGAGAGAGAGAGGTAGCTCATATCCAAATTAGTTCACGTTTCTAATCTTCTTAAAGATCTCAATCAAATGATTTTAAGGATCAATATTTGAGATCTTTAACTTAAAAAGTAAATAGTACCAAGTGTATTTATTGCACTCATAAAAATTACCTTTTTTTTATTTTGAAATTTGAGTTTCAACCACCGATCGAGCAATTGAGATTCTTAAGAATGTTTAAGTATGAGTTGACGTAGGCATGAATTATGCTCTCTCTCTCTCTCTCTCTCTCTATATATATATATATATATATATATATATATATATATATATATATATATATATATATATATATATATATATATATATATATATATATATATATATATATATATAAGTCCTGATGAACGGCTGTCGTAACTATAACAGTCCTAAGGTAGCGAAATTCCTTGTCGTGTAAGTTTCGACCGGCATGAAAGGCGTAACGATCTAGGCACTGTCTCACAGAGAGGCTCAGTGAAATAGCCATGTTTGTGAAGATGCTGTGGACAGAAAGACCTTATGAAGCTTTACTGTTCCCTGGGATTGGCTTTGGGCCTTTCCTGGGCACCGTATGTGGAAGGCGAAGAAGGCCTCCTTCCGGGTGGGGGCTGAGCATTCGGTGACATACCACTCTAGAGGAGCTAGAATTCTAACCTTGTGCCACGACCTACGGGCTTGTCTGACTTCTTATATTAGACGTGATTCGTGTATCTACTCCAATGATACTATTGTTCCGTACCATTAAGGATGAAGACCCGGACAGAATGTGGACTTCTACGGGAATGACAAAAAATCTATCTACTTTCAGTTCGTATTTTGACCCTTGTAAACTTCTGTGTATTTGCGCTCCCATAGTGTGATGGGCGGTGTGTACAAGGCTCGGGAACGAATTCACCGCCGTATGGCTGACCGGCGATTACTAGCGATTCCGGCTTACTCTCGGTTCGAGAAATAAGAGGATCCAACCATTTCTTCTGACTCCTTTTCACATTCCATAAA
Organism: Brasenia schreberi; assembly: GCA_036023115.1. Taxonomy (NCBI): domain Eukaryota; kingdom Viridiplantae; phylum Streptophyta; class Magnoliopsida; order Nymphaeales; family Cabombaceae; genus Brasenia; species Brasenia schreberi. The sequence goes on from JAYKKT010000069.1 coordinate 17,887,118, forward strand.
TGTATATATATATATACTCTTCTTGCTTTGCTCATTGAAGAAGTTGACTTGAACAGCACCCACTGAGGGCATTTGCAGCTCATGTTGTTTTGCTGGCCTAGTTTGAGAAGTGGTCGATCGAGCCAAGTCTTGCCTTAACCCACCTGAAGCTGATGCAGAAGGGGGGACATAGCTGGGTCCATCCACCATCTGAGTCTAAGAGGAAGCGGACGTAGAAACCGTGCCCTACTGTCAAATGTTGGATTTGGTTATCTTCGACTTGTAGTCATTGAACGTATTTCGCCATCTCCAGGACCAAAACCATCACGCTTCCTCAAAAATTACGTACGCTCGCTGTCTCTGTATAATTTCATTGAAAGAAACATTAATTCTAAATCACGTGCTATTTATACATATCGTCGGGGTATTCGTGGTCTCTTTTGGTTTGGTTGTAGCCTCAACTTCAAACCAAACCTTTTCAATTTTCCGAGACCCAAACCAAAATCGATCAGTTCCCAGCAGGGTTTCCTTATATTTTATATTATGCTAGTATGTGATGGCTGTACTGTATAATCAAATGTATACAAATTATGTTATGATAAATAAACTTAGACATCTATATTATATATAGAGAGAGAGAAAGAAAGAGAGTTTTCCTTATATATAAGAGTGTTTTGTATATATATATATATATATATATATATATATATATATATATATATATATATATATATATATATATATATATATATTGAAAGAATTGGAATTGCATACTTTCATTTGTGCTGTACTATCGTCTATACCAATTCTAAAAGACCAGCATTTTGCTCTCTTTGATATCAGTTGTTATATATATATATATATATATATATATATATATATATATATATATATATATATATATATATATATATGTGTGTGTGTGTGTGTGTGTGTGTGTGTGTGTCATAACAAGATTCACCTCTAAAAGACCAGCATTTTGCTCTCTCTTTGATATTTATCATATATATATATATATATATATATATATATATATATATATATATATATATATATATATATATATATATATCAAAAGAATGTGAGTTAACTGCTAACATGGCACATGATAGGGCTCTGTGGAAACAACGAATTGGAATTGCATACTTTCATTTGTGTTGTACTATCGTCTATACCAATTCTAACCAATAACAACAACAATTAAGCCTTTTCCCATACTGGACGGGATCGGCTAGATAGATTCGTTGTTTCCACATAGCCCTATCATGTGCCATGTTAGCAGTTAACTCACAATAAGCTATATCATTTTTTATTGTTTCTTTCCAACACTTTTGTGGTCGTCCTCTACATCTTTTAATACTTTCAAAATCTAGTTTTTTATAGCTTCTTAGAGGTTCTTCTTTTGCTCTTCTTTCTATATGTTCAAACCACCTTAAATGATATTCTCTCATTTTATCCTCTATTGGTGCCACACATAATTTATTTCTAATAACCTCATTATGTACACGGTCTTTTCTTCTATGACCACTCATCCATCTCAACATCTTCATTTCTGTCAAAGACATCTTTTGTACGTGTTGATGATTAACTGCCCAACACTCAAAATCACATGGCAGGTCTAATTGTTGCTCTATAATATTTAACTTTTAACTTTAATGATATATTCTTATCACAAAGAATACTTGATGCTCCTCTCCATTTTAACCAACAACAATAATTCTATGCATAACATCTCTATCAATTCTTCCATTGCTCTGAAAAATTGACCCTAGGTATTTAAAACTTTATTTTTGGGGAATGCAATGCGCACCAATTTTAATTCCTATGTCCTCTAAAGTAACCAAATGATCAAACTTACATTACATATATTCTGTCTTTGTTCTAACACTTGTATTCTTTCAAAGAGTTCAAAATTGTTTTATCAACGTTTATAAGTGCTTAAACGGACCCTTGAGCACCGGAGCACCGGTTCAAGAAGGTTTAAAGCGAAAAGATTCCGCTTGCTCACAATTGCCTTTAAAAATGTTAGATATTTTAAAAACTTCGTTAGCCTGAGCAAGCTAGTTGGCACGCTCATAGAAACGACATAGACGCAAAAAGGTTCATTTTCGGCTTCAAAACCAAAAGTGAGAATTTTCGTGCTTACACCACTATTTCAATCCGACTCTAAAAGATATGTTCTATTTCTCTCCCAAGCTACTTGCTATCTAGGACTAACTATTCATGTACCCGTCTCAACTAACCCAGGAAGGCTTGTGTTTGTTGGTTCCCCTAGATCGATTCCTGTTTAGTTGAAATGTTTTGATATCAGTTTCAACCAAAACCCCTAGGTTGGAAGCCTTTACTTTCTAATGTTTCTCTCCGTAGTTCTAATTTTCTATTAACTTTTTCCTTAGACTCCTCCACTAACACAATGTCATCTACAAATAACATACGCCAAGGTACTTCATCTTGAATATGTTTTGTTAACTCATCAATCACTATTATAAATAAGTATGGACTTAAAGTTGATCCTTGATGTAACCCAATATTAACTTCAAAGAATTATATCATAACTTTGTGAGTTCTCACACATGTTTTTGTGCCATCGTACATGTCTTTTATAAGGTTTATATATGTCAATGAAATACCTCTTTTTTTCAAGGTTTTCCAAAGAACCTCTCTTGGTACTCTCTTGTAAGTTGTTTTAGATCAATAAATATTATCTGAAGGCGTTTCTTTTTTTATCTAAAATATTTTATAGTACGTCTCAAAAGGTGAATCGTTTCAACAATAGATTTGTCTTGCATGAATCCAAATTGATTCTCTATATTATACTCGATACTTATTTTAACATATTTTCAATAATTCTTTTCCACATTTTCATGGTATGACTCATTAACTTGATGAAGAGTGTATTACAAAAAGTGAAACAGGTATATGCTATACTTTTGATTTTTCTTTTTTATCTAAATCATTTATATCTTCAATCCTATGACTTGAATTGACAGATGATCTTGAGTCTCTTCTCCCTCACTCCACCTACTTTTATAATATATATATATATATATATATATATATATTCTGGTTCATTCGTGTACACCAAACTTCTCAATTGCAAGCCATCTAACATGTTCTCGGTAAACGGTCTGAGTTTATTTTATGCAAATCTCTCCCTCTCGTCGTGTTAGACGACGTTGACGTATAAAAGGCTGTCTTCCAAGAGGAGTAATTTGGCAAAATAAGTTTCAGGAATAATCCAAAGGAAACAACACAAAACCAGCGGACCGATTGGCCGTACTTGTTATCACGCCGTGATCTCGCGTTTACACTCGCACTACATCAGTCGTTCAGGGCGCGTATACCACAATCTTTGTCGATAGTAAGTTTTAAAGAGGGCTCATAAAGATTGAGGTTAGAATTCAACTTTGGTGTTGTGATTAAACAATCGAGGAGGATGGTAGACTGTTTAAGATGGTTGAAATCTATGTAAGGTTAAGAATAATAATATTGTCACAAACAGTCCTAGCCATAATTAACATCTTATTTATCTCCTTCTTTCATTGAATGAAAGTTATATTTTTTGCAGGAGAAGTTCAACATGCAATTTCGTAGTTGTGTCGTATTTGGTAAACAAAATTCCAAATAGTTTTTTAGCGGTTTGACATCCCTCAAAGTGATTATGTAATCCTTCATTTATGGCATTAGGATAGTGTTAGTTAAAATATCATCAAGGTTTGATAATTGCCTTTTCATCTTCAGGTGTAATTAGAATTGTTGTTTTCTTTGAAATATAATCAATACCTCTAGAGTTTTAGGTTTGAAAGTTTAAAGCTATTAGTGTAACGGTGAATTGTTTGTTGGCATTTTTGCTTTTAGTTAAAACCCTCTATGAGGGAAGTGCCCCAAACAAACCCATGTAAGCACGCTGGGGCCGTGCACTCCTTTTCCGCTATCAATAGACGTTACGTTTTCAAGATGGTTTTCATGCGTCAAGTGCCTATCTCTTAAGTAATTTTGAAGCTAAGTGGGGTGAGTTGAACGGGTGCCTTTGCATGCATTACCTTAAATGTTTCCAAGGATTTTCAAACACATTGCCTCTTTGCCTTTGCCGTTTTGAGTGAGTGAGTCTCTGAGTGCCAAGGCGACACTTGGGGAGGGACTCTCATGTGCCATTTTGGTAGACGGTGACCAAACTCCAACACGAAAGTGAAATCCGCTAAGGCTTGTTTTGCCCCGAGGCCAAGCGCCGGTCATGGAGAGCCCGTCAGCACGCCCCGGCGCGCCTGGCGACGGTTACCCCGTGACAAAAAGAGAGCCATTAAAGATCCTGTGTCTCAACGTTATTCAAGCTTAGCTGCGATGGAACTGAAGTGTGCCAGTGCTCTCACCCCATCTCTGGAACGTTGCTCACTTAGAAGAAAAGCTGAAAATCGGGTGAAGAGGAATGAAGGAAGGGGGAATGCTACCGGATCGTTGCTCATGGCCAATATCTTTGTCACTTAGAGAAATCAAGGGTGATGTCGTTTTTGTGTTAGCTAGAGGGAACACTACGGTTCAACAAAAAGCTAAAAGCCCTGAGACGCACGGGACGACCCCCTTGGTGGGCTATCGGTATGGGATGCATCACCCTGTCGAGTGGATAGTATCCCGTAGTCTAGTGCCACTCCTTAACGGGCCCACTATGACAAAGGAGATTGGAAAGGAGGATTGAAGGATCGGCGGGGTAACGCCGTTCTTCCGGGTAACCCCCATTTTGGTCGTCCTTTACTCATGCAAGACGGTGCCCTTTTAGTTCAACTCGTGCGAAGGGGGCACACATGGAGTTGAACGACCCATTTTGACTCAGTGGCTACTTCGGTGATGTGGAGTGCCATCATGAAGCGCCCAACTTGAAGGTAGGATCTCCAAGTCAGGTGGAGACCCCTCATGCGGCGCCAAGTTAAATGATGAAGGTTTGCCAGTCGCCACAAGAACTGCGCTCTGCACGCGCCCAATTTGACGATAGGATCTCCAAGACAGGTGGAATCCCCTCATGCGGCGCCAAGTTCAAGTCCATGCTGGCCGATACGTCGTGCCCGACCTCAGTTCATACCGACGCCATACAACGCGCCCGGTTTCCAGTTGTCCGCGGTGTACAGGGACAGAACTCCTGCATGCGCCAGGGTCCAATTCATGCCGGCCAATACGTCGCGCTCGACTCAATTGCAGATGGTGTCCGACGAGGCAGGGCTCTCGGCACCATGTTCCAGTCTAGCGGCATTAGTTCGAGGCGAGTCTCCAGCGCCGCAAGGACCCATTTCAGACCGGTGCGACACACTGCGTTTGGTTCAAAATGTAAGTAGGTGGCCGATGAGGCGGGACTCATGCGGTTCACCAAGTCGAAGGTTCGCCGGTTGCCACAAATACCGTGCACTTTTGTGCCAAACAAACAAATAAAGGTCCTCTTGACCCTAAGACTTTGATGGGCAGTGCCAAAGAAAAGCTTCCTCATGACAGGCGAGGAGTACTCAGGCTGCCGTTAGTGTCCCAGTTGTCTCAATCAGACGGGGGGCCATCATGCATATTCTGAACGTGTTAGGCATTATTTAGTAGCGAAAGAAGGGAGGCGTTGTGATTGCACGTAAGCCGTCATCATGCAGTGGCCGACGTACTCTCAAACGTGAATTGTAGTGTCCCATGGGTTGGAAGGACCATCCGCAAGCTTCGACAGATGGGGTGCGACAACGGGGATGAAGGATGCCTCGGTGAGCTGAAGCAAATCAAAGGATTGTGTCATGAGAAGTCAAGACGTTGCCGAGGGCGGCAATGGATTTGGGTGGGGGAGAATGTAACGGTGAATTGTTTGTTAGTATTTTTGCTTTTAGTTAAAACCCTCTATGAGGGAAGTGCCCCGAACAAACCCATGACGCTAGGGTCATGCACTGCTTTTCCGCTATCAATAGACGTTACGTTTTCAAGATGGTTTTCGTGCGTAAGTGTCTATCTCTTAAGTGATTTTGAAGCTAAGTGAGGTGAGTTGAACGGGTGCCTTTGCATGCATTGCCTTAAACGTTTCCAAGGATTTTCAAACACATTGCCTCTTTGCGTTTGCCGTTTTGAGTGAGTGAGTCTCTGAGTGCCAAAGCGTCGGCACACTTGACACTTGGAGAAGGGACTCTCACGCGCCATTTTGGAAGACGGTGGCCAAACTTCAACACCAAAGTGAAATCCGCTAAGGCTTGCTTGGCCCCGAGACCAAGCGCTGGTCATGGAGAGCTCGTCAGCACGCCCGAGCGCGCCTTGCGACAGTTACCCCGTGACAATTAGTCAGTTTTTGCCAATCTAGAGATGCACACAAGTAATCATTTTTAACTTGACCATGATCAATCTTCTCCGTCTTCTTTCAACCTATCTGATTATTGAGAAACAAGGAATATGTACAGATTCCTATTTTTTTCCGGCGAGCCGAATGCTTCACGCTTACAAGCGCGACCTCGCGAGCACTTGTTGGTTGTTGTTGTTGTACCGCTGAACCTTGGGCAAAGACGGTTGACTCTTGAAAGATGGGAATTTCTTGAGTGACGACACTGTCCCAGCGTTAGCCAAGCTCCTAGCCATGGCTCGAAGCTGGAATTTCTGAATCTTCCCCGTCGATGTCTTCGGAAGCTCCGGCATTAACATGAATTTCTTTGGCACCATGTATCCTGGCAGCTTCTTCCGGCAGAAGGAGATCATCTCATTCTCATCTACGCCTTCTTTTGCGGACCCTTCCTTGAGTGCTAAGAAGGCGCAGGGGGTCTCGCCCCAATGTGGGTGTGGCATCGCCACCACGGCAGCCTCAGCGACGGCCGGGTGGCTGTAGATCACGGTCTCAACCTCGACGCTGCTGATATTCTCCCCGCCGGATATGATTACGTCCTTGGATCTGTCCTTGATCTCAACGTACCCGTCTTTATGCACCACCCCCACATCGCCGGTCCGGAACCAGCCACCCTTGAAGGCGTCGGCGGTGGCGGCCGGGTCCTTAAAGTAGCCCTTCATGATGCTGCTGCCGCGCAGCACGATCTCGCCAACAGTTTGGCCGTCGCGTGGTACGCTTGTCATGGTGCCCAAATCCTTCACGTCTACATCGGCCAGGCTGAGCACGCCCACCCCTTGTCTGGCCTTCAGCCTGGCCTGGTCCTCGCAAGGCAGTGCATCCCAAGGTTCCTGCCACTCGCACACCAGCGCAGGCCCCGTTGCCTCAGTTAGTCCGTACGCATGGGTCACGTGAAACCCACGCTCTTGGATCTGCTCTAGCAGCGCTGCTGGTGGTGGAGCCCCGCCGGTGAGGATTTCCACAGTGCGGTCGACCCTTCTCAGGTTGGCCGGGGCCGCATTGAGGATGATGTTGAACACAATCGGCGCGCAGCACATGTGTGACACATGGTGGTCTGCGATGGTACGGTAGATCTCGGTGGCGCTGCAGTTGCGGATGCAGACGTTGGTGCCGCCGCGGGCGGCGACACCCCAGGTGAAGGTCCAGCCGTTGCAGTGGAACATGGGCAGGGTCCAGAGGTAAACAGGCGCGCCGGGCATGTCCCACTGGAGCACCAGGCTGAGGGTGCTGAGGTAGGCGCCACGATGGCTGTACACCACGCCTTTGGGTGCTGACGTGGTTCCCGACGTGTAATTGAGGCTGATCGGGTCCCACTCGTCCACCAGCGGTGCTGGGATGAAGCCGGGATTGCCAGCGCGGACCAAGGCCTCGTACTCGAGCTCACCCATGCGAGCGCCTGTGGGATGGTCGAGGTCGTCTATGACGACCACCAACGGCGGGTTCACTTCGGAGGTCTCGTCTTCGACGAGCTGCATGATAGCGTCCCTGGCCAGGTGGATGAATTGGTAGTCGACAAACAAAAAGCTTGGCCTCCGAATGGCGGAGGATGGTGGCGACGTTACCGGCGTCCAGGCGGGAATTGATGGTGTTAAGCACGGCCCCGGCCATGGGGACGGCGAAGTGCATCTCGTACAAGGCCGGAACATTCGGCGCCAGGACGGAGACTACGTCGTTCTTAGTCACATGAAGCGATATCAGGGACGACGCCATCCTCCGGCATCGCTCGTACGTCTGCTTCCAAGTGAAGCTAACTCCCTCATAGATGAGGGAGGTTCGCTCGGCGTAAACAGCCGCAGCGCGTTGCAAGAAGGTCATAGGAGTCAAGGGGACGTAGTTTGCTGCGCACTTCGGTAGCTGATCCATTTTCTTGAAAGAGGAGAATAGATAAGCTCCAAAGAGTTGAGAGTGAATGGAATGTAGGAAATACGGAGAGAGAGAGAGAGAGAGAGATGTGCTGACGATGAAGGAAAAGTGGGGGAGATGCGTGCTTTATATAGCAGTAAGATGGTGAGCATCACAGTAGGGGCGCACAAGAGATAGAGAGGGGAAAGTGCGGTGAGGGTGCACTAAACCCAAGAAGATTGATTCTTCTTTAATTGCGTGGAACGTTGAATGCAATTTTGATGCAGGACGCAGTTGGGAAGGTTTTTGTGGGCAGCCGCTGATAGTATTCCTGTGAAAATGCATCAGAACCTTGTTTTTTCTCCTGATTGCGATAAAGGCAAATGTTTCTTGTGGGCAACCCGGACATATCGTTGATGGTAATCTTGTGAAAACTTTCTCATTAGCCCTTAGATTTCCTCATTAATTCATCCGCCTCCGATGACACAAAGTAATATTCAACTGCAAGCCCAAGCCGGCAGGTTACTTGATTATGGCACCTAAGAATACACTTTCAAAGTACTGTAACTAAATTGACCCTCTACATAGTCTTGTGTTGTGTTGTATCAGTTTGTGTTCGTGTAGGAAGCATGTTAACTCGAACTCCACCTATTATTTTGTTCTATTGTGTATTTTATTGCCAACCTTACTGGACTGGCAACAGTCTAAAATAGGACAACAAGAGTCATTCAAATATATATATATATATATATATATATATATATATATATGTAATGGTGAATTGTTTGCTGGTATTTTTGTTTCTAAGTAAAATCCTCTATGAGAAAAGAGCCCCGAACACCCATGTAAGCACGCTAGGGGCTGTGCACTCCTTTTTCGCTATCAATAAAGACATTACGTTTTAAAGATGGTTTTCGTGCGTCAAGTGCCTATCTCTTAAGTAATTTTCAAGCTAAGTGGGGTGAGTCGAATGGGTGCCTTGCATGCATTGCCTTCAATGTTTTCATAGATTTACAAACACATTGCCTCTTTGCCTTTGCCGTTTGAGTGAGTGAGTCTCTGAATGCCAAAGTGTCGGCACACTTAACACTCGGAGGAGGGACTCTCACGCGCCATTTTGGAAGCCGGTGGCCAAACTCCAACACTCAAGTGAAATCCGCTAAGGCTTGCTTGGCTCCGAGGCCAAGCGCCGGTCTTGGGAGAGTCCGCTAGCGCACATGGCGACGATTTTCCCGTGATAAAAGTGGTATCTGAGCTATTACGATCATGTTACCTCAACGTCATTCAAGCTTATCTAGGATGGATCTAAAGTGTGCTAAGTGCCCCGCACCATTTTTTCGTGTTAGCTGGAGGGAACACTATGGTTAGGCAGAGGCCGGAAGCCTCGAGGCACACGGGATGACCCCTTTGGTGGACTATCGGTATGGGTCACATCACCCTACTGAGTGGATAGTATCTGGTTGTCTAGTACCACTCTTTGGCGGGTGTACTATGACGAAGGAGATTGGAAAGGAGGATTGGAGGATCGGTTGTCTAATGTCGTTCTTCCAGGTAACTCCCATTTTTTGTCGTTCTTTGTTGAGGCAAGACGATGCACCCAAGTGGTTCAACTTGTGCGAAGGGGGCACACACGAAGTTGAACGACCCATTTTTGTTCCAAGTCAGTGGCTTCTTCGGTGATGCGGAGTGCCACCATCTAGCACCCAACATGAAGGCAATGATCTCCAAGATAGGTGGAGACAACTCATGCGGCACCAAGTTCAAGTTCATACCGGCGCCATACATCGCGCCTAGTTTCTAGTTCTAGTGGCCTCCAATTGAGGCAGGGCTCCAGTGCCTCAAGGACCCATTTTATACCAGCACTACACGTCACATCCGATTCCTAAGTGCAGAAGGTGGTCGATGAAGCAAGACTCATGCGGCACACCAAGTCAAGGTTCGCCGATTGCCACAAAGACAGTACACTTTTGTGCCAAACAAACGATCCAAGATGCCCTCGACCCAAAGACTTTGATGGGCAGTGCCAAAGCAAGCTTCCTCATGACAGGCGAGGAGTACTCAGGCCGTCGTAAGTATCCCGATTGCCTCAAACAGACGGGGTGCCGTCATGTAGATTCTGAATGTGCCAGACATGATTTAGCAGTGGAAGAAGGGAGACGTTGTGGTTATACGTAAGACGTTATCACGCAGTGACCGGCATTGTCTCAAGCGTAAAAGGTAGTGTCTCACGGGTTGGAAGGATCAGGTCCAAATGATCTTTTAACTTTAATAATATCATTTTGTCACATAAAATATTTAATGTAAATGACCTACATTAATTCTATGTGTAACATCTGTATCAATTTTTTCATTACTCTAAAAAATTGACCCTAGGTATTTAAAATTTTCTTTTGAGACGCAGATGAGTTGGGGGAGAGGGTCAAGATCCACGGATTGGGACGTTGTATTTGCGCTTATCCTTTGGTTTTGAAAGTTTCACCATCAATCAGGATCTTGTATGCGGTGATTGCTCAATCGTCTGGTTGATGCATTAGATTCAATAAAATTATGACAGGGACAGCCAATGCCCTGGTTTTCATCTTCCTTGAATTATAGAAGCATGAGGTGAACACAGAAGAACTCGACAGCGGCCAGATTTGACAGTTAGGTTATGCTCTTAAAGAGAGTGCTGTTAATGGAGGATGCCAATCCATAGTCACAAGATGCTAGCTTGAATTATGATATTGAAATCTCTTGAAGAAAACTGGTTCATTTTCATGATGATCAATTTGTGGTTGGTTTATGCCTTCAAACAGGAAGGTAATAAAAACCCTGATTCGGAATCACACCGTTCATTTTAGTGATGGATAATAGCAGCTGCTGCAGTCACATCATGCTATTATATACTTGATCTCGTCAAACGGGATTTCTGTTACCAGTAAACACAGAAAGAAAGGGTAGTGAGATCAATAATTTGAAAGACAAGGCTGCTCTCTGTTAATAGCAGAGAAGTTCGTCATCTTTCCTGAATAAGTTGTTTACCCCACCAAGAACTTGCTTCTTCTTCCCGCACCCACCGACACTTGACTGTTGACTCGTAGAGCACAGAAAGGAAGTGTGAACCTCTATTACTTGCTCCTTTAGTGCCAAAAACCAAGCTCTCTTTCACAATAGGTCGGTCAGCTTCATGGATTCTCAGTCTCCGTCTTCGATCACTTCCATATCTAAATCCACAGCAGTATAAGATTTAAGTCATTAAATTTTAAAATAGCATTTTAATTCAAAGTCGACGGGAATTCTTCAGAGACTTGTTGTTTGTCTCTTCCTATAATTTCCTATGATTTGTGGAATCCGGGTTCAGTAATGATACTGTTCTAATAACCCTTACAAGAACCCATTGACAAATTTTCTTTTCTTTTCTTCTTAAAAGAAACAACCAAATCCGTTTAAAATTTGGGTCCTTTTTCACTTAATCAAAACGGACCAAGAGAACGAGAATAATTAAGTAGATGGTCTCTATATTAGCATCTTTCTCTTGAATCATAGACTTATGCAAGACCGCATACCAGGACAATCCTATGGTTGGTGGTGGTTTAGTGGCTTGACTAAATATTTGAGAAGTTAATATTTTGTTTGAGAAGAATTGGAAAAAGAAATGCATCTAAAGATGCCTTCATTTCCAAGTATTCCCTTGGCAATCCATGTGAAGAAAAGGAAGCACACCAGTTGGCAGCAGCAGCGACCTAAATTCCTTTTTTTTTGGGTGAGGCAAAGCTCGGTTAATTCATATATATAAAAGGATTTCTAGCAGTTGAGCAATTACTGTATGAAAACAAAAACCAGGAAGCAATGGCTTCAGAAAGAGGCAAAGTTTAGACTTTGGTGGAATCTCGTGCTTGACTTCCATGTTGACTGTCTGTGAACTTTCCTTGTTGACACCAATACCTTATACAAGTTACCTCATGCATACACAATTTAATGCATATTGAAGTATTTTATAGGCCCATGGTCCTTTCCTCAAAATTTAATGCTGGACTGACTTAAAATTGACAAATCGACAAATATATGCATATAATAATGGATATTACTGCTTAAAAGTAGTATTAAATTGACAATTAGGAACAGATTGCTAAATTAAATAATAAAAAAACAATATGGAAACCAAGGGCTCGTGACATAATTGTTGTTTGAGTTGCACAGCAACTTCTTGATCCGAGCATCAAATCTAACTAATACCCAAATATTGTTAGCTGGTGGAGTTTAGTCGAGACTTGACTCATGTCGTGAACAAGTCAATACATAAATGCAGTTTGTCTAGTAGAAAATCCTGCACTGCTGAAGAGCCCAAGAAAGAGATCCTTGAAATTAAGAAACATGGATAAAATATGATGCAATGACCTTTGATGACTTTTTCCGAGAAATACCAAACACCAGAATCTCACAATGAGAAAATCAGTCTTGCACGAGAAATTTTCTTTTGTCAATGTCTTAGTCGTGATCAATAAGTGAAAATGTTCCTTCTTCGATTAAGCCTAGTCACAGATTGGATGCAAGTGGCTTTTAAGTATTTCATAATCAGGAAATCGTGTTACAGACAAGCAAATGCGTCTGTCGATGTCGACCGAAACCAATAATAAACATCTTCTATGCATGATTAGGTCTGGTAATTAAACCGTGGTCATGTGGTTCAATTCTATATGACCCAAACACGAGCCGTCTAGTTAAGCTCCATGGGCTCAACATGAATCAATCCGCTTGGGCCTGCTTGTATTAGCTCTTCTAATTAAGTATATACAATTTTTATGTACATATATGCCGAAAAACCATGTTAAGCCAACGGATTGATTGCATCCAATGTAATCAAATGATCACATAACGCAAAAAAATTAGACGTAATTTAAGATTAAGAAATTAAATTTTCTGCTCAAATTTATATGAGAACCGTCACAGTTTAAGTTTCAGTGAATGCTTCTAAATTGAGGTAACAAGATGAACATGAATAAGAGGCAAATGTGATCATTAAGATGATACCCTTAATAATGTTTTATTCCCATTTACCTACTCTTAATGTTGGTTATATTCAAGAAACAAATGGCGAAATTCAGTAACTCACATCGCTCTCCAATTTTAAGAATGTCAATTGGTCACATTCGTGTTGGGTCGTAGCACTGCCCAATCCGACTTTATTAGATCTTCATAAATGGATTCTGAATCAAATTTGGGTTCAGACGCAAAATCCGAAAAAGAATCAGACCAGTGCAGCCAATTGAGTTGGATTACTTTATACGTGAATATCCTAACAATGTTCAGATTATTCATCGGATTCAGCAAGATTTCAATTTATGTGAGTACCATTCATGCTTTATTTACCAGATTTGAGGACTCATTGCGATTCAGGTAAGATTTGGATATGAATCTTGATCCATCAATATCCCTAAAACCAGCTCCTTCGTGCAATTGTACTGGCTTCTCAAATAGTTTTACGGAAAAACGAAGTGTTCCACTGAAGCATCTCAGTAGCTGGTGCCTGGTGGGTTTGAATTCCCACACGGCCTAATGCATTTCACATCGGATCCAGGTTGATTTCATGGGGTCCATATCCACATCCTTTCATCTCTGACTGAATTCCCATTAAGAGAAGAGATAGAACAAAATCAAATTCCACTGTGTGTTACAAGTGGAGGCCAAAGCCTAACACGCACACACATGCCCAAAGGACCTTGAATAGTGGTGAAAGGATGTGGAATTTCACCCGCACTGTGGGGCAAAAATCTCTCAGCACTCGTCTTCTCTACGTTGTCCCGTCATTTATGATAAATCTTGTCTAAATGCCTCAACCACTATTCATTTGCCATATCAATATCACCTATCATATTAGTATCGTCAGTCATGTCATCCATCACGTCAATTTATATTTGTTATTATACTTTAACATTAATTATTATTAAATTTAAGTAACAATTAACATTAATTATTCTTTTTATTATTAAATATTAATTACATTTAAATATGGCCATGGCTCAATATAAACCAAAATGACGGTAAGAATTCATGTAGCCTTCCTACCTTATACCTAGTTACTAGGAAAGTGCATATTTATCTATTTTCTTTGTTACTTATTATCACACATACTTGATAGGTCGGTTGGTATACCTTATACCTAGTTAAATATGGCCACATCAATATCATCTATGAATTTTATAAACTTTTGAACGTCAAGCAATGCCTCGTGTTTTGAATTCTGCACTATTTCTAATAGCACTTGGTGCACCTTTCATTTGTTCGATTTGGAAGAGGGCCGGAAACGTCTCACCTGGCCTTGATGTAGTAATCGCCAACACACACATCACAGCGGGATCTGTATCAAAGACAGTCTTTGAGATCATGATCCTAGGAACTATGTCCTTACGTTGGGGGGGATGCGAACAGATCAAATATACGCACTTCTGGTCTAGTTTCCAAAATCAATCTATTTCCTATTGTTGTACAGGAAAACATGCTTTAAAACTAATGGGATTTGCATTCCAGTTTGATCAATTTGATTGATGGCATGTTTTTGCATTTAAAAATCAGCAAAAAATATCGAACAGTCGATCAGGTTCATCGAGATGGAAGGCATGTTGACTAGATATGGATCAAGACCCCAGTGCGAAAGGGTAGGTCCTATCCTAATAAACAGGATTCTGCAATTGTACTAAGATTGGACCCGATTCTGACCTCTACCTAGTGTGAATGCAGTATTCATAGTGATAGGCAGCCATATCTTTGGATTTATATGCAAACTCCTTTACCAAGTTATGCGGTAGAATTTCAATGATTAAAAATTAGTTAGAATTCAAATGGTATATTGTCATTTGAAGTCCAGGGAAGACCTTATTCTTAGAATGGCTTGCTGGTTTGAATGTAGAAACTTACATGGACGCTTGCTGTCTCTATCCGCTAAAGCGGATGTAAAGTGGTTACATTTTTATCTTTTTTTCAGGAGCACAAGTGTGGATTTTGCCTTCCTTCACAGCAGCAGCAGGATCTGCAACTCAAAGGGTCAAAGATTAATCAAAGAGTTTTTAGATGGGCTGTCGTTTTCTTATGTATCAGGATCTCCTTTTTGTTTCTTGTGGTCAGAAAAGAGGAAACTTCCTAGAACTCTCTTTTCTCGGTTTGGATGCAGAGAATCCTTTTCAAATGAAAGTTTGGAGCAAGATTTTTTCCAAAGAATATATAGTTTAAATTGTTAAAGATACTTTAAATAATTCAGATACGATGGTTCTCTCGGTATGCATCAGAAACTTCTCTTTCTCTGATCTATAGCCAGAAGTATCGAAGCTTCCTAGAAGTCCTCTCTACGGTGATGGGTTCTTAAAACTGATCGAAGTGGTTGAGTCCCAGTATGCAGTTGTATCCATGTCAGATTTTTAGTAGTTGTGAATATTTTCTGCAGACAGTCAAAGATTATTAAATGATTCATAAAGGAAGACTGATTCGATTGGTATCACGAATTTGAATTGTTTGGTTAACTTCATGGAGCTTGAGATGTTCATGAAGTTTCCTAGAACCTTCTAACTTGGCCTGCAGAGTCATCTGGCTTTCTTTTTTCTTGTTTCAAAGAAGACTACCGAATTACCAACTTTACATTGAAATTCAGAAACGGTTCAGGCTAATTCGAACCAGTTCAGTTACAAATTAGTTTCGGAAAGTAATTCTGATAACATTGGAAGGCTAATATACTATCAAATACAGGAAGTGGTGAAATTGATCAAGAATCAAACAGAATTTCAACGTTCTTAAAGCAGATGATCAAGGAGATGGTTAGGTTAAGAGCCGTTTACTAGTTCTCCCTGCATATACCTGTGCTCTGTGTCGTAGGATACGTGTAGTGCGTGAGTATGCATAGAATTCCAAGAGTACAAGGAGCTCAACAAGATCAAAAGACTTGGTTCCGTTTGCAGCCTTCTGTAAGTTGCTATAGTTCTAATGGTAATAATGATGACAATTAAGCAGATAATAGTCATAAGGGAAATGTTCAAAACCGGACCTAAAGAATTAGAGCACCTAAAGAGTTTCACAAATGAACCATATTTCTGTATATAGTTGAAAGTCGGCCTAACTCTTTACAGTTTAATCAAAACTTTACCTCCCATTAACCCATGTTAATTGATTAAATATACCATGAAAATTTATGTATGTTTTTAGCATATTCAAAATTTAGGTATTTCTTTTCAGAATTTCAGAACTTAAGTAGTTATCCCACTTAGTGTGGGCGCGCATTTGGTCGCGGTCGTAGCATTGCCGACAGAGAGAGAGAGAGAGAGACGTTCTTTTTTAAGGCACCAAAGAAAGAGAAACTGAGAAAAAGGATATAATATCAGTTGTCGGTGGTTTCCCTCCGAATAAAAGAGGCCCACGTATTGGGTTACATTTAATCACCATTTGGTAAGCTCAGACTTCCAGGGGAACTTAGTTTCGTTTTACTTTTGTACTCAATTTCTTTAAATGTGAAGCTTTTTTAAATAAAAAATATTTTTATATGGTATTTATTGATTTAGAAAAAACTTATTATAGAGTAGCTAGAGATTTTGTTTTTGAAGAACTTTGAAAAATAGAGAAATGATGTTGCTGAAATAAATGCGTAATCACATCAGAAAAAACCATATGTATAATGAGGTTATTAGAAACAAATTGAGATTGACACTGATAAAACAAGGGAAAATCATTTAAGATGGTTTGAAAACGTTGAAAGACGATCAAACGAAGCTTCAATAAAAAGGTACGAGAAACTAAAGAAGTCCAAAATATCGAGCTCTAGTGAAACAAAAAGAATCTATGTAGCCGATCCTTTCTAGTATGAGAAACGGTTGTTGGCGCTGTATTGAACTCAATTTCTTCGTGAATACCGAACTATAATTGCAAAGACAGCTACCTTGTTCGAGGCTTGCCTTACACAGTTCCTTGCTAATTGGAATTTCTGTTTCAAGCATTTCGATATGGATCGTCTACGTCTCTGAGTTCAGAGGTCAAGATCTCTTTGGTTGGCCAGTTGCATCGGTCTAGTTTTTGAGGTTGACTATTATAACACAATATACTGCTGCATATAGATTCATATTGTGGATGTGGGTCAGCAGAGTGGCCTTAAAGGCCTGATCGTTTGTCACATAATTCATGTATCCTTGGTTGGTTACATATTTAGATAAGACAAAGCTTTGTTTCGTTTAAGTAGGCGTGCTCATTAAGGATTAATACCTTTGCCTTTTTCTTTTTAATTGGTTTAAAGTTTCCCTTTGTGGGGGGTCATTTCCTTGTCATGCTGGGCTTACGCCATGATAAAATATAGTGGACCTCTAAAAAGACACCAGTTAAGCAACGTGAATATTAAAAGCAAGTCTCCACAAGCACTGCTGAATTATGAGAGCAAATTATGCATTAACTATGTAAGGTGTAACTCTTAAGCGTTAGGCTGTGCAGTAACGGCCATTAGGATATGAAGGGCCTTTAAAAGGGCCCTTCATAGTGTCTTCTCCAGGGAGTTGGGGCAGCCTCGAACCAGTCGGAAAACGAGAGGAGTCGGCCGGAATCCGGTGAGTTTACCTATTTTTCAGATTTTGGTTTTTCTTGATTTTTCTTATGAAAAAACTTGTTGAAAATCATTGTTTTGGGCTTGGATTGAAGGTTTGAGGTAGAACTAAGTGTTTTGGTGGGGTAGGTAAGTCGATGGTGTCGATTTGGCAGGGAAACAGTTATGATTCACTGAAAACCGATGAAATTGATGCTGAAAAATCATGGGAACCGGCCCTTTTGGGCGTGTCCCTCGTTTTCGTGTCGTGTCGTGTCGGACACGACGTATCGTGTAAAAAATGTCATGAACCGATACTGATTCGTGTCGTGTCCTCGTATCACATGTTAAGAACCGATTCTGTGTCAAAACAGGTTTCGTGTCGAGTTTTGTGTCGGAAACGGGTCAAGTTTGGGTCGTGTCTTGAAATGGGTTTCTAGGTTAGAAACAAGACCCGTGTCAGTAGTTA
Source organism: Brasenia schreberi (assembly GCA_036023115.1). Lineage (NCBI taxonomy): Eukaryota > Viridiplantae > Streptophyta > Magnoliopsida > Nymphaeales > Cabombaceae > Brasenia > Brasenia schreberi. The sequence goes on from JAYKKT010000069.1 coordinate 17,905,274, forward strand.
AAGGTTCTCTGTTGACATAGTGACACAAGCTACCTATTGTGTCACTCATTTGGAGCAGATATGGATCTGGGTATTAATTTGGATCTCGGATAGCTTAAACGAATCTAGATTGGGGTTTGGGATCAGATTTAGATAAAACTTGTTTCGTTAGATTCATAGTTAAATAAATTTTAATATTTTAATTATTTATAATTGTTTAGAGATTAAAATTAGAGGATTTGGAGGTGATAAGAGTGACCCAACAACTTGGGGACTGGATCTTATCGCTCCTTAAGGTAAGGGGTTATGCATTCTTTTACAGAACCATGCTAGAAGTGATTTTACTGTTTTATATAAATTTAAATGTGCATGATTGATAACTATTTTATTGATGTTTGTGAAATGTTATTCGCAAATTATGGGTTATTTGATATGCTTTTCAAATAGAACATATTTATCACACTGTTTGATAAAGAGCATGTTTTGATATGCATGTGTTGTATGAACATGGTATTTAAATGTTTAAATGTTGTGTGGATATGAGTTTGATTTTGGATATTCGTGGATCTGGATATGATTTATGAATCTGATGAACTGTAATTGATTTTAAAAATGCAATGAAGTGTGAATATACGAGCCGTATTTGTGTGGTTTGTGTGGGGTCTCTAGAGACTTGCATGTCTCTCGGGCGATCCGACTTGGGGCAAATACAAGGTATGTTCCCGAGCACTCTGTCATGAGAGTCGGCGTGGTTACCGTCATGGACGGGTTTACCGAGGTCACGTTAGGGAGGGCCGGACGACTCCCGTGGCCTTTGGGGCAGACATAGTATAGGCTGTAATTATCGAAACTAATGATGTGTGTGTGTATGAATTTGAGATCATGATTTCAAGGTAAATATGCTTTGCTATGAAATGATTGTGAACAATGCATGCTTTTAGTATATTTTTTGTTTAAAGATGTTTAACCTCCCTACTCAGCTATGTATGGGAGCTCACCCTATTGTTTTACAGCTCATCCTGAAGCTAGCACTTCGAAGGTACATGGAGCAGAGTAGGAGCTTGATAGAGCCGCATTTTTATTTTAGATGGTATGATAAGTGTTGAATGATTTAGAAAGTCTTTTATTCGGGGTTATTGTTAGGTGGGCCTTGCACCATTTTATACATGTTGTTTAGAACTTCGATATGAATATTTATTTCAGTTAGATATTTCTTGAGTTTGAATTAAATTAGTATTGTATTTAGTTACTACTCACCATCATGCTCACGCGAGAAGCGGTCACGTGGCATCGGCTTGGGCCGGGTCGTGGTCGCGACTCGAGCGGGTGTGACAACTTAGTATTAGAGCCTAAGGTTAGTAAAGTATATTTAATAGCGAGTTAATTGTTGAAATATAATATCATATTTATGTGTACGACTCGAGAAAATTAGATTAAAATTTAACTCTGAGTGTTATAGGTGACATTAAATAGAAAATACCATTAAATGGATCGGTTACTCTAGTTGAGACAATACAAGTGACACCCAAGGGCCATGTTTTGTCTTTGTAAGTTCAATTTGTAAAAGGTGGTGAAGATGCTCCAACATATTGTTTTGTCATTCACTTATATTAGTCGCACAAATAGAAGGATCGAAATGTCTTTATTACACCCGCGGCCGGATACTCTCGAGATTGGGCGACACACACAAGGAGTGGACATTCAGACTCAAGGTGTGCAAAGAGCGATAAAGGAATGTGGACACCGATGCATCAAGATGGACAAAAAAAGGAATAAGACAAGTAAAAGTTTTCCATTAGTGTTGTACCGTGCTATTAAGTAGGACCCATCATGGGGTTTGCTACACGTCAAAAAAATAAGTCTCATAATTTTATATTTCTCTTTAAATTGTGATATTAATTATGTCAATATTGCATAATGAATAGTTGAAATATGATTTCAATATTACCTAATATTAAGAATTTACGTTTCAAAAGAAAGGGTTAAATTTTGAAACCCATTTTTTATAACTCAAACTTTGTGCGAACTTATTTTCATAGGGTATGAGTTCCACGTCAAATATGATGCCCTGAAGCTACGGTGTTACATTAGTTGGTATCGAATTAGTGTTGCTGCAGTTCTACTATCGAGTCTTAGTACACGTAAGTACGGACCTATATCTATCAGACCTTATGGGGATGTACACCATCTGATGAAGTTAAGCAGAAACTTGAAGGCCACCATTTGAAGGGAATTTATTGGAAAAAGTAATTTGTGAGACTCTGAAGCCAAGTGTACCTCACCATGGGAGCTCCAGTATTGTTGGTCATGAAAATAGAAGGATGATATTCTCGTAGATATATGTGAATTACCGCCAGTAGATTGAACAAGATTAATGATAGAGAATAAATATCCACTTACCTAAAGAATAGATGATCTAATGGATCTAATGTGAAGAGGAGTTTCGAGTTTTCCAAAATAGACTTAATGTTAGGTTATCATCAAATTGGGTGGTTAAGGTCGAGAGATATTCCTAAAATAGCTTTTAGGACGTAGGTATGGGCATTATGAATATCTTGTGATGTCCGTTTTGGGTTGACTAATATCCGTTTGCCATATTCATGGATTATATGAATATAATTATTTATCCATACCGATACATTTGATAAGTTTGTGGTAGTGTTTATTGATGACATTTTGATCTATTCAAGATAATCAGGAAGAAGCGACATGCTGCATTATCGTAAGGATAGTTTTTAGAGATTTTGAAAGAGAAGAAGTTGTTTGTTAAAATTGTCAAAAATGTGAATTTTGGCTGAGATGAAAGTTTAGTTTTCGGGCCACTATGTTATTTCTAAAAGAAGGAATTGTATGTAGGATCCTAAGTAAAGTTGAGCGTGCAAGGTATGCAGTGGGAACAGACCAAAGACGATGAGGACCGAGATCTAGGAGTTTTGTTGGGCCTTAGCTAGATATTATAGAAGGTTTATCAAAGGATTTTCTCAAGATAGCACTACAAATTGACTGCAGATTAACTAAGAAATGTAGTATCAAGTTTTTGAGTTGACTCAATCAAGATTGTAAAGCATAGTTTCTAAAGAGCTGAAAAGAGGGTTGACCATTACCTTGGTTTTCGAATTTACTAAATCCGAATGAGATCTTTGAGGTATATTGGTGATGCTTCTTAAAGAAGGGATTAGGATGTGTGTTAATGCAAAAAGATAAAGGTGTAGCTTGTAATGCCTCTAGACAACTTCAAGACCTTCAGCGAAAGAACTACTTGACTTACATGATTTGGAACTTAGGCGCAATTGTTAGTTTTTGCTTTAAAGGTTTGGAGACACTATTTGTATGGAGCTACGTTCAATGTCTTCAAACATCACAAAGTTTAAAATATTTGTTTGATCAAGGAATTGAACATGCGAGAAGGTGGTTAGAATTCTTAAAGGATTATGACTTTTAACTTCAATACCAATCGAGAGTTTAATGTCATGGCGTATGCTTTGAGTCGAAAGATTCTCAAGAGCCGTTTTATGATGATCAAGGAGGAAAAGGATCGAACAATTTAAAGATATGTGTTTATCAAGGGAATTATCACCCGAAGAATTCGCCTCGAATATGGTTACTATTCTCAATGATCTATTGGATGAAATCAGAAAAGCAAGAAGATGACTATTTTTTGCAAAACAAGAGAGAATTTCAAGCAAGGTCACAAGGCAAATTCAAGTTGAAGAAGGATCTCGATGGGTCATAAGATCTCATGTAGGATTTGTATACCCGATGATCCCGAACTTAAGAAGACAATTCTTGGTAGTTTCATACTAGCAGATTGAGTATACATCCCGAACCAAGATGTATCAAGATCTGAAATGTTTATTTTGGTGGCCTAGGATGAAGAGAGATGTTGCTAAGTATGTAGCATCTTGTCTAGTGTCAAAGCAAAAGTTGAACACCAAATCTACCGCCACATATGTTACAACACTCTCACTATTCCGCAATGGAAACGGGATGATATTGTTATGGATTTCGTTGGATCAGATTTCCAAAGACAAGGAAAGGATACGACCATTTGGGTCATTGTTATTCTGGCCACGGTCTCCGTCACTTTTTGCCAATTAATATCGAAGAGGCCCCATGGAGAAGTCGACTCCAATTGTACATTGGTGAAATCGTGAGACTTCACGATGTACCCACTAGTATCACTCGACAGAGATCCAAGATTTAGACGAGGTTTTAGCAAAGCTTACATGAAGCAATGAGGGTTCAAGCTACATTTGAGTTCTCGCTATCATCCACAAACCGATGGACAAATGGAAAGAACTATACAAATATTGGAGTATTTGTCGAGAGCTCAGGTGTTAGAACAACGAAATTAGTATGGGATTTGAAATTCACTCTTAAATTAAAGTTTCACCCATAATAATAGTTATTCACCGTTACAGGATGGCACCCTATGAGGCGCTTTTTATTGACGACGCATGCCAAACACTATAGGAAGTTATCAAGACGGGGAGTCAGGGCGACAGTAATGCACCATAATGAGTGCAACAAATTAAATGAGAAGGTATTTCTTGGATTCATTAGAGTAAAATGCAGGGAGTAGTTCAGATTTTGAAATTTATGGTAATAGTTTAAAAACAAACCGATAAACGCGAAGACCTCTTGAATTATAGGAAGGTGAGCATTTTATTTTATCTCACTTAACACAACTATGATAAATTCTCAACTCCCATTTGTGGTTATTAAACCTAGAAAACTCATGCAAATATAAATATGCATTAATAAAACTACACCAAATTCTCTCATTTTTCTACAGGTCTAAGTTGCTAATACCAATCTCTACTATATGCCACTTTCTTTCAATTCTCTATAATATTAATTCCTAACCATTTCTTTCATCAATTCTAGTCAAGTATATCCCGTAATCCTGTCCCATGTTATATAGTCTTGGATGAAGTGCTTTTTTTCTTAAGAAAACTAATTGACGACGAGGCATACACCGTTAAGACTGAAGACTTATCTTTCCTCATTTTGCTGCAGGGCACAAGCAATTCGTAAATAGATTGACTAGTGATTAACGGAATTGAGACAACCGAGATGCTATACTGGAAGAAAATGGATTAGAAAATTTAGGAACAATAGGCCTCGCATTTTAATAATTGCTCATTTTATAGATACAATTTAGACCTTTGAGACATATTGAACCAGCCCTTTTAAATGGGGAGAGAGTTGCTTAACACTCCAAAAGTTCTTCGCTCATGTCTTTTCTAATTACATGCCTAATTTATCTCTTTAACCTGCTTTTGTATTTTCTCAGCTACCTATAAAATTATTTGGACTATTTTGACTATTTTTTTATCCTTGTATGTGACAATTGCTCTGAGTCGAAAGATAATAATGTTCTATACAATAAGAAAAACATCAATTAATAGTTGATCCACAAGTTATATTTATAGCTTGTGATGATCTTATTAATAAACCCTACATATCCCATACAGTATATAAATTAGAACATATATTTTAATCGTAACAATTTTTGTGTTTTATAAACAAAGAAAGTTCCTGATCTTATAAAGTATCATGGGAAACACGCGAGATACTATTTTATATACTTGGACCCCACCATGATTGCCTCCCGCATTATCAGTGAGTAAATTCCCCTTGAAGAGTCCTCTATATAATAACAAAATCTAGGACTAAAAAGAATAATACCATTGGGCTTACGCGTATCATGTTTAAAAAAAACTAATAGAAATGAGTCAACATCTAAGGTCGTTCGACATTCCCTCAGGACCAATAGGAAATGGTCAATATCCTATGGTTGGACTCAAGTTACTAAGCACTAGAAAAACTCCAACTAAGTTATCTAAGATAACTTAACTAGTAACTAGATGTTTAACTAACTTTCATTCACTTGCGACACTAGAAGCTACCTACTAAACTTCAGCATGTGCCTTAAATACCATATGCAAACACACTTAAGCTATTGAATACATACCAGGCTCGGGTCGACATAATAATGTGACTAACTAGTTAGAATGCAAGGTATATGTCTTTAACTAGGTATTAGTTTAAATGTAACTAGATGGAGACCAATTTAGTTCAAGGGTAAATTAGATATCAATGAAACCATTGATTTGGCTCTGATTTGAATATATTGAGTCACATTAGGCCACACATTTAGGCCTATCTAAATGATCTTGGATTCGTTTTCTAAATTTAAACTGTTTGATCAGCTCCTAAATAAATATATATTTATATTTTATTGTTATTATTGCACTTTTATGTTACAAGCTTTCTTGTCTACTTATTGTTTTGACTTAAACTTGTAATATTCTCCTAATTACTGCTAACTACAGCGTTGTTTTATGCATCAGCATGATCAGATAATAGCTATGCCAAAATGTCTAGTTTCGTTCCGCAGGCATTTGAAACATCGTAATTCTTTATCTTTTCTCTAGCAAAGTACTAGAGTTAGATAAGAATACTTTCTCGGGTAAGCACCATTCCTGTTGAAGTTTCGGCCTCAACACTAAAACCATACCCCTCATCATAATATTAATCTAACTATAGGTAGTCGTAAATCTGCATAATTACTCATCCTAAACACTTCTTTCCTTCAGAGAGTTTTATCAAAATCCTTCTCTATGTAAGATTATCCAAAATGTCTAATTAAATATTAGACATAGTATATACATTAAAATATTAAAAAATTAACATTGAATTTGGTGACATGCTGACTCAGGTTTGATTTTTAATTGTCTAAGACCATGAAAATTGATCCATGGTTTGCTGAATATATTATCAAGCCTTGATCTATTACTTTTAGAAAATATTGGAGAGGTGATTAGAACAAAACTGTTGGATCTTTTCATATTAGCTCTGATTCAAGAGAGAAGAAAGTTTGAAGTGCGCATTGTCTTTGACTTGAGGAAGAGGGAGATTAACCCTAATTAATTTATGTGAAAGAAGCAAGCAGGATTTCTAATTGTAATGTGGTGAAGTTTTCCATAAGATCTCTCTTTATTCACTTAGATTCTCTATGCTTGAATATTGTCTTGCATTTTACAAGTATGCCTTATGGTTTTAGAAGAAAATATGTTGGGCGTTATGTGTTTTAGCATGCTTATTGCTTGATAGTGGTAACAATGTTTATGTGTTTTGCACGATTTCTTTAATAATTATCTTGTAAATTAGATGCGATCACAGTGAAGGAAATAGTGTATGAAGGTTCCAAATTGAACCTATAGAGGCATTCGCCTCCATACCACAAAAGGGGATCAATTGACTCCTTAAATGCTCAGCATTGACTAATCAAGGATTAATTGAATTTTGTGACTACGATAATTATGAATCTTACTTTAAGTAATGGGAGCTTGGAAGATTAAAGAGTAAACGAAAAAGAAAGCGTTAACAAGAATGAATTATGAAATGGTATATGGGCTGAATTTAAGCCAAGATTACAATGTTCTTGTGCATTGGATTACTTGATCCACACATTTATTTTACAAGTGGCTCCTATTGTAGGTGTCTGTGATAGTGAAGACCCACTTGACTTTGAACTTGGATGAAGATCAAAGCTAATAATGCTTTTTAGACTTTGGATTATTAGATTGTGATTGGTTATACATTAAAATAAATATCGACATTTGAAATTTATCGATTTATAGCTCACCTATGGGTTTTGAATTGGTCACGTATAGATACAGCCAGGTTAGTAACCTCACAACTTAATTCCTACCTTAAAATTAAGAATAGTACAAAGATATGAGCTTGCAAGTTAAATCTACTGAAGATATTTAAGGGGACCGTATTCAAATATTATTAAAGAAGGACTAATCTTGATATCAATATGTTTATTTAAAGAGGAACTATTATGTAAATATTACGTCTACAGCGTTAGAACGTGAACTAATTATACAAATAATCAAATTAATAAGTTTGATTAATTTTTGGTATTAATTTTGAGATAAGTCTTATTATGGACTTAAAATATGTTAGAAATATGGAAAACTAATTGAATTTACACATCATGCAATCTTTACGCGTAAAAAATAATTGTATCATTTAGGCTACGCGATTGCCGTCGACGAGTAAAATGTTGATTTGGTTTAATTTAGAATGTGACTATCAAAATAATCAGATACATCAATAAAGCTGATGATTTGATTAGTTGATTTATTCCTCACAAGAATTAGAAAATGCGATAATATCGCCCTAGTATGATTGGAGCGTAAACAAGAGACTTATCGATGTGTTTCGGCCATTCAGGTGGGCCTATTTTACGTATTTATAATGATACCGCTAATTAGAAGATTTACTGTAGATAATATTTTAGAAGAAAGAAAATTTCTTCAAAAAACTAATCAAAACCAAAACACGCAACTTGAACATTCCCACTCACAAGAGACATCTCTTCGCTATCAGGACATTTTTTCTAATGATGCAATAGTGTGTGTCCAATATCCGTAAGGTCTATTTAGATAATCATTTGATTATTTCGCATAGGATTTAGATATAAATTACTAGCACATGAATAAAAACAAGAAAGATAAATTGCTAGTAGCTCAAGATGAGATATGGTCAAGCTCCAAACAAAATTATAAAAATAATAAACCAGACAAGAAGTTTGGCAAAAATAACAAAAAAGATCATTAATCTTTTAATGAATTATAGAAAACTGTTTCTCGAATTAAGTGCTTCAACTATGAAAAAATAGAGCATTATAAAAGAGATTGTCCCAACAAGAATACTAATGATAAGCATACCCAACAATGCGACCAATTGGATAAGTATGATATAATCTATATGGTTTTTGAATACCTATAAATGAACTACCCAATAACTGATTAGTGGATTGATGCAAGAGCAACGAGACATATTCGAAAGATCAAGGAATGTTCTATGAACCTAAAGGAATATAAAGCAAGAAAACATCAAGTATATATAAGAAATAACACTTTCTTAGACATCCTTGGGGTTGGGACCTTTATAATACATGTACAAGGTACACCGATTGTATTAACTTATTTATTAATTGTGTCATCTATAAGGCGTAATTTGGTTTCGATCCCTACCTTAGTTAAGAAAAGTTTTAAAGTTAAGTTTGTTTGTGATAAGGTAATTGTGGGAAAGTATAGAAGGATAACTTTCTCTAGATTGTTTGATGTTTAATATGGATTGTTCAAACTAAATATCAATAAAAATGAATGTTCTTCTGCTTATATTAATTGTGCCTTTAATGTTAATGTGAATGTATAACATATAAGTCTAAAACAATTAAGGAAATTATCTAACTTTGACTTGCTACCTAGATTTTAAAAAAAGTATATAAGAAAAAATAATAAGAAAAACATTTCTCAAAAACGTAACTAGCACAACAACCCTATTAAAGTTCATTCACACTTATTTATGTGAACCATTTATAATGACATCATATCGAGGTAAGGTTTATATCATAACCTTTATCGATGAGTACTCAAGATATACATATATATATATATATATAGATATTACCAAATAAATCTAAGAAACTTTAAGTATTAAAAGAATATAAGTAGGACGTTAGAACCAAGTAGGGTATACAATCAAAGTCTTAATATTTGATTGAGGTGAAGAGTACACCTGTATAGAATTTTTAGAATTCTTTAAAGACTTTGGTATTTCAAAACAAAATACAATGACAATGCCTAGGACACCTAAACAAAATGATGTAGTAGAAAAATATAATAAGACCTTGCTAAATATGACAAGGTTTATGTTAATATATGCTTCTTTACCAAAGGTATTTTGTAGAGAAGTGATAAGTACAGTTGTGTATATAATAAATAGATACAGTGTAAGATTATATTATCTAATACCATATGAAATAAGGTTTGGAAGAAAACCAAACCTAGGTCTTCTATGGAGGTGGGGGTCTATCGCACATGTAAAGATCCTTGATCAGTCTAGGGATAACCTAGACAACAGGTTTTTGAGATATATTTCATTTGATATCTTAAAGGTTGTAAAGGATATCAGTTTTATCATAAGAACCATGGATTAATAAAGAATATGAATATTTAATTCTTAGAAGAAATTAAGAATGAAATCCTTAAGAATGATGATGAATATATTGATGATCTAGTAGATTTAGATAAATCATCGTTTGAACCCATAGATAATGATAATCTTTTGAACAAATCAAAACTTTAAGTAGATATAAAAGGCATAGGATCATACTAGGGATTATCATACTTACTTTGTAAATGAAGTGTGTAATTCAGTGGTTTTAGATGAGTTGACTGATAACTTAATATATCATTAGGCTATTTACTCATTTGAATCGTTAGATGGAGAAAAAGTTATGGATGAGAAAATTGAATCTATTGAGAAAACCAAGTATGAAAATTAACTTATTTGTCAAAATGAAAGAAAGTTATAAGCTGTAAATTTCTTCTAAAAAAGAAATGAAAAATCGATGGATCTATCGATAAGTTTAAGGCAATATTGGCGGTAAAGAAATTATCGCAAAAAGAAGAGATAAATTATGTTGAAACATATTTTCTTATTGCAAAATTTGCATCCATAAGGAAAATTTTAGCAATTTCATTATATTATGATTTGCATCATGTAAAAATTGCTTTTCTAATTAGAGATTTAGATGAAATCATATATATGTAACAACAAAAAGGATACAATGATAAAAGCAAAGAGGATAAAGTATATAGGTTTAAAAAATCTCTATAGGGCTTTAAACATTTACCTCATCAATGGTATTTGACTTTTCAAAATATCATAATTGAACTTGAGTTTGTGGCTAATGAACTTAACCATTGTATATATTTGGAATAGTGGGAGTCACTTTGTTGTTTTGTCGTATATGTAGATAACATATTGTTGACTAGGAACGATAATGAGATGATTGTAAAAAACAAGTCATATTTAAACTCAAGGTTTGAAATGAAGGATGTAGAACAAATATCATATATTATGGGAATAAAGATTTCTCCAGATAGAGAATCTAAACTTTTATACTTAAGTTAGGAGAGATATATAGATTATATCCTCAAGAAGTTTTAAAGTGTAAATGCAAAGCCTGCAACTCCACCCATTGCGAAAGGAGTCAAATTTAGAAAGGTTGATTGTCCCAGTGAGAGAGATAACAAGCTTAATGTTCCTTATGCACAAGGTGTTTGTAACTTGATGTATATAATGTTGTATAGAAGACTTGATATCAATTTTATTGTTGGTCTTTTAAGTAGATATCAAAGTAATCATAGTTGATAATATTGAATAACCATGAAAGGATTCTAAGATATCTTAAAAGAACAAAAGACTTGAAACATAGTTTTTAAGCAGATGAACTGAAAGTGGTATGATACCGAGATACTGACTTTGATGTTAATAAAGATGACAACAAATCAACCTCTGGACAAATATTTTTATTTAGAGGTGGAGTTGTTTCTTAGACTTGGAAGAAAATGGTTGAGTAGCATTGCATATACAAGAAGTTGAGTATGTTACTTTCAGTATGACTGCAACAAGTGTCATTTGAATAAGTTATTTCATACGTGATTTGAAGATGAATATAGCTAATGAGCCAATTGTCATTTATTGTGACAACAATGCAATAATTACTCTGATTAATAGTGAAGCTGATAGCTCTAGAAGCAAACATATAATGGTTAGGTACTAGTATGTTCATGATATGGTTAAAAGAAATGAAATATCCATATCATATATGCCAACTAATGATACGTTGGTAGACCCCTTTACGAATGACATAACAGAGGATCTTTTCTCAAAGCATATTGCAAACCTGAGTTTGAGATTTGTTTAAAGTGTATTAAATTATACGATGACAATTATTGTATAAGAAAGAATGTGTTGTATATGAAAAACTACACAACGTCTATCAATTGTAATTATACTTGCAATCATAGTTAATACGACTTGGTAAAACTCACAAAAAGTGGAAGGTAAAAGCAATGTGATAAAGCTTAGCTCAAATGACTAAGTGGGAAGACAAAGTATCTTCTAAGATTCCATGGTTATGTTACATAAAAGATAAAAACATATACATTAAAGATAAGATTAAAAAGGCTTTTAATGGAAAGCCCAAAATAGGAAAGACGGGGAAGACAAAGCCGATTTATATAGAAAGTTTTTCACTATAAATACCATAATGAAACTATAAATACCATAACAAATACAAGAGAAATATATAGAAGAAAACAACAAATATTCACTTGTAATCCGTCTGAGGGTAACCGTGAATCCATTTTCTTTCCTTTCTTTCTAAAGAGAATCAGGCAAAGGGAAGAGAAAGGGATCACCGAGCTAATCGAGTATCTGCCTAAAGCACAGGCAGATGACTGTTATTTGAAGAGGATCTTCTTTACGCAATTGAATTTCAGGTTTAAGAACAACATTTTTGTGGTGAAATTTCGTTCGCCACCGATCATGTGATCTAGTAAATTATGATTCATTCATCTCAAAATGTTCGGACCAAGGTGACAGTAATGATGTTTTTTCCGGATAGATTATGATCCGCCAGATCACCTGTTCAAACACAAATGTGACTGAATGGAGCCAACATGACAGGGGTGATATGTTTTCGCCGCCAGATTATGATCTCTGAGATCACACAGACACACACAAGCACACTCGAAAAACAGAACTGATTGCGTATCATAATCAAGTATGAACCAAGGCCAATACCCTCCACAACTCGCACTAAATGGCGTTTTCTTTACAGATTCTTATTTACCATCATGATGTTCCATCTTGTGGTTTATTGGCGACGTGCTTCGTAGCCTAATGCGGTGAGCATGCCCAACGTTCTGAGGTTCAAAAAGAAACATGGATTTTGGTGTTCAATATTATGTGCAATTATTAGAAATAAGTGCGTTTGTGATTCTTTCTCTTTCTCATGAGGGTTTGTCCTAAACTCTTTACAATGGCTAGAGGCCAGAAGCGAAATCGGATTGCTGACTCAATCTGACTCAGACCCCCCCCCCCCCCCCCTCCCCCAATCACACACACAGAGGTGGCCACCCTCAAAGATGACTCTTTCTTCTGCTCAGTCTCAGCTTTTTGGGTGGTGGGAAGGAGAAGAGGGAGCATGCCTGGATTATCATTTTCTTTAGTAGAAAGTTTTCTTGGGCTTCCAAAGATAAAGGCACATCTGACCTCAACCTAAGTCTTCATCGAATCCCTTGCAAGCTTAATGGATGCAGTTAAGAAAAAACTCGTATCTCGCGAACCCAAAGCTCCTAGGTCGAAACAACAAACGGACTCACCAAGTCGGACACAACCAGCAGGAGCAAACTTAGCTGGTTCAGGTCAGTGCCCTTAGTTGCACAAGCATGGGCTCCATGCATTAACTCAAAAGTGAATCACGACTGAATCTAATTGGGGTTTGACGTGGTGGAGGAACTGGGTCGGAAAAGAGAGGCATTGTTGTAGGATTTTAACGAAACAGAAGCTGGAATTAGAATTTCATTCAAAAGAAAATATCAAATATATGGAGTTTCTTTTAGAATTATATATATGTATATATATGATCGAATTTGTAAGGATAATCGTGTTTCTCCAAAGAAAAAGTGAAACATAATAAATTTGAATTTGGCTTGTCAAACTGGCCGGCCGATCGTTGGTGTGCAGCGGAGAGATTGCACATAGAAACACACATACGAGAGAGAGAGAGAGAGAGAGAGAGAGAGAGAGAGAGAGAGAGAGAGAGAGAGAGAAAAGCAGCGTACCCACTAAAGCCATTTTCCTGAAAGGCAGAAAGTTATACAAAGGACTGACACGAACACAAATTCCGGTAACTGCTAACATCGCTCTTTTGAGAATTTCTTGCTAATCATTTTACACAAAGACTCTCAAAAAGCTCTCAATTAAGTCATTAGACTGTTACAGTCAGGGATATTCATGGTTATGGTTCGGCTCCATCTGGAACTAAATCATTATCCGTAGTTTCAAGTTTTTAGAAAACTGAACTAAACCATAGTATGACCAGATCCGAACCAAACTGATGGTCTTGGTTTGTTCAGTTTTGAATCACAGTTATACTTATTTTAAGGTTTAGCTAAATACCTATTATTTTATCAACATATTATTTGCATGACATTGTGTTAGTGTATGAGTTTAAGAAACTATGGAGAGAAACGTTAGAAAGCAAAGGCTTCCAATTTAGTAGAACAAAGACATTGTATATGGAATGTAAGTTTAATCATTTGGATATTTAAGAAGATATAAAAATTAAGATGGACACACATTGCATCTCTCATAAGGAAAGCTTTAAATACCTAGGATAGATTTTGTAAAAATATTAAAAGAGAAAGAAGACGATTACAAAAATGTTGGAAAGAAACAATAATAAATAATTTACTTTATCTTGAGTTAACTGCTAGCATAACACATGATGGGGCTTTGTAAAAACAAAAAATCTACGTAGTTGATCTCATCTAGTATGAAAAAAGACTTAGTTGTTGTTGGTGTATTATTTGGATCTATAATCCTAATTTAATATGTATATGAGGTTATAAACTCATATATATATATATAAACTTATACGATTTATATTTATATAAGTATGTATATATATAAAGTTTATGTGCTTATGTATATATAAATCCTAATAAGTTTATAAGTTTATATATATAGTGGTTCTACTCGGTTCAGTTTCAACAGTGAAATGACCCACCAATTCTTTGGTAGAACCGAACTGGACCGAACCGCTCAACATCTAGTTCTGGTGGTTTTGTTCGTCCCAGCGGTTCGTTGCACACTCCTAGTTAGAAGTTAAAGCTACTTGGATTAGTAAAAAAAAGCCAATCGACCGGGTTTTGATAGCAAATGCATGTAAACAGGCTTTGCTCCAGCGCAAGTAAATGAATCCCACACAATCATGAAACCCAAAAACAAGGGTCCATGTTCGTGTCCACCCAAAATAATATGAGAAAAGAAAATCAGTTAAGTTGACCCCTTCTTAACATGAGCAAAGATTCACACGATAACAGCACAACCAAAATATTTTAGTTTCTTTATCCTTTAATACAAAAAGGCTTAATTTTGGGCATACTTCTTTATCCTTTAATACAAATTTCATATCTCCTAAAAGAAAATATTTTAGTTTAATAAGAAAAGTTTCTTTAGTGAAATTCCAGGGTCACGGAGGTCATTTTCGGAAGCTTAATAGAACAAAA
Organism: Brasenia schreberi; assembly: GCA_036023115.1. Taxonomy (NCBI): domain Eukaryota; kingdom Viridiplantae; phylum Streptophyta; class Magnoliopsida; order Nymphaeales; family Cabombaceae; genus Brasenia; species Brasenia schreberi. Next base: position 17,920,426 of record JAYKKT010000069.1, read on the forward strand.
TCTTGGACCGAATCTACCAGGCCCGTCCGGGACCGACCGAAACGGTTCAACAAAGAAAGAATGAGGAATAGGAACGTCATTCTCTGAGGATCCATGACCCAAAATTTCTTAAAATCATAATCTAAGCAACGATGATCAGTAATTATACAAAACCATACGGAAATGAAAAGGAGTCCTAAATAACCCCGTTCAGAAAACTCACCGTCAAAACTTCTCATCAGAGAGAGAGAGAGAGAGATGAGCGAAGCGAACCAGAGCACGACGTTAATTCTTGTGGAGAATGCGCAGCCGTCTTCGTCCGTCGGCGGTGGAGGGACGGTGACGACGGCGGGGGCTCGAGAGTATCGGAAGGGGAACTGGACGATCCACGAGACTATGGTGCTCATAATGGCGAAGAAGATGGACGATGAACGGCGAGCGAAAGGTGGCGAAAGAGAACGGAGCAAGACGGCAGAGCTCCGGTGGAAATGGGTGGAGAACTACTGCTGGGCTCACGGATGCATGAGAAGCCAGAACCAGTGCAACGATAAGTGGGACAATCTCCTCCGCGATTACAAGAAGGTGAGGGAGCACGAGGAACGTCCGATCGCCGGCCGGGCGTCCTACTGGCAGATGGAGAAGCCCGAGCGGAAGGAGCGCAACCTCCCTTCCAACCTCGCCGCCGAGGTCTACGAGGCCCTACACGACGTCGTCAACCGGAAGTACGCCCCTCGACTTGTGGCTGCGCTGCCCACTCCTTCGCTCCACCATCAAATGGCCGGTGGCCCTGGCGGCGGTGCTACAGTCATTCCTCCGCCATCTCAGCCTCCTCCGCCACCCCCACCACTACCTCCTCAACCACACGTCTCTGCAGGTCTCTCTCTTTCTCTCTGTGGCTGGTGCTTGCTGGCTGTCTCAGACTTGCAGGCATTGGGAAAATGACGTCCTTAGCATCATATTATTTAAAAATGACGAACGTATACCATCCTTCATTTTTCCCCTCTCTGCACTTTGTCGATTGTGTGCCGTAAAATATTAAAAATGCCTTGTACGCCGCCGGAAAATGGCCGTGGAGTGCATCCTCATTATGCAAGCACAAACGGAAGTTTAAATACATTGAGGAATTCGGCTAAATTTAATGCAAACTGTTGACTACATAAACCAATCCTTCTGCTATATCTAGATTTTTCCAATAACTATGTCTGATAAAAGGACTCAGCACTAAATTAATCACGAAACTCTTACCATAGGCGAAGTTATATATATAAATCACATGAAAAAGCTTGTTTTGTATACTAAAAAGATTTCCGTGACTTGTTTCTGAGATTTGTTGATAACGAAGAGCTGGATGTATTGCTTGGGGGTATTTTAGTTATTTTGGTTTATTTGATGGGTGGGATATCACAGCTTGGGCACCACCGACGTTCCTTCTTTAGAGAAGACTTTGTTTTAAATATCTTTCCTGACCCTTTCTATTGCGAAAATGGTGCAAGTTTCTGCGAGCTGCAGGCCTATGGCTGAGGGGTAGTCGAGTCTTAACGGGTCTGAGTGAGAGAAGGCGATTGCTTTCTGCTTTTAATGGCTTAGTGTACGAGAGTTTGCACAAGCCATGGCGGATGACAGATTGCCATAAATATCCTCCAGTATTTACGCAAAAGACAATCGGATCCAAGCTGGTGCGCGAATTCCGACGAGAACGTGAAGGACATGCTTTGCCCATCGCGTTCTCATCTTGATCATGGAATCTTGGATTCGGGTGTAGTGCAAGCCAAATATTTGGAAAAACCACCGTGGGAATTTTGTTTTCCGGGCAACTTGTTGTACGAATTCCGGCGACTTTACCGGCTTTTCGTCCCATGTCATATTCTCACGTGATCTTCTGTTCATTGTCAGTTTCCAGCTTTCCTGTTCTTCCGCTTTTCATTTGACCTGATTTGGTGATGTCCAGCCGAAAACAGTCTTTTGCTTTTGTTGATTTCGTGGATATATCAACACCTCAAGTACATTACTTTAATAATCTCGCAATTTGAAGATGGTGCACTTACTATAACGGAAGAGAAGAATCACAAGCTACTTCTCACATAGTATCTCGTTTCTAATGTTTACATCTAAGAATCTGAATTTATCTTGAATCGCTTAATGTCACAGATGGGGTTGGATAAGCGCAACGATTGTCAGTGAGTAGCGCCATTGTGAATCTAGTTATGAACAGTCTTTGATTGAGGCACTAAATGTGTTCGAAAAATGATTTTTTAATTGTCATTGTGATCTAGATGGAACGTCTTAATGTCTTTTCTATAAAACGAACCTTCGCTCCTGTTCACGTGGTTAACATTAATCTGTCTTTTATCCTTCCAAAATTTTGCGTTTTGGTTAAAGGGGAATCTCTGTGTCCTGCTCGTGTAGTATCATGGCTAGTATCAATGTCGAATAATTTTTGTTATGATAAATAAGATCTTTCTCGATCCGTGATGAAAATATTCTCTGCCTCGGAGATCGTATTATATTATTGTTTTATTGCCTTCCATTCTCTTCACGTCGGGTTCGCAAACGATATGATCTCCATTAGAAAACCGATTTGCAACTAACCTTTGTGTACAAGGGTTAAATGGATTTCGAATGAAAGAACTCATAGTGGGTTATTTTATGTGAGTATAGAGCAATTCATCCACGAAAAAAAAAGAATCATGGTTGTGGTAAATGTGCCATTGTGAATTGCAGTGGAAGAGATGCCGGATTCTTCAGAGACGGAAGGAAGCACGGATATGAAGCGGAGGAAGGTGAGAAGCCTGGGTTCGAGCATTCTGCAAAGCGCGTCGGTCTTGTCTCGAGCCCTGCTCGCTTGTGAAGAGAAGAAGGACAAGAGACATAGAGTGTATCTTGATATAGAGGAAAGGAAGCTGCAGATCGAAGAGAGCAGAACGGAGATGAATCGACAGGGATTCGCCGGTCTGATATCAGCCGTTAATAATCTCTCTACTGCAATTCATTCCATAGTCTCCGAGAGAAACAATGGAGCCTGAATAAATTACACCGTCGTCGTCGTGTTCGTGGTTCATTTACTGCTATCCGTCTCATTATTGATTGCCGTCTGTAAGAAAATTTCTTGGTTTTCATGGTTCTTAACGGGTTCTGATGTCACCTCGAGATGCAGTTATTGAATTGTGATCTCCTAGTGCGAGGCTTTCATCTGTATGTATTATTATCCTTGAAAGCTACAAATTCTTTCCAGAGATTGGGAAAACTATATAAAAAAGAAGGTAGAAAAGGGGAATTCCTTGGCTCCTTTTCAGCATTCTTTTGATCATGGCGGAAACTTTTTCCGTGAGAAAGATTACTCATTGGTCTGCATCAAAGGAGATACTGCTTGGTGCTTCTCTTTTTTGGGGTTTGATGTTTTCATTGAATGGTTGCAAATGATTACCACCATAAGTTCAGTTCGAGCTTACAACTCCATGGTTTTTATGCCCTCTCTTTTCCCTTTTTATGGTTCCAAGTTTTCTCTTTTCTCTTTTCTCTTTATTCCTTTGTGTGCCCAAGTGATCTTCATTACACACAAAAACACACACGCACATATAGCTAGCGACAAAGTTGATTGAATGGAACAGGGAGACAGAAAATGCACCAGTATTATGGCATTTATCTGTATTACATACAGCTACAAGAAAGTTGTCACAACCATTTCTAAAAAGTTGGCTGCCGAGATTCTTAGTTGTACTCCTGCTTGATGTTGTGATATATTAGTATTCAACTAAAAAGTGAAGATCATACTTTAGTATAGCCTATTTCCCATTTCTTATGTAATATATCCTATTTCGAAATCAGCTGGCCCTCTACGTTTTATATAGCCGATGCCCCACTTGAACTGAACCCACCACTGCACACCCAAACTTATTTGATCTTTGATTCTTCCACGTTTAACGAGATTTAGAGGAAGTTGATCACGCACACAAGCGCTTATATATTTTTTAATCACTCTCTCTATATATAATTTTTTCTCTCTCCATAGAGAGTAATGTAACGTACTTGTCTTTGCAATTCTGCAAAATCTACTCGCTTTTGTGGCATATTGATTTATTTGACCGAGAAATCAGTACGTATGACTGTCATAAAAGGTCTCCGTGAAATGACCAAAATGCTCTAATTGCTGATAACATTGCACACATGATATTTGAGCATTTGTTAACATGGCTGGGTAGTAGAAAGACCTTTTTATCCTTTACTGAATGGCGAAGTCACCACGAGAATGTGTATGTGAATTGTGTGCTGATCCTTTCTAATCTCACGTGCTTGTATCCTATCCCTATTTCCTGAATCATATAAATAGGGCCTTACTATGTACGAAGTCATCACCTAGCTCACTTCGCAATCCCGCCACAAGTGGAAGTCCTTCGTCTCCCTTAACCACCATCTCTATCATGGTGGTCGGTTATATGGACTTTTAGTGGCCATTGTGCTGTATTTTCTTTAAAAAATAAGCAAGATTATGAAATTATCAATTCTTTTAACTTTTTCAACTCGTTCAATGTCCTTTTTAAAGTGTTTATTATCTAATTTTTCAAATCTTATTGCAACTTTATTTAATAACCAATGTAGTAAGATTGGTATGACAACTTTTGCTGTCATTCAACTTATCTTAGTTGTGTTTCCTGTACTCTTTCTCCCAATATATTGATCTCTTGCTTTATCTCAAATTAAATGCCCTAAAGACTAAATGTGAGAAAATTATTATTTTTATTTGGTTGGTTTGAAAGGAACAACCACCCTAAAAGGGCGCTCCTATTCCGTTGCCATCTTGAGAGACAAAGGAGGCACACATATCAAACGCTGTGGGGTTTACCAAGGGCTGGTTCCCCAACTTGCAACACACACGCGATCAACCACAAAGAAAGCATGCATGTCATTTGGAGAATATTGTGAGGGTAAAAGGGTCAGAGCGGGGGCAAATAGCAGCCAATCAGTGGAGAGAGAAAGGGGGTATTTAGGTAATCTAGTTCGTTTGCTGTACAAAGGGGGATGCTGCTGCACGGCTGACACACCAACAAGGCAGTGTTCCCCGCTCTGCTGCACAGCCCAGTCAAACCTCCGTCAAATACCTTTGACCGTACTTTGAACCGAATTATCCCTGACTAAAACACCCCTACATTTTTCTTGGACGAGACTGCCCTCACCACCGGGTCTCACGTCTTGATCTGGACCTCACCGATCCACATCGGTATCACCCATTCGACACTTAAGAACACAAGACATTAACCAGCGTTATTCGTTGTGTATGACTCATGGTTCCTAATCGTGCATCATGCTTAGTTGGTGCATCAGAAATTGGGTTCCAGTTAAGGAAGCAAGATCCATGAATGAACTGGATCAGAGTATTGGATCCGAAGAGGGTGGGCATGGGGGAGGTGGAACGTTTAAGACGCTGCGGGTGTGTACAATCATTTGCTGCCCTTCTCGAAATAAATGCGTGGTGATGGGTGCCCACCACCATTCAAATGGGTCTGCGCAAAAGGAGAACAACCAGATCCATGAATGGGCAACCCGGGCCAGAAGGACAGATCTCTCTGATCGATTCCATTTCCACTTTAGGAACGGCTTGGGTCTGAGAGCACCCACTAAGTCCAACTCCATTAACCCTTCTTCCTTTGCATGTTATCGTAGTTTTCTCCATATGCACCAACTAAGTCCACTTTAGGAAATAAATGCGTGGTGTTGGGTCCGAGAGCACCCACTAAGTCCACTGTAGGAAATAAATGCGTGGTGTTGTTTCATGTTCGTGTTTGTGTCATGTTCGTATTAGATGCAAGTCCATCGCCTCCTCGTGTCATTGTGTTATGATATTATATCAAAAGTTGATACCCAACCTGGTAAGTTAAGTTCTCACATGAAGATAAAGCATCTATAAACATTAGAAATTAATTAACAATTTGCACTCACAATTTGCATTATAGGGATCGGCCTATATTGATACTGTCAGCTGGACTTGGTAAGCCAAGTGATGAATCGGGTTATTCATTAACGACAGGTGCTCAGGCTTGACCCGGTGCAAGTATGCACCATCCAACTGTCCTATTAAGTATCACGCATTTTGGTGGTAGCCCGTGATCCCATACATCACCCCAAACCTTGCGATTCCTGTGAGATTCATAAGCAGGAATTTGTTGAAATCACAATGAGGATTCGATGCCACACGATGATAGAATTTGGAGAAGGCCGAGAGCCTTCCATGGGAACTTAAGAGACATATGCAAGTCAATATATATAATATTATAGAGAGAGAGAGAGTGCTAAATGGATAATGTATTTCAATTCATAATCTTTCATAAACATCTTCACCATTCGATCTCAGAGATGAATGGTAGAGATTTGAATTACTTTACATTTAATATAAAGTACAAAGTAAAATGATACCTTATATCGAACCTCAATCGTTCATATGAAAAACGGAAAGGTGGATATGTTTATACAACATTAGACACTCAAAGACATTGTGTATTTAACACTACCTCTCTCTCTCTATATATATATATACATATATACATATATACATATGTATATGTATATGATGGCTACAGTTTGAAATGCATGTTTTTCTTGAGAAAGTTGTTGAATTCAAATTTATCATTGAACATAATGAACGTGTGCTTATGGATGCAGTCATGCATGAAAATGATGGTTTATGGTAGCGATCTAATGATGAAGAAAATGAGAAAGACCAGTAAACGAGTTATTTGCTGTCTTCACCCGTTTGATTTACCTTGATTGCTTGCTGGTTGTTTGAAGTCATTGTAGCTAACTGATCTAATTTTTAAGATGCAAATTATGGAGAAGATATGGGTACAGTAATTGCGCCCACAACTTAAATCCTGTTCCAAATCCGGTTTTCCGTATCTCGATTATCGATATTATTATCTGGAATTATTCTTTCTTCTAAACAAAACCAGAACAAATATATTGGGAAATGGGAAATATTAAAACGAACTTCTAATCTGAATCAAACCCTGTTTTAGTTTAAACTAGATCCAGAAAACCAATCCACATGCTATCAGTGGCAGTCCTGCATCACAGGTCAGGAAGAACTGTGTTTAAAGTTCTGATACGGACCAGTCTTCGATTCAATTTGCAAGTTGCAAATGATCTTATTCATAAGCCTAGAGGGTCGGGTTCGTTTGGCTTTTGGCGATCTGTACCTCGGGAAGACCCGCTGTGCATGTCCATTCACACTTTCAGGTCCGGACCCAAAATCGCTTTTGCAAAGTCAACAAAATATCATCGTCAAAAAGCTTTCTCCCTTCATGAACTGAAAATATCATTTATTGCAATTCCAACGTCTCAACCAGACTTGTCTGGTTCCGGGTAAACCGGAACAGACAGTTTCAAACAGTCTGGAATCGATAATTTCAGTAAAAATTTAAATATGATAGGAATTTTAAAAAGATACTGGAACAGATGATTTCGGTTTGGTTTTGTAAAACGTGAAACCCGAATTGGGTGATCCCCATTCTGGTTTCACTGCTTTCGAGTTCAGCTGGTTCCTGGCCCAGTTCGGTTCTGATTGAAATCGCTCAGCTGGTTAGAAACCAATCACGTCTAGTTTCAACGGCTAAATCAGTCAGGTAAAAGATTAAAAGAAGAAGTAACAGCGAATTACAAAGAGTGACGACTAAACCTCCAGCAGTTTGATTCACCGGAAAAAAAACTCCAGCAGCATGGACGCAGACGGTCGAGGAATCAAGAGAAATAACTTTCTGAGCAATTACAAAATTTTATAGTATATGATCAACGGCCGTCGTGAGATTTCTAGGTGTTTATTTTATTACAAGCTTGTTTATTTTCTCTTTGCAAATAAAGAGGCCTATCTGTAAGAATCAACTTGGCAATATGCAATAAACTGTTTTCCCCACTCAGTTTGTCTCTCGTTCTTCGCTAGACCTTCTCCCTGCTTTATAAATGAGATGGTTGTTCGGTGTCTGTCCGAAACAACAAATGTATATATCATTTGTTATTGCTATACCTGTTGGCGGGGTTTGGTATGGCAATGTACCCCACTGGACCAAACCTATCAAAAGCAGGCCTCTGGTATGTGCCACTGATCACCATACCGACCCACTACAGAGGAAGTAATAATGAGATTGTTTCAAGAAGAAGGATTGCACCTTATTAAGATGAAAATGAACGAAGAAGTTTGTTTCTTCGAGAATGTTTAATGAGAAGATGTCATTCTCATAGGTTACGCAAGAAAAACTTTATGCTCCAAGAGAAAGTTACAAATACTAAATAGGCTTTGTGGAAAAACCTAACAATCAAGACACGCGCTCAAACCCGAGCAAAAATTTATAATGTTTAAAACTACAGAAACTAAATCTCAATTTATACCGATTTGGCGATAGTCATAATAATTTCTTATATGCGTAACACTAAAAAAAGGAGAAAGTATGCCTTGTACATGATAGCGTTTTATATGAAGAGAGGGTGCAAATTTCACCTTTAGGAAAGCATTCTGAAATGTGTTTCAAGCCTAATTTTATTGTATCTTTCATGTGGTATTCTTCAAATTTCCAACAGCCCTTCTTTTTGCTCTGGAAAGGAATTAACCAACTGAGTTGGAAGAAAGACCTAAATGCAGAGGTATGGTGGCCACTTATCTGTAATTCATTGAAAATATATCAGAAGCAAGGCCCCAGACCCCAAAAGTAATTGTTATCTGCGAGCCATTATATATCTTCCAAGTGGCAGTAATTGATCTCTTCAACACATGATGATGATGACGGTATCGATCCTAATAAAGAAAAATATATAAGTAAACACTTACATACTGATGCTATCAAGGTGGGAAGGAGCACGATGACTTAGCAATCTTAATTGCTGTTTTCGGAAAAGGACCCAGTCACCTGATATAAGTCCTTATCATGAATTGGGCTATTAAATCGGCCTAATCCCCATATTGACACTGGCCAATTAATTGAAGCCGTTGATCTGGTTAGTAGATTATCGGCATGACACCAAAATAAATCTGCCTGCCTATGCAAGTGGATTCTGTACCTGCCTGTCTAGAAACAATGATATCCTTCAGGCTATAAATAAGGTTAGAGGGGCTAGGTGTGCACCTGTATCATTCCGACCCTTCTTTCTTTTAACAATGGCGCTTGTGTTGTATTTGTCTGTCAAACTGGCGTTTCCTGTAACGTTCTGATTTATATATCATTCGCCAAGATGAAACGAATTTGCCGCCTGGAGTGCCACCTATCTTCCATCTTTTACATTATTGAGAAAAGGGTAAACAGTAGTGGAATGTGGCCTAACTGGAAAGAGGCTGCCACACGTTTATTTCAAGAGCAAAATGATCAGTTGTTGTACATGACAGACTTATTTATCATTGTGGTATGTCAAACCAGAAGGCCAAGCAGGATTAGGGATGCGTTAAGTCCATCTTTTGCAGAGATACACGCAGTTGCAGGTGCCCCTGACGCACGCAGCATCAAGATAACCATCTGTTTGGCATGTCGCCCTGCATTGAGGAAACAATTGGCTTTGCAGTTGGAGCACGGCAAAGTGCAATAAACATCATCCTGCAAAACAATAGTAAGACAGATTCGACGTCTCGTTATGTTTGCAAATGCTATTGGCAAAAAAAGTTCTCATGTCACTGTAAATTGTTCGACTGGAAAGTTAAGAAGTATTCATCAAATTGATCCCATAACAGAATTTTTTGGACAAATAATATTCGCCTCTCTCACTTTTGGTGCTTGGTTGTTTATAAAGGAAAAAGACGTATCTAAAAAAACAGTAGTTGTTAGTTCTAACACCTGTTATTTGCCATGCACATTAATTAGTTCCTTTGAGCCACAAACGACGTTAAAAGTAGTAGTACTAGTGAATTTCACTTTAATACGTACATTATATATTATGAGGGGGAGAGAGAGAGAGCCCTTGGCCAATAGCACCAAGGACTGCAACTCTCTTGGAGGAATAGCAAAGGGATGGAGAGAAGCTGTCTTCCATTCTCTTGAGAAAGGCGATGACAGGGGATGGATAGTGAGAGTACGGAGCTCCCCCATTCATAATGGCAGCTTGTGAGTGCGTGGAGGAGGACTTGGATGTTAAAATAGTGATGGAAAACTCTCATTTAATTCTCTCAACGCAATGCGCGCTACCACCGATCTTCCCGTTTCTAGTAACAGCTGTCCTCGTTGTATTGAACAGTTCTTTAATTTGAGGGAGCTAATTTCCCCAAGTTGTGCACAGGGCGGGAGCAGATCAAGTCATAAATAACCCACTTAATGAAGTTGACGTCAATTCATTAATCAAAAGAAATCTCTTCAATGGGTTCCGTCCTCTCTGCCTCATGCAGTTAGGCTGTACCGTTAAAGTAAATTGTGAAGTGGTTGATGTAAACCTCGTGGTTCTATCACTTGAACGGATACCCGATTCTTCATCTGAATTTCTCCTGCCAGTAAAACATTACAGTGTCGATCTTGTGAGCAAATTTAGTTTGAGTTAGATTAAGCCTATTTAAATGCATTTAGTTACATAGTCTGATGTTTTATATATCACATATGATTATGAAAGAGCAACAATATCAAAATCCTCCAAGTAGAACAAACACTGGAATTCAGCTCGCAGATCCTTTTGAACTCAACTAAAATTCTGTCATGAATCATCAACCTACCCCAACATCTAACCAAAATTCCAATACAAACATATCAGCTGAGCCATCAACCTACCCCATCATCTAATCCAAATTCCAATACAAACAATATCATCTGAACCATCAACCAACCCCAACATCTAACCAAACCTAAATCCGAACTGTCTTGTAGGTTCCACACATTCAATTCGTACACTTTGCAGATGATGTGATTTCTTCTACGGCTCTCCTTTTCTTGGTGGAGAATTCTATAGTGCTGGTTTCCTTTTTTGAAATATCGGTCTTTTAGTCATCTCTCAAAAGTATACGAATCCTTGTGACTTGACAACCAATTAGCATATATATAATACTATGCATGGAATCCAAGTGAGTTTTAATTTTTAGAAGTTTAGTGGACAAGATCATGACTGCATACTTGACAACTATATATATATATATATATATAGAGAGAGAGAGAGAGAGAGAGAGAATTCTAAGTGTGGAAATGGTCGAACCAATTAAGACCAGCCGAAAACTTTTTCTATTCTTGTGCTGTTCGTTACTCGACTTAAATGATCACTATCAAGAGAGTGTTTAGCTGTATTCAGCGATGGTTACAAGCTCGGTTTGTGCTGGTGACGGTTTGCTCCTCTTCCTTACTTGACACAAAAAGAAAGGATAGCAGTATATAAAGAGAGAGGGAGATTGGTGTGCGTACGTGTTTGTGCATGTATGAAACACACAATGCCCTCCAGCTGAAAAGGATAATCTAAGCTTCCTTCCTCGTAAAACTAGGAATAGATGTGATTCCATGCTTGAAACCTGTGAACGGACCATTCACGCTTATGCTTTTATATATATATATATATATATATATATATATATATATATATATATATATATATGCGCAAGCGCGTGGCCCATGATATATATGTCTCTGCGCTCTCAGGCACATGCATGAGTTAGCAGCAGCTTTTATGCATATGCACGATGTATACTTTCATAATTATATTTGTGATCAAACTTAATCTTTAACATAATTTATAAGTCAAAAACCATCCAAATTAAGAACATATCATATGGCAAGCAAAAGCGCGCACCATTGTGTCCTCCGAGAGCTTCTTCGTCTGGGTGTCCTTTCAAAAAGTAAATTTTCATGCCGTGCTCGTTACTTCCTACCAGCGAATAAGGTATTGTATCAAATACACACAAACGATGGTATATTTGTGTCCCTTCCCTTGTTCTAGCTGGTGCATGTTGCGTTATCACCCTGCATACTTTAAATGAAGAATGGGAACTCTAGTGCGTATTTTGTTGCATGTACTGTGTTGCGGGCTTGCTGCAAGCTAGCATATTACGCGTTCATACTGGCAGAGGGAGTGAGAGAGTTTGGTAAAGGGTATCGTAGAACTGCAGAGCTGGGGGAAGCAAAAGAACTTAAGAGGCTTCTTGTCACTCAACTTGTTACCCACCAAAGCCAAACATTAACTTGCTCATTTAGCTAAAACTGGTTGATTCATGCAAGTTTCACCATGAAAATGATACTACTGGAACAGTTGATTCATGCCAGGTATACTTGAGCTTTGGATTCAATGCTGCTTCATCCGTTTGAAAACTTCTGATTAGGTTTCTGCTTTTGCATTGTGAGTTTGGATTTGGATTAAAGGCTGATCTGCCCTCTTCCTTGTGAGGTAGATTAAAAGATCCATTTATGTATCCGAGCTTGGGACCAACCATGGTGATCTCTTACATGGATGAAGTTTTATGTGATAAAAGGAAGATATCATTAAAGTTAAAAGGTAAATATTATAGAACACCAATTAGACATGTTATGTTTTATAATTCTGAGTATTTGACAGTTAATCATCAATGTGTCTAAAAGATGGTGACATTAGAAATGAAGATGTTAAGATGGATGAGCGGTTACATAAGAAAAGAACGTATAAATAATAAGATTATTATAAATAAATTGGGAATAACATCAATATAGGATAAAATGAGGAAAAATCATCTTACATATAAAAAGACGATCCAAAAATGCTCTCATAAAAAAAATATAAAAAACTAGATTGTGAAAATATTAAAAAAGAAAGATGATGACTACAAAAGTGTTAGAAAGAAATATTAAATAATAATGTAGTTTATATTGAGTTAAGTGTTAGCATGACAGTAACAAGACTCAGTGGAAACACAAAATCCATGTAGGCGACCCCATCTACTATGAGAAAAAACTTAGTTGTGTTGTATGCAGCACTCCAAAGATTCATGTGAGTTCATCCATTGTGTCCTAGTTTGATTTTAAATCCAAAGCTCTTCATTTATTTATACTTCGATTGATAAACTCGAACAAGCAAATGCCGCCAAATGCCTCCAACGCGCTCCACAAGTGAAGGGGAGATAAAAAGGAAGAAGAAGAGAACGTTTTCGTGCGTCAGTCATCACGTAACGTGTGATTAGGGGTATCTTAAGGATTGTCCACGCACGCGTTGATGGATCACACGCCGTTAGTAGGACCACATATACTGATCCAGTCTTGTTAGTAGGACCCATTTTTCTTATGGCCCACAATGAAGTTATTCCCCAAAAGAAAAAAAAACACATCTATCGTTTTCTTAATTCGAATTAGTAGGTGTATTTATCATTTTTTATTATTCATATTAATATCCAATAAATATACATTTTCACGGATGCTTATTTGAATCAATTAAAACATAAAAAATTAACCAAAAAATATATAAATTACTCACGTTAGGCTTGTATTTCCACCAAACTTAATAGGGAGTTTTATTACGTACAACTCTAGTTGGCAAGATATAAAGAGGATAAACTTATCTTCCTAGTACTTCTGCCCAAAAATCATTTCGAAGATAACCTTCGCTTAACATATTTTGAGTCATTTTTACAATCTTTTATATTTCTCGTGTCTTGATTATTGTCCAACTCCTTGCGTATGTCATTTTGTATGTATAAATGATCGAACTCACAAGACAAAAATTTACTACCTTTGTCAATACGAACCACTTTTGATATTTTACATTTCTTTTTAATACTTTAAATGTGAAGTTACTTGGCATCACATATCCGTTGATATTTTGCCTCATTCATTAAGTACGATCAGTCATAATCATGATCGTTGCTTTCTAATGGAGAGGAATAGTTTGTTTCTCCATCCAGTTCTTGGGAAAAATTTGGAAGAAAGTCGATCATGCATGTTAGTTACTGTTTCAGTATCTATCTTTTCGATACGTATGGTTACGGTGCTGAGAGAATCTCCGTTTGTGGTGCGAATAGAGTTCAGACATTCGGTCTAACGAATGAAAATCCTCTATTTCTTTGTGTTGGATCATGATGGATGCCAATGCAAATCCTCGGTAGCTTTTGTCACAGAAAGGTCGTTCTTTGTCTTCTCACAGATGAATAACCTTGCAAAGATCAACGCATATCAATTAACATATATAACGTCAAATAGATGAAGAGCTCCTAATTCTGTTTTGGATGATCATAGCATCAGAACTTATATAACTGAAATCATTTACAGAAGCTTGGAAAAGATTATCACGAATGTGGGATCTGGTAGTGCAGATATGGACGACAATCGGTCGCTGGTATTGTGCTCCAACTTTTGCTCGTAAAACCGAAATCCACAATGTTCTGCCTGCAAAAGAAACTCAGATGGCTGATTTTATCTCTTCCGGCCCATGAGCTGATTAGAGGAAAGCAAAGGGGTTTGTATTAACCTTTAAAGATAGTTTATTATGGCAGTACAGTAGCCTAAAAGAGAGAGAGGGCACCACTGAAGGTTGTTAACTTTCTTGTTCACGGGTTGACATCAACCCATTAAATGATGAGTATTTATGACTCGATCTGCTCCTACCTTGTGAACAAGTTGGTGAAACCCCTCCGAAGAACTGTTGAATTTGGCCATCTAGCTATTCAGAAATGGGATGATAATCTTACCAAAAAAGAAATGGGATGACAGGTATAAAGTTCAAGCGCATTGGGATGAGAAAATGAAGGAGGAGATCCTGTGGTTACATCACAGTTCTTCAAATCAGATAAGGACGACATTTAATGCACTTCCAAAAGATTGCATCGTTCTTAGATGCAAGTCTTTCCCCCCTGCACCCATGGATCATTTGTGGTTCTTACCACTATAAATAGGGATTCTAGGAGCGATCACTCTACATTCCTTCTCATCTTGCTTCACAAAAGACGATCTTTTCTCCGTCTCTTTGCTCCAACGGCTTCCCAAGAGTGGGGCACCCTTCGGTGCCGTCCTCCTGCTGGTGGCCACTGCTCTCTCTCTCTCCCATACGGACACCTGCACATTTTGCATGACAAAAAGGTTATAAAACTTCAAGACATTACATACAGTCCAGAACGTGACACTCGTTCACATGGAAATCCTTCACAGCAATTGAACGGGTCGGGCAATTCACCGATCAAGCATGAAACGTATCTGCACCATTTTGAACCCTCTTTCGGAGCAATTGAATGGGTCAGGCGATTCACCTAAGTGTTAGATAGTGCAGCAGCACCGTGCATAATACTTATGTAATATAGTGGGTCATGTCAGGATTATTCAAACCCGATTAGGCAAGAATTCTAGCACCGCACGATCGAATGCGCTGATGGAAAGCTAGTTGGGTTGCCGAAAAACCCATCCACCTTTAATATTTGTCATTTTAGGACCAATGCTCGTAAAGATTGGACTGGAGTCTTGAACATCGACAACACTAAGGAAGGTCAAATGGGCGGGCAAAGAGGTTGGAAGAATCAGTTATAAAAGTACATTTATACCATTTTTTAAGAATTTTCCATTTGATCCATTTTTTGGATGAAATCGATGTTGTTTGGGGTGAACTTCGGTTTAAAACAAAGGTTTTTTTGTTGTATTTGGGTAGAAGATTCAAAAAACGATATGTATTATATCAAATCAAATGTAAAATGGATAAAATACAAATTTTCATGTGAGAAGTTATTCTCATTTTCTTATGATTTTAGTAAAAATACCGTCGGTGGCGGCTGTTGATGGTTCAGATATGAAAGGAGAGTCACGCGGTCGGTTGGGGATCACCCCCAGCCTTGGCCATCACCGGGTGAAATCGTCATTGGAATCAATTTGTCTCTGGATAGGGCTTGAGCGTGTTGGGCAGGTGTGGCCGATACAATGTATCGTGTGTGACACTGCATGTATTGTGTTGTGCCTGGAAACATGTCACATTCTGGAGTATTGTGTTATAGTAGTTATTGTGTGTGTGAGGAGATTTTGAGTTCTCTATGTGTCAAAAACAGATTAAGCTTTGGGTTGGGTCTTGAAAAAAGTTTTGAGATAGAAATAGAATCCGTTATAGGTTTTAGGTCACAAACAAAACCTCTTTAAATAGTTTTAGGTTTGGGTCAGGTTCTATGTTGACCTAGGAACACAAAATATCTATCGTGTTGTTCAATATGGATCATAATGAATCTAGGTAACGATTTAGATCCAAAATAACCTATTTGTATCCAGATTAGGTTTTTAATCATTTCAAGGTTGTTTAGGATTTGAGTTGAGTTTGGTTTATTGCCTTATACTCACAGTTAAGTAAAATTTAATAATAATATTATTATTATTTAGAATTACTTAGAGATCAAAATTGGAGAATTTGGTGATGATAAAGTGGCTCGCCAGTTTAAGGATTGAATCTTGGTACTCCTTCAAATAGGAGGTTATGTATTCTTTAATAGAACTATGATAGAAGCAATTTTTCTTATTTTAGATCGATTTAAATGTGTAATTGTTAAATATTTTATTGATGGTTCTTAAATAATATTTCAAATTATGGGTTATTTGATATATTTTTTAGATAAACTTGTTTATGTCTTGATTGATAAAGAGCATACATGAACCAATAAATGTGATAAGATATAATTGGTTTTGTAACCTTATGTGAATATATAAGTCATACTTGTGTGATTTGTGTGGGGTCTTTAGAGATTTATAGGTTCCTCGAGCATTCTAGTTAGGAGTGAATATAGTGTGTTTCCGAATACTCTATTGTGAGAATCGGAGTGGCTTGGCCATTGTAGATGAGGAGACCAAGGTCATATAGTGGAGAGTCGAATGACTCATGCGACTTGGTTTAGATTGTGTGAGTATGAATTTGAATGCATGAGGTGAAATATAAATTTGATTTGTTTTGAAATAATTGTGAAATATGCATACTTTTAAGATGATTCTATTTAGAGGTGTATAATGTTCCTATTGAATTATGGATTGAAACTCACCTAATTATTTTACAGTTTATCCTAAACTTTCAGAGTGCACAGTGTCGAATAGTTATTGATTTGAGGGAGATCATGTAGATGGTATGAGTTAGATTAGAGTTAAAATTTTGGATATGAATTTAGTTGTGGTTTGGGGTTCATGTTCGGTGAGCCCCACACCATTTTGAATGAATTGTTTAGATTTATGGATATTTAATATAATTAAGTTTGATAGTTTATTGAAGTTAGAATTTGGTTATACTATACCGCTTATGTTATGCTCGCATGAGGAGTGACCATGTGGCATCGATTTAGGTTGGGTCGTGGTTTCGACTCGTGGGGGTGTGACACTTTAAATGAAAAATAGGAACTGTAGTGTGTATTTTGTTGCATGTATCTTGTTGCGGGCCTGAAGAACTAGCTAAAACTGCAGACGAAGCTGGGGGAAAGCAAAAGAATTGAAAAGAGGCTTCTTGTCACTCTTCTTCTTACCCACCAAAGCCAAACATTAACTTGCTCATTTAGCTAAAACTAGTTGATTCATGCAAGTTTCACCATGAAAATGATACTACTGGAATAGTTGATTCATGGCAGATCTACTTGAGCTTTGGATTCAATGCTGCCTCATCCGTTTGAAACCTTCTGATTAGGTTTCTGCTTTTGCTTTGTGTGTTTGGATTTGGATTAAAGGCTGGCCTTTCCTTTTCTAGTCTGGTAGATAAAAGGATCCTCAATTTGCAACAAATAGAATGCTTTAACCGACTTGCCAAATCCAAATATAATCATCTCAGTATATGTTCTTTTGGATGGAGTGCTCAAAAGATTCAATTCAGGTTACCTATTTTGTCTAGACATGATTGGTTTCAAACTGATACGATGGTTCTAATTGGAACCAAACCGGATCAAGAACTAACTAAATTCAGAATTAAAATTGAGCCTTGAATCTGTTCATTCCAAACTGTCGGTTCTGATATTTTATTTTAAATTTGTTAATATTATTTACTAATTTCAAGCAGTTCCAAACTCAAATCAGAGTCACCCATGAGCTGGTGCCTTTACAGTTTTTGGTTGAGAGAAAACCAGAACCGACGGTTTGGTTTGAAACCGTAGAATATGGTCATGTCTAGTTGTGCCCAAATATAATTTTAAATCCAAAACTCTCTATTTATTTATCTTCGATTGATAAACTCATGACCAACGCGCCCACAACGGGAAAAAACAGGAAGAAAAGGAGAGTCGGTCATCGCACGTCACGTACGTGATTAGGGGTATATTAGCGAAGGTCCACGAATTGATGGATCACACACCGTTAGTTGGACCCATGTCGTGATCCAAGCTTCATTTGGATCTGACAAATTGCCTCCAAAAAAAGAAAGCACAAACAAAATACATCTACAGTTGTCTTAATTCGAATTAGGAGGTGTATTTATTATTTTTATGGAAGACGTAACGTTCAGCTAAACGATGAAACTATTATTATTATCCCAGAAAAAAGAAGAATGGAGTCTATCGGCAAGACGTATACATATAATAAATGTGAAAAAGTAGGCAAGTGACCACAACAATGGTTATATATCAACTTCAAAGCTTATCTTAACATTCAACTGAAGAAAAGAAGTGCATCGCATTGAGATATGAACACAATCCCGTTCCATTGTTTTGACAGAAAACAGCGGATTCGCTTTGACAAGGAATCCAATCCTTCTTTTAATAAATGTACCAAGTGATAAACCGCAAACCAATCCTCTGATTGCGAATTGACAACCATTTCGCTATAATTAATGTAGGATTCTTTTTCTTGCTACTGCAAGTCCAGTTAAACCTCAATGGCCTCAATTTCCTTTTCCCTTGTTCACAAAGTTGAGTCAAAATTCCGGCCGTTTGAGGAATCCAAACTCGTGATAGGTGTCAACTCATCTTCTTAAATGAAACTCTCTCTCCCCCCCCTCTCTCTCTCTCTCTCTCTCTATCTATCTATCTATCTATCTATATATATATATATAGCGAGAGAGAAAAAAAAAAAGAAAGAAACGAGCTACAATGAGGTGATTTGATCTATGCGATGCCAGCCGAGAACTATTTTTGATTGCTGTTGCTGTTTCAAATTGCACTTAAATGATCACGCTCAAGACGAGTTGAGACGAATCATGACCAGCTTAATAAATGAACCTGAGAACCCGCTAACCGATCTGATGATTTATTAGCTTAAGCAGCTGGCGATCAACCAGAGGGAGGAATTCATCAGGTTTCCTTCGGGTCTGGTACATGTGTGTCTGTGCTGTTATGGGTACACATGTAAAGCCCGGTCCAATCTTGGTTAATGAATCTGACCAACGTGAGATTCCCAAAGTCAGACCACACCTAAATAGAAAGTGTGAAGTTCCAAAGTTGGTCTCGGGGATAAGTCTGCGTACCTAGCTACCTCTGGATAGAAATTGTTTTTTTTATCGTTTCGTAAGCAGATTTGCTTGTGCCAAACATGTATAAATACGTGCCGATAGAGGGGGTATTCGTCACTCAAATCTGATGACATCTTTCAACAACGCCAGGATCCTTTTCTTCACCTTCTTCTTGCTTTCCATTATGTTCCTGGCCTATGGTCTCTCTATTTCTATATATATATATATATATATATAAACAAACTTCTACTCATATTAGAGCATTCACACCAATTTAGACAATCAGAACACAGAAACGGATGATCTAAATAAGAAAAGTACCCGATGTATTTTGTAATCTAACCATCTTTCCAATCTCACAGTGACGATTAGCATGAATAGAGTAGAAAAAAGACAGTTTAGCAAGTATATATATATATATATATATTAGTGTCAGCAACTACTAATAACTCTGACCTAACTGCTGCCACATCTTAGTTCTCACAATTAGTTCCTGCTCCAATCTGGGCTTCACCTAGCTGATATCAACTTCTCTCTCTGCATAATTAATATGTTTATATGCGCCTGACTTTTGTTCATGCCAGTCTGAGCATTCGTGAGTGATATGACATGCGTGTGCCCTTTGATGCTCACATGAGTTAGCAGCACTTTTTTATGGGTAAAACACTTCACCGCTAACGTAATATATCATGTATAAATGTGATAAAACATAACTTTAAAATAATTTCGGAGCTCTAAAACATCAAAATGAAACATATATTACATGGCAATCATATCACGTACGCATGAAGCGTTTTCTTGGAGAGGGGTCAGTTTTGTTATAGATGGATGGCAGAACTACAGAGGCATCTGGTTGAAGCACGCAAAAGAACCGAAAAGATGCTGCTTCGGACTCAACTCGTTACCCATCAAAGCCAAACATTAAATTCCTCGTTCAGAATAAACCAGCTGATTCATAAATGCAGTTATTAAACTTCCAAGCGAAAGGTCAAAACGTCGAATTTCTGACGTCAACATTCTGGTCCAATCCAGGTTTAACTGAGCTTTGGATTCAACCCTACTCTTATCTGTTTGAAAACTTTGGACAAGGTTTTGGTTTTGCACAATGATTTTGGATTTGGATTAAATTCTGGTCGACCCTTTTCTACAGATGACTGCAAATGGAAGGACCCTGATGTCATTGGGAAATGGGGATTTTTTCTACTGCAAGTTCTCGAGACATCCTGGCCGTTCCTTGGTATATACATATTTGTGGGGGGAGGGGGGGGGAGCATTCTTCTAAGTGGCACGGAAGAATCACGCCCCCTTCCATTTGATTTGCTGTGGATGAGCAGGTCATTGACGGAGAATGGTGGCTGCCCCGCCTGAAGAGAGGCCATGACGCAGAGAAATTCAGAAATCTTGTTGATCTCGCTCTGAAACCAACTTCATATCAAACCTTCATCTTGTAGATAGAATTAGCTTAAGAGAAAAACATATTCATTTAAAACGATTTTATGTTGTTAAAAGAATGATTTTCGTCATGATTAATTACAGGACCTGAGGTGCAAATGGGTGATCTCTGTTCGAGTTCTAGTCATAGTTTCGATTTGCGCAATTATATGCCAGTATGGAGGTGCGAATTGAGGACCGTGCGACGATGAGATTTGCTATTGTATTTATGATTTAACAATGTGTTGCGAATTGAGGAGCATGCGGCCATGTAGTTTGCTATTGCATTTAAGATCTATATATGTGGTCGAACATGAGCACATCTGGAGCGTCTTGACTTTCTAGTGTCCTGTCGTTTTCTTCATTTTTACAGAATATTGTGTCACATAGTATGAAATATTTCGATAAACTTGGATCGACGCGATCCAGTTGTCTGTATCATTTTGGCCCATTTATGGGTGTGTGTCGGGAAGTTCGAACGATGGAGCTCAAGGTTTCTAAACCTTGAGATGTATTTCCCTTCACATAAATGAACTAGAAGGACTCGAATTTGGCATATGCAAAATGATATATATGATTTATTTATTTCGTCTGTCATAAAAAAAAATATTGAGATGAAAGACTGGTCACTAAAGGTCATCTGTACGAAAACGTTAAAAAAATGAGAAATAGTACTAAGATACGGTAAAACCAAGAAAAATCATTTAAAATAGTTTTAACATATAGAATTGTTCTATTCTCAATTGCATTTGTGTTTGAAATAACAAGTATTCAAACCGTACTCCCGTCTGATTCCAGCTAAACCAGAAGGTTCTACCAAAATCTGGAACCCAGCAGAACCTAACCCGCTCCAGTTCCGATCTTGTTCTGGTTCTGATTCTAGTTTCAGTTCCAGTTCCAATTCAGTGTACATTTGAGTTCCGAACAATGGGGTTCCCCAATTCCAGGTCAAACTCTATGTCAACCTACTAAGATATATATATATATATATATATATATATATATATATATATATATATATATATATATATGTGATCTCTGCTTGCCTGCCTGTCTCACATAAAGCAACTTGGGGTTTGTGCTGGTTTGGGTCCGGTACCGGCAATGAATTGGGTACGAGTCTGTGCATTGGATTTTGAGTACGGAGTCACGTAAAGGTATGTATATAAGTTCATGACCTGTTTGTAGGTTCCACACTCAAATTCGTACACTTTTCAGGAGATGTGATTTCTTATACAGGTCTCCTTTTCTTGAAACACCGGTCCTTTAGTGCTCTCTCAAGCGGATAAGCATCCTGACTTGACAACCAATTAGCATATATTTAATGGAATCCAATTGAGTTTCAATTTTTAGGAGTTAGGTGGACAACATTGTGACTTGACAACCACTTTGCATATTAAAAGTTGCGGTGTTCTTGAATTTGGTTTTCCTCCCTTTTGGAAAGAGTGGAGAGTGAAAAAAAAAAGACTTTAAAACCTATCGGAACCAAAACTGGGACTGAATTCGTGGACCACTTGGTCCCGCTCAAGCTTCACCTTTCATGAAATGAGAACCAGCTCGAAATCAAAACCGGTGATTCCAAACAGCCGCTTCTGGTATTTTATTTTAAAATTTTAAATATTATTTGACTGTTTCAGGCAGTTTCAAACTCAAACCATTTCCTAATTCCACTTAATTACTATTAGGAGGTATATGAATTTTAATTTATTTTATGAAAAACATAACATTAAGATAAACGATTAAAATATTATTATTATTATTGAAGAATGGAGTCTATTGGCCAAGACGTTCTTGTATACATGTAAATGTGAAAGGATGACAAACGAAGTACACAAGTGACCACTTGTATGTCACTTCAAAGCTTATCTTAACGATCAACTGAAGAAAATAAGTGCATCCCAGTGAGATATGAAGACAATCCCCTTCCATTATTTTGATAGAAAACAGTGGATTCGCTTCCCAGAGAAGGAATCCAATCTTTGTTTTAATAAATGTACTAAGTGATATCTCAACCGCAAACCCGACTTGACAACCATTCGGCATATAATACAACGTAAGGAACCGGAGCAAATTTGAATTTTTTAGAAGCCGGCGTCATTACACTTAGAGACCATTACTGTGAAGTTCCAAAGAGAGTCTACGTAACCTCTCGATAGAAATTGTTATTTTATCGTTTCGTATGCAGATCTGCTTTGCTTGTACCAAACATGTATAAATACGTCCGCATGGAGGGGCTATTCATCACTCAAATCCAATGGCATCTTCCAACAACGCCAGGATCCTTTTCTTCACTTTCTTCTTGCTTTTCATACTGGTCCTGGCTTATGGTCTCTCTCTCTCTCTCTCTGTATATATATATACATATATATATATACATATATATATATATACATATATATATACATATATATATATATACATATATATATACATATATATATATATATATATGTATATATATATAAATCTCAGCAATTAGCAATAGCTCCAACCTAACATCTTCCAGATCTTAGTTCTGACAGTTAGTCCCTGCTCCAATCTGGACTTCACCTAGCTTACATCAACTACTCTCTCTCTCTCTCTCTCTCTCTCTCTATATATATATATATATATATATATATATATATACATATATATATATACATATATATATACATATATATATATATATATACACATATACATATATATATATATATATACATATACATATATATATATACATATACATATACATATACACATATGTATATGTATATATATATACATATATATACATATATGTATATGTATATATATATACATATATATACATATATGTATATGTATATGTATATATATATGTATGTATATGTGTATATGTATATGTATATGTATATATATATATATATATATATATATATATATATATATATATATATATGAAGCATAGTGGGCACATTCATCCGTAGTCTAATTTTCTTGGAGATTTAAAGATTTCAACCGTTTGATTCTTTGAGTAAAAAAGAAAAAAGTATCGAGTATATTTATTATATTTAGAAAAATACCAACATACCTTTCTTTTTTTTAATTTGAAATTTCGCTAGTAGATCAAACAGTTGAGATCCTTAATATTTTTAAGCATATATCCATGTGTGCATGTACTAATTTGTCTATATATATATATATATATACACATGTATATCTATACGGTTATATGTATAATATATATATATATATATATATATATATATATATATATATATATATATATATATATATATATATATATTCTTACATGAATATATATACTTTGTGTGTGTGTTTTGTCAACTTGTGAGTTATTATATGTATATCTATACGGTGTATATATATATATATATATATATATATATATATATATATATATATATATATATATATATATATATATATATTCTTACCTTTGTGTGTGTGTTTTGTCAACATGCCCTCGGATGAGTTGGCAGCACTTTTCTATGGGTAAAACCTTCACCACTAACGTAATATATAATGTATAAATATGATGAAACGTAACTTTAAAATCATTTACGAGTCCTAAACCATCCAAATTATCGTACATGTGTGTTGATTACTGCGAGGGCTCCTTTGTGTGGACGTCCCTTCAAACACTACATTTTCATTCTCGTACTCAACCTTTCTAACAGCGAATAAAGTGTTGAATCAAATTAATCCAAGTGCTGGTGCAGGAAGAGAGATGATGCCGGGAAGCGAGGTGAAGCCAGCAAGCAAAGCAAAGACTGACTCTCGTTGCACCTATTTCGTCTTTGACTGCGACTCGCGCTGCAATTCGTATTGCAGTGACCGTAATCGAGGAAGCGGCCGCTGCATTGGTTTCGATTGCTATTGTGACAATCCGTGTCCTCCCTAGTAGAAACCACATGAACTGTACCAACTGGCTGGCTGGCTCTGTGGTGTGCTTAATTAGTGTTTGAACAAGTTGCCTGAGAGAATAAAAGAGCCAGCTGCAACCCAGCACTATGTTGTATTATTGGCTTGATAGTATATCTATGTTCCTTCCTTGTTCTAGGTAGCGCATGTTGTGTACACCTTGTATACTTCAAATAAAGAGTGAGAACGTTAACGAGTATTTTGCTGCACAGGCATGTATTTATCTGTTTGTGCTTGTGTTTTGCTGGCATGCTTTAAGGACTGATCGTAGAACTACAGAGGCATCTGGGAGAAGCAAAAGAACGGAAAAGAGGCTGCTTTGGATTCAATCCTACTCTATCTGTTTGAAAAAACAAAACTTTTCTTGTAACTAGGGGTGTTCAAGGAACCAATTGGTTCGGTTCTAGATGTCAAACAGTTTGGAACTGGAATTGGCATGATTCTAGTGCTGAAACCAAACCATGAGAACCGAACCAAACCAATTGTATGATGGATGAGTGTAGTCCCGTATGGAACAGGAAACATGGTGAAGGATTCATTGAGCAGTATAAAAGTCATCGACGGGGCACCCAACAAGACACCGTGCTGCATATTTGGTCTAATTAAGACCAAGTGTTGTATGTAGTCATTGACCACATGGTATTAAATTAATTTCTTTGTAGGAGGGTGCATCTCAGAGTTCAATCCTCCACCGTTGCACTATAGCAAAAACTGTCATTAAGAATAGAATCAAACTAGAGCTGTTGTTGAGTTCGATTTGGTTTTGATCATGCCACACTTTGGTTCGGTTTTCAAAATACCAAGATCCGCGAATAGCAGTTTCGTTCGAGGTTGAGGCTAGAACCAAACCAAACTTAATCATGAACACCCTTACTTGTAACAAGATTGATGCTAAATGGAAAGATAATTATCTCAGTACATGCTATTTGTTTTTTGCACGGAGGACCCAGAATATACAGTTCAGGTTGTCCGTTGAGTCCGAATTTCATTTTAAATCCAAAGCTATGTGATGATTTTATTTATTTATTTATCTTCGATTTTAAGCTCTTAGATTAGCTAGCGTCCCTACCAAATATGCAGTCCTTGGGTATTGAACAAAAACCTCTGCAAATGGATGGTCCTTTTGAGTAAACACCCTATCAAGGACAGACATGGCACCTCGTGGTCTGGGAAGAAAATCTATAGACGTGAGCCTGACAGCCGTAATACAATAGCATTGTCTTCTGTGTAACAAGCTTATCCTCCTCTGTCTACAGAAGCTTAAGAATCGCATTCGTCAACAGATCGAATCTGCTTTGGATCCAGGTCCGGCCCCCACTTTGGGATGCCTGCAAGTATGTCTGATTTTCAAATTAGAAATTCTGGGATGTTGATTGTAATTCGGTCCAGATCATGTTTTGGTTTCATATTTTAGCTGGATCTTTTGGATGCATCTCATAGGATAACTAATGGATCTATTCTTTCCTCAACAAATCCCAGCCGTAAGCTTTTGGTACTCGGATAGATTTGAAGCCGAACAGAACCCATTGACACTCTTATGGCCCTGGCTAAAATATGGTTGTTTTCCGCAAAGCCATTCTCAGTGCATGCCAAAGCTACCATGTAAGAGGAAAGAAGGGTTTTCACGGGAACTCCCATTGCTAGAGAAAGTTTCCCGTATCTAGCTATTTATCAAAGAACATGAAGTTTACAAATTTTATCTTTTTCTTGGCGAAATTTATGCAGATTAGCAATTACTAAAAGTGGGGATCTAGAAAGTTCTCTAAGGGCGGAGAACAGCTAGGTTTTGCCGTGGGCATATTCTGAATATATATACCTTCTACGCTTCAAATTCCCCGCACACACTCACAGATGTGTGTGTGTGTGTTTTCTGCCCCCTGAGTTTGCCTTGGAAACACTAACCAGTCTATTTTCGAAATTCATGATTCGAACTTGGTAACATGGGCTTGTCTTTTTGTGATGAGGAACCCTGCATGAAGATTTTACAAGAATCACAAATGACAGTTCATTTCTTTTGTTAATTTGAACTTTGTAGAAGGCGAAGTTACTCCAAATCCACGAAAGAACAATGGAGTCTACACAGACACACGCAATATTGTTGGACACTTCAGACGGCAACAAAAAGAAAAATAATGGGGTGCCCTCTGCATCAAAGCCTATATGAAAAGTTCAAGATGCCAATACGAGAAAAGTTTATGAGCAGATGTCGACGTTCACTCCTAGAACGATTTCAATCTTGCATTGCTTTCAGCAGAGCGCTATATTTGGTTACGCCTACATGGTTAACTGGATCTGTCAGGTCCAGATCACAGGGTTCAGAAAGAAATCCATTTTGATCTTCTCATCTCGGAAAATTTTGGATAATTTCAAGTAAAACATATAATAAGATTGGAACTTCTAAGCTTCTTTTGTTTGAATCCCTTAATCAACGTTGCACGTCTACGATATTGAAAATACCCAACTATTCTCTCGGATGGCACTCTGTAGTTTAGATGATGAAAAGAAGGGGTGCTGCAAATCCTCTGATTCGATGTCATGACATCAAATGCTTGGTAATTAATAGGAAGATTCGTGTGAGAGGAGAATCAATCAATGTAAATCATGCACTCCTGCTTTCACAAGTAATAAGTTTCTTTTTCTTTTTTGGTTTTATAAGTACCAATTCTGATGGAGATGGCACAACTTGAACGAATTGCAGTCCACAGAGATGGTATCCACCTCAGCTTGCACTTGGGATTCTATTATAATATCTAAATTCTTGCGGGGTCCTCCTTTGAGTCTTGACTTCCTAAGCTAACATGGAAAGAGTATATATATATTATCGTTTGGTAAGCAATCTGCAACTTTTCTATACGTCCACAGGAGAAATCCGCCAACTTTTTGCAGCTATAAATAGGAGCCTGAAAGCTAATGGCATGCATCCAAGAGAAAACAATGGCATGCTCCCAGATTGCTAGGATCTTTTTATCTCCCCCATTCTCTCCTTGCTTCTCACGGCCTCAGCAGCTCTCTCAATCTCTCTCTCTCTCCCTCTCTCTCTCTCTCTCTCTCTCTCTCTCTCTCTCTCTCTCTCTCTCTCTCTCTCTCTCCTCTCTCTCTCTCTCTCTCTCTCTCTCTCTCTCTCACACACACACACACACACACACAAGAATTAGTGTCTTAATTTGATAGTATACAACCAACCACTCAGAAAGGCCACCACGGACCATTCATCTGTTAATTTTACAATAGAACAAGTTGATATCGTCGGCTTCACCCTGTCCCCCTTTTATTTCTCGCACAACTGTACAAATTAGATGATGTATTTTTAGCATGCAATAACAGATGCATGCTTCTCTTTAAAACAGCTAAAAAATGAAACCAAGAGTTCAGAATTATGAAGAGATAGATGTTTTAAACATGGCTCAGATTTTTATTTTAGCAAGTATGGAGGAAGAATCGGTAGCAGTACCACCATATAAGATTCATTAGCTCCAAATTATGTATTTTTTATTCATGTATAATTAACAATCCTTCTCCTCCGCTTTCCTCTTTATGCAGGAAGAGACGTGAAGACTGATGTATGGTGTTCTCGGCGAAGCGAAAACTTTAATGGGTTATGCTTCAGTAGCCAAGACTGTGCAAACGTGTGCAGCACTGAAGGGTTCTACTTTGGAGGGTGCAATGCATTTTCGTGCAACTGTAAATGGCCATGTGCTAAGCATTAGGTAGCACTTATCCGACCGCGGCTGGCTAGCCTGCTCTATAAGTTGCGGCGTGCTAGCTTTTCCTACTTTGTCATTTTGTGTGAGAAATAAAAGGGGGACAGGGTGAGGCCGACGATATCTCGGCTTACTTGTTCTATTGTAAAATCAACAGATCAATGGTCTATGGTGTTCTTTCTTAGTATGTTGGTTGTATACTATCAATAAATTACCATCTTGAGTACCTTCTTCCTAAGTAACTGATGATTATTATAACTGATCGCTCGCAAACTGGATGTACCTAGGAGTCGAAATTCATAATGGGAGATCAAAGGTATTTGATGTCAAATATTGAGACAATCACTTCGCATACAATGAGTTCCAATCGTCCGTTGTATTCAAAATTTCAAATTGCAATACAAATTAAGAACTCAATTTTGATTACTGAATGGACTGTTAACATTAACATATTGTTCAAGGGTAGTTTAGCAATTTTAAATATTTTAGGGGGAAATTTGGTATATGCTAGCAACATTACATGATGTTAGCATGTCCAAACAAATCTCAAACATCTAATATGAAAGATGGATGTTTGATATTTAAATTTTAAAAGCAAAACGTATATTTTACAAGTGTAATTAATTCAAAAGCAATTTTTTGCTTCTTAATTCAAACCTCAATTATCCATCTTTAAAATTAGGTGATTAAGATTTGTTTAGATATGCTAACATGTAATGTTGCTACCATATATCATGCACTCTATCTTAGGGTTTGCTTTATGTATTTAAGAAAACTTTCTTAGGGTATTATACATTGAGAAGTCTTCTACAAAAAGTTAATGAGGTTTACGATAGTTCTCTTGAGGGCAAACAAAGCCTTCATACCTAAATATTTTATGAGACAAACAATACCCTATTGTTCCTTAAGTTTTTTCATCTTTCTTAACTCCAATCTTCACAAAACCAACACGGATGCCCCTCTGTTCACTCATTTGAGATTTAGTTCGATACATATGTATGGGACAGAAAAATAACCATTGACATGGTAGTTACTTGTCTGTCTTGCATTACGAGAAGAACGTTCTAACAACAATTACTGAACTACCCAGGAGTTTTTTATTCGGAAATAAGAGAAAATGTCATCAGTGACATCAACAATACTGCAGTAATTAAACGAGATTTTCTTGAGTTTCTTTTCTTCGTCCGTCACATTCTGCCGTGATCTGACTACCTTCTTTATCTAGATTATTACAAGAGCTTATGATCATGCTGCTTTGCAGTGATCCTATGGTGCTGCTTAGAACTTCCAAAACTTGCTAATTTGTAATCAAAAGATTCGTACGCCTTTCCACCCAAGGTGGGATTAAACCCTTAAATTTACATTTTCATATAGACAAAGATGGATATCTATGCTTCTTCACTGCGTATTATTTCGATAGTCTTCGGAATTCGCACATATAGACTAAGTTGGCTGGATCTGCTGGTCCCCATGGTTGCTTTTTTGTCTTAAACCGCAGTTAAATGTTTGACTTTTCTCAGATTTTGTTCATGTTGATTCACCGTCTTGGTCGTGTTAATCTCTCTCTCTCTCTCTCTCTCTCTCTCTCTCTCTCTCTCTCTCTCTCTTTCTCTCTCTCTCTCTCTCTCTCGTGTGTGTGCAGAGTCCTGATAGTACAACTAATTTTAGTTTTGAAATTGAGTTTGGAAGCTAGTAAACACTGCGAGATGCAAGGCCAGCCACAGCTCTTCTAGCTAAGGCTCCATCAGTTAGGGCCAATGTAAGCCTGAACCCAGCTTGCCAGGAAAACAGAAAAACGTTCGGTCTTACTGAATGAGTTGGGAAGCAGTAAAAAGGAGTCAACCGTTTCCTGTGTATAAATCTGTCGCAATCAGTGACTCTCTTAGGCACAAGTTATTAAAAGTTGCTCCACACAGCTCTGAACCACAACTTAACACTGCAGGCAAGATTTTGGTGATTGCGTAAAATGTGTTTTGATTTTCAATTTGATTTGCCGAAAATCATTCTTCTTATAAACAAACTACCTTCATACGTTTAAATTTAATATGAAATATCTTCAAAGTTGCTTCCTTAATACGCAAAGCGTTAGGTCATCTGGTAAGATTATCCGACTCCTTAACTGTGCAGGTGTTGAGCTCGATGCCTCGGCGTGCATGGGTGTGTGTTTTAGGTTTCGGCCTCCGTTATAACCCAAAACGAAAGCAGTTGTTCTCTTAAATGGTCTCAAAGTGTATAAGGAACGAACATCCTCAAAGTTGTTTTCTTGAATTAAATACTAACATCCACTAAATAAAGTTGCTTCACTTAAATGGTCTCATAGTGTTGGAAGGAAAGAATATCCTAAATAGTCGTCTTCTTATAGTTAAATATTAGCATCCACTAATTAAAAATCTCGATCGTAATATTCTCCACTTGATGTGAGATATGGTTTAGTCTTTGTTTTGGTTATATATATTCGAGTTGCTCCTTTAATAGGTGCCACGACAGGCCTGAGATCAAGGGTGAACAGTGGTGTCCAACTCATTGTCCTCTATATCTTCTAAAAGTGTTGGTGCTCGTGAATATAACTTAGTACCCATTCACAAAGTATATTTGATGGTTGATTTGCGGATTAATTTCCCTTGCGCTCACAGAAGAAATTGCCGACATGGCGTGCGCAATCTTTCCTGTATCTATAAATAGGAATCAGGAAAGCATGGGATGGATCACTGAAAGCTCATAAAAGTTTCTTCCTTTCCTTAGTTTCCCTCAAAAACCTTAATTCATAAAACAACAAATGGGATCCTCCACGACCACTAGAATCCTTTTCTGTGCGCTCCTGCTCTCACTGCTCTTCATGGCTTCCGCAGGTCTCTCTCTCTCTCTCTCTCTCTCTCTCTCTCTCTCTCTCGTCGATATGCAAATATAAGATATGTTTAAAGGATTAGATGCAAGATGCTTATCACAAATCTAAGTCCCAATACATTAATGATCATGTAATCCTGTTTCAGCTATCAAATCTGACGAACCAGAGCCAGATTCACTTGTTATCCCTGCTCAGCGTGCATGGTGACTAGTATTTGTTGCATAAGGAAAGGGCATGCCTAAACTATATGTTGGGTTGTTGGTATTACTTGGTCACTGACATCACCCATGTCCTGAACCTATCAATTTTCAAAATAGAAGGGGAAAAGATGAAGTATTGTGAATAACTTCAAATACCAATCACAGTCTAAATATCATTATGGAATTAATTGTAATATTTACAATTTTTAGCTACTTTATATCTTCATGATAAATCTTTCCTTTATTTATATGCTAGAAAACTTCAATAGTTCTCTGGGAAATAAAAAGACAATTTTTGGAAAGAAATTGGGAAGAACCTTTCGAAGAAATCGCGAGTTCAGAATTACTTACTATATTGATTACTGTACACGGCTGAAAGTATATTTTTCAAATGTCATTCAAACGGAATTTCTTTGTTGTTCTCACTGATTTCGGATGGATTCGCATATTGCAATTATTTTGTATTTCTATATCAACTTTTATTTCATGTAGGAAGGGATGGGGCGAAGCTTGACGCCTGGTGCCGGAGGCGAAGCGGGGACTGGTTCTTGGTTTTGTGCAATCTGCGCTGCATAAATACGTGCACCATGAAAGGATTGGGAATTGGAGAGTGCAACGGAATTACATGTTATTGTAAACGGCCTTGTGCTAAGAATTAACACCAGCCAGCTTGTTGGCTTGTGTGTTTTTAATTTCTATTACTGCATTTGCTAGTTTCGTATTTCCCTAGGCTATATCGTCGGCGTTGTGCTTTCTCTGCGTAATTGGTTGTATGCCATAAATAAACAAAAGTTGGCAACTCCAGTATGCATTTTCACTTTCTCGTAAGTCTGTGGGGAAGATTTTCTCTCGTAGAAGATCCGGTAACACTTTATATTGACTAATCCTTACCTAAGGCAGTCTTCGTTCTTCATGCCAGCTTGAAATTGGCTGCGTAACGGTAAAACCTCACTATGAACAGAGTTCTAGGCAACAGCATCCTTCCGGAAAATTGTATGTCTGAGTGTGCTGGTGTCATGCAAAAACCAGCAAACCAAACGGTGCGCCGTGAAGGGTTTCCTGAAAACTTGATTAGATGGAAAACCAAAGCGGCATTCTTTAATATATGATTGGTTAATTATTGCACTTCGTTTGAATCACGCAAAGTACGTACATGGAGAGTCTGTCTTGTACTATTAATCGAACTTGAGATGAACACCTAACCGGACTAATCAACGTTATGCCTACTAATTAATGGAGAATACCAAAAAAGAGACTTCGCTTGCATGAGAAAGATATGCCAGAACACACCAAACTATGAAAACATACTTCCCTTGTTACCTCTGGAGCACTTAACAGATTCGACCAACATTTTCTATGTCCTTGCAACATAAGATCCAATTACACCATTCTTCTGCAACAGTCGTTACCAACACAAACAAATAACACGGTTGAAGCATAAGGAACATGTAACCATATTCAAATGAATTCATTATATGAAATCAAGTTACAGTCATCATGCTTAGTAATTACATCGGCATTCTTATGTATGTAAACTCAAATTGAAAGCATACTGCGATTAGGCAAACCATAGACAGACTTATATTTGAACGTCATAGATGGGTCTATCATGTTGCATCTGTGAGCAGCGAAAGTTTGTTAGATTATGCCTTTTTATTCTTTTAGCAAGAATAAATTAAATCTATTATAATGACTAGATTACGCCCTTTTGTGCTTTAAAGTCAGCCGTTTCTTGAAATGTCTAAAACTCAACTAGCTAGTTGTAGATACCACACTGCAACTTGATAATTGATTAAATATCAAAGCTTTCGGGTCAGATCAATCGGAAAGAAAAGCATATATTATTATGAGCCCTTTGAAATTTAAGGTTCTGATTACCATTTAACTCGTGATTTCTGTGAGCATGACCAATCCTGTTCTAGTGAAGCCCTATATTCTTTCGGAATCGCTTCTCTTGCCAATAGCACGACTTTAAGATGTACGAGGAATGAACCTTGTGATCGAGCTGCTTTATGATTCAAAGTAAATAAGGCGAGAGATAGTTGTCACTTGTTAAAATTAACATGTTATTTTGTTCATGAGCAGTTTTATATTATGTATTTAAGGAGACTTTTACATTTGCCACGTAATGTTAATGAGAACAGGAGCAAACAGTGGCTTTCCTTCTCTCTGATCTTTACAGCACCAATATCTGTTATTTGTGTATCTTTTTTATTCGAAATATAGAGTCTGACTAAATCGACTATTGGTTCAGAATACTCCATTTAACATCCTTGGCGTCGACTGTGGATTTTCTTCTGCTCTATAAATCTTTCAAGTCTCTAAACAACAGAAACAAAGCAGACCTTCAAAGCACTCGCAGAATATTTTATATTAAAGCAGTTTCCGGTTTACAATTCTGTCTTCAGGGAGAAAAAGATTGGAGATAATCAGCCAAGTTATTATTATAAGTTTGTGTTCCACGTAGGTGAGTGGCCATTCATGGTCAAACTTTACCTGTAAGTTCCACCATCTCCTAAAAAACTATTTCCTAAGGATGAGACCTTCATGGCTAATGTGTCCCCTTTGCATAATTCAGGAAGCTGCACAGGGTTCTCAAGTTTCTAAACACTTCAACACTACTATACCTTTAAAAGCATTAGTTTCATCGTTCTTTTTCTTCCTTCCTGAAGAAAAAACGACAATGTCTTGGAGCTAGTCATTACTGTACAGACATGCAGAAAGACAATAAAGAATTGAATGAACACAAAACATGAAATTTCAGATTAGAAGATCACTTCAGATCTCTCCTCTGAATTCAGTCCTATCAAGCCTCAACCTTACTGTAGTACATGCCATATTTTTTATCAACCGAAAATGCCTAACAAATTCCATATACACACTTTTGTATATGTCGTCGATTAATATTAGACTGCTCGTTTTAAATCGTTTTGTCCGGCTCATGTACCTAATATTTCCTCAGCACAGTGTTACAACTTGCACCAAATTTTGCAGATTTTAAGGTACCACTATGGTAGCTCGCAACACGTTTATCAGAATATATGAACAAAAGGTACGTATCAGAGTGCATTTTCAAAAATCATCAGCTGAATGGGTGCTTTGAAAAGGCTAAGTGTGTGATTCCATTATGAAGTGCAGTCCAAGATGGCACCCACACTTTCGTTAGCCGTGTGTCAACAAAGTTATTTCTTAGAAGTTACTCAGTGAGTCCTGCCATGCATGATCACTTGTGTCTTCGACACGTGTATTTCTCAACTCAACACGATCTGCATTCGATATTCAATACTGCTTTATCACTAAGATATTTTATCAATATTGATTATTATTACTTCGTTAGTGAGGTAACTTTGTAAAGAATCTAGATTGATCCACAGGTTAACATTTTCTGAATTGTTCCAGTCCTAAAATAGTTTTATGATATATATGTATGGGCCATGTCCTTACAGGTTGATCTTCCTTCACCAGCACCGTTTCTGCACCCGCGTCATATTATTCTTATTCTGATACCTGTCCTTGCTGAAAATCAACGGAACATGCAACCGGCATTCCTTTTTTCAAGCAAGCATTACGTATTCATGAACATTTATCTCCTGGTACCATAAAATAGATCAGGGCAATCTGACACAACAGATGTAGCTTTTATATATACAGCAGGTAAAAGGTTAACAGTGGGGTAAAGGAGCCAGGTGAAAGGATTGGAAGAAATGCGTGCTTTCTGCAATTTTAAATGTGAACGATCAGTCTGGAGAGAGACAGAGACGCACACAGAGGGTTGGTATTTTGTAATTGTTGAATGGGTGTCACTGTCATTGTTGCTTGGTGAGTGCCCTTTCAAAGCGATTGGTCGAAGTCCATTTTTGCCATGGAAGGCTATAAATTGAGGCGTAACGAAGTGCGTTTCCCATCACAATCAGACCAATATGGCGTCCTCCAAGAGCTTTCTCCCTATCATCCTTTTGCTGTCCTTTCTGCTGCTCAACTTTGGTAACCCCCAGCCACCTCTCCTAATTGAGACTATGATAAGTTTTTTCTAAGTAGATAAGAAATGAGAACGCTAACTTGCAGAATATAGTTGCTAAAAGCATGAGTTGGTTGTTTTACATCATTCAAGAGTCTTTAGCACAGCTAGTTTCACAGAAACTGAAATGGTTCTTTACATGTAGGAAATCCACAATTACGTTTCCTTTTTCATCAAAATTGTCTGATGCATTTATATCTGAAAATCTAAATGACAAACTATTTTCCTGATGGTTGACTTGCTTTACTGATGGACCTTTGCCATTAACGATTTCAACAGGGCGAGTGGAGAAAGTTGAAGCAAGGGAATGTGCTTCTCCAAGTGTGAAATTCCACGGGCTCTGCTTTAGCGACACAAACTGTGCGGCCGTCTGCAACTCTGAGGGATTCCCTAAGGGAGACTGCCACGGTCCCCTGAGGCGATGCATATGCCTCGAGCCATGCGCTGCTTAAAACTGCAATAGACATCACACCCTTGGTGGGCTGTAGCCGCAATTAAGGCGCAGAAGTGAGCTACTAAGGTTTTGCTATCTTAGCATCCAAATTAGGCTAGTCCTTTATGTATGATTTTCCTTCTGTATGTCGACCCCATGTAGAAATAAATGGAATGCACGGACCGACTAAAATGGTGATACGATCTCTTACATCAACGAAACAATGCATCGTTGAGTGTGTGAATTAAAAACTGCTCTTCAACAGATTATTATGTGGTATTCATGAAGAAGAGCCGTGAAACGAACTGAACGAGGCCTATCATGTCTACCAACTTGTACCAACTCTGACTAAGAGACCTGAAAACAGTATTTCTTGATGTGTATTATGAAAGATAAATTTCTTAACAATAAACTTTCGAATTGGCTTTTTTCAATCTTTACAAATTTCTGTGCAACTAAAATGTTCAAGTTTGAGTGAAGGCGAAATCATCGAATGATCTAGCCAGGCTAGCGGGCTGGTCTGTACATGTATTCACACAAATATCAGTGTAAGATCTGCCAGCTCCAGGATCGTTTCACTTCCTGAATGCGGGCTTTTCAGGATAACAGAAAAAATACACGAGTTTTTGGGTTGTATCGTGTGCAAAGCTTATCTTTGTTTAAGGCTAGCTTGACTGTACACACACAAAAACACAAACACGCACATATGCACACACCTACACACGGATGTAGGTTCACGTGCACACACACACGGGGACAGATAGAGAATGCTAAGTATGTGACATCCCTTCAGAAGAGAAAACCGAAGAAAATATATTACGTTGCCTCACCGATTAATTAGATTAACGTAGTTCTTGCGTTTCCTCAATTAATCTTCTATGACTGTAAAAATCTTTTCAATCTGTAAATGGCACGGCAGCAAGGTTGCTCTTCATGTAGGCGACAATTTATTAAGTCATTAATTTGTAAAAACAGTAAGAGTATCAACCCGCCATTTGTGAAAGTTCCAATAATAAAGTAATACAACTTTCTTCTGTATTTTTCTTACAATAAAGCGGCCATGCATGCGCGCTTGGAGAGACAGACCACCCGTCAGGGCTCTCGACTCGTATAAAGGCAGACCATGAGTTCGGCTCCCGAGGTGAAGATACCCAGCTGCAGCCTCCCGTTGTTAAAAAGAGAAAAACAACCATACACGTGAATTCTAGCTGGTGAAAGCCGGACAAACTTATGACCGGCGTTCTTCACCAGAAAGCTCGTGATCACAGGAACTGTGCTGATCCGCATCAGAGCCAGGTCCTACGTGGGGCGTGTTCGCGTACTACAAACAGAAAGATGAATAATTAACCGAAACCAAGCTTCTCTCTCCACCCAATCTTGAAGGTGTACCCCTACATCAAGTGTTGCGTGAAACTTGTTGAGAGATAAGGAGAGGAAAAGGAGCATTTGGCAAGGAACCACAAAGAGCTCATTCTAGGACTGAAAAGAAATTATTGACGACGACGATACATTTTTTGGTGCTACGGCATTCAGTTACATGGATCTACCATTTGCTTTAAAGTAGTGCCTTACCTTTTGTTTGCGTTTTTCCTAAGTAAGCATCATAAAAAGGGATATGTTGGTGAGGTTGTGGGTGGTCGAGGCTTTTGTTAATTCAGACAAAGAAGAGTTAGGAGGTTTTGGCTGCACATTACTTGCAAACATCGATTGATTGTTCTCTAATCCAAAAATAATCAAGTGGCTTTTGGCTTTTGGTTAGTCAGTTGAGTTGTTTTCTAGCGCCTTCTAACAACATATACCAAGTTTCACACACATATATAAGTCAAGATTATTTTAGTGGTCAAATGGTTAAGGGTTTGAATTCTACAATAAAATGTCTAAACAAGAGTATACTTGAAACGAAGAAAGCTCGCGTTCAACCCGCCTGTTTCTCAATTCGTCTCGGAATGAACACTGACTTATGTTAACGAACCGAGTCCGAATAGCTTGTTTAGTTGGCTACATATGAATTCTTTCGGCTTGGTTGCTAAATGTAAGTCGTCAGGTTTAAGAGTACAAAGACACGTGGGCATTAACGTGATGCTTTAAAACCACGAATTGAAATAAGACAAAAATAAACTGCACTGCATGGGTTATGTCAACTGTACACGTCATCTTTGCTTTCTATACTTGCTCGACTCATGTTCGTCTTTCCCTGCAGTGTGGTGTTTGTGTAAATCTTGAAAGGTAAGCAACCCTCAATGGAGTAAATCTTTCTCGATAGATGGCTATAAATACGACGGTGGAGAAGAATTTTTGCATCAAAATCAATGGCGTCTTCCGGGGACACCAGCAGCCTTCTCCATCTCCTGGTGTTGCTCTCCTTGCTGCTGATAACCTTTGGTCCTCTCTCTCTCTCTCTCTCTCTCTCTCTCTCTCTCTCTCTCTCTCTCTCTCTCTCTCTCTCTCTCTCTCACACACACACACACACACACACACGCACAGCTTTTCTGCCTTTGTACTAAATTATTGTTGGCTACTTTTAATAGGGAGTGTGAAGAAAGTTGACGGAAGGATGTGTGCATCACCGAGTGCGACATTCAGGGGGCCATGCTTGACTGACAGAGCCTGCCGATCCGTTTGCAGCTCTGAAGGATTCCCAGATGGAGATTGCCACGGCCCTCTCCGGCGTTGCATATGCTTCAAGCCCTGCCCACTTCCATGATTAAGTCTGACATGCAAGCTGGTTTTAATATATATATTATCATCATAGTCCTTCCCTCTTGATAACTAGGTCTCAGCTGCATGCAGTTTCTAGTAGATGTATATCATAGCAGATAGTAACTTTCTGCAGTCTCTTGGCCTTTCGATGCAAAGTGTGCTTTGTAGATGCTATCTTGCGTCCTACTGCTTTATGCATCTGTTTTCCATCTTCGTCGATAAATAAAAGGATGTAACTAGCGTTCTTGTCGTGCCCATTCCTTATTCTATTTCTTGATTCCTGGCGGGGTGATGGATTTGTATCAGCGGACCAGATTGATTAAGTTGGACGACGAAGATGTAATGTGCAGCATGCGAAACGTCAGATCTAGTACGCTTAGGGGATTTGTGTCTTGAAACTAAGCGTGGGAAACAGTTTGTGTTGGATTTTTTAATCCTAAGAGATTTACGGTGTGTAGGATCATGCAAGTTAAATGATCAAAAGGAATATTCAAATTTAATTCGAAAGAGTACGTCATTCAATCGTCAAAGCTATGTGAGGTTCGAGGTCTTTCAAAAGTCGGCTTTTAAACCTTAATTCTACGACGAATCCGTAGGAGGGACAGAAGCTTTTAAACCTTACTTCTATTCTTAAATTTTAATTTTTCAATGACCAATGGGACGAAAGATTTTAAACCTTAAATCTGTCTGAGAAATGAAACCCCAATGGGAAACCCAATCAGCAAGAACCATAAGGAGAAGATATATTCATCTGGTTCGGGGACCATAATAATCTTAATTCTCAACAAAATCAGAAATGAGCACTCTCTAGTGAGAAAACCTGAGGAATGAGAGTCCCAATGAGAAAACATAAGAAAATATAATGCATCTGGTTCGGGGACCATAATAGAGAGGCGATTTTGGATCTTATCAACTGTCATTGGGTTGATCATATTAAATAGCATATGATACACAGACTCGTGCGAGATATATTTTAACCAGATATATCCAACTGTAAGAGAATATATACACAATGTCGAAACTTCAAAGAATTCTTCCTTTAAAAGGTCAAAAGACAGAACTCATGGAAGTAGGAATGACGTATTAAGCAAAATAACTCTACTGGAATCAACGGCATTGGGGGAAAAGACCCTCAAAATTGTGGTTTTAGAATCCACTTTTGGCGCAAATTGGGACTACTCTTGATTAGTTAAAAACTAGCTAGTTTGACGATTTGTCTTTCATTCTCAAAATTGCCTCAGTGAGTTTCCGGAAACTTCCTTTTATGAAAAAAACTATTACAAGATAATTAAATCGAACAGAGGCGGATAATAGATCCAACTGGCAGATATGCTAGAGCCACGACTTCCTTCTTGCCTTCTCTGGGAATGGCCCGCGCTAAGAAGCGTCTGCAAAGCGCAACCAGCTGTTGTATTCCCTGCTTGAGCAACCCATTGTATGAAAAGATCATTCTCGTCGGGAACTGGTGCAAATATCTTTCAAGCTCAACTCTCATGGAAGGGATCACCCAACTCTGTCTGATGAAAGGGATCTCCATGCATTGTCCGGTCTCTTGCAAGGATAAAGGAGAGGGTTGCATTAAAGCGGTAAACCCCGAATAAAGGACAAGGGTTGCGTTAACAAAATATTGTCGGACCTAAAGGGTGCGGTATTTTCAGCATGAATATGGTGAATGTAGAAGGTGAAATGTTTCAGCGTTGATAAACTCAATCCGAGCTTCAAAGTTAAGCAAGTTAAGCATGCTCTAACGAGAACAGTATTAAGACGAGTGACTTTGTAAGAAGTTTTCTGTTAATCTCAATCTCATCCGAATTTCGAAGTTAAGCAATGCTTGAACCAAAATAGTATTAAGATGAGTGACTTTGTAAGTCTTCGTGTTGTAACGCTATTTGTTTGGGAAGTTAAGGTAAGATAAAAGACTCTTGGGCAGCAATTAATTCAGCTTATATGGGGTCACAATTTATCTCCATTAGAGGCACGAGGTTTCTTTGCCAGTCCCGTATAAACCAATCACTCCTTTTCCAATCTCGCTGTTCCATCCAGCTACAGTAGCAAAATCCCAAAGGATGTTTCAGCCATCTTGATCTATGTCTACCCTCTGCCTGAATTAACCTCTGAGTTTTCTTTTCTCTTGCAGTTCCTGCCAAGCCTATGGGAAGAAGCTGGCTTCCATCGAATAAGTCCCGTAGATTCGGGGGGTTTCATCTTCCAAGCATCATTCCTTTCTCTCTAAATTTGATACTATAGCATATGCACTTTGCTGATGATGTCTTTAGAAAAATTCTTCAGCCTTCGTGCTATCATATCAGTCCAGCTCCCCCCACTCCATCTCGGCACATTGAATCCGCAATCCAGCTTCCTGTAAAAGTAAAGAGAATATGAGATAAAGATTCCATAAAATCGGCATTCCACAAGTAACACCCGTGCTCAAGATCGATGCCCAGTCTTTCTCTGGTATTTAAATCCTCGACTCCAAAGGAAAATTCTATTACAGAGGAATACCGAGCTTCTACAGATTCCTCCACCACTGTTTGTGGCCTCCACTTTCTTCGATCAAGTTATTCTGTATGCTGCTTTGATTGTATATTCTCCATTCTTACCAAAATATAGTCTTCCTGTCCCGGGACCGAAAGGGGAATGCTCCGGATGATCCTTGTACCTTCCTCAGAAAAGATTTTCTCAAGGACCTATTATTCCATTTCCTCTGAGGCAATCAGCCGTTATACAAACTCAATCGGCGTTGACAAAATTTGTGGTCGAATCCGTGTGGACTGCTCTCGGGAGCCATTTGTCTTCCCACAATGACATGAAGGTTCTTTTTTTTCTTTTCCATCATATAATAGTTCTCTTAATATAAAAGAGGTCACGTTGTATGCAACACCACTAGTTATAATATGGTTTACGTGCATAACAGCAATTCGTTGAAAACTTATTGATATCTGCAAATCTTATGATTCGTGTTGTTTGGTATTGTCCATTTACACCATTCATTTGATGGGTTGATGGCATCTAAGGAACCTGTGCCAGGCAGAGACCCGGGAGGACCCACCTTGGGAGCC
Source organism: Brasenia schreberi (assembly GCA_036023115.1). NCBI lineage: Eukaryota > Viridiplantae > Streptophyta > Magnoliopsida > Nymphaeales > Cabombaceae > Brasenia > Brasenia schreberi. The sequence continues at coordinate 17,961,970 of JAYKKT010000069.1, forward strand.
TTATTATTTCGCCATTTTAAGTTGGGTCCAGTCCGAGAGTCTAGCTAACACAACCTAACCCAATTTAACGTGAGAAAAGCCAACATTCATCCACTGTTGCAAATTCTCACAAGTGACACGACCAACTGAAGTTTTCAAGTGGCAACTGATCGAATTTGGCGAACTCATTATCCTAGTTGAAGGGAAAGATATCTTGTCCATTATGGTGAATTAAGCACGAGACACGCTTTTTATGAGGTAAAATTACGAGAAGCTTGCTTTGTGCAGTCCTAAACATTCGCAACCTAATGATAGAAACACATTGTAATTCATAATCCTGACAAAATTGCTGATTAAATGCAATAGAGCAGCAGGGAATGCCGAACTTAACATTTTCTACCAACTCTATGGTAATTCCCTTTTTCCTAATGGCCAAAGTGATGGATGACTAAAAGAACGAGAAGATAATCTGCCAAATTTTTGGGCTAGCATGAAAATGAAACCAACTGAACTCCGCTCATATAATGGATCACCTTTTCATGGCCAGTCTCAAGCTCGAATAAAGGAGGAGGATTGCGTTAAGCTTTCGACACCCACCGTAAAACTTTGTCGAACTTATTATGAATTCTAAAAAAAACAAAGAATCCATATAGCCGACTCCATCTAGTATGGAGAAAGGCTTAGTTGTTGTATGCAAAGGAAACCAACTTGTACGTCCCAATTTCCTTCAAACATTGCGATGTTTATACACCTTCACAGATAACAGCAGCATCAGGGCCGCAAATTAGTGCAGAACCAAGAGAGATAGAAATTGATAATTATTCACATAATATACAGCACATCTGAAGTGTACCATGAGGAACTCGGCGGGGATGCCTTTCCCTGTAATTCGTATACGAAATAGGAATAGCTTTCTACCTGTCTTCCAATGGTAAAGAAGTAGCAGATCCAGTACCGATGGAAGAGATTCCAAAGTAGAGCGCTCTTTACCCAGACAATATACATGCAATTCACCCTTTCTATCACCTGAAATTCATATGATTGATAGAGTTCCTCTCATGAAAAACAAAAGGAATAACTTTTCGGACATACTTCCTTAAGCGGGTTTCAAGTAAAAAGATAATTATTTCAGTTTCTCATCAGTCTGACAAGTATGAAGACAATAATACTGATACAGAAAATATAGAAACCATGTAATATGGCCAAAATTTGGATGGGTACAAAATGATCAAAAGAAAAGGTTACCAAAGGTTCCTGATCCTTCTAAAATGCAAATAATTTACCAGCTTTAGGATTAATTCATGCTTACAACTTTAGGAGAATACGGCAAAGCAAAAGCATTGGTCACTGCCTGACACTCTGAACCAAATGCCAATGACAATCTCTTTGATAGTAAGTTCACTTAAATAAGCTTTATTCAAAAAATTACCACTTTCTCGAGCTCCCCATGATTTATATTCTTACCTCAGCAGTGTCACAGTTTCATGCTGCGGCACTCTGCTTATCATCATGGTCTTCAAGATTGAGCACTTCAAGTAACTTGGGCCAACTCTCTCGGATGCCACCCGGTAAATTGAACTCCAGCAACTTTCCTCTGGCACGATAAAACTCCTCCACAGGTTGGCTCTGCATGTAGATATTGTAAATTCAGTAATACTTACTCAAATTGGAAGTTACAGCAATGCACTTTAAGTTGCAAAAAGTAGTGGAAAGTTACTACAGAAAGAAGCAACAAATACCATCAGGTGATTACTATGATAATAATATTGTCATGATACCAAAATTTTAGGGGAAACCAAAAATGACACTGTCAGATCCAAAATTAAGATCACAATTAATTGCGAGCATGAGCGTATTGAGATAAGATGAAACTATGAAATTAAGGGAGGACTAGACTCAAATGATTGGTCAGACTCAGAGGCAAGCCACGCAAACAGCTGTGAAACAGCACAAATGAGCTCACAAGTTCTTACAAATATTCACAGAGAAAAAATACCAAATTTTAGTCCTCTGACAAACAGTGCTGCCTTGCTAAGAAGCATATTTTCATGACCTTGAATGACAAAGACTGGTTTCTGAGCATTCTCAGGATATGGAACAGAACTGATAAACCCAAGCGCATTACCATATCACTGTAGACACGAAGCCGTTCCTTTACAACTTCCTCTGTATCGTCTGCACGAGTGATGAGCTTTGATGCACAGTGTGGAGGAGGCAGAAGAGGAGGCATGTGCATCCCTGGGCTGCCATTCTCACCCTCTACATTGATAGATGCCACATTAAAGTTGCCTCCACACTGACTGCAAATCCTCCTCCCAAGGCACTTTGTAACCAATATGTCTTCTCTAAGCTTCAGGTTTATCACCATATCAATCTCGGTTACATCCTCCAAAATTTCCTGAAAAGGGGTTAAACGGAAGAATTTCATTAGTGAAAAAGAGATGATATCATCTATCCATCATCCACAATGCTGTGACATCAAATGACAAAGACAGCCACTTTTCATGAAATAATTCCATGTTTTGGCCAGCAGAGTTCACGTCCAAATTCCAAAATTTGTCTGTCATCTACCTGTTCGGTTTCGAAAACGCTTAAGGATGCCTTTGTCCAGAATGACGAAAAAATATAATACATTATTTGTAACAAAAGTTTATTCAAGTTACTTGCTATTACAGATTAGCCCCAGACCAGAATATGTTAATTACTCAGGCATTCGGTCTCTTTAATTTAGAAGAAATCTTTCCAATTATGTGACAATACAACCTAAGCAAGAATCTCATAGTTTGTTTTTGGCTTGATGACGCTCTTTAGTAAGAGGAAATCATTTTCACCATCATGATTGAGGATTCCAGACTTAACACAGGTCATTCTTTTATAAGCAAAACCTCAAAGAGCTCCAGTATTCTTGCACATACCAATAGAACAGCAATTCATGTGTCGGATGTGTAACGTGCAAGCAGTCACAAAGGCACAGAAGTCAGGCTTGAGTGGGCCAGGTCAACTCTAGGTTTTCAACCCAGGAAAAGAAAAGGGAAAAAAAGAAAGGGCACAGGCTGCACTAGAGCGTGAACCTAGTGGGTTTACCTTGGCTAGAGACAAACTCAAGGGTCTGTGTTTGTTGAACCTAAAACATTGTTTTTGGCAGATGCATATCCTTCCCGTCACCTCTTCGGTATAACCTAAGGCGATAACCCAAAGGTAGAACTTTTTATCTTTCATAAATTTGTATTAGTTATATATATATTCTTTATTTATTTATGTATAGGCACACACATACACAACAAATTTACCAAGCTTCATTTGCCTAACAAGTCACGCTCATATCGGCTTGGCTTATATAAATAATCAAGCCTAAGTATTCAGTCAGGCTCGGCTTGGGCTTCCTCCCATATTTTTGCCTGGTTCTCACCCTGATTGGCATACAACTCTGATGACTAGAGGCAAACATACAAAATACAGAAGTGCATGTGATACGACAAAGGCACACAAACACATTCACCAGCCATAAGAAACACTAGATGATCACAAAAGCATTATAACGACGGCCATAAGAAGAAGGATTGCTTCAATATCTGGTTGATACACCATATAAAATATGATAAACATAATTACTAAGAAAAGAAAAGAAAATTAGAAATCCGACAAATACACTCCCCATTCTAATAGTGAATTCATGCCCAATAAGTTAGGATTACAAGCCAGAATGAGGAAACAGAAAGCTAAAAGGTACAATAACCCTAACACACCATGACCACATACGTGCATGCAGATCTGACTGTGTGCATCTATGATGTCGCTTCTGGTGTTGAAATATAAAAGAAGCACAGAATACTTGGAACTTCAAGGAAATAACCTAGAAAAAAACTTATGGTTCACACTGACAGAAAGTGCAACTAGAAGATGCAAATTTAGAGAAGGCAGATGAAAGCATATGATTCAAAATATAGCCTGCCTACAAGGCCTTTGGTAGTTGATGCCCAAGTTTCTCAAGCAGATCTTACCTCCTCGTCTACTTTTATCTGTTTCTTATTTAATGGTTTGTCTTTCCAAACATCCTTTGGACATCTAAAATGGCATGTAAACCATTATAGTGACAGTCTTCCATCCAAGTTTATATGCTAAACTGCAATGATATGACAGAAACCCAAAATTATGCTCCGATCATTTTCCATAAAGTATGTTTGAGGTTCTCTGACTCACTAGATGGCATGAAAAGGATGATCAATCAAAATCAGTGCAAAAAGTTAATGAATTGTTGTCAATTGATACCCAAGTAGAATAACATCAGAAAAACCATTATCGAACAAAACCCAATATATGATTGATTTATTACCAAGTACCGGTGTCTTATAGGACAGATGTCACAGATCTATTCCACTCTCAAAGCTCAATTTACCCAACATCATTCATATGTAGAAAGAAGTACAAATATGTTCAAGCGCCTTGGGCAAATGCTATGACTAGCAAATAAAACTGCACTCCAGGAAAGACTGGAGTCAGCATTCAAGCAAGATTAGAAACAGAATGATCAACCACCAAGGATCAAGCTGGCAATAAAGGTGAGAGTCCTCCAAGACAACTATGAAACTAATACATTAGAGGAATCAACCTAAAAACTTAATGCATGCACCATCTAATTTATGCGGTTGACAACCAAATTCAAGGAGACAAGGTTGAAATCGGAAATGGAAAGACAACTATAAACAGTATTAGCATGGCATGTTGGGGAAAATGAAACCAAAGGGAAAACATAAAGTGGGATGGAAAAGTTTTCATCGTCAAACATCATGCTGGAAGAAGGCACTATTCGAATAAAATACTTTACATGTTATATTAAGGCAGAAAAAAAAGAAGTTCCAAGTAATACATGCAACAATGTCTCTGAAAAAGCTGCACACCTATCGTGACTAACGTCTAAAATGCCATGTGCCAACAGATCTTAATAAAGCCTTGTAATGCTCACCGCTTGTTTTATTGTTCGTGGAAAACCATCCAGGATAAACCCTGTTTCACCCTTTGCCTGCCCATTCTCAAGACACTTAGACAAAAGGCTTATGATAATTTCATCAGAAACCAGCTTTCCTTGATTTACAATAGCCTCTAGCTGCAAATGGGGGAAAAAAAGTAATCAGCATACTTTCAACCAGAATATGTCAAATAGATACTTCTAGGAATACTACATACAAAATATCCATCATCCAACATGGCATTAACAATCAATGCATGGAAGGCACTATCAAATGTGTAATACCTTGGATTTGGGTAGGCAAAGACCCAAACCTGGAATAGAACAAATGTGTGAAAGAAGAGGAGAAGAAAGAGAAATTCTAGATAGATTAGGAAACCTCCCTACAAAATTAGAAATTATTCCCTTCCATTTTTTATGGGTTTTGCAACCTATATAAGATGCTTATGAGATGCCAATTGAAGATAATATATGAAAGGGTTTGAGTGCTCACGGTGGCAACCAGAGGAGTCAGAATCAGGCGGAAAACCTCCACTTCTAGGTAAAATTTATATTTTTCCAAGTTCTTTTGTATTTTCCCGGCAAATTGTAGCCAGCAACCATAGGGTTTTTGTCTATGTCACACGGGTGCGGGTGCGGGATACGGCAAATTTCAAAAAAATTAGGTGTGGCAACACGGCTAGGGTATATAATATTATATATTATATATAATATTCAAGCTACAACAAGTGAGACATCAATTAACATAAGTATATGACAATAGCAAGTACACAACTTTATATTAAAGCAAAATACATAAACGATAAACAACTATTAATTTCATCATAATACAAAAATTAATCTTTACATATCCGGACCCATTTATCCAAAAAGGCCCGAACTTCAAAATCGATACCAGATTTTGAAGCGTTGAATATCCACACAAAAGGAAGTGAAGAAGGTCCGCATTGAGATATTTTTCTATGTTCATCGGTGGAGTTTCATGGAAGATGATGAAAGATAAGCTGAAGGAGCATTTTGGAAACTATGGTGAGGTAACTCAGGTGGTCATCATGGGAGATAAGGTCACGAGTCGACTAAGAGGCTTCGATTTTATTGTCTTCGCGGATTACTCCCTCTTTGATCGAGTTCTCCAAGATAAATACACCAACAGGTAGGTCATGTCGAGAGCAACCCTTAGAGCACCTATATGACATGTTTGTGGCCGGAATTGGCCATAATCGACTTCAAAAAAAAGCAAGCCTGAACCCCATTTCACCATTGGATGGGGACTGGTTGACCCGAATCAGTGGATTGAATACAGTCAGCATCCAAATAGGACATGTATAGAGTAATTTTACTGTTTCGGAACGTTTCAACTCCAATTTGAGCGGGGTTTTGACCGTTGAACTCATATTACAGTAGGCTATTGTTCTATATTATTTTTATGTTGGATTTATGCATAAAAAAGGGCAATTTGTGTAGATAAGTTGGGCCTAGGGATTTCTACTTAGGATCCAATTTAGTATTTTCATGATTGTGGAGCCGTTTGAACTTCGCTTTAAGCACGGTTTGGACCATTGGGTTTCTTCAAAAACAAGCTTAAATATTATATTATTGACAAAAACAAAGACAGTTAGGTGATTTCAAGTGGATTTAAATGGTTGTAAATTGGATCTTGGTAAAGGTTGATGTAGGTGGATTTATCTTTCTATGTAGGTCGTGCAGGATTTGTTGGCTTCAAGCATGCATGTGCTGACCTTATAATTGGTAATTGGTGACCATGTAAGGGATCACCCTTGCATGGCCAGTCCCAAGCCCCGATAAATGAGGAGGGTTGCGTTAGGCTTCCGACATCCAACATAAAACTTTGTCGGACTTATTTACTAAGGATTATATAAATTATGATAGGGCTATGTGGAAACAAAGAATCCATGTAGCCGACCCCATCTAGTATGGGAAAAGGCTTAGTTGTTGATGTTGTTGTTGTTTGTTTTGTTTTGTTCATAAATGCTTGATATCTCCTAGATAGTTGTTTTGAGTAATTTGTTGATACTTGACTTGGAGGTATGTGTGCCGTATGCAAATTATACCTGTATATATTTGTTTATAACTTTATATGCATGACTAGTAAACATGATTTCTTGCAAGTGGATCTAAACGGTTGTACAAAGGATCTTGGCAAAGGTAGGTGAGGTATGAGTATTTTTATCTGTTTTTGTAGGTCTAGGACTTATTGGTTTTAAACATGCATGAGTTGACCTTATGATTGGTGGATGATTTGTGATGCTTTATTGATAGTTGATACATGTTGATCATTGATTCATACATGTTGATTATTATACCGACTGACGAATGCTTTACTTATGAGCATATGCTTTACTTATGAGCATATGCTTTATGTGCACTACCATTATATGATTGTAGTTATACATGTGTTGCAATCATGCTTTGTAAATTCCTTGAGAAATGTTGGATAAATAATATATGATGTAGATGACACTTGCTTTACAAAGATGCTTGCTTCATATGGATCTTGTTGACATCAGCCCTTATAAATATGTGCAGAAATATTGAATGTGTTAAATGTGGAATAATATATGAGACCTGGTTGGTGAGATATCGGTATGGGGTGTTTTGGCTGTGGATGAGTAGTTGTCCCAGTTAAAAAGAAGGATAAATATAAAACACTAGCTGTACTGTGTAAAACCGGCATGCCTTTTGGCATCCATCCTTAGTAAATATGAAGTGTGGCCTAGGCGCTCTATCATGATGTGTCGGCAAAATTGTCGTAGATGGTATGTGGGACAAAGGTAGTTGAGGAGGGATTGGATGACCCCAACAGCCTCACTTCATTAGCTTTGTTAACTTTGCACAACCGTATTGACAATAATTATCGAAATTTAATGAAAATGGTCGAGTCTATGTTTCGATGTACATGATAGATGCATATGATGTAGATTTAGTTTATGTGCTTGCCACTAAATGTATTGTGTGTTATATTTACGTAAAGCAGATGTATACTTATGTGTTTCATATATTAGTCTTCAACAGTGATGCTATGATTTATGTAGTTATTTACTGTTTTATTGGTGTTCCATACATTGCTTGGAACATGCATGTTCTTGGTATGACTCTATTGGGAAGGGTCAACTCATCTACTAGGCACGTGTTGATGTGCTTGCTGTTGAGATTTGGGAGTCGCGTAGCGGAAGATTAAAACATGAAAGATCAATAACATTGAAGAAGAAAACACGAGAAATTGAAGAAAGGGACAGACCTCCAATGGAGGCCGCCCCCCTTTTTCTCTCTTTCTTATACACAACCTCTTAACCCTAATACAACCTATCAGTCCTTATATAACGAGCTGTAAAATAGAAAATGACCAAAATACCCTTAGTACTACGAGCAATTACAATAATACCTAAAACATCAAATTTACTACAACTGGACCTAAAAACATATTCTTCATCACCCCCCCTCAAGTTGGGAGTGAAATACTTTGAATTTCAAACTTGCTAAAAACTTGATTTTTTTTTTCTCAGCCCTCTTGGTTGTCCGCTTTTCACCAACCTTCTTGGCTGCAACCAGTGTTGTCTGATGCGTATCGTATCGCGTATCGCTGGGCTCCACGATACGGCGTATCGTATTGTACTTTAATATTAAAATAATATGAAAATTATTTTAAAAATCAAAAAAATTATCGTACGATACGGTGCGATACGGATAACACTGGCTGCAACATTCTTCATCAGCCTTCATGGCTGTTCTTCAGCAGCTTCATAACTGCACCAATCTTCAACAGCTTCTTTGGCTGCGACTTCTTCAACTGAGCCTTCTTGACTAATCATCTTCAGCAGCTTCTTTGGCTGCAACATCTTCAACTCAGCCTTCTTGACTGATCATCTTCAGCAGCTTCTTTGGCTGCAACATCAACTCAGCCTTCCTGGTTGATTATCTTTAGCAGCATCTTTGGCTGCAACATCTTCAACTCAGCCTTCCTGGTTGATCATCTTTAGCAACTTCTTTGACTGCAACATCAACTCAACCTTCCTGACTGATCATCTTTAGCAACATCTTTAGTTGCAACATCAACTCAACCTTCCTAGTTGTTTTTCAAGCAACTTTCATAACTGCAAATTCTTGCAACCTCACTGGTTGTATATAAAAACATTTCTACAGTACTCATAACTGCAATCTTCAGCATACATCTCTTTTCTGTAAACTTTTTTCATGTTGTTTTTCCAATGGAGACAATCATCACGTACTAATCTCTTTTGTACTCTTTTCCTGAACTTTTTCATCTCTCTCAAACATTTCTTCAAACACTTAATACACAGGTAAATATATGCACGTCCTAGTAGATCAACCATACAGGCATGGTGTTCCTGGCTAGGTTGGTAACCATATAGTTCCACCATCTCCTTGAGAATTTCCTTGCCTTCATTAACAAGGCCTGAATTAACACAAAGCTGTGAGCAGCCCAAGAAATGTTACTTGGTCTGGTATAATATTTGATAGTTTCATTTGGTTGTACAACTGAAAACATCGAAACCACTCTCCATGTTTAGAATACGCACTGATCATAGAGTTCCATGCAATTAGATCTTTGTGGCTGCTTTTCTCTTCATCAAAAAGTTTTCTGGCCATCTCTATCCATCCACATTTTGCATAGCAAGCAATCATGGCGTTCCACATAGCTCGATCTTTCTCATTTACCTGATCAAATACTTCACGAGCTAAAGCAATAGCACCATGCTGAGCATACCCTGAAATCATAGTAATGAAAGACATGTTGCTTTTCTCAGGCATCCTATCAAACAACTGACGTGCCTCAGCCATTTTCTCGAGATCAATATACCCACCAATGATCGTATTCCATGAAGCAGGATTCATCTCCGGCATCTCATGAAACAATTCCATTGCAGAATTCATATCCATTCCTTTCACAACAACTGACGTGCCTCACCATTTTCCCGAGATTGATATACCCACCAATGATCGTATTCCATGAAGCAGGATTCGTCTCCGGCATCTCATGAAACAATTCCATCACAGAATTCATATCCATTCCTTTCACATATCCTGCAATCATTGAGTTCCATGACACAATATCCTTATCAGGCATTTCATCGAACAGTTTCCGTGCTACCGTCAATTCCCCACATTTTACGTATCATGCTATAACAGAATTCCACGACACCACACTTCTCTCACACATTCCATCGAACACCTTATGAGCAGATCCCATATCCCCAAATTTCGAATACATATCAACGAGACCCATCAGCGCAAAAACATCGGAATTGAACCCGATCTTACAAATCTGGGAGTGCATCGCATACCCAATCTTCTTCTAAAAAAACTGCACACATGCACACAGAACAACGGCAAAAGTAAAGGGGATGGGTTGAACGTCCGATTTATGCATCTGGGTGTAGAGAGGACAGGCTTCTTTGAATAACCCCTTCTGAGAAAAGCCTCTCATCATTGCGTTCCACGTAGAAGCGTCGTGATTTTGAGCTCTTTCGAATTTCCCTCCGCAGCGACGAAAATCAACCACGAATTTATGGCGCAGGCAAATCCATCAGAGAGATTCTGGATTTTTCTTTTTCCTTCCAAAACATTGACCGACTGAACTTGTTGCTGACACCGTCGTCTGTTAGTACTTTCAGCAATCGAAATATGCTATGATACCATGTTGAGATTTGGGAGTCGCGTAACGGAAGATTAAAACATGAAAGATCAATAACATTGATGAGGAAAACATGAGAGATTGAATAAAGAGGCGGACCTTCAATGGAGGCTGCCCCCCTTTTTCTCTCTTTCTTACACACAACCTCTTAACCCTAATACAACCTATCAACCCTTATATAATGAGCTGTAAAACAAAAAAATGACCAAAATACCCTTAGTACTACGGGCAATCATAATAATACCTAAAACATCAAATTTACTACAACTAACCCTAAAAACATGCACCTATATATTTACCATTTTATAGTTAAACTAAAGGCAATCAGGTTCAAGGGTTCCTGTTTGCTAGTAGTTGCAGCGGTCTTGGTATAAGTCAAGCAGGAGATGTACAAGTAAGGGCATATGATAGTAGATTCCTTTATTTAGATTTTCATTCAACTTGATATAAGAACTGGGCCTGTAGGTGAACCCGACCATTTGATTTGTGTCGAATATTTGATTCAGAATTACAATTAGTTAGTTTGAGTTCAATTAATATAAGGAACATATTTGTTTGGTTATAATCTGGATTGTATCTATGTTCCAATGGCATGTGACGCATGGCCATTGGATGTTTGCAGCCCCGGCCTCATCAAAGTGTGACAAAATGGTATTTTCACTAATGGGTGCATGAGCATGAGTGGCAAATGTAGGATGCATAACATCAAAATATTTTATCTCAACATGGGCAGTGTACCATAGTAATCTCATAAGGCAGGATATTGCAATATGCAGCGAAGCAATCATCAAATCAGCTTCTATAAAAATGTTGTTGGGAGTAATTGCAAATTCCATAACAAGTACTGTCAACCCTAACTGGTATAGAATCACCCTAGTAGCAAAACACTAACAATAATTTAGGGAACTTGATATAATTGTGGCAAAGTCTCCAAAAAGTGCCCTCATTATCTTGAGATAATCCAAGGCAGTCATATCATCATGAAACAATATCCACGCAGCAGGTATCGTCATGATCCGTGACAAGCCACAAACATTTTAGGCTTCCAATTTCACTTCATCCTAATTCCTAACTACATCATGGGGTATCCTGCTTAACGAATCTGGTTGATAGTCTACATTGAAAACCTAAGTATACCAGTGGCAATTCTAAACTAAACAATTGCTTAAGAACAGAAAACCAGAAAACTGACCCCGTAAAAACAGAGGAGGCAGAGTGTCCAAAACTCAATCTTCAATCACTATGATTTCATAACATTTAGAAACAGTCTTGCTGACGGCCCAACCCGAACTAACAAAGCAACTTGTTTGGGCGCATTTTTCTTTCCGATTAGCAAGATTCTGCACCTGGACATGGCTAGCAAAGACGTACGGAAAAGAAGAACCTATTACCTCAAAAGATTTATCAACATCACTCAACCTTCCACATTGCAAAACCCATCATATGTGGAATACAAAAATCATATCCAGGATATGCGAATTCAACTAATCCCTTTATTAATCCCAGTTCAATCCACTTCTTCAAATCCCAAACTAAAATCTCCTTAAACAAAACCGGTATTTCTCCTTATCTTCGCGGCAATAGTAACCCAAATTCCTTGTATCCCCAAAAATTCACGAAAAGAAAGCTAAGTAAAGAAGTGAGTACGGGCGGAAATTCATTAAGTCGCCCCCAAGAAAAAGCGCAAAGCGAACACCCAAAATTCAAGACAATAAGAAATGGGTACCATGGGAAACTCATCAAACACATCAAGAAGAATCAAAAAAGGAGAAGATGGACAAAGATGATGGGGAAAAAGGAACCTGCTGCGCGAGGGGACCGGATTGCGCGAGCTCCTCGCGGACGAGATCACCGGTGGCAATGTGAGGGACGCCGAGGAGGTGAGAGAGTCTGCTGGCGTACGTTCCCTTTCCGACGCCGGGGCATCCAAGGAACACCCACTGAACGTTTCGGTGGTTCTGCTGCTGCTGATAATTCGACGGCTCTCTGTGTGGCTTCAGAGGACTCACGCCGGCTCGGGCGTCGGCCTGCGAGACGATGGTGCAGAACCCCCGAGAAGAGGCGGTGGCAGTGGTGGCCAGCGGCCTCAGCACGCGTTGTAGGGCCGCCATTGCCAGCAAGGCCAAGTGTGAACTTCTCAACGCTAGAATTGGTCTCTAAAAACAGAAAACAACAAGATTTCTCTCGTAGAGAAGAGCGGGAGAACCTTAATTCGGCAAAGCAAAATATCTGCTGACAAATCCAAAACAGAGAGAACGATCTAGTTTTCTGGTTCTGCTGTGGGAAGAGTGGTAGGTAGAAAGAAGGAAAGAAGATCCGGACGCCCCACGCCCACGTTTCCTCACAACACAAAGGCTGTATTGCGGCACACAGAAATCTCTCCCATGTTGTGTCTCTTCTTTCTTTTTTTTATTAATCAGTCTCCAACCATGTTTGCTAGATTTCTTATTTATTGTAATTACTTTCTAATTTATTACAATAATTAAAACCCGAAAATGAACGGAGTCGCTCGTGGTTCGGCACGCTTGAGCTCGGAAATTAGTAATAAACTCGTTCGTGTTTGTTTGTGATTCAACTCACGAATTGAACATGAGCATTATGTGTTTGGTTCATCTTAAAGCGTATATAGTTTGTAGAGAAAACTTTAGTTTAGTACATGTGGGTGGGTATCATGTAATTAAATTTTCAATTCTACAAGGGAATGGTACGAAAACTGACTTAATTTGTAGTATTTTTGTAGTATCTGTAGTTTGTCAGAGAGAGAGAGTAATACGTATATACGTATGTGTGTATGTAGAGTGAGACAGCCGTGCCATGTTAACTAAGTGACTGAGTGTGCCAATGCAACTAAATGATCAAAATGTTCAACTATCTAAGAATATTACATGAAATATATTTTTGGTATAATTTCTAAAGTACTAAAATTTGCAGTGAAAATTAAATGTTAGAATTACAATTTCAACTTCAACAAGCAGCTCATGTTAAGCTAAGCTAGTTCTCCTCGAAGGATTTAGTACTTCAAGGAGAAAGAAGATATATTTAAACAGAAAGTACTTCAAGGAGATGTTTGGAATTATGTTAGTACATCGTGTGATACGTGGAACAATATGGCTATACATATTAGGAAAGTGGCAAAAGATGTGTTAGGTGTATCTAAGGGAGGTGTACCGGCACAAAAAGAAGCTTGGTGGTGGAGTTAAGTAGTGCAAAATAAAATCAGGCAAAGAGGGCATGTTACAAATTACATTATGCTAAGAAAATTAGTGAAACATTAGAGGCTTATAAGAAAGCAAAGAACGAAGTGAAAAAGGCCGTGAGTGAAGCAAAAGCTAAAATTTGAAAAGATTTATATAAAAAGCTCAACTCAAAAGAGGGTGAAAGAGATATTTTTAGGATAGGTAAGGCTAGAGATAAGAAAACTAAAGATCTTAATTATGTTAGATGCATAAAAGACAAGGATGAAAAAATTCTAGTGGCAAATGATGATATAAGAAATAGATAAAAAAAAACTATTTTTATAAGCTTTTTCATGAAAATAAAGATGTAAGTATTAGCTTAGGAGAGTTAGCAAAATCAGAAAAGTGTATAAACCACAATTTCTATCGACGTGTTGAAAAGAATGAAGTCAAATAGGCTCTTAAACATATGAAGGGTGGTAATTAGTAGGACCAGATAATATTCCTATAGAAGTTTGGAAAATACTAGGAGAAATAGGAATCACTTGGCTCACAAGACTATTTAATGAAATATGGAAAAATTAAAAGATGCCCGAGGAATGGAGAGCAAGTACACTTATACCCATATATAAGAACAAGGGAGACATTCAAAATTGTCCGAATTATCGAGGTATCAAGTTAATGAGTCATAATATGAAATTATGAGAAAGAATTATCGAACGTAGATTAAGACAAGCATCGAGTACAACAAAGAACCAATTTGGATTCATATCAGGCAGATCTACTATTGAAGCGATTCACGTTTTGAGACTTCTTATGGAACATTTTAGTGCAGAAAAGAAAGACCTTTACGTGATATTTATTGATCTCGAAAAAGCTTACGATAGGGTAGCGAGGGAGGTTCTTTGAAGAACTTTGGAAAAAAGAGGTATCCCATTGACATACATTAACTTTGAGATATTTACTTACTGTTTTTTTATGAGATAAGCATGATTTTAAAAGTTTTAAAGGTTTTTTAAAAAGTACAAAGAATAATACACATGCTCCTCTAAAATGATGGTTAAACAAGAGTGATCAACATTTTTATAATTCAAATCACATGATCAATAGTGAAGAGTTGAATTTAAAAATATTTAATGTAAAAGATGTATTAGCATAAAGTAAAAAGAAAATATAAGGGTATTTTCTAAATTCAAATCTCATCATTCATGTTTGATCTTATAATCAAACGATAAAAATGTTAAAGATTTAAGCATAGATAAGTGTCCTAATTTATCACTTTCACGTATATCTATATGTATGTACATACGTACATACGTATAAGTAGGTAGTATTTGATAAAGTATGCCGTGGCCACTGTAGTCCAATACCTGAATTCACGGGCTTTGTAACTAAACGGTTATTTGAGGGAAGGGAGATGACGCACATCACGTGTTTTGCGTGTGGATCCCGCTTCTGATATTTGGAACCCAGAGCACCATTCTGGAGTATTACTTATATTCATAAATATAAGTCAAATCATGTCCACCGAACAATTTATTTTATAAAAATATATGCGTGTCGTATAGACACCGCCAAAATATAATGCACCTCGTGTCACTAACGTGTCATAAGTTCATGGCAGTGTGGCCTTACATGGATTATATAGTAGGTGAAATGTACGAATAAATGAAACTCTAATTTATGTGAAATACATTCAAATTTGAGGATATTTGAATATATTTGACAACATCGATGGGTTTGTGTATTAAAAAAGAAGTGATTTTTTTATTGATTCGTATAGTTTTCTTATTTTCTCATGACCCTAACTTCCTAAAACAAATGAGAAGAGCAGTCGGGACCGTGTTCAGAGGGGAGAGACTCCATCCTACTTATATCCGATTATTGTTTTTCTTGAAGCATGAGTAAATAACATTTCTTTTTATATATTTTTTTAAATCCTTAAAAATTTAAATTAAACTTATTCACCAAAAAAGATATGGATGAACATAAATCGGCACGTCACTAGACAAAATCTGGTTTTCTCTCTATATATACAGAGAGAATGAGAGATGCTACACTCACATTTGTCCCAAATTTTGTTAGACCATCGAAGCCGTTCGGCCCTTAACGCACCTTTGAGTAGTAGTTTTGTTTACGATCTTTTGTATTTGTTTTGGTCACGTAACAAGTGGTCATGTATCACTAGCATTATAGTGTTTAGAGAATATAGGTTATTTGGATTCATTTTGATGTCATTTGGGTCTAGTTTTGAATTATTTAGGGCATAATTTAGTTTGACAATTGGTTTGGGTCTGGAACGGCTCATTTGATCCGTTTTTATTTGGTAAAATTTTATTATTTAAGTTCTCATTGAGCTAGTGTAAAGGAGTGAGCAACCATTAATAAAGATTTTACTTTTGAGAAAAATGTTGAATTCTTCTTTTCCTTCCTCCATGTGTCCGTATGCTCGTGCAAATATTCCATCGACTAGGAAAGTAAGTTGATTTGTGTTGGATTGCTACATCACACAAGGGTGTGCTGGTCATACATGGAGAGGAGAAGGGTTGTTCCAAGCTTGCTTATTCTGCTGAGAGAGTATGTACCAAAGCAACCGGATGTGGTTGTCTTCATCACCGGACGCTTCTAATAACTGTTTTCAGGAATCTGGTAAAATGATGGTGACACTCCGTAGGATATCAAACTCATGACCATCAACTTGTGGAAAGTGAACTCTTTTACAGACCAGGTCGTTATGAACATAAAATTTTTCGTTTAAGTTCACTTTCAGATGAATTCAAATCTGAAAGCATGATCATGATACCAAATATGTCTTATTTTAGCAAAGTTTATGTATATGAATCCATCCTATGCTAATTACATACCTTTGTAATTTGTAAATCTAGGTTATCGGATTTGGACTCACGGAAGAGAGTTATGGCTATTTGGCCTTTTCACCTTTCTTTTTTTATTCCCTTTTTTTCATCTCTCTCTCTCTCTCTCTCTCTCTCCTTGGCTGAAGGTGAGAAAGAATGGAGTGATGAACCGAGTGATTTAGTAATTGTAAAGCGGGTCTCTATAAGGGTTTTGGGTAAATATTTGTGCACCGAACAACAAAGACAAAGCGTTCCTTTTGCTGGCTAGCTAAGACGCGTTCTAAATAGTGCCCTTGTAAGGAGATTGGTTGGTTTTGATCTCTTTTTTGTTATTTTGTATTTTTACTGTAATGTTTATATTGTTTTTTTTACCTTCTTCTTTATAAATAAGTTCTATCTTTTGGTAGAAAATGGAAAATGTTTAAGGTTAACACCAATCAATTATGAATTTTATGAACATTCTAAAAATGTTATTTTGCCCATATTAATTTTATTTTAAGCAACATGTGCTGCAAAGCATAAATGAAACTTTAATGAGAAAAAAGGATCTGAAGGCAAACGCCATTCATATAATTGAAACTGGAAAAAGGGAAAAAGAATATCATATGAAAGTTAAATTTAAGCTCTCAAAACTACAAATTTTTCAATTCATCTGAATCGAGCCAAATTGGCTGATAATCGCCATGCCCCCTGAACTGACTGTCAATTACTGGAAAAAGGGAAAATCCTTCAATCTAGATTGTTGCATCCACCCTTACATCAACCACAATGAACTTACTGTCAATTACATCAAGCCATAATCAAACAACTAGAACAAAAGAGCTTTGCTATTGTTGATTACAAGTCTCTTCGAGAAAAACACACCCTTCAAACAAAGAGTATATCAGCTCACTAATGTTGATTACCGGTATTAACCTAACCATAAAGAAAAGAAGATATATTCTTCACTAGTGTTGATTTCAAGTCCAACCTTTACTGATGTTGATTTCAAATATAACCCTAACACAATAACAACGTTACACACTTTCAGGTCTTAACCTTTTCCAAATGATGATCATGATCAAATGTTTACATTAACTTAAACGAGAAAGGTCCAATTCTTCAATGTAAAACGTTATTTTAAGTTTCTTCTAAATCTAGTTAGCAAGATCATGGCATCTGTCTCACAACTTGTCTCACATCAACGTGCATAAGAGAAGCTACAAAACAAGGTCTATAGAAGGCCCAACTGGTTTAATTTAACTCATTTTAAGGGTATATTTCTCCGTGAACTATACTTCAACGTGTTTAATTTGGAGTATTCTGCTACCTTTCCCCAATTTTGATTGTTGGTGCAAATCAACTTATACAACCACGCTCACTCAATGCGATGAAGTGATATCACATTGTCGATGTGAAAGATGAGAAAAGAGTATCTATTAATAACAATGTAAACAAAAGCTATGTCAAGTTTCTAAATATTTCTTGGGATCCTAGAGAGATATACGAGACAACCTTTTCCTTACAGGAGTGATATCTACATGAAGACAAAGCATTGACGATTCAAGCATTGATCTCTACTTCTCGAAGACCCGACTCCTGTCCTCCTCTAGGTCTGTTTCCTATTGCAATCATCAGTTTCAGCCTCTAGAATGGGGGGGTTTAATTCTCCATAACAGCTTTAATAGGTCATGACCACAACCTCCTCTAGATCACATTTGCAAAAGTCAGCATACGAGATTCTTAAACAAATAAACTTTCTTTTGCAACCAAAGGGAACACTCACTAGTCCATACAAAGACACAAAAATAGCAACATTGCCCATCCATTATGCATCTGCATAAAAACCCAACGTTCGTAGGCAACTCCAAGCAGAAACTCTAACAAGAAGGCCTGCAGGTATGTGACAGCACCATCACATGAAGTTTTTAATAAGACCATGTTTGCCACAAATCCTTTGTGATCATTTACTGAACCTTAGACCTAAAACAGATCTACTAAGTCGAGATTATGTATAAGCGCTTTTGTGAAAATATCCCTATATGAGTCCTTCCAAAACACTGGAACAACAAAAACAAATTGAAAGTGGTCTCAAGTACTCCGTAAGTCCACAGAGACAAAAAGCTGGCATGCCATTTATATTGCTTCCAGCCAATGAAATTCTTCCTTCTAACAAGGATCACTATTAACCATAAAATAATCCGAAAGAGCTATGCATTACAAAAAGCACAAGGAGAAGAAGATTGAACTTAGTTATGCCATAGGTTTCTATCGGCGAAGATTGAACTGCAAAGCAAGTTCCCATACTGCAGTAAGCTTACGAACGTGTTGATAGAGCTAAGTCCATGACTCTATATATGACATTCAATTGTGCTTATCGGGTACACCAACATAGAGGGAGTTTGGAAAATAACAAGTGTTTGTTTTCCCGTGAGGGTTGTACAGTGATTCTAGCTATGACGCTAGAAGTCACATTCTCAATATACGATGGATAATTTCCTCTGGAAAAAATATACAAATAAAAAAAGAGGCAAGCATGGAGAGATCTGCTCTTTAACGAGCTTAGTTCATGGTGGAATGGGAAGGAATAGAATGTGGCGGAATCTTCCACGTTTCATGGCAAAAAAAACATTCTAATTTTCTCGTCCTCAAAAATAACTGGCCAACAGTCAGACCTACTGGTGCAACCAAGGGTTATGAGAAAATGGGTGGAGCGACTTTGGTCTGTGAGAGGGCTCCTTGTGCCTCGGTGCATGAGAGAGCAAAGTGGTGCTTCCTTGAGTCTTTGGGAAGTTGTTCATGTGTAATACTACTAATGATGGACTGATTCATTCTGTGCCACCTGCAGCTTCGATGTTTTATCTTCTATCGTGTATGATCCTTTATATTTCATGCTGGGACACCCCATTTTTCGGGTTGTATGCTGCTTTACGAAGCCTACTTCATACCTCCTCCTGCTTCTTCTTAAACAAAGTTCCATCTCCGATTGAGAAAAGTAGAGTTATATTTGTTAGTCACCATCAGACCATGGTGTCCCATTTTGTCCACACCCGCTTTTACCTTCAAAGTTAATAAAAGTGAGATCATGTTTCATAATTACTTCTACCGATTTCTATGCCTTTATAGGCCCTTCATGTAATTTATATTGATTGATATACTACTTGTCACGCAATCGCTCCAAAGGAGAAGAAAAATTACCAGATAACTACCATACTAATGAGCAATCCCATTTCCAGGGATAGGGCTTACCATGATGGGAACGCCATCGTCGTAGAGGATGAGGGATGCATAGGTTCAGGCAAGCTCTCTGGCAGACATTCTCGTAGGAAGAAAAGAATCCGATGACGAAAATCCACGCCAAAATCCAAATTCAATGACTATGATTGCACATAAACGAAATCGTTAAAAATGGGAGGAGGATTAAGAATCATTTGATAAAGAAGTTGAACCCTTTGGTGCAGATTGGCATGGCCCATGCCATTCTCTCTCTCTCTCTCTCTCTCTCTCTCTCTCTCTCTCTCTCTCTCTCTCTCTCTCTCTCTCTCTCTCTCTCTCTTCCGGGCAGAGTGGAGGAGACTCGAAGAAACCCAAGTGCCAACAAAAACCTTAATTTTGGCAAGTGAAGGAAGCACCGCGAAACACCCAAATTGAGCTTCTCTATCTGTTTAATGTTTGAGAGATGTCGGGGTCAGCGTCTTTCCCTTCGTCAATGCAAGTGAAATGGATCGAACTGCCGTGATGCAACAAAGATACAGGGGTGACTCCGTTGAATAC
This sequence comes from Brasenia schreberi, assembly GCA_036023115.1. Lineage (NCBI taxonomy): Eukaryota > Viridiplantae > Streptophyta > Magnoliopsida > Nymphaeales > Cabombaceae > Brasenia > Brasenia schreberi. The sequence goes on from JAYKKT010000069.1 coordinate 17,982,373, forward strand.
ATTTAGCGAAAGACTCGTCGGGAAAATGAGTTTTGTCTTCTCCTGATACCATGAGATGATATGATGCCTTCCATTTGGTTCACATTTGTTATGAGCTAACGCATGATCCATGATGCCCTCCATTTGGTGACCCATAAAACACGACGAACATGACCGTCGACTAAACATTTTCTAACCATGATATGTAGATGCATCTGGTTACGATCCACTCATTGCTAAAGAGGAGGGGGTCCCCTAGGAAGGTGACCTGGAGGCCAGGGACCCCAAGCAAGTTTGAACAAGATATCATTTGAGTGGATCGTCCTAGCATTGACCCGAGTCGGGAATGCAAATGAGCCAAGCTAGAAATTGACACAACTTGGCACGTTTAAGCTCATGACTCATGAACCTATATGAGTTGAGCTGATCATAATATCGGCGTATGTATACAGGATCTTTTGTTATAAGAGGAGTATATATACACAACACGAGTTTTACCACTCTTTCCCACAATGAGTGGTCAGGTCGGCTATATCGATTCTTAGTCACCACAGAGCTTGGGGGGAGAGGGACAGACACGAAAGTGGTTCCTACATAGATAATACACATAAATTTATCTTAGAATTCTTAGACAATACACATAACTATCTTACCAAAATTATAAACCCCATAGATTTACTTCAATGCATCTCAACAGTTCACAAGACGAGAAAAGCAACAAATGAAGAAACATACACCTGACTCTTCACGTAGCCACAGGACGAACTCAAATGACCTTGTAAATCACACACTTTATCTACCTCTTCCATGGCCTTTCCCAGAAAGTTCATGGTGGCCATCTTCAGAGTTTGAAACAAAAGATCAGATATTTGCAGCCATTCACTATACATCCGTTAAGGTTGACATGGGTTATTTGTTATATCCAGCAAATCTGTTAGGATCCGCCAAGATATGTATTATCACACACGAATTCAAGCTTATTGGTTTCCTACAGTTCGGTAGGGTGAATGCCAAATCTTGGCTCAACGTACATCCGTCATTGACTAGGGGTGGCAAATTCAGAGTCCCAAAATCGTATATACACCCTTGCCGTTGGGAGTAACTGTCTCTCGAGAAGCTAGACACTTGAAACCCGAAATAGATACAAACTAAAGTTTGCAATTGATTTGTGACAAAAATGCGGAGACCCGATGGATGTCATGGTTCTACAATAATCTGCTAGAACCTTCAAGGGATGCACTGTTTTGCAGAACTTTGGTAGCAACGCAGTTGCCCGATTAGATTGTTGGTTGTTCATAGCTTCGTAGTTTGACCAGTAATGGAACGGATAGAAAGTAATTCCTTTGCTTATAGAGTAGGCTCAGAAGATGGAGCATAATGGTGATTAAAACATCATATAAGCACTTTGATCAAAAACAAAAAATTCCAGATAACCATTTTTTGATTTCAGTAATTTCATTAGTCTACACTGGCCGGCCTGTGCGCCAGTAATACAGCGGAATACTGACGCTCGGACACGCCGTCAGATAACCAATTAAGCGCGATGATTGCATAAGCCAACTCACTATTAAAAGAATAATCAGCCAACATTCATGGGGTGCTTTAGTGACAAAGTACCAAAAATATTTATAAATAGATAGTTCTGTAAATGTTTAGTGCAGGAATGTCCACCGAAGGGCAGCAAAGTGATAGAAGTGTCCAAGTGAGATAGGTGGAACGTATAGATAAATAAGAAAAAGTGAAAAAGAAATCTGCTTCTTCTTCACTGTATCTGCCTTCTTCAGCAACTTCTCTGCAGTAGCCCGCCGAAACAAAAAGAGAGAAAATGCAGCTCATGACAATGCACATATTGACTCTTTGTTGTAGTGTTTGAAATGTTTGAAAATAAGCAAATAAAACTAAATTGATAGTCGATCAAGCAAGACTTCAACCACGTCTTTTGAAACCTCAACCACATGAGATGTCTTTTGCAGTTGATGGTCATTCGCCTTTACTGAGGGTCACGTCTGAGCATTGATGCCCCAAGAGTCAAAAAGAGTTTACCGTGTTCGCATTTCGCCGGCCTTGACTTGAAACCTCAGGTCCTCAACCACATGAGCATTGTCCCAATAACATGACTTGGTCGCACTGAGTGGCATGAGACCCCGAAGCTAGGGCTCTCGGCACCAAGCCTGTGCTAAACATCTGACCCTCAAAGTTGTGCGCGCGAATGTAATATACCCCAATCTTCTCTAGTCTTCTTAATCATCAACACTTCAGTCGATCCGCTCCATATCCTCACATAGACAAGGACTCGCAGGCATCTGCTTGTTTGACATCACATCGTTGTTACAACTGCAAAATATAACACTCAAAGTTATTTTGTATTTCACCTAATAGAGCAAATAGATCACGATTACAGACAAAGAGCGCCACATTTGTAAGTTAGCCGACCAACCCAAATGTGACCAGCTCGTCCAACTCAAAAGAAAAAAGAAAATGCAACCTTTACTAAACTTAAATATTGACTGCTTATTTTATTTTTGTCCCAAATGGCCACTTGTTGAAAAACTAATCCTCGATCGGTTGGTGCTTCGGATGATGCTAACATATTTAATCACAACCGTACATAGCTCCTCTATGTAATTGAACCAAATTTCACAGACGTACTTGTGCAGCATCATGTATTGGAAGGAATGGCAAAACTAACTACAGAGGGAGGGATAGGGATCGGCCATTGTTGATGCAGTCAGTCAACAGAATGCAGTTAAGTGATTCAACTGTTCACACTACTGAGGGACTGGTAAAGAAACAGATCACCAAGTAACTTATGTCCTCATTAGCATATGGATTGCACTACAAGGTTTTCCAAAACACACGGCTTCTCAAATTAAGTCCAACCAACTGTTTATACATGTGTGTATATGTACTCCCACACATATACACACTTACATATTTATACGCACTGAGCGACGGATGGATAAGAACAGTGTGGTGATTACGAAATGCAGATTTTAGTGTATGTATGTGCGAGACTAATTGAATAAAGCAACTATTTAAGTTTATGGAATACCATCAATAAGACAAAAAACTAAAACAAAACCTTTCCCACAATGATTTGGGTTAGCTACACGGTTATTAATTCTCCATGTCTGTGACAGAAATGAAGATGTTGAGATGGATGAGTGGTCATACAAGAAAAGACTATATACATAATGAGGTTATTAGAAACAAATTAGGAGTGACACCAATAGAGGATAAAATGAGAGAACATCGTTTAAGATGGTTTGGACATATAGAAAGAAGATCAAAAGAAGAACTTTTAAGAAGGTTAGAAAAACTAAATTTGGAAAGTATTAAAAGAGGTAGAGGACGACCACAAAAGTGTTGGAAAGAAACAATAAAGAATGATCTAGCTTATTGGGAGTTAACTGCTAACATGGCACACGATAGGGATCTGTGGAAACAAAGAATCCATGTAGCCGACCCCGTCTAGTATGAGAAAAGGCTTAGTTGTTGTTGTAATTATTGTTTATCAAGGAGGAAAAGATGAGGGATCGAAGGAAGGGTCGAACCTCCAATGGAGCCCCCCCCTATTTTCTCTACACTTTCTTACAACACAACCTCACCATCTAATACAACCTACCAGCCCTTATATAAGGAGCTGTAAAACGGAAATTAACCAAAATACCCCTAGTATAAAAAATTACCAAAATGCCCCTAATGTTTCGGGCAAGTACAATAATACCTAAAAACATCAAAAATTATAAAACTAACACAAAAAATACTAGATAAGCATATTCTTCAACACCCCCCCTCAAGTTGGGAGTGAGATACTTCAAACTCCAAACTTGCCAAAAATCTTCATATATGTTTGCAACGTTCTTCATCTGTCTTTATCACTGATCTGATCTTCAACAGCTTCTTTAGCTAAAAATATCTTCAACTTAGCCTTCATGGCTTATCATCACAAGCAACATCTCTAACTGCAACATCAACTCAGCCTTCCTGGCTGTAACAACACAAACTTAGCCTTCCTAACTGTAACAACAGCTTAGTCATCCTAGCTGTAACAACAACAAAGCAGTCATCCTGGCTGTCACAACATCAAAATAGTCATCCTAGCTATAATAACATGAAAGCAGTCATCCTGGCTGTAACAACATCAAAGCAGCCATCTTGGCTGTCATAATATGAAAGCAGCCATACTGGATGTCACAACATCGAAGCATCCATCATGGCTGTCACAACATCAAAGCAGTTATCCTGACTGTAACATCATCAAATCAGTCATTTTGGCTGTAACACAACATTATCTCAACAACTCAGCCATCCCGACTGTAACAAAATCAAAGTAGCCATCCTGGCTGTAACAACATCAAGGCAGCCACTTTGGCTGCAACACACATTTTGGCAATCCTCATGACCGCAAACTTCATAAGAATTTTCCAATTCTGTAAAACATTTCCTCAAACACTTCATGTGCTTGTTAATCATCTTTCTTCTTGGGCATTTCATCGAACATCTTCATATGAATCATTCATCTGCTCACACGCTTTTCAACACAAGCTACTCTTCTTCATTTTAATACGCTTCCCACTATATGCAGAATCATTTTAAAATTCTTTTCTTATCACCAATCATGCGATCTTGGGCTAATCCTCTTCTCCTCGTTCAGTAGCTTCATAATCTCATCTTCTGCATGTTCTGAAAAAGTTGTCAAGACCTGGATAAAGTGTCCACTCTCTTCCACTCCTTGCATATCAGAGTTCAAAAAAAATCTTTTTTTTCTTTCAAAAAAAATAGTGCCCAATGTTGACTACCAATTCTCGCCTAGCCCAGATACTACTTGTAAGCCTAAGCTACACAAATGATCCCCTGTTTCAGGTGGAATCTCATCTAAAATGTCATTAGAATTCAGGCTAGAGATACTGCTTCCTCTAGCTGCTCGCACTGCGTGCCTTGAAGAAATCTCATGTACACTATTGGTTAGTGTAAGGCCATCATCATGCGCTTCTGTCTCATCCATTGTCCTGAATATGTCATTTAGAACATGATAGCCCTTATCTTGGGGAGTTAAGAAGAATGACTGCACGAATTTACTGCTTGAGCTGCCTTTTCCCAAAAGGGACCCAGTCACTACAACCACTACACCACCATTAAAGAATCCTGTGAATCAACCGTCTTGATTTCTGCCTTACATTTATGGTAGTCCAGGGATATTATCTTCTCATTAATATCATGTGTTGTTGTCACCAAAGTCATTGCACCATTAGAATAAGTCCTTGAGAATATAGAATGCAGCTGCCATATGCAATAACTCTAGCAATTAATGCAGCCATCGAATTTTCTGTTATCTTCTTGACTTCCTTGGGAATACAAAATGCAGCCGCCTTTCCAATAAGTGCAGCCTGCCATGCTTGTTACAACAAATCATCCTAATAAATGCCTTTAAACACATGATTTAATGACTTTCTCTGGAATACGAGTAGTGCAGTAAATGCAGCCACCATAGCCTACATTCCAATAAGTGCAGTCATATGCAAGTAATAAATGTTGTATCTTCATAATGAATGCTCAGCAGAAGCATGATTCATAAACAGCCATAAATGTATCCACCCATATTAATTCGGCAGCATGATTCATAAACAACAATAAATGTTGTTTGGCAGCAAGAAACAGCAGGGTCAAAAGAATCAACCGAAATCAGTATAATCTATGAGAATGTATCCTCTGCACACTTTCCCTGGAGGCGTCTGTGGATATGGTTGGCCACCCCTCTTAAAGCATACATATACCAAATGGGATCAAGGTCTCGTCAACAGAAGCATCATTGGTTGGGAAAGCATTTCAACTTACAATAGTAGCATGGAAAGAATTATTATCAGGCAGGTTCGTTTTGAGAATCCTCTCCACTGATCAACTAACCAGTTGTATGATTAGGAACAAGTCCCAACAATTTATTTGAGTGCAAGCTTCAATGTTTCTGATCCTTATTGTGAATTATTGCATAGCCCTCACGGTTTCTTCATTCTTTTAGATTCTGGACATAGACCCTGCCCCTCTAATTCCATTCCATGAATTAATTTACAGTGCTGGATGGATCTTCCAAAACCAGTGGTACTCTAATCTGCAACTTGATCATCCCAGTACCAGGAAAAGCTTACCAAAACAATGACATTGCAACCATTAATCACAAATTCAAAATTTTGACGAGACAAACAACATCTTGATCCAACTGATAGATGCACATCGCTGGAAAGTGTGAAGTATGTCCAGATTCTTGAAGGTATACATTGTGCAAAACTGAGTGGACAAGTACCCATATATATAGAATCAGGATACATACGCAAGGAGGTAGGCAACGAGATTACCTCCCTAAAGGTTCCAGCAGCTAAACCCCATAAACCTTCATCTTCACAGCTATTTGCACTTCATGACTTGAACGGGATTAAGGTTTACAGGTAGACAAGCTCGAACTCCATTTACTGTCTCAAGGAAAGAGGTATACCAACTGAACCAAAAGGCTCATTGCATTGTTCTCGTCGGTTTGCATTTGGAAATGAAAATGGTTGCTGTGTAGTTGAGGCTACATAGCTTTAGAAGCTCCGCAGCACGTTGTGCTCATCAATACTCAAACCCAGCTTCAACATTCTGTGGATCCTTCCACCGAAGGTGTTAGGGTCATCAAGGCTAAATCCAGAAGTGAGAAGAGCGGTCTCAAACTGCAGGAGAACCAAGTCCTTAACCGATTTGTCATTTTTGTCAGCATCTGCTCGTTTTCTCAGTTCCTCCATGATTGCATTCTCTGGGTTGATCTCCATGGTCTTCTTGCTTGACATATACGATGACATACTGCTATCCCTCAAAGCTTGAGTTTTCATGATCCTCTCCATGTTGGCAGTCCATCCAAATTCTCCAGTCACCAAACAGCAAGGCGAGTCGACAATCCTATCAGAGATGATTACCTTCTCAACTTTATCGCCTAAGACATCTTTCATCATTTGGCACAAACTCTCAAAGGCGGCCTTCTTCTCCTCCTTCATGGCAGCATGAAATCCATCAACATCAATTGTTAAACCTCTTTCTTCTACCACTTTCAAATAGGCTCAGAAACAACTTCCACAAGATCACGCAATTATGTTAAACATCTCGCAACCGCTACTCCAATACTCTAATCAAACGAAGGCTCTGATACCATGTTGAAATTCATAGTCGCATAGCAAAAGATTAAGACAGGAAATATTACTAATATCAAGGAGAAAAAGATGAGGGATCGAAGGAAAGGGCGGACCTCCAATGGAGCCCCCCCCCCTTTTCTCCACACTTTCTTACAACACAACCTCACCATCTAATACAACCTACCAGCCCTTATATAAGGAGTTGTAAAACAAAAATTGACCAAAATATCCCTAGTACAGAAAATTACCAAAATACTCCTAATGTTTTAGGCAAGTACAATAATACCTAAAAATATCAGAAATTATAAAACTAACACAAATAACACTAGATAAGCATATTCTTCAACAGATAGTTGTGATAACAATTCCTTAGACAAGGGGAGGTATTTCAAATCACGAACTTCAAGCTAGATGGCAAGAACTATTTACAATTGGTCAGATCCATTGAACTAGATGTGATGGCAAGAGGGCGATGGGATTATCTCACTAGCGATATTCCCCAATCACCTACAATAGATCCTCTTTATTCCAGATGGTGTAAGGAAAATGCGTTTATCAACACTTTTATACAATCTATGATACCCTTGGCAATACATTCATGTTTCTAGAGTCAGCAAAAGATATTTGGTTAGCAATTCAAGATGCTTATGCTCAGAGGAAGAATATAGTAAAAAAATATGATATTATTGAGAATATCAGGAAGTATACACAAAGAGGTAAATAAGTCAGCGAATATTATGCGGAACTAAGAGGCTTATGAGAAGAATTACAAGTTTATTCGAAAACGAAATGTCAAAATTGCATGGAAGAATTTGAGAAACGAAAAGTATTTTATCTCTTATGGGGCATTTCTTCAGAATATGAGGCTGTAAAAAAAATATTCTTAGTAGAGAATAGCTTCCCTCATTGGGCATAGTGTACTCCCTCTTACTTTGAGAAGAAGATCGAAAATATATAAAAAAGGAAACCAAGATTAGCTCAGAGACTACTACATTTGTGGGTAGGAATCCCTCTAACTCCTCATTCTCTCGTGGAAGAGGAGGATACGAGCGTGGCAGAGAGAGAACCTCTCTTACTTCTGAAGAGAAGGACAAATTGACTTGCTCTCACTATGAAAAGACGAGACACACAAAGGAGACTTGTTGGGAACTAGTTAGTAAACTCACTTACTATCAGAATAGGTCTAATAAACCTTACTTCAATAGTGATCAAGGAGACTAATACAATGCGAAAAGCAATGCAACTTCATTGGCTCACATGAAAAAAGAGATTGAGATACTTAAAGCGCGTTTAAGTGATTCACAAACTTCATCTACCGCTTCTAATATTGACTCTCAAGCTACAATGGCATACCCATTCTCTTTTATGGCTAAGGGTAACGTATTTATTTCTCATTTCAGAACATGGGTTATTGATTCAGGTGCCACAAATCATATGATCAGTAGTCGAAATTTCTTCAACTCCTATGAGTTATTTAGGGCAATATTAATATTAGATTGGTTGATGGTTCACATACTCCAATAGTAAGAAAAGAAAGTATTATTACACCTTTTAGAATATTAAAGAATGTCTTACATATTCCAAATATTTTAGTAAACTTATTATCCGTATTTGTCATGATGCGAGATCTAAACTGTCATCTAATTTTTTACTCTACTGGATATTATTTTCAAGAACTGAAGACGAGGAGGATCTTTGGTTAGGATAGAAACCCAACTTACATATTAACGAAGAAACTAACTTTCCTTCACATATAGCTTGAGCTACAACTATGTATTATGCTTCTGTTTCTACTGTAGATCAAGCAACAACAATTTTTTTATTCTTCCAATAAATAAGATTACCACCGAGTAGTGTAACATAGCCTATAGTAGATTTGTGATCATCTTTCGATCCAGCCCAATCAGCATCAAAATAAAGTTCAATACTAAAGTTACAAAATTTTGAATAATGAAGACCCATGCCAGGTGTTGACTTAAGATATCTTAGAATTCGATACACAACTTGCATATGGTTTTTAGTTGGTGAATGCATGAATCTACTCACAATACCTACAATGGAAGTTATATCTGGATGAGTAATAGTCAAATAAATGAGCTTACCAACCAATTGTTGATTCTTGCATGTATCTCTAAAATCTTCACTATCACTAGTGAACAATTTTTGATTTACTTTCATAGGAGAATCACTTTGTTTATAATCAAGTATATTTATTTCCTGTGGCAGATCTATTGTGTATTTTCTCTGAGTTAGAAACATACCTTGATTGGAGTATAATACCTCAATGCCCAAAAAATAGTGGAGTCGCCCCAGATCTTTAAGGTTAAATAATTTGTAAAGATTTTGTTCAATGCTAATATTTCTTCAACAATATCACATGTTACAATAATATCATCTACATAAACTGGAAGAACTGACAACTTCGTACCTTTATTGAAAAATAAAGTATGATCATTTATGCTTCTTTGATATCCCAAACTGCATTGAGCATCAATGATTTTTTCAAATCATGTTATGGGTGATTGTTTTAGTTCATAGATAGCTTTGTTTAGTTTACAAATTGTACCTTCTTTTGCCTTAATACTTAACCTTGGAGGAAGTTTCATACATACCTCTTTATTTAGATCTCCCTGTAGAAAAGCATTTTTCACATCTAGTTGCAATTGATCTCATCCAAAATGTATTGTCATACTAACAGGTATTCTTATGGAAGTGTAGTCAATCCCATATGATTTAACCCTTGGCAACAAGTATTGCCTTATATCTTTCAATTATGTCATCTGCTTTATATTTGATAGTGAAAACCCACTTGCATCCCACAATATTTATGTTATGAGGAAGTTTGGTAATTGTCCAAGTATTATGCTTGGCTAGTGCATCAAATCCTACTTCTATCGCTACTCTCCATAAAGGGTACCTGTTGACTTCTTCAAAGTTTAAGGGAATCTTATTCTGATAAGCATTTGCAACAAAAATTTGATAATATTTTGATGTATTAGTAAGGGAAACATAGATAGAGATTAGGTATCATGCACAGGTTCTTTTTCCTTTGTGAATGGCTATTGGTACTTCCAAGTCTTCTTCCACTCCTAATTGTGGATCTGAATCAAAGAATAATCTTTAGTGGTTGAGTCTGTACGGTCTCCTCTTGATAACGAACAACCTTCCTCCATCCCCTCTTATACATCGTAATCTTCTTTGGTTCTTATTCAACTTGCTTCTCTTCATTTTCACCTTCGAGATCTTAAGTTTCACTGGGAACTATGGGAAGTACATGAAAAAAAAATGTTTTGAGTGGTGACTGACTTTCCCTAAGAAGAATAATAGGGAGAGGATTCACAAAATATGACATTCATGGGTACATAAAGTTTTCTCTGATGTGGATCATAACATATATAACCCTTTTGAGTTTGAAAATAGCCACGAAAGATACACTTTACTACTCTAGGGTTAAGTTTATCACGACCAGGTAGATGAACATAAACAAAGCAGAGACATCCAAAGATACAAGGAGTGATATGAAATAGTTTAGAGCCATTATCAAGACATTTTAGAAGACTATCTCCCTTAAGAACACTACTTAGGCATCATGTTTATTAAATAGATAGCAATAAGAACAACTTCCCCCAATAGGTTTTAGGTATGTTATGCTTAAGAAGAGAGTTATGACTACTTCAAGAATATGTCAATTTTTTCTTTCAGCTATATCATTTTATTCATGTGTATATAAGCAAGATGTATGATAAAGTATACCATTTGCATGTAAGTATTCTCGCAACTGTCCATTAATATATTCACCACCATTATCCGAATGAAGAACTTTCAGAGAAGTATTAAATTGAGTGATAATAAATTTATGAATAATAGGAAAAATAGCAGAGACTTCAGCTTTCGATTTTATTATTAAGTAGACAATTGTGAGATGCGTACAATCATCAATAAAGGAAACAAAGTACTTTTGACCAAATAAAGAAAAAAAAAGACTGGGACCCCATATATCAGAATGTAGGAGTTCAAAAGGTTAGGATCTCCTAGACTCACTCGGGGGATAAGATGCTCTTTGGTGCTTTCCGAGTTGACACACTTTATACTTTAAAGGAAATTTATTTGATTCTACTTTCATATTTGGAAAAACATAATAGAGTTTGAAGACTGGTAAATGACCTAAACGACTATGCTAAAGTTGGATCTTTCCATCTTGAGCAATTGCAGAAGTACCAAAAGAAGCAGTATGTAGAGACTTGCCTTCTAGAATATATAATCCTCGTTGGGGACTACCACAACCAAAGATTTTCTCTGTCTTCATATCCTGAAAAATACAACCAAAGGGATCAAACGTCACACTATAATTTAGTGTATGTGTTAAGGAGTTGACTGAAAGAAGATCTATTCGAAAGCTAGGAACATGATAAAGTGTGTGTAAATATGTAAGACATGTGGATACACTTCCCTGTCCAATCATATAAGAGAGTGAGCCATCAACCAACTTGATTGGCTCTTGTTTTTAAAGTAGATAATATTCTGAAAAATATGAAGACTCTCCTACCATACGATCTGTAGCCCTAGAATCAATAATCTAAGTTTTAAAATAAAAAGGAGAGAATTGTTTACTCTTTACTATGTGAGTAGCATGAGAAGTAGATGAATTCTGGTTTTCTGACAATTTAATTTATAATCCTTCAATTCTCTTAATAAGCTCTTGATTACTATCTGTATTAGGCATGGAACTTTCGGCAATATGAGCATAATCATTCCTTAATCTATGAAATTTTGGACGCCCATGTAATTCTCTGCAATTTTCTTTTGAGTGTCGATGTTTTTCATAATGAGAACATATTATTTTATCCTTCTCATCAGAATAAAAATGTCCTCGTCCACGTCTCTATTTTGTTGTCCACCTCTTCCACGATATTGTGAAGTTTCTCTTCTACTTTGTAGTGCATGTTGTTCGGTTGTATTAATATTGTTCTTCTCTAAATTCCTATGATCTTCTTCACGAATCAATAAGGAGTAGACTGTGCCAAGTGAAGGAAGCTCTTCCCTGCCTAGAATGTTGATCTTTATAGACTCAAATTCAGGATTTACACCCCACAACAAGTCAAAAACTTTCTTCTTTTCATTTTTAAAATTTCTTTCTACATAGCACGATAAACACTTGATATTGGTATAAAAGAGAAGCTCATCCCATAATCCCTGAAGATCTGCATAATACTCACTAATAGAGCGAGTTCCTTGCTTGCATTTCTTGATTTTTTCCAAAGTTTCATATTCTTTCGCTACATTTTTTTAAATAAACTTCAAAAACTACACACCAAATTTCATGTAATGATTAAAGCAACATAAATGTTTTCGCTATTGTTGGAATCATAAATTGGAGTAACCAAGATAAAATAGCGCATCTTCTTTACACCAACTAGTATACTGAGTCATGTGTGGTTGGACATGGAGTTTGTCCCATGAGATGAGCACATCTCCTCCTTTTTATTATTGCCAACTTCACTAACCTTGACCACTCCAAATAATTTCTGTCATCTAATTTGATTGATGTGATCTGAAAATTTTCTACTTTGTCATTTGTGGAATGTTCAGAGATTTCGTAATATGATTCAATCCCTTTTTATTTATCGGCCATTTGTAAATAAATCTGTTACCAAAGAAAATTCAGTCAACCCACACATAAAAATTCAGTCTTTACAAATTCAGAAATTCAGTCTTTACAAATTCAAAAATTCTGTCATGAACCATGAAAGTTGTCTCCTTTGAAATTAGTATAGACATAGAAGGGATTTCAGTGGCTTCAGTGATCGTAAACGATGATATTTCAGTTGGCTTTCATAATTTCAAATAATAGTATAGTAGAAGGCGAATGACTTTGCTTAAGTCTTCCAATCTCTCCCTCTTTTCAATAGTATCTTATTGCTAGTGTCTTGGAAGATCCCAAAAAAAATTGAAGGAACAGAGGTTGATGATGAAGCACGGACAGACACAACAAATAGAGGCCCAAGTAAAAGACTTTGTGTCGATGGAGACACAAAGGTTGATGATGAAACATAAGCAGACACAACAAATAGAGGTTAATGCAAAGACTTGTGTTGATGGAGTCTCAACTCCCCCTGAAATGGATGTCATTCTCCCCCTTTTATTTTCAGCAGAGAACATGCCAACTAGCTTCCGTGTACATGCACACCAAAAGGAGTGGGTTCGATGACTAACATCGACAACCGTAATATGTAGAGAGAAGAAGTTGAGCAAGACACTATGAAGACCTTCTCTTCCTCAACCAACGATTAAAAAAACATACCATCTGTTGTTAATGAATATGCACCTTTTCTTATGCAAGCAGGCAATCTTTCTTTTAAAAAAAACTCAATTTTATCGCCTTATAGGCTCTGATACCATGAAATAATCTTACAATTAATAACAAAATTGAATAAACTTATAAGATTTGGCATATTGGAGACATCCCCTCCAATTTGCCCACAATGTGGAAGACGACGCATAAGACTGTAGCCTCTCTCCTATTCCAGCATATCTTAATCTAAACCCTAATATCTTATTTATAAACACAATCTAACTTGAATCACTAATATACCCCTATTACTAAAGAAGTACTAATGATAAAACATAAACATAAAATAACTCAAAACATGTCCACTTTGGGACCCAATTTCAAACTCTAACAAAATGATCATGATCAAGCCAAGCCCTTTGAGTGCCGTGCAAAATCCTAAAATGTTCCACACCATTACTTTTCCTGATCTCTTACATATATATATAATAAAAGATAAAACCAAAATACATACATAATAAGGCATAAAACTAAAACAAAGCCTTTCTCAGGTTTTGCACGTGTTTGGTACTACTCTCCCCCAACTTTTTATAAATGGCATTCATGTTGAGAACATCGGTAGAAGAATCAAGCAGCAACATGTAAAACTAACAAAACACGGATTACACCTCATTCTTTAAGAGTGATACTGATGTCACCTTTTATTCACCTACTTGCTATTCATACTTGCTTGAAGAGGTTCCTCGATCCTCCCAAAGACGTAAGAATAAACGGACAGAATAGGAGTGGTTTATATGCAAAACAACAATAATAACAGCTAAGCCTTTTCCCATCTACTACATGGATTCTTTGTTTTCATAGGGCCCTATCATGTGTCATGCTAGCATTTAACTCAATATAAACTAGATCATTCTTTATTATATCTTTTCAACACTTTTGTGGTCGTTCTTTTACTCTTTTAATATTTTCACAATTTAGTTTTTTCTTACGGGAGTGTCCTTGGGTCGTCTTTCTACATGTTTAAACCATCTTAAACGATTTTCCCTCATTTTATCGTCTATTGGTGCTACTCGTAATTTGTTTCTAATAACCTCATTATGTATACGGTCTTTCCTTGTGTTAACGCTCATCCATCTCAACATCTTCATTTATGCTAACTACACTCACAACCATAAAACATAGCAACTCTATTTATAATATTTATCATTCAACTTAAATGATATCTTCTTATAACATAGAATACATGATGCCCCTCTCTATTTTAACCAACCAATATTAATTCTATGTGTAACATCTCCATCAATTTTTCTATCACTTTAAAAAATTGTGTGCCAATCTTAATTTTTATATATTGTGAAGTACCCAAATTATCACTTACATTCCATATATTGTCTTTGTTCTATTATGTCAGATGCTGTGCTAATCTTAATTTCTATGTCCTACAAAGAACCCAAATGATCACTTACATTCCATATATTTTGTCTTTGTTTTACTAAGTCGGAAGTTTTTACTTTCTAACATTTCTCTCCCTAGTTATAATTTCCTATTAACTTTTTCCTTAGACTCATTCATTAACACACTGTCATTTTCAAATAACATACACCAAGGTATGTTATCTAGAAGACGACCACAAAAGTGTTGGAAAGAAACAATAAATAATGATCTAGCTTATTGTGAGTTAACTACTAATATGGCACATGATAGGGATATGTGGAAACAAAGAATCCATGTAGCCGACCCCGTCTAGTATGGGAAAAGGCGTAGTTGTTGTTGTTGATAAAACTTATATTTTAAATTTTAAAATCATATTTTCAAGACCCTCAATTTTTTCAATTTGAAGTTTTGTACCATCGGCCACAAAACCATGTTTTTCAAAAATATCATAAGAATTTTTCAAAGATTTTTAATATAAAGAAGCACTCAAGTCTGAGAACCAAGACATATCTTGAGAAGTGGAGAGAGCATTTTTTGGAAATGCTTGCCTTCTCTTTAAATATTTCTTTTATATAAGCTTTGATATTGGAAGACAAGACTTTCATCCTTGTCTTCCACAGCTCCAATGTTGCTATATTTCTTTCGAATAAGAGGATAATTGTTCTTGATGTAACCACTTTCCTTATAATAGTGGCATACTGTGTCCTTATTTGGTCATGGTATCGTAAGCTTTTTGCTTGATCCATCACTTTTTGTCCTTCAAAGTTTTTGACGTGAGGAGGCTTTTATGTCTTTATATTTACTCCCAGCTTGGAAGCGGCAAGAATGACTTCTTTTACAATACTTATGTTTTTTAATGTAGTTTCTTCCATAACTAGATCGGCCAAAAATGTATCTCCCTTTGGTCTTGGTTTTCTATGTATTAAATTTGATCTAATATTTTCAAATTCATCCCTTAATCCCCATATAAATATGAAGAAATATTGATAGTCTAAGAACTCTTAAAATTCATCTATTTTTTGAAGTTTTCCAAATTTACCAAAACTTCTAAGTTGAGTTAATAACTCGAAAACTCATTGTAATACTCTCTAATCCTTAGGTTGTCTTGTTTAAACATCATTATTCTTTCCATCAAATCAATTTAAAAAACGAAATCATCTTGAGAATTGATCTTTTTCAAATATTTCCAAGTCTCAAAAGCATTTTCAAATACACTAATTCAATTTCTAAGGTTTTCATCCACATTTTGGTAAATTATCAATTTTATTTTTGCATTATTTTTTTCTAAGTTTTCAAATCTTGCTTGTATTTTTCTTGGACTTTGAAAGCATCAATATCGTTTAAATCTTCAATATCTAATGTAGGGTCCTTAAATTGTTCCGTCTATGTAATCCCAAAAATCTTTAGACAAAAATACTTTTTAATTGTTCTTCCCCAACTTTAATAACGTTTTGGGTCAAGAATGCATTTAAAAGACTCATTTTTGCTATCCATTTCAAGGAACAAACAAAGATCTTGATATTACCTCAAGTTTAGAGCATCAAGCAAGCGATATCATGAACTTTTCAATATTGACATACTTCCTAATGTGATCGAATTCTTTAAAACGAGGCTTTGATACTATGTAAATATTTGTTAATGTATGATTGTTGAAGCAACCAAGTCACAAATCATCAACGTGTCGATCAAATCATCAAGATATCAGTACATCCAAATATTAATGTTTCAAGTTAAGAATACAAAAATCGAATCAGGTAAGAGACAAATTCACAAGTCAAAAGTTTGTGCTAAACAACTTGCTTATTAATAATGTACATTAGAACTCTATTTATAGAGCAAAGGAGAAGATTTTACAGCAAGAGAGATAAGGGAGCAAAGGAAGGAAATGGACTAGTCGTTGGGGGCAAGCAGTTGGCCCCCAACGACTCAACCTGCACAAGGAGCCGTTGGAGCTCCCAATAGCTAATAGCCGTTGGGGGCTCCAACAGTTATATGCACATTACGTTTAACACCAAACTAGAGAGCAATAGAAGCATATGCATAGGTTGGAGATGATGATGTACCAGGCAAAGGATTGGATTACCTACTTTTAGAGGAAGAGGAGGGAGATGATGGTGGCAATGATGATGGCGGTAACCTTGATTATAATGCTTATGATGCATTTGTTGATTATGATTCACGATTTGTGGAATGAAACAATGAAATGAGACTATTATTGAAATAATGAAATGAGACTATAGTAGTTTATAACTTTGTATTTATGTTATGTAATAAATTATAATTTTAACTTTGTAAACTTTCATAAGCGTTGTTGTGGTATATTGTTAACTTTAAGTATAATTTTTTTACTCTTGTAGGCTTGTAGACTCATGGTATTAGTTTATTGATAGTGAAAATGTCATTTTAAGTTGTATTCTGGTTGTGTTCTCTATCACTTGGTTACCTTCTATTTTCTAATTGTATTTTTTCATATTTTCTGGATTTTTTTAAATTCTTTTGAATTTTATAAAATAATTCAATTTTAATGTGTCATTGTACGATATGGCACAATTATCACGTATTGGTGCCATGTATGATATGGCACTGATACGCTAATTACAACATTGATTTTAAGTCTTATCCTGTACTAATACTAAATTCAAGTCTTACTACCACTTTATATCACTTCGTTGTGTCTTGTCTTGGTGAGAACAAAAAAATAAACTCTTCATTTTAGATTGGTGGGTCTCTACTTACATCAACCGCACTAAATGTATGATCAGTTATATCAAAACATATTTAGTAAACTAGAACAACAAGTACTTCACTATCATAGACAAGAAGCCACCTAAATAACAACACACATAAACAAAGACACTATATCCCTCACTAATATTGTGGTCTTCTACTAGCATAAGCCCCATGAGGTCTTTTAGCCCTCCCTCCCTTCCTCTCATCTGTATATATTTTGGTAGATATATGATTGTTTTTTATTAGATTTTTGTTTCTGCTTCATCATTCTTACTTTGACTTTACGATTTGTCATTGTGTTTTGGACTTCTTGCCATGTGATAGTATTTTGTTGATTCGTGATTGTGTTTGTTCTTATAGGATTCTCATATAAAAGCTATGTCACAGGTACGGAAGATATGGCAAATTTCAAAAAATTTGGGTGCGATGACACGGCTAGGGTATATGATATTATATATTATATATAATATTCAAGCTACAACAAGTGAAACATCAATTAACATAAGTATATGACAATAGCAAGTACACAACTTTATATTAAAGCAAAACACAACTACTAATTTCATCATAATACACAAATCAATCTTCATTGTCCGGACCCATTTATCAAAAAAAAAAATGAACTTCAAAACTGATACCAGATTTTGAAGTGTGGAATATCCACATAAAAGGAAGTGAAGAAGGTCCTCATTGAGATATTTTTTTATGTTCATTGGCAAGGTTTCATGGGAGATGATGAAAGACAAGATGAACGAGCATTTTGGAAACTATGGTGAGGTAACTTAGGTGGTCATCATGGCATATAAGGTCACGAGTCGACTAAGAGGCTTCGGTTTTATCGTCTTCATGGATTACTCCCTCTTTGTTCGGGTTCTCTAGGATAAATCATAAATAAACCATAGACGGCAAAACCGTGAGTTACAAAAAATAATAATAATAAATATTTGTTTTGCATTTTTTTGCCATGCTGCATCGACACGGTGTCGGTGTTGGTGTCGCACCCATGTCAAGGTCAACACTCCACCTCTTAGAAGAGTCTGTGTGACTTAGTATAAAAGTTGTATAAACTACTTGAGTCAAATCTATGACTAAGTGCTTTTTATTTTTTACCCTTTCCCCGGATCACATGCCGTTTAAATGTGGAATATGTCAACTTGCATCTTCTTAGGAATTCAGCTAATAAATGTAAAATATATATGTATGTAACTATATATATAGTTTTTTCAGACTCCGCTACCTTGGCAGTAGAGGAATCAACATTTAATAAGAAAATCTGATAAAAATATAAATCAACAAGCCTATTAGACATGGCATAGCAGACGGAAAGAACCTCTGAGAATGAATAAACAAAAAATTGCAAAAGTCAGCAAGCAAGGTTTCCATGCTCACCCCAATTGTTGGTTCCAATAATCCATCATCCTCTGCTCCCTTGGCAGTATACGATCTGCAAAACAAAGAAAAGAAAAGATCAAAACTCTCTCTCTATCTCTCCGTGTGTGTGAGCACATGAATAGCCCAAAACAGCCAATTAAGCCCCGTTCTTGCAAGACAAAGAGCCAAAATAGATAGCATACATCAGGCAGAATGTGTGCATAAGGAACATTGGGCTTATCGTCTCCTTCAGCGGGACAATCAACCTTCTCAATTTAACCTTTTTTGCAATAGGTATAGATGTAGACTCCCAGTGTTCCAGACATATACATAGTGATCAAGCTCATCAGTCACAAACTCAAGTTCAGCTATGACATTTTGAAAAGTCAAATACCAATGGCGAGGTCACTATTTCAAGCCATAATCTGAAGGAACAAACACAAGCACACACACAGACATATATATATATATATATATATATATATATATATATATATATATATATATATATGTTTCGGTTTGTAAGAGAGAGAGACGAATCGAAATATATATATATATATAGATAGAGCAATATGTACATATATCTGAAGGAACAAACACAAGCACACACAGACATATATATATATATATATATATGTATGTATATATATATATATGTATGTATATATATATATATATGTATGTATGTATATATATATATGTATATATATATATATATGTATGTATATATATATATATGTATGTATATATATATGTATGTATATGTATGTATGTATATATATGTATGTATATATATATGTATGTATGTATATATATATGTATGTATGTATATATATATGTATGTATATATATATGTATGTATGTATATATATATATATATATGTATGTATGTATGTATATATATATATATATATATGTATGTATGTATATATATATATATATATATATATATATATATATATATATGTATGTACAAATGTATATGCATGTATGTATGTGTGTGTACACATGTATATACATTCCAATCTCTTGCATATGTATATCATACAGACAGACAGACATATACATGTGTGCGTGCATGACATTGGGATGTTTATCAAGTCGAAAACACTACTAGCTTCTTAATTAAGATAAAGCCCGGCCATTTCCTAAAATCTAGGTTCGTGGTTATTGTGCAAACACCAAAATTTTTTATGAAAATGAATTTCACATGTAATTGATTTTAAAATTATAAGTTTTGAAAAGAAACGTGAGACGATGCCTTAAAATCCCAAATCTCTGAAAATGGAAACATAACTAAGGAGAAAGCATTGAGTGAGCTTATATTGAACCTCAAACAAGCCAAGGAAAAAGCTACGTGAAATTGAGCTAATCGCACTCAAACATACAACTGCACTTCTTGATTTTAAAATTCTAACTTAGCCTATTCTCTTCTCTCAGCATGCCCACATGCAGAAAGTAGAATGTTCAGTCAAAAGAGATAAATAGCCCACAAGACATCTTAAAAACAAAAAAGGAAGGACATCATTCGGCTGCCACAGCATGCACCTCGAGCAGACCCAACTTGCCCCATTATCCCAAAATCCCAATCGAACCTAAAGTGGATGGATCCTAGCTTTACCAACCAGGCCAGGTCCAACATGCTTATCTAAATACAATCTTCAACCACGTATTTTCATACTGGACCCAACTTACCCCATTATCTCAAAATCTTGATTATTAGGACAACAACGCAATTAGAAATCATTAACACGGACTTATGTGGACCCTTTAGGGTGGAGATCATATCGAGATAAGGTCTATTTGATAAACTTTATCGATCATTGTTCTATATGTATGTATATATATATATATAAGCATATAAATACGAGATACTTGAGATATTTAAAGAATATAAGTAAGAAGTTGACAATGAGCATATAATTAAAGTCTTAAGTTCTGATCGAGGTGGGAAATACAAATCCACAAAATTCACTCTTAGTTGAACCAATTCCAAAAAGCCTCGTTTCTGCCTGATCCTAACCAATTCCCAAGACACATAACGGAGCGTGCGTTCAAATGTAATCTCTTATTCGGCGTTATTGTGGATTGTGTCGCGAATCGAAGTTCGTTGGAATTGAAATTTCAAACACAAGAGAGCTGTTTTAGCACACCCAGTGGAGCCTGGAGGTCTACCAAATTGCTTCATTTGATTCCCATGCGAATTTTCCTACTATTGGGTGTTGTACACGCGCGTTGCTTCGTGTCTCGATCAAACCCCACTGAGGCAAATTGTTGTCCCATCGCAAAGAAGGTTTGTAACCATATTCACACACACTATTTAAAAGAGGAGGAAGAGAAGAAAGATCTGCAGAGCTGGAAGAGGAATATCTCACCTGGTTAACGGGGTGACTTCGTTGATACCCAAGGCATGCAATTGGCTTTGGCCTCCCCATTGTACTAAAAAGATCAATTATACATACAGAGCACTTGTCGTGTCCCACTTTTAACCAAATATCATGTATATGATAATCCAATAAATTCAAAATTTTGCTTGGGTATTGCCCATCATAATATTTAGGGAAGTGGGCCTAATGCAATACTTGCCTGGTTCATCGCTTGGATCTTTTGTAGTCTGATCACATGGACACACCTAGCGGGCTCAAAGCACCCTCGGTTTAGTATAAACCTCAGACCAATTGACCTTCAAAATTAAGCACCCAGGGAGACTTGCTCATCTCCTTCATAACAAACATATATGACAAATCGGATTTATGGCTTGAGAGACACGGGATGTACCACCATATACTCGTCGGGTTAAAAAGAGGTAACCATGCGGACTCGTTTTACTGGCGAACGCTTGCGACAGTGATACATGAAAACACTGGCGCACAAACGTCCGTCAAGAAAAGAGGTTTAAACGACGGGAAAAAACCGCAAAATCACGCTTCACTGACGGTCACGAGCGACAGTGCTATTTGAAAACACTGGCGCACAAATGTCTGTCGCAGAAGAGAGGTTTAAACGACGAAAAACCCGCAAAATGTCGCTTCACTGACGGTGGAGACCGTCAGAACCGATATCCGTCACTGTATATGACATACACCGACGGTCGTGGCCGTCAGTGAAGATAAACCCCACCATAAACTCCTCACCCCGCGCAGAGCTTCGTTCGAATTGGAGAAAGCTCCAACACTCCTATCGCGTACAAAACTCGAACCACGCGAGCATGTTATTTACCAATTTTACATCGCATCGCTCCTATTGCATACAAATCTCCAACCACGTGAACATATGACTTAGCCCCATCTCCGAACATCTTATTTGCCCCCGTTTTCCCATCTTCTGTGGTCTTCTCGATCATCAACATTCCAATTCCATCACCTATTTAGTATTCTCACGAGTACAATCACACGACCATCGGGATGTTCCTTCTCCCCACGTAGACGGCGACCCCGCTGGCATCTGCCTTTGTATAAATCGTACCATCTTCAACATCACATCGTTCTTATCACTGCAAAATATAACACTCCGTTATTTCATTCAAATGAGATCACCTGCTACAATAAATAGCTCACAATTACAAACGAAGCTTATAACTTAGCCGACCAACCCAAAGGTGCCCATAACACGGCAAATCTTCAACATCACACTCGGCATTCAAAGCAGACTTCCGAAGACTGAAATCAACAAGTAGTTCACAAAACAAATTCGACAAGTGCAGAACCTGAAGACCCAAATGTTCGCCGATGCTATGCAACATCACAAAAGGCCCATAACCATTCTTTCTGGATAAAGAATCTAGTGATTCGTCAAATGTACCACAGGGTTTTCCGTTGTCTTTGCTTTTACAATTTCTTATCTACAGAATCTTTGGGCATCTTTTATGTACAGGAAGAGGACCAACACTGTATTCTACTAACTTAGCCTTTTTTTCGAGCAAACCTTAGGGAGAAGTTCGCCACTACAGTATGCACACAAAGGACATAAATTTATGCGAAGATCTATTCCCTTAACAACTCCCTCAGCAGTGAGAACAGTTCTGAAGGATCGAACACACAACGAGTCCTCTATCATTTTTTTCATGCAAAATAGCAGGATAACCAGAACTCACAAGGCATACGTGAAATGTTTACTACACGGCAAGGAAGGAAGGCGGAGGACAAATCATCTTTGAAGAATGGATAACACACACATGCCTATCATCTTTAAAGAATCAATGAAGTAAAATAACAAATCAGCAAATTCAGTGGTCAGGGATACAGAGGATCGTACAGCTTCACAAGAATTGGCCTTCCCGGTGATTTTAAGCTACAACTGAATGCAACTATCCATGCTACAGTTCCTTTTTATTCCTACGAAGATATAAGCAACACTTCCTCGTCATATATCAACTAATTCAGTGGTTAGGATGAATGCGAGAAAGCAAGAACACATTATTCATATATCACAGGCCACCCTGAATATCCCCCACCAGCTAGAACGTCGGTGCTTAGCTCTAACTTCCAAACTCACCCCAGAGAAACAACTACCTCAAAATATACATGGTAATTAATAAACATCTTTAGCTTTTCTCTTCAATAGATGATATTAATGTTTCTTCTTCTGTGGATGGATTTAATCAAAAGACATGCTAAAACGAGGTGGGGCACCCTAAAAGCATCAGTATGAATACGGAAAGCTAGAGATGGATCTCAAAGAGCCTAAATAGAAAACGTATCCAGAAAAAGAACAGTAAACAAATGAAATACAACCACCAGAGAGTCAACAGCTGTCGGAAATAATTTAAGCCTCTCCCTATCTCTCTCGCTGTCTCACACACACACAAAGGCATATGAATATATATACGGATGAATATAAATAGTTAGATATACAAATGCATACCATTGTTGGGGCAGCCGATGATCGCTTGCTGATAAGTCAAGTTATCAGTGAGCTCATCTAAATCTACCCAATTACACACTTCCTCCATAAGGTACGTGTGATAATCCTTGTAGTAAGACGGTGTGATCCTAGGCCTTTTGTGTCCACTTAAAGATTCAGTTTGTTGAGTAAACTCATCAATGGGTACAAAAGATGATTAATCTAGACCTACTAGATCATCGACATAATCATCATCATTCTTAAGGATGTCATTCTTAGTTTCTTCTAAGAATTTTGCATACATGCTTTCTATCAGTCCATGATCCTTATGATAAAACTGACATCATTTAGATCATTTATGATATCCGATAAATATGCATCTTAAGGACCTATTGTCCAGCTTATCTCTAGACTGGTTAAGGATATTTACATAAGCAATAGATCCTCACCTCCTGAGATTAACTAGGTTTGGTTTTCTTTAATCCACATCTCGTATGGTGTAGATAATATAGTTTTGCATGGTACTCATTCTTCTCCCCAAAATATCCTTAGTAGAGAGGCATCTATTAAAATTAACCGTCCAATGTTCAGTAAGGTCCTGATATATCTTTTTGCTACACCATTTTGTTAAGGTATCTTCGGCATTGTATTTTGTTTTGTAATACCAAAGTTTTTACAGAATTCCAAAAAACTTTGCTGCAGTATATTCTCGACCTCTATCTAATCTAAATACTTTGATTGTATGCTCCAATTGGTTCTCTATTTCTTTCTTATATTATTTAAATACTTAAAGTACCTCAGATTTATGTGATAAGAGATATACATAAGTTATCTCGAGTAATCATCAATAAAGGTTATGAAATAAACCTTTCCACGATGTGTTCTTACTCTAAACGGTCCACATAAATCAGTGTGAATTATCTCTAATGAGGTTGTTGCCCTAATTACTTCTTTGGAAATGATTTTTTAGTCAATTTCCCTTGTATACAAGCTTGACACTTATTAAAAGTGTTATCATAAAAATTCGGCAATAAGTCAAAGTTGATTAATTTTCTAAACTTCTTTAGACTTGTATGTCCCAATCTTTTATGCCACACATTCACATCAATCACATAGGCACTCTCAATATAAACAAAAGAAGAGCTTTCATTTTCATTAATATTAAGTTTGAACAACCGATCCTCAACATCAAATAAACCATAAAATGTTATCCTACCATGCTTTTCCACAGTGACTTTCTCAGGGATAAGCCTGACCTAAAACCCTTTCTTTACTAAGGCAAGGACCGATACAAAAGAGACATTCTATTGAGGTGTCCCAGGCATCTATTAACATTCACCTTGGAATGTTTAGCAAGGTCCTGTTATATCTTTCTGCTACACCATTCTATTGAGGTGTCTTGCATCGTATTTTGTTTTGCGATACCAAAGTTTTTAGAGAATTCCAAAAATTTTGCTGCAATATATTCTCCACTTCTATCTAATCTAAAGACTTTGATTGTATGTTCCAATTGGTTCTCTATTTCTCTCTTATATTATTTAAATACTTAAAAGTGCCTCAGATTTATGTGATAAGAGATATATATAAGTATATCTTGAGTAATCATCGATAAAGGTTATGAAATAAACATTTTCACGATGTGTTCTTACTCTAAACAGTTCACATAAATCGGTGTGAATTATCTCTAATGAAGTTGTTGCCCTAATTACCTCTTTGAGAAATTATTTTCTAGTCATTTTTTCTTTTATACAAGCTTGACACTTATTAAAAGTATTATCATAAAAATTCGGCAATAAGTCAAAGTTTAATTTTCTAAACTTCTTTAGACTTATATGTCCCAATCTTTTATGCCACACATTCACATCAATCACATAGGCACTCTCAATATAAACAAAAGAAGAGTTTTCATTTTCATTAATGTTAAGTTTGAACAACCGATACTCAACATCAAATAAACCATAAAATGTTATCCTACCGTGCTTTTCCACAATGACTTTCTCAGGGACAAGCCTATATTCTCCACCTCTATCTGATCTAAAGACTTTGATTGTATACTCCAATTGGTTCTCTATTTCTTGCTTATATTATTTAAATACTTAAGTGCCCATAAGTATATCTTGAGTAATCATCGATAAAGATTATGAAATAAACCTTTTCACGAAGTGTTCTTACTCTAAACGGTCCACATAAATCGGTGTGAATTATCTCTAATAGGGTTGCCCCAGTTAACTCTTTGGGAAATGATTTTATAGTAATTTTTCCTTCTATACAGACTTCACTTATTAAAAGTATTATCATGAAAATTTGGCAATAAGTCAAAGTTCGTTAATTTTCTCAACTTCTTTAGACCTATATGTCCAATCTTTTATGCAACACATTCATATCAATCACATAGGCACTCTCAATATAAACAAAAGAACTTTCATTTTCATTAATGTTGAGTTTTAACAACCCATTCTCAACATAAAATAAACCAAAAAATGTTATCCTGCCATGCTTTCTCAAGTAATTTTTCAAGAGACAAACCTAACTTCAAACCCTTTCTTTATTAAGGTAGAGACCGATACAATATTACACTTAATGGAGAGCATAATTAATACATCTATGAGTATAATCGTATGCCTTGTATAAAAATTACTGTGAGAAATTATGCTCTCTATTAGGTGCAATATTGTATCGGTCTCTACCTTAATAACCCCAAGAACATCAGAAAAAGTGTTGTTCCCCATATATACTCGATACTCGATGCTCGGGAGGCTAGTACTTCTTCAGGTCCATTACACCCTCTTTGCTCTTCGATATGTGCCGAATAACTCCAGAATCGATCCACCAACCAATCACCAGGCGGTCTATGTGAAGATACTCAGAAATCACACAGATTATGTCATGCTTCTCCGTTACGTTGCGTCATTGGTTGTTACCACTATTGGTCTTCTTGTTGCGACAATCTTTTTTATAGTGCCACATCTTACCAAAGTTGAAGCACTTCACCTGAAAAGCGAATTCCTGTAATTTCTTAAAATTTTGACCGCGCTACTTTTATTCTAACCAAATTTCTTATTTGGTTTTCTTTTTCCCTATTTTTCTTGAAGCTAAACCCTAAATCATCTTCAATAACTAGCAATTTTTCTCTTTTGTTCTTATTCAATTGCTAGATTCAATGGGAATTCATAAAAGGTAATATTACGCCCAAGTCTTAAAGTTGTGGTTACAATGTTCCAGGAAGGAGAATACTGTTTATGATTATAGATATTTGCATCGACTCAGGAATGACTGACTTAGCTACAGCCATATCTCCAGCCATTACCAACATTTAGTTACCATGTTCAACTACGTTGTCACTTTCTTTGATTCTATAAGAATTATACTTTTGAAAGAGTAGTTGTACATGAAGCTTGGCCATAGTATCATATTTAGTGGTCAGAGAATCAAATAGTTATTTTGCTCTTTCATATTCCTCAAAGACCCTAATTAAGTCATCTTTCATGTATGTCAACATTATGGTCCTGGCGATTGTGTCATCCTTCATAAATGTCTTATATCTTTCTCTTTCCTCATCTGTTGCAATTAGAATATGAGGTAAAATAGTTTTCTTGAGTACATAATCAAATCCTTCTAAAGTTAAGGCCATTGGTATTCTTCTTTTCAAGTTTGGAAATTTAAGGCATTTAACTTTTCCATCTTTACCAATTCAGATACGTAAATTCTTAAAGTCATTTTTCTTTTTAAACTTTTGACAGAGACAATAAGTAGAGAGTATGTACATTTTAAGATAGAAAACATAAAAACATGTATAAGATGGATTTACATAAGACATTTCATAAAGAACCACAAAAATTTAGCCACACACCTAAATGAAATATTCAAAGTTCTAAATACTAAATAGTAAATATAATATGAGTCTCTACTGCAGTTTATTTAACCTACAAGTATCATTCTAAAAATACTATAAAAACGGGGGAGTTGACATTCCCAAGCACCATTCTGCAGTTTATTTAACCTGTAGATATTGTTGTGGAAAAACTATAAAAACCAGGACTACAAACAACAACAACTAAGCCTTTTCCCATACTAGACGGGGTCGGCTACATGGATTCTTTGTTTCCACAACCCTATCGTGTGTCATTTTAGCAGTTAACTCACAATAAGCTAGATCATTCTTTATTGTTTCTTTCTAACACTTTTGTGGTCGTCCTCTACCTCTTTTAATACTTTCCAAATTTAGTTTTTCATACATTCTTTTAGGTTCTTCTTTTGATCTTCTTTCTATATGTTCAAACCATCTTAAACGATATTCTCTCATTTTATCCTCTATTGGTGTCACTCCTAGTTTGTTTCTAATAACCTCATTATATATATGCTCTTTCCTTATATGACCACTCATCCATCTTAACATCTTTATTCTGTCACAGACATCTTTTGTATATGTTGATGATTAACTGCCTAACACTTGTAACCATAAAACATGGTAGACTTAATTGTTGCTCTATAATATTTACCTTTTAATTTTAATAGTATCTTCTTATCATAAAGAATACCTTATGCTCCTCTCCATTTTAACAAACTAGCATTAATTCTATACGTAACATCTCCATCAATTCTTCTATCACTCTGAAAAATTGACCCTAGGTATTAAACTTTCCTTTTGGGGATGCAATGTGTGCCAATTTTAGTTTCTATGTCCTCCGAAGTAACCAAATGATCAAACTTACATTCCATATATTTTGTCTTTGTTCTAATAAGTCGAAGGCATTCCATAGTTTCAATTTTCTATTAACTTTTTCCTTAGACTCCTCCTCTAACACAATGTCATATGCAAATAACATACACCAAGGCACTTCATCTTGAATATGTTTTGTTAACTCATCAATCACCATTATAAATAAGTATGGACTTAAAGTTGATCCTTGATATAACTCAATACTAACTTTAAAGAAGTCTGTCATTCCTTCATGAGTCCTCACACGTGTTTTTGCACCATTGTACACGTCTCTTATAAGGTTAGTGTATGTCAATGTGATACCTCTTTTTTCCAAAGTTCTCCAAATAACCTCCCTCGGTACCCTATCATAAGCTTTTTCTAGATCAATAAATATCATATGAAGGTCTTTCTTTTTTGCTCTAAAATGTCCCATAAAATATCTCAAAAGGTGAATCACTTCAACAGTGAATCTATCTGACATGAATTCAAATTGGTTCTCCGTTGTACTCGATACTTGTCTTAACCTATGTTCGATAATTCTTTCCCACAATTTCATAGTATGTCTCATTAACTTAGTACCTCTATAATTTGAACAATTCTGAATGTCTCCCTTGTTCTTATATATGGATACTCGCTCTCCATTCCTCGGGCATCTTTTAGTTTCTCCATATTTCATTAAATAGTTTTGTGAGCCAGTGATTCCTATTTCTCCTAGTATTTTCCAAACTTCTATAGGAATATTGTCTGGTCCAACCGATTTACCACCCTTCATATGTTTAAGAGCCTCTTTCACTTCATTCTTTTAAATACATCGGTAGAAATTGTGGTTTATATACTTTTCTGATTTGGCTAACTCTCCTAAGCTAATACTAACATCTTTATTTTCATTAAAAAGCTTATAAAAATAGTTTTTCTATCTATTTCTTATATCATCATTTGCCACTAGAATTTTTTCATCCTCGTCCTTTATGCATCTAACATAATTACGATCTTTAGTTTTCTTATCTCTAGCCCTAACTATCCTAAAAATATCTCTTTCACCCTCTTTTTAGTTGAGTTTTTTATATACATCCTCCCAAATTTTAGCTTTTATATAACTTATAGAGCAACAATTAGGCCTGCCATGTTTTATGGTTCGGAGTGTTGGTCAGTTAATCATCAACATGTACAAAAGATGTCTGTGACATATATGAAGATGTTGAGATGGATGAGTGGTCATACAAGAAAAGACCGTATACATAATGAGGTTATTAGAAACAAATTAGGAGTGACACCAATAGAGGATAAAATGAGAGAACATCGTTTAAGATGGTTTGGACATATAGAAAGAAGATCAAAAGAAGAACCTTTAAGAAGGTTAGAAAAACTAAATTTGGAAAGTATTAAAAGTGGTAGAGGATGACCACAAAAGTGTTGGAGAGAAACAATAAAGAATGATCTAGCTTATTGTGAGTTAACTGCTAACATGGCACACGATAGGGATCTGTGGAAACAAAGAATCCATGTAGCCGACCCCGTCTAGTATGGGAAAAGGCTTAGTTATTGTTGTTGTTGTTGAATGTAATTTATAACATGTCCTCTTTGCCTTGATTTTATTTTGCACTACTTCACTCCACCACCAAGCTTCTTTTTGTACCGGTACACTTTCCTTCGATACACCTGACACATCTTTCGCCACTTTCCTAATATGTATAGCCATATTGTTCTACATATCACAGGGTGTACCAACATAATTCCAAACATCTCCTTGAAGGACATTCTGTTTAAATATATCTTCTTTCTCGCTTTTGAGGTTCTACCATTTAGTCTGAATAACTCGATGCACTCTTTTCCTTTTTGTCTATTTTTTATTTGTAAACCCATAACTAAAAATCGATATTGAGTAGTTAAGCTTTCTCCTAGAATCTTTACAATACGCTCTATCTTTTTTTCTACAAATAAAGTAATCAATTTGTGTTTGTGATAAGCCACTCTTATAAGTAATTAAATATTCATCTCATTTTTTAAGATTGTATTGACTATAAAGAGATCAAATGCCATAACAAAATTTAAAATCTCCCTATCTACCTCATTTATATCCCCAAAACCAAAGTTTCCATGAATACCTTGATATCCTAATGCCTCTTTACCGACATGTCCATTTAAGTCTCCCCCACAACAAATCATCTCCCTTTGCGGAATCATTTGAATCACCTTATCTAACTCTTCCCAAAAGTCATATTTATACTATCTTCTAGTCCTACTTGGAGTGCGTAAACACAAACTATATTCAAAACCTCTGCTCCTAACACTAATTTCAATGTCATGATTTAATCATCATATCGTTGTATGTCTGCTATACTGTTCTTTAAATCTTTATTTATGATAATACCAACTCCGTTTCGAGCCTTTTCCTTACCTGAGTACCATAATTTAAAACTTTTATCCTCTATCTCCTTTGCTTTTTCTCCATCCCACTTTGTCTCTTGTAAACATAGAATATGAATCTTTCTCCGAGTCATTGTATCTGCCACCTCCATTAGCTTACCGTATAATGTTTCGATATTCCAAGAACCAATACGAATCTTATTATCTAGTACTAGCTTCCTTATCCCGTATTTGTCCATATTCAAAAACCAAGACTAAATAGAAAAAATCACTGTTCATGGCATTTCACAGAAAGTGCAAGGATATTTTTGTACTTTCTAGAGCGGTATAACAGATATTTTGTAAAACAACTAGGGCTATATCCGTAAAATTACCAAAAACTCAGGTTATGTAATTTCTTGAAATGTCCAGGGGCAAAACAATAAAACTACACCATGATATTTTGTAGTTTCACGTACTGTCGGTGGGTAGAAAAGACTTTTTACACTAACAAGGGTACAATTGTCTTTTCACCCAAAAATATCTAAACATTTCAGTAATTTTGCCCTTTTGTATTCCATAATTTTCATTTCTATGAAAGGCAAAACTGTTATTTCACACCTTATCACCATAGTTTTCGCGGGTTTATATACAAAGAGAATGAGAGAGAAAGTGACAGGAAGAGAGACTAAGAGGGAGAGGAGGCGGCTGGGAGTGGAGGGCACCCCCTGCCTCTGCTTGTGGGTTGTGGCCGTCGCCCTTCCTAGTCCTTTAGCCTCCGACATTTCCTACCTTTGGCCCTTTTTTGCATGCAGCCTTTCTTGCCTTTGCATGGCCTCTTGCCCCTTGGCTTGGCATCTGGTCGCCTCGCAGGTAGTTGACCTACCTTAGGCCACCTTCATTGGGTGGCTTCCTGCTGTCTCTTTTCGACCTTTCTCTTTTTCCCTCTTCTTTCTACAACAACAACTACTACTACTACAACTAAGCCTTTTCCCATAATAGACGGGGTCGACTACATGGATTCTTTGCTTCCACAGATCCCTATCGTGTGTCATGTTAGCAGTTAATTCACAATAAGCTAGATCATTCTTTATTGTTTCTTTCCAACACTTTTGTGGTCGTCCTCTACCTCTTTTAATACTTTCCAAATTTAGTTTTTTCCTCTTCTTTTTATTCAAAAAAAATTTATTTATGCCAGAAAACTCTTTTCGGCTTATCGTACTTGTTTGAGGTTGTCGTAGAGCTTGAACAAACTCTGATACCAGATGTTGGGGTAATCGATGATCGCCGAAGTCGTCTGCTTTGTTCGATTGTGCATAACGGATGCCGAATGCTTGCTTTGGTTTTGCATTTTGCAAAACCACGGTTTTCACGGGTTTATATACAGAGAGAAAAAGTGACAGGAAGAGACTCAGAGGGAGAGGAGGTGGCCGAGAGTGGAGGGCGGCCCCTGCCACCACCTGTGGGTTGTAGTCGTCACCCTTCCTAGTCCTTCAGTCTCCGGCCTTTCAGCCTCCGACGTTTTCTGCCTCCAACCTTTCCTACCTTTGGCATTTTTATGCCTACGACCTTTCTCGCCTTTGTATGGCCTCTTGCCCCTTGGCTTGGCCTCTAGCTGCCTCACATGCAGTTGACCTGCCTTAGGCCACCTTCATCAGGTGGCTTCCAGCAGTCCATCTGCGGCCTTTCTCTTTTTTCCTCTTCTTTCTATTCAAAAGAAATTTGTTTATGCCAGAAAACTGTTTTCGGCTTCTCTCTCCAATAGTTTTTTATTGCATAATCGTATACCTGTTTGAGGTTGTCGTAGAGCTCGAACAGACTTTGATACTAGATGTTGGGGCAACCGATGATTGTCGAAGCTGTCTACCTTTGCTTGGTTCGATTGTGCGTAGAGGATGTCGAAATTACTATTTCATTTTTGTATTTTGCAAAACAGCGATTTTCGCGGGTTTATATACAAAGAGAATGAGAGAGAAAGCAACACGATGATAGACTCAGAGGGAGAGGAGGCAGCCGGGAGTGAAGGGAGGCCCTGCCATCGCCTGTGGGTTGTGGCTATCGTCCTTCCTAGTCCTTTAGTCTATGGCCTTTCATCCTCCGATGTTTTTTGCTTCCGACCTTTCCTACCTTTGGCCCTTTTATGCTTGCGGCCTTTCCATCTTTTGGCCCTTTCTCGCCTTTGCATTACCTCTTGCTGTCTTGCAGGTAGTTGACCAGCCTTAGGCCACCTTCATCGGATGACTTCTAGCTATCTGTCTGTGGCCTTTCTCTTTTTTCCTCTTCTTTCTATTCAAAGGAAATTTATTTATGCCAAAAAACTCTTTCCAGCTTTTATCTATAATAGTTTTTTTATTACAGAACTGTGTACCTGTTTGAGGTTGCCGTAGAGCTCGAACATGCTCTGATGCCAGATGTTGGGGCAACCGATGATCGCCAAAGTCGTTTGCTTTGTTTGGTTCAATTGTGCATAGTGGATGCCGAATGCATGCTTTGGTTTTGCTTTCTGCTTTTCTTCTTTCTCCATAAGAAATGTGTATATGGTTTTTGGGGTTATCCATAGAGAGTTTTCTTATAAGACGTGAGACAGAATCACAGAATCTATGTATATATCTATTTCATGTTCTCTATTCTCTGTATTTATACATGGCTTTTCATGTGTGCGTGTAGGGCATTTGAATGTTTATCAAGTCGAAAACACTACTAGCTTCTTAAATAAGATAAAGCTCGGAAACAATGGCTTCCATTTCCTAAAATCTAGGTTTGTGGTTATTGTGCAAACACCCAAAATTTTCTACGAAAATGAATTTCGCATGTAATTGATTTTAAAAATATAAGTTTTGAAAAGAAACTTGAGACGATGCCTTAAAATCCCACATCTCTGAGAATGGAAACATAACTAAGGAGAAAGCATTGAGTGAGCTTATATTGAACCTCAAACAAGCCAATGAAAAAGCTACGTGAAATTGAGCTAATCGCACTGAAACATACAACTGCACTTCTTGATTTTAAAATTCTAGCCTAGCCTGTGCTCTTCTCTTAGCCTGCCCACAAACTTTGTTGGTCTAAAGGGGTCCAACAATTTCAGCATGAATGTACCCGATCCCATCCAAACTACGAAGTAAAGCATGCTTGGGCAAGAAAAGCACTACAATGTGTGGGACCTCCTAGGAAATCCTTGTGTTGCACCTTCTAGCCGACCCACCTAGTGTGGAAAAGGCTTAGATAAGGCAAGGACTAATACCTGCTTATCTGGTCCAAAAGCCCATATAGATCGTGCTGCTAGCAAATCCCAATCATATTTGTCTTTGAAGAAGTCTCCAATTGATTTCCTTGACCAATCAAGGCTCACAACACCATTCTCTATGTCTTCGGTCAATCCTTTCTCAAGCTGCTCTGCAAGCTGGACCAGATGGTGAAGAATTAAACCAAGCAAAAGGGGCGTAGGATTGCAGATGTGTCAGAACCAAGAAAAAGGAATAAGAAGAAAAAATTCTATGGCAATTCTTAATTACCATAGTTATCCTGTTTTTCTTATTGGGCGTTTCTGCAAAACATTTGATCGAGGAGGACTCCACAACTGTTTCACAAAATGAAACCACAGGATCCGCAACCTACACATATAAAGATTATTTAACGGCCAAAACAAAAAAAAAAGCATGAAAAATCTCTATCATTATTATGCCCAAAAACTAACCTTGACCTCTACTTCTGAGTATAGTTCTCTCAGATATTTCATTATAGAATCCAAATATATCTCCCCCGTGCCCAAGATTGTGTGCTCTCCTGACTCCTCGACTTTGGTTATTGCCAAGGGATAGCTCTTGCTGATCTTACGAAGTCCTTCCACCATTTTGGGCAACTCACTGGGATTTAGGGGCTCGGTTGCTGTCTTGACAACAGGGAGGGTATTAAAGCGAAGAGGGCCAAAAATATAAACATCTTCATTTGTTTCCAATGGGCAAAGTGTTGCTGTTTAGATTCATCCACTCCCTCAATGAGAACCCAAGAACCTGCAGGTGCTTGACTAATGGGAAGATGATAGCGAGCTTGGCAAACCCAAAACTTAGTTACTAGTTTAACTGTCATGTCCTCTTCATCATCAGGTGAATAACCTTCACCAAGGACACGTACAGTTTGACCGGTTTGAATTCTTCCACTGTCCACTCTACCAAATGCATCAAAGACTCTGCAGTCAGACTTTGGGTAAAGTTTTGTGATGCTGATCATGAGAGGCCCCTGATGGATCACATTGTTTCATAGCCCCAAACAGTTCCGATTTCTGTGGCCCAGTGTATATGTGCTCTACCTTCTTCATTGCAGCATCCTTAGCAGATGGAATGTGCTGAACAAGCATATCAATTGAAACCGAAGCTGGACCAAAAACTGAGCTACAAGCGAGCCTTAGCAAAGGTCTAACATTTAATCTATAGGCTGCATTACTTAGAGTGACTCCCAGTTCCACTAGCGTTGTCTCTACACTCTTTTTATGTTCCCCAATCACTTGGCTATATATCTTGTAAAGTGGTTCCAGCACAAACTCAACAAATGATCGTTCCCCTCCACTGGCAGGGGTTTCTTTTTGAAGGTTCTGGTATCTGGATGAAAATAGAAGTCTCCCCAAAGGCGAGAAGCAAATTTATTAGCTTCAAAGGAATTCCATGTAGCTTCCATATAGCTTAGCAAATGATTGCAACGTAAAGGACCATCCTGCAGTAGCACTCGCAAAACAAACATTTCCAGCAACTGGGTCTATAACTTGGACATCGCCAGCAATTGAAGAGGCAGCAGATATGTGGTTATTGATCACTTCAAAGTATGCCTTAGTTTATGATAAGCATCTTTTGGAGGTAATTTAAGTTCAGTTATGAGTCTGTCAACCTAAAAACAAAACATTTAACAATTAAGATTAAAATAGGGGAGACATAACACTAAGACTTAAAAGTTGGCACTTGGCATTAACATTAAAGAAGAATCATTTACCTTATTGATTACAACAACAATCGGCAGTCGCTCCTGAATTGCATGGCGTATCGCCCTCTCAGTGTTTACCTACAAATCACCAGAAACTAAAAACTCAACGTTTTGCAGTTATATCATGGTAACTAGCTAGCATTATACCACGGAGGAGATAGCAATAATCTAACAGACAGTTGACAGTTTTATTTTTGAAACACGAAACACTAAATAGAATATTTAGTTTCATAAGGATATCAACTGAAAAAGCAATTAATTATGGAAAGTTTAAACCCAAATAAGAATTCTGTCTTCAACTGGAATTGATCAATGCCCAAATATAATTAACCTTATTATATCTAAATATCAAATTCACTTTATAATTAACAATGATCAGTAAGAGCTAGGTACTATAATATAAGCAACTCCACAAAATGATAAGAATAAAGCTTGAGTTACCATGACTCCTTCAGCAGCATCGACAATCAAGACGGCACCATCAGCAAGCCTTAACGCGGCAGTCATTTCATCAGAGAAATTGACATGACCAGGAGTATCCATAATGTTACACAAATACGACTTAGAATTACTATCCTCAAGCACAAGCGACATAGGAACCGCCTTAATGGATATCCTTCTTTCTTGCTCATCAATCCTAGTATCCGTATACCTCATGTGTTTCTCGCTCTGGGGATCAAAAAGGTAGACATGTGGTGTGTCTGCTCCTACCAGCATATCCATGAACACAGTCTTCCCGTGCTGCAGGTGCCCAACAAGGGCAACGTTCCTGACGAGTGTAGGGTTGGACATTAGGCCAAGTAGAAAGTGGGAAGAGACATAGGTGGAAGAATCGCCTAACCCCAACCTCGAACTTGATGTTGCGAACGGGCTTGACGATGGGTTGCTCCAGGGATTGTTCATCTTCGTCCATCACTAGGGTTTCCACGTCTTCGCCGTACACTCTTCGGCGGTGGGGGTAGTACTTCTTGTCCTCCGCCAGCACCACTTGGTTGTCCACCATGTCCACGTCGTTGGAGGTTGTGATCCACCCATTAGTGGGGCCCCTCCCCATCGGATGCGGCACCGTCGTGGTCGGTGAGCCTGTCTCTGTCAGGGTCGACTTCTTCTTCTTCGTCGTCGTCGTCTCGGTCAGTGTCTTGGTCGGACTCGATTTCGGGTCCAATGTAGTTGCCGAACTCGGACTCGCTTCAGCTCATCATGGACTCGCCCATGTACTGTTTCTAACGTAAACGACTCGAACACAAACATCAATACGGTACGTTCAGTTCGATTTGGCTCGGCTCATATAATTTCGTTTATATATAGTTTTCATTAACATAAATGCTAGTAAACCATGTTAATTTAAATAACAGTTGCAAAACTATCGAAGTTGTTAAATTGTCTCACGGCCATACCCATTTTCATGCACATATAGGTACTAATTTGGTTAACGAAAATCCGATTAACAAGCATAAGAAACAGAAGCATTGGCTGCTTGTATTTGGTTCATTTTCCAAGTTAGTTTGTGTTTGTATGTTTAAGAATAATTTATATTCAGATATGTTTCGGGCTACTAATTATTTCACAAGGCGAGTTCAGTCATTTAAACTTGTTCTTGCTTGTTTGAACACATTTGAGCTCAGTTGTTGCATTGTTCCTATTTCGATGAGCTTCACTTGTTGAGCTGAGCCGAAAAACCAGTTAATTTCAATCTCAATTAAGATCATTACACCAATATGAACAAACTAAAAGCAAGCTGAAATGAGCCGATATAAGAGCAGTTCGGCTCGTATGCCAACCCTACTTATCTGTACCCGGTTTTGGTAAGCAATGAATGGCAATATCCGAACAAACCCGGGTTCAATCGACCATAAGATCCGGATCTGAGTTTAGACTTGGATCCAACTGCAGGGTTCGGGTCTGGGCCTAGAATGGGTCCGACCAAAACCAAGGGCAGAAGAGGTCAGAGTGAACCGAAAATCACCGAGGGCTCACCTTGCCTCTCTTCTCGCGCCGAAAAAGAAGAGCGCCATCATTTCGACCTCTGTACTCTGCCCGCTTGATTCTACCGCTAGCGTGTTAGGGTTTCCCTTTTCCCTCAGAGAGGTCCAACCATGGCGGTACTTCTCTCTGTCTCCTTCGCTTTTTTGTGATTCTCTACTCTGAGTCTCTTTTCCTGTACATTGTTTGTTTTCCATTGTAAGCTTATCTCGTTCTATATTGGATCAGTGGGCCAATCTAAGCAACTGCCGAGCTCCCGACTTATCCATAAAAGTGGGATAAGTTGGGTAGTCTGAGTCCGAGACTTTATCTTGTGTTTTGGAAAGTTGACTGCATATTGAAAGCTTGATAGTTGGAAATTTCGTTGCTTTAATATCATCTTGAAGGTTGTTACTTGATGGGGTTATGATCTCTTTTCTGTTTGAGTGACGTTTCTTAGGTCGAGAAGCTTCTGAAAGATGAAGCCACCGAGGAGAAGGGGGAACGAGCCAGAATGGTAAATTCTCTCAGGACTATTAACTTAATCACCTCATGTTTGTTGTTGACTATATTGTTGTATTGTTGATGTGATATTTTTCCGTTGAGGTTCATTATGTGTGTATATGAATCTCTGCCATTTCATACTGATGATCGCAGTCATTCCTGTTTTCTGGAGGTCAAAGCACGTTTAGAAATGTTGTCGGGTATGGTTGAGAAGTTTATGATTGGAATAACGAGTGTCAAGAATCACGGTCGTTTACTTGAGTGTGGCCTTCTCTTTCTTGTATGCTGTCTTCTTCATTTTGTGAAACTTAACCATTACAAGGACTGTGAATTCATTTTGGTGTATCCTTGTATGGGTATTTGTTGAATAGATGAATTTTCTGAAACCGATGCGCTCATTTTCTGCTAATGGTTTCTGTATAGAAATAAAAAGCTTGCACTGGAATGTAGGAAGCGTTTTAGGCAGCTTCCAGTTCCAGTACCTCTTTAGTAGCAGAATGTATGAGTAGGATTTCTGTTTCACCTGTCACATGACATTCATATCCTAACCTGCAACTCTTTACTAAATATGATACATACCTTTTACTTTCAAATTCTATATTATGCTTCAGTTATTGTAGAAAATTTAGAGAACGTTTATAGATTATAACTAATAACTTTTTTGAATGGGGAAGAATGAAGACACTCAATGTTGTTGGCATTCTGCTTTTCTTCTTGTTCACATTTTCTTTATCCTGTGCAGGCATCTTTTGTTGGTGCCATGGCAATTGCTGATCTAGTTAAGACCACCCTTGGTCCTAAGGGGATGGTATATCTTCTGATACCTTTCAAACCTCAAAATTAGAAAGCTAGATGAAGTTTTTCTCCCAAAAGCAGAGACAGTTTTGGTTATTAATGACTTGACTTAACTAATTTAGAGTTCATTTTTCAGGATAAGATATTGCAGTCCACGGGAAGAGGTTGCAGTGTTACTGTTACAAATGATGGTGCCACCATCTTGAAATCACTTCATATGGATAATCCAGCAGCTAAAGTTTTAGTAGGTATCCTTCATTCCTTCTTACATGCCCAGTCTAAATATTGACATGAATGAGCCTACCGCTTATGATTTGGAAAACAATGTTTTATCTGGTTCTGTTAAATTCACTTTTCATGGACTTCCACATTGTCTTACATTTCTTATGCCCTAGGAAGGTTCATCTGATATTGAAGGTACAGCTTGTGACATTTATCATATATGTTTTATTTTTTTCCTCCTATTTCAAAAGACACAAGTAATCAGCAGCCATTAATGCTATACAGCTTATTATCAATTTCTTTGTTTGTTCTGATAATTACTCTCCAAGTCCAAGTGACCGTGGACAATGCAGATTCAATTTTGCAACTTCTTTTGCCTTATACTCTCACTCTCTCTCCCTCAAGTTGAAAGGCACACACAGAGGACACATTCATATGTATTTTTCTCGATGGTTTGGTCAGATATTTCAAAAGTTCAAGATGATGAGGTTGGTGACGGCACCACATCAGTTGTTGTCTTGGCTGGTGAATTGTTGAGGGAAGCTGAGAAGTTGATTGCAATGAAGATCCATCCAATGACAATAATTTCAGGTTTGGTTGAAAATAAATATGCTGTTAATGAATCTTCATACAAATATGGCTTTGGTTTCCATAAAATTTCTCTGATAATTCTCACTACTACGTGTTTGTCTCACTGTATTGTCTGATCTGTCTGAGGAACAGTGTCAGATATTTATCTTTTATACTTGCTAGTGCTCCTTGATCTTTTATGGTAGTTCCTCTTTAGTATCTGAATAATCCAGTGTCATTTGAATGTATGCATTAACATCATGGAACTAGTTTTGCCTATTCTCAATCTTAGTCATCGACTTTGTTTTTGTTTTTGTCTTCGGTTATAGGATGTCTGCTGAATGTGCTCGGAATGTTTTGACCGCCAAAGCCAAGGATAACAAGCAAGATCCTGGTAATTGTTTCTCATGCTAAAGCTTCAAAATATTATCAACGATTGTCCAATCCCATGCTAAGATATTTTTTTGTAGGTGTTGCTTTAAAAGTTTTGTATTGGCAAATCTTTGTGCAAATAAAAGGGGATACCTCTTCTTTCTACCTGTTTTATTTGGAGAAATTCTTAACCACTGTCTCACTTCTATTGTCGATTTTATTTTCCAACTACTTGGTTATCAAATGTGCATCAGGACACCTGTTAAATCTCCACATACCCCTTAAGCACCCTCGACTTCATCACTCATGCCCACTTTATTGCCCGAGATAGACTGATGTCATGTAGGTGGCATCAATGTCACACGGGTGCGGGTGCGGGATACGGCAAATTTTCAAAAATTTGGGTGC
Organism: Brasenia schreberi; assembly: GCA_036023115.1. Taxonomy (NCBI): domain Eukaryota; kingdom Viridiplantae; phylum Streptophyta; class Magnoliopsida; order Nymphaeales; family Cabombaceae; genus Brasenia; species Brasenia schreberi. The sequence continues at coordinate 18,023,030 of JAYKKT010000069.1, forward strand.
GGCGACACGGATAGGGTATATAATATTATATATATTATATATTCAACTAATTCAAGTTAAAAGCCTAGAACAAGTGAGATATCAATTAACATAAGAATATGATGACAACAATAAGTACACAACTTTATATTAAAGCAGAACAAGTAAAGAACTACCTATGTTATATCAACAATATTATCATAATATCATTTATCAACTATGAACAATATTAATGTTTGATAAATGAAATGAAGTAATGAACATGTACCTGATAAATTATAGATCTTCACTATCAACAATATCATCAACTGAAGGGACTATTGGATCAGTGAGTTCCATATTAAGAGTATGCAAATCTTGGCTGTCATCTAAGTGATATTCCTCTGGGTTTGCATCCCAATATTTTGATGCTCCTTCACTGCAATATATGCAAATAAATAACAAAAAAAGATCAACAATAATCATCATGATGCAAGCAAAGAAAACAATTTTAAAATATTAGTAATTTTTACCTGTACTCAGCATTAGATCGTGAAACCAATCTCAGATTTGAATGGACATAAACCAAGTCTTCAGCACGACTACTTGATAGATTGTTCCTTTTGATATTGTGAATTTGAGAATATGTACTCCAATTTCTTTCACAACAAGAAGAAGTAGCAGGTTGAGATAATAATTTTGATGCAAGCTTTTGAAGAAGAGGCATCTCAAATCCATAACATGCCCACCAATCTAGTGGATCTTGATAATCCCTTGCTTCCAGTGCTTCTAATGAATCAAGTTTGGCACAAGAAAACTTTCCATATTCAGAATTTACTTGCCTAAGTAAGTATGAGTCACGATAAATCCTTCCCAAACACATTTGTCTATTCTTTGCTATTTCAGGATCTTGATTAGGAGGACAACGCCCAATGCTCTCATGCAACCATTTCTTCCCATAATATCTTGGATTTAAAGAATGTGCTAAACAATGCAAGGGAGTGTTACTTTTGTCCCATCTTGATACTAATATAGAATGGATACGATCATAAAATGTTGATGTCTCATGAAGTTCTTTTCCCTCATGCTTTAAAATTATTGACTCAACTTTTTCAATCATGGTATCCCACATTTCATAAACTTTATGAAGCGTTGGTTCATCTTTATCAACTTCTCTCAACATCTCCCACATAGGCTCTGGGAATTCAAGAAAATATGATACTTTATCCCACCATAAATCATTAAGAATAATAGTCTTCACTACTTGGGCCCTTGTTTGATCTTCAACCTTGTTACCACGGTATGCATCCCAACTTGGATCAGTAACCATCTGAATCAATGATGTCTTTATTGTGTTGAATCTTTTTACCATCACAATCAAAGAAGCAAAACGTGTTTCTGCAACCTTCAACAACTTTAAATGCGAATGTCTATTGAATATCGCTGAAATTAAATGGTGATTCATTACAAAAATCCTTATCTTCATACAATCTGTTGCCATATCTTCAATCCATGAACACAATTCATATGCATGAAGATTATCTTTATCTTCTGATGGCTTACATATACGAGAAAGAGCCAAATTTAAACTGTGAGCTACACAAGGTGTCCAAAAAATGTGTGGATACTCACCTTCCAAACTTAACCCTGCACTTTTGCAATTAGCTGCATTATCAGTGATTATTTGTACAACATTATCTGGTCCAACACTCTTAATAACTTCTACAAATAAATCTTTCAAGTATCCTGCAGTTTTAATTTCTCCAGATGCATCAACCGACTTCAAAAATATTGACCCACTAATTGAATAAGCAATGAAATTAATGAGTGGACGCCTTTGAATATCACTCCATCCATCAGAAACAATAGAAACACCATTAGTTTCCCATGAAAACTTCTTATGTTCTACAAGTCTTTCAATATTGGTTTTTTCTTCTTGAAGAATAATGGTTCGCAATTTTTCAGAACTTGGAGGAACATAACCATGTAAATTACAATTAGCCAATGAAGTGACAAGATCTTTCCAATATGGATTTCTTGCTACATTAAAAGGAAGTGAACTTGAAAAGAAAAATCTTCCAACCTTTCTATCCATCTCCTCCCTTCCAACTACATTAAACGATTTTTCAATTGCTCCTCCTCTAAAACTTTTAAATTGACTTTGGATTAACTTTCTTTTCTTTTCTGCATCTTCTTTGTATCCACCAAATAATGGAATATTTGTTCCTTTTTCACTCCTTTCGCTCTTCTTTTCATACTCATCTTGCTTTTTCATTAATTGTCTTCGTAAATCTTCATCCACATTCGGACATGCTCTTATACCATGTTTTGATAATTTTAAAAGATGTGCCTTGACTCTGGTATATGATCCTGTAAATTTCATGTTGCAAAATTTACACATAAAATGTGTATTACCTCCACCACCTATAATTCTCCCTTTTGTACGTGCATCCACAATGGTGCATCATCACGAGGTATTGAAGGTTTTGAAACTTTTGTTGTTGATCCTGAACTTGAAGGAACACTTCCACCAGAACTCCCAGTAGGGTCAGTACCAATTGATACTCCTTTTCATTTTCTATTGTCGGCCATTTTTAGGATTGAAAACAAAATATCAAAAACAAACAAATAGGAGATGGAGTCAGTAAGTTCCAAAAGGCTTACTTAAACAGTTAACAGTTAGCACTAGTAGTTACCACTTACTAGTTACCACATTAAGATTAAGCAATTAGAAATTTAAAATATGAGTCAGCCAAATTTGATGGGCACGTAAGAGATGCAATTCACAATTGACATGCTATGCTACATGCTGCAAATTAGACAATAGACACGAATAAGCCAAATTCGACCCGGTGAGCAAAGTTGGCAGAGGTGGATGGTGACATGATATGAGAAAGTAGAATTTTCGTTGACCTCCCATGAGTCATGACCATGATCAGATCTTGCCAGATAAAAATTGGCTAGAGATAATACTAATAAACATAGTAAACTGCATGTATTGAAAATGCAATTGCTATATGCGAAGTTATCATATACTGCACTAGATTGAGAAAGTAGAATTTTCGTTGACCTCCCATGACCATGATCAGATCTTGCCTAACCAGATAAAAATTGGCTAAAGATAACACTAATGAACATAGTAAATTGCACGTATTGAAAATGCAATTCCTATATATATATAGGAATTGAAATTTCACAACCTTAGGTTTTTTCTCTTTGCTTAAACACGATTTGTTAAATGGTGCTTTATATTTCTGGTACATCTGTTTTTGCAGAAACAAAAGGCACCCTTGGTAGGCTGACTTCTTACAAAACGTTGATTATCCAAATTCCATCATGTAGAAGAAGATTACTCCATCGCGTGATTCACTATATACGTAGAAGAAGATTACTCCATCGCGTGATTCACTATATACGTACAAGAAGATTACTCCATCGCGTGTACATTTAGATGCCAATGGGATCGATCGAGGTCACTGAGCTAGCGTGATTCACTAGACAAGTACAAGGAAAATTACTGCTTAATCATGTGCATTAGATGTCAATGACCAGAATATTTCTAGGAAACCTTCCTTGCATATTCTCTGTTTTTTACTGATCATATTTGATGTCTGTGGATTAGGTGGATGGTGACATGATATGAGAAAGACGGGAAAAGAACAACAAGAACAAGCATTGTTCATGCTAGCAGCGAAAGAATCGATCAAGATGCAACCCAAGATCACTACACCAATACTTCTAAAATGAAAGAGAACCTCGTCGATGCACGAGGATCTTCAACCGCAGTGGAGACCTTCAATGGAGTACACCAATACTTCTAAAATGAAAGAGAACCTCGTCGATGCAACTCGTGTTGCCAGTGGAGAAGGATCTTCAACCGCAGTGGAGACCTATCACCAACAGAGAACCGCTTCAAGCCTTCAATGGAGAACCTTGTCGCTTATCACCAGCAGGCAGCAGATGGAAAGTTGCAGAGGAGAGGAAAGCGGTGCGATTATGCGAGCGGCGAGTCTGAACTGAAGATAGAAGACCTTAACGAGTCTGCCCTAAATCGTGGACGACTATGGGCTTGAGTACGTTGACCGCACCAGAAATTCAGTAAGACACGTTGATCGTGTCGATAAATGACGACACCGTGTCGGTGCCGCACCGACACGGTGTCGGTGCCGCACCGACACGGTGTCGGTGTCGGTGTCGCACCAGTGTCGACGCCGACACCCCACCTCATAGAGGTGTCTGTGTGACTTAGGGTGGCATTTGGTCTCCTGTCAAGTTGGTCTTGTTTACTCCATTTTCACTCCACTTTTCAGGCTATAGCCTTTATGCTTTTTGTGTCAGGACTCAGTACCACTCTGTGCTATGAACATGACTTCTACAGCTACACCTTTGTCACAATGCACCAATACTGCCATTACTTGATAGAGCTTAAGTATGAATTCCTAACCCATCTTGCCTTTCAGAAAGAAAAGAAGAGTATAAATTCATAAATTGCCTCTTTATTATATAACAATGATTCTACTTGTAGCTGTTTTTTTTTATTAGTAAGCACTGAAAGAAACATGTAGAGGTGAGCTATTTCTATTATTTTTGAGGTTCCAGAGCAGTCTGTCTTAGGGTTGTAAAATTCTTAATCTTATGTATTTACTATTTAGAAATTTGTACAATGTTACTACCCTTAAAAAGTATCAGCCATGACCCTGTAATTTACGTAATGTTCTTGTTAACAGCTTTAAAGGATGATGCGTTGCTTTGGAATCCAAGTCACTAGTTAGGCCGTATTGGGTCTACTCCTCTCATATGGGGTTATACCTTATTGATGATTCTTTTGTTTCTCTTGGGTTTTCAGATAAATTCAGGTCAGATTTGACAAAAATAGCAATGACAACACTTAGTTCAAAGATTCTTTCTCAAAACAAAGAGCATTTCGCAAAATTGGCTGTGGATGCTGTTATGAGGCTTAAGGTAATGTCCTTGTAACATGGTAAGCTCAGGTGTGCAATGAATTGGAATTGCTATTCCTAGTTTGTGAAACGCTATATTTTAGGCCATTTAAAAGCTGAGATTTGCTGAAGTTAGTGTTACTGTTTCAGTCAATGATAAACCATTTAAAAGCTGAAATTTGCTGAAGTTAGTGTTATTTTTTTATCCTATGATAAGATTTAGAATCAAGTGCTCATTCTTTTAATGGTCAAAATAGTAGCATCTATTACTTGTCACCCTCATGAAGAAATCCACACCATGTGACCAAACTATGTGCCTCTACGTGTACATCTTTCATTGTTCGCTTTTGCAAACAAACGGTTGGATTTGGTTGTTTCTTGAGGCTTAACAAGCTCGTTATTTAGTCCATGCATTGCTTGGGACTCCTTGAACATTTTGCCGTCCTCTGTTTTATGCTACTTTCACTGTGCATGATGATGATCCACCATCTGATGGGAAATGTCTGGCAGCAACTTCGTTTGGTTTTTACTTCTAGCGTACTATCATCACTAAGCAATTCCTCTACCACTCATGAGACTGAGGAACTGCCTTGGGCACATTCTTTATCTTGAAGAATTTCTAGAACATCTTTCTTGTATCTCTCATATTGTTGGTCTGAGACGTCAAGGGGTTCAGATGCCAAAGCCACTATGCACATACACATCATAAGCTTGAGCTTAGGCTCCTTTTGTTCCACCAGTCTTTTGTTGATTGGGGGCCTCTAGGTGTTAACCTCCAGTTTGGTGGGGTTGTCATACTTCATTGCTGCCTCTCTAATCAGTTTGAGTTATTGTAACTTGGGTCTCTCTAAGGGGTGAACAAACCTTAAAATGCCTTACCAAATTTCGATCTTCATGACGTTTTGTTTTATGGCTTGTTGTTTCTCTGTATGACCTTTGTTGCCCATAAGGTATGCCTGTCTGTAATCTTTTTATTAGCACCAGAACGCCAGCAATCAATACAAAGGAACTGTTGATTGTACTTCCCAGTCTGCACTGCTGAATGCCTCAGAGATCATCAATGATTGGATATATTAAACTTCTGTTCTTGTGCCTTACCATCTTTTAAACTCGATTTTTCTTGCTAAATGCAGGGCAGCACCAATTTAGAATCAATACAGATAATCAAAAAGGCTGGAGGGTCATTAAAGGATTCATTTCTAGATGAAGGGTAAACATCCTTCCAATCTACTCTTTTTACGATAGGCTACACAAGTTGTAAATTTATGAGAGAAGCTTAATTTTACTTTGAGTTCTTGTGTTTTGTTTGGCATGTGAACTTAATTTCTGTGTCTAAACAAGTTTGGCTGTCTAATAGTAGATTATCATGTTTTTTTTGGTCTTCGTCACTGTTTCTGATGAAGTCCGTTCCTTATGTTCAGCTTTCAACTCATTATTTTTTGTTGAGGGCGAAATAGCACTCATTCATTATTGTACGATACCTAGCTTTGTGGAAACAACTTAAAAATCTGACTGTTTACTAGTTACTATGCTTCGTCATGTTTGTGTGGTTATCTCAGCCTATAGTTCTTAAAGGCAGAGAAAATAGCGAGAAACAACAGTCTTATAAAGGAAATCTTTCAAAAGTAAAAAAAGAAAAATCATGAACAAGATACGTGAACTGCTGGCAAATGATATTACCGTATTCATGGGAAATGGGAAATTTAACTGACTTGTTTAATATGCCTTGCAAGAAATACTGTCATTCTCTTAATTCTGGGACTTTATTTGTATCCAGGTTTATTGTAGACAAAAAAATTGGTGTTGGACAACCGAAGCGAATTGAAAATGCCAAAATTTTGGTGGCAAATACAGCTATGGATACTGATAAAGTAAAGATTTATGGTGCCCGTGTACGTGTGGATTCAATGGCAAAGGTTGCTCAGATTGAAAGTGCAGAAAAAGCGAAGATGAAGGAGAAAGTTCAGAAGATCATTTCTCATGGCATCAATTGCTTTGTCAATAGACAGTTGATATACAACTTTCCTGAAGAACTCTTTGCTGATGCGGGAATTCTGGCAATTGAACATGCTGATTTTGAAGGAATAGAGCGTCTTGCTCTTGTAACAGGTGGAGAAATCGCATCTACATTTGATGACCCTGGTTCTGTTAAACTTGGGCACTGCAAGCTTATTGAAGAAATCATGATTGGTGAAGATAAGTTGATTCACTTTTCTGGTGTGGAGATGGGTCATGCATGTAGCATTGTATTGAGAGGAGCAAGGTATGCTTTTTTGTTGATGACAGAATCTTCAATGATTGTTGTTACCTCATTTTGCATAAAAATGGTAAGCGAGCAAGTTCTGACGGTTGTTGGTTCTTTATGCTTCATAACTTGTGCTGTTTATTTTCCTGATCTGTGGAAAAATCATAGTTGCTTTTGTTTTCCCTTTCATTTAGTTGGCATAGAAAAGTTGCGAATAAATGCACCGTCCTTAACGTACAGTTGGACTTTGACGCCTCATAATACAAGGACTTGGGGCTTGTCTAGATGATCAAAAGTAGATTTTATTTAAATGACTTGTTCATTAGTTGAGTATTTCGATGACGAACAGATTTTTATTTCGTTTTCTCTGACTCGTCATCATTTTCAACATCTTTCATCCTGGTGTCTGCTTTTTGTCTTCCATGTCTGGAGTGCCTACAGTGAACGCTTTTCATGCTCCGCCACTCTCAAATGCGGTAAGATTTTCTTCGTGTTTGAGGCAGGCATCCAGTATCCCTGATTAGTTCTTAACTGTTGCAAGTTTGGTAGTGCAGTATTTTCAGTTTCTCCATTTCTTCTGAAAACCCTAGCACATCCTGCTTTTCTGTGCAAAGGTCATGGACATTTAAGATAACCACCCAACTGATCTTTCATTTTTTCTGATACTTGTATATATCGTTGCTTAACTAAAATGAATAAGGTTGGTCTGTTTCAAAATAAAATGGTTACATTGTCAAATGAAAGACATTTCTTTGTTTATCTGAAGTGCCTTGGTGTATGTTATTTGCAGATGACATTGTGTTAGTGGAAGAGTCTAAGGAAAAAGTTAATGAAAAATTGAAACTATGGAGAGAAGCATTAGAAAGCAAAGGCCTCCGACTTAGTAGAACAAAGACAGAATATATGGAATGTAAGTTTGATCATTTGATTCCTTCAAAGGACATAAAAAAATTGGCACATATTGCATCCCTCAAAAGGAAAGTTTTAAATACCTAGGGTCAATTTTTGAGAGTGATGGAAGAATTGATGGAGATGCTACGCATAGAATTAATGCTGGTTGGTTAAAATGGAGAGGAGCATCAGGTATTCTTTGTGATAAAAAGATACTATTAAAGTTAAAAGGTAAATATTATAGAGCAGCAATTAGACCTGTCATGTTTTATGGTTCTGAGTGTTGGGCAGTTAACCATCAACATATACAAAAGATGTCTGCGACAGAAATAAAGATGTTGAGATGGATGAGTGGTCACACAAGAAAATACTGTATACATAATGAGGTTATTAGAAACAAATTAGGAGTGACACCAATAGAGGATAAAATGAGAGAACATCATTTAAGATGGTTGGACATATAGAAAGAAGATCAGAAGAAGAACCTGTAGGAAGGTATGAAAAACTAAATTTGGAAAGTATTAAAAGAGGTAGAGTAAGACCACAAAAAGTGTTAGAAAGAAACAATACAGAATGATCTAGCTTATTGTGAGTTAACTGCTAACATGGCACATGATAGAGCTCTGTGGAAACAAAGAATCCATGTAGCCAACCCCGCCTAGTATGGGAAAAGGCTTAGTTGTTGTTGTTGTTGTTGTATCTGCTGACAAACTATAATGCCTATTTATGGCATGATTGGACATTTTAGAATATGTTATTGCTTGGAAATTTTCAGAGTTATATTCCAAGTGCAACATTTTCTTTGCAGTTTCCATGTGTTAGACGAAGCTGAGAGGTCCTTACATGATGCGCTATGTGTACTATCCCAAACCGTGAATGACAGCAGAGTCCTTCTTGGGGGAGGTTGGCCTGAAATGTTGATGGCAAGGGAAAATGTTGCACTTGGAATATAACTCTGAACATTTCCAAGCAAAACAACGAAAAGAAAAGATCAGAACTCTCTCTCTCTCTGTGTGAGCGCACGAATCCCGAAACAGCCACTTAAGCCCCACTTCCCATCGCCTTGTCCCTGCCTCGCTGCCTCCCATCCATCGGACGAACCCAAGCCGCCTCAATCGCCTGTACCGTAACGATACAAAGCTTCTACCATCTACTCCCCCACCTGCACCGTAACGATGCAAAGCTTCCACCTTAGCATCGCCCATTTATGCCCATCCGCGCCTGAACTCCACCGTAATCAGCTCACACCGCCACCGATTTCAACATCATCGGAATACCAAAACCAGCATCTCTCTGCTGCCCTACTTCCTTCATCCATCGCTACTCCATCTTATCAGGCGAAGCCCCTTTTCGCCGCCGCCTTAACCCTGCCCGAACCGCTGGTCCCTCTTCTTTCCTTTCTCCCTTGCGTTCATCTCCATCTTCTGAATCCATCGCCTTTAGTTTGTTCGGATTGGATCCGAACTCAAGCAGACCCAACTTGCCCCATTATCCCAAAATCCCAATTGAACCTAAAGTGGATGGATCCTAGCTTTACCAACCAGGCCAGGTCCAACGTGCTGATCTAAATACAATCTTCAACCACGCATTTTCATACTAAAGACCCAACTTGCCCCATTATCTCAAAATCTCAATTATTAGGGCAACAACCCAATTAGAAAATATTACCACGGACTTATGTGGACCCTTGAGGGTGAAATCATATCGAGATAAGTTTTATTTGATAAACTTTATCGATCATTATTCAATATATATATATATATGTGGGATACTTAGATATTTAAAGAATATAAGTAAGAAGTTGAAAATCAAGTAGGTTATATAATTAAAGTCTTAAGGTCTGATCGAGGTAGGAAATACACCTCTACAAAATTCTTAGAATGCTGTAAAGACTAATATTTTTAAATAAAATACCATATGGAAGAAATGGTGTAACAAAAAGATATAACAAGACCTTATTAAATATGATTAGGTTCACGATAATTTATGCTTCTCTTTTCAAGGTATTTTGGGGAAAAGCATATTAACAACTATGTATATTTTGAATAGAGTATCATGTAAGGATGTATTCTCTATACCGAATGAAATACGGTTAATGATTAATGTATTGATGATCTAGCGGATTTAGATCTATCATCATTTGAACCCATAAATTCTTATCTAAATGACCTTCGTAAAGGGACTAAAACTTTAAGTGAACATAAATGACCTACGGTCATTCCGTCTTACTTAAGGATTATCACACTTATCTTGGTGAGAAAGTATGTAATCTAGTAGATTTAGATAAGTTGATTTATAACATGTCGTATCAACTATCAACAAGCTATTAACTGAGATTGTGAATTATTTTTTTTGTCGATAAGAAAAGCCATAGGATGTAATTGGGTTCTTAAAAAGTAATACCGAGTCGGTGAAAAAATCGATAAGTTTAAGGAAAGGTTGGTTGCAAAAGTATTTTTGCAAAAAGAATGGATACATTATAGAGAGACATATTCCCCTATTGCAAATTTGCATTCATTAAGATAATTTTAGCTATTTCCTCATATTATGATTTGAATTTACATCTTGGATGTAAAAATTACTTTTTTAAATGATGATTTAGATGAAATCATATATATGCAACAACCAGAAAAATACGTTGTTAAAGGCTAAGAAAATAAAGTATATAGGTTGAAAATTTACTGCATAACCTTAAACAATGATCTCGTCAATGGTATTTGACTTTTCAAAATATCATTATAAAACTTGGGTTTGTGACTAATAAATTTGGTTATTGTATATATGTTTGGAACAATGGGAGTCACTTTGTCATTCTATATAACATTATTGACTAGGAATAACAATAAAATAATTATAAAAACCAAGTCATAGTTAAACTCAAAGTTCAAACAAAGGATATGAGAGATGTATCTTATATTCTAGGCATAAATATTTCTCGTAATAGAGAATCTAAACTTCTAGGTTTGAGTTAAAAGAGATATTGATTATATCTTCAAGAAATTTAAAATGGGTGATTGAAAGCTTGCATTTACACCCATTGTGAAAGGGGTCAAATTGAGTAAGGTTGATTGTCTCAGTGACGGAGAGAACAAGCATAATGTTCCTTACGTACAAGCTGTGAGTAGCTTGATATATATGATGTTGTGTATAAGACCTGATATCAGGTTTGTTATTGGTCTTATGAGTAGATATCAAAATAATCCTGGTTGACAACATTGAATAGCTATGAAAAGGATCCTAAGATATCTTAAAGAAAAAATTACAAATCTTTGTTTTTAAGCAGATGAACTAAAAGTGGTTAGATATTTAGATGCTAACTTTATTGGGAGCAAAGATGACAAGTTAACTTGCAAACAAACATTCTTATTTGGAGGTATTGTTGTTTCTTGGGTTTGCAAGAAACAAGATTATGTAGCATTGTATATATAAGAAAACTAAGTATGTTGCTTAAAGTATGGTTGCAATGAGTGTCGTTTGGATAAGCCACTTTATACGTGATCTAAAGTTCAAAATAGCCAATGAGCCTATTATCATTTATTATGACAACAATGCATTTATTACTCTAATTAAAAGTGGAGCAGATAGATTGAGAAGCAAACATATAGTGAATATTTAAAAGAAATGAGATATGTATATCTTATATGGCAACTATTGATATGCTGACGGACCCTTTTAAGCATCTCGGAAGATCTTTTTACTAAACATGTAATATATACGGGTTTAATATATACCTAGAGTTTGAGTATAAAAATAAACTTTGTTGATTGTTATATAGGAAAAACATATTGATTATGAAAAAACCACATAACAGGTAAGAATTAAAATTTACTTATACATAGAAAATGATACAACTTATAAAAACTCTAAAATAGTGGAAGGTAAAACTAATGCATCATAAATTGGCTCAAATGGCCAAGTGAAAGGTGTAAGTTGTTGGTGGCACTTTCGACCCCAATAATTATAATCATGAAATGCTAGAAGAAGGGCCCTCTTCTCGAATTTCATGAATTACCTTTTTACAAAAGAAAATATTTACATTGAAACAGTTTTACTTTATAAAGATACAAACATCTCCCAAATAAACATCAAATGTCTTTAATGAAAAGCCCAAAGAGGAAAGTACAGGAAGAGGGGGAAAATAGGTACATATAAAGTGTAAAAAAATATAAAATACATATGAAAAACACAAAAGGTACTCATAAAAACCCTTTATGGGTAACCGTTTCCTCTTTGTCTTCTTTCTTCTTTTTCTTTCCTGCTTTCACCAGCTCTGTTACATTGTCTTCCTTGAGTGGGCTTTTGGACTGCACAAAAGTCTACAGGATTCAGCTAGTTGTAGAAACAATTGGATTCATGGTAATTTCTGTTGCTTTTGATATTCTGCTAATCTATTCAGTGGAACTATTTCCAACTAATGTGAGGAACTTTTGTGTTTCCTTGCTGAGTCAGGTATTAATGTTGGGTGCAACATTATCTCCATTAGTGGTTGTATTGAGACGTCTTAATCCGGCACTCTCTTTTTTGGTTTTCGGTGGGTTTTCTATATTGAGTGCAATTCAAACTATATGGCTTCCGGAGACGAGAAACAGTCCACTTCATGAGACGTTGGAGCAATAAGAGAACGAGGTGGAAAACAAGACTCGTGACCCTCATGAGATGTAGTCAACCAATGTATAAGAAGAAGGAATTCGGGTTTGGGAGTAAATTAACAAGAAACAACATTGAAGATGCGTGTAAGTTGCCTCATATTATGAAATAGTTGTACATGCAGAATACTAATGTTTGGATACATTCTCAATAATTCACTTGAGAATGCAATTTTGTTGTTATCAAATACGAGTTCTCAATTGTGTATAAGAAAAAAGAAGAGTATTCAACCTGTTAAAGAAAAAAACACAGCTCTTAATAATATAGTGAGATTTTATACGTACCAACATTGTCGAGCATATCGTCTGAGCAACAAGATATAAGCTATGTCCTACCCGTTTTGCTACCATAGTCATACCTTATCAACTTGAACAACAAGAACAACAACTAAGCCTTTTCTCATACTAGATGGGGTCTGCTACTTGGATTCTTTGTTTCCACAAAGCCCCATCATGTGCCATGTTAGCAGTTAACTCACTATAAACTAGATCATTCTTTTTCTCTTCTTCCCCTTTTAACATTTTCACAATCTAATTTTTTATATTTTCTTATTAGAGTATCCTTCGGTCATCTTTCTACATGTTCAAATCATCTTAAACTATTTTCCCTCATTTTATCCTCTATTAGTGCTACTCCCAATTGATTCTAAATCATCTTAAATGATTTTCCCTCATTTTATCCTCTAATAGTGCTACTCCCAATTGATTTCTAATATTCTGACTATGTATATGGTCTTTCCTTATATGATCACTCATCCATCTCAACATCTTCATTTATGCTATGGGCATTTTTCAATATATTGATGATTAAATGCCAATATTCGTAATTATAAAGTGGTTTGGGGCTAGCGACATGCTACAAAACCCGAATGCAGTAATAAGTAAGCAAGGTTCACTATATTTTCGCCCGGATATAGTGAATCAATTGCAAAGAGGGTTTCCACATCAGGGACATGTGTGGGTAAAGAAGTTAGTCCCGCTACATTACCGCTAGAATATAGTGAATAATTTATAGAGATGATCTCCATATTTTTAATATAGACGAATGCAGGGTAAGGAAGCTAGTCCTAGATAATAAGATTCGTATTGATTCTTGGAATATCGAAATATTATACAGTAAGCTAATTGAGGTGGTAGATACTATGATTCAGAAAAAGATTCATATTTTATGTTTACAAGAGACAAAGTGAGTTGGAGAAAAAGAAAAGGAGATAGAGGATATAGGTTTTAAATTATGGTACTCAGGTAAGGAAAAGGCTCAAAACAGAATTGGTATTATCATAAATAAATATTTAAAGAACATAATAGTAGACATTGAAATTAGTGTTAGAAGCAGAGGTTTTGAATATAGTTTGTGCTTACGCACTCAAAGTAGGACTAGAAGATAGTATAAATATTACTTTTTGGGAAGAGTTAGATAAGGTGATTCAAAAGATTCCACAAAAGAAGATGATTTGTTGAGGAGGAGACTTAATTGGACATGTTGGTAAATAGGCATTAAGATATCAAGGTACTAATGAAAACTTTGGTTTTGGGGATATAAATGAGGAAGGTAGGGAGATTTTAAATTTGCTATGGCATTTGATCTCTTTATAGTCAATACAATCTTCAAAAAATGAGATGAATGTTTAATTACTTATAAGATTGGCTACTTACAAACACAAATTGATTACTTTATTTATAGGAAAAAAGATAGAGCGTATTGTAAAGATTGTAAGGTAATTTTAGGAGAAAACTTAACTACTCAACATCGATTTTTAATTATGGATTTACAAATAAAAAAATAGACAAAGAAGAAAAGAGTGCATCGAGCTATTCAAAGTTTCAAACTAAACGGTGGAATCTCAAAAGTGAGAAAGAAGATATATTTAAATAGAAAGTCCTTCAAGGAGATGTTTGAAATTATGTTGGTGCACCCTATGATATGTGGAACAAGATGACTATACATATTAGGAAAGTGGCGAAAGATGTGTTAGGTGTATCTAAGGGAGGTGTACTGGCACAAAAAAAACCTTGATGGTGGAGTGAAGTAGTGCAAAATAAAATAAGGCAAAGAGGGCATGTTACAAATACATTATACTAAGAAAACTAGTGAAACTTTAAAGACTTATAAGAAAGCAAAGAAGGAAGTGAAAAAGAAAAACTAAAATTTGAGAGGATTTATATAAAAAACTAAACTCAAAAGAGGATGAAAGAGATATTTTTAGGATAGCTAGGGCTAGAGATAAGAAAACTACAGATCATAATTATGTTAGATGCATCAAGCACGAGGATGAAAAGATTCTAGTGACAAATGATGATATAAGAAATAGATAGAAAAACTATTTTTATAAGTTTTTTAATGAAAATAAAGATGTTAGTATTAGCTTAGGAGAGTTAGCCAAATCAGAAAAGTATATAAACCACAATTTCTACCGATGTATTCAAAAGAATGAAGTGAAAGAGGCTCTTAAACATATGAAGGGTGGTAAATCGGTTGGACCAAACAATATTCCTATAGAAGTTTGGAAAATACTAGGAGAAATAGGAATCACTTGGCTCACAAAACTATTTAATGAAATATGAAGAAACTAAAAGATGCCCGAGGAATGGAGAGCAAGTATCCATATATAAGAACAAGGGAGACATTCAGAATCGTTCAAATTATAGAGGTATCAAGTTAATGAGTCATACTATGAAAATGTGGGAAAGAATTATCAAACGTAGGTTAAGACAAGTATCGAGTACAACAGAGAACCAATTTGGATTCATGTAAGGTAGATCTACTGTTGAAGCGGTTCACCTTTTGAGACGTCTTATGGGACATTTTAGAGCAAAAAAGAAAGACCTTCATGTGATATTTATTGATCTAGAAAAAGCTTATGATAGGGTACCGAGGGAGGTTATTTGGAGAACTTTAGAAAACAGAGGTATCACATTGACATACACTAACCTTATAAGAGACGTGTACAATGGTGCAAAAACATGTGTGAGGACTGATGAAGGAATGACATACTTCTTTAAAGTTAGTATTGAGTTATATTAGGATCAACTTTAAGTCCATACTTATTTATAATGGTGATTGATGAATTAACAAAACATATTTAAGATGAAGTACCTTGGTGAATATTATTTGCATATGACATTGTGTTAGAGGAGGAGTCTAAGGAAAAAGTTAATAGAAAATTGAAACTATGGAGAGAAACATTAGAAAGCAAATGCCTCCGACTTATTAGAACAATGACAAAATATATGGAATATAAGTTTGATCATTTGGTTACTTCAGAAGACATAGAAATTAAAATTGGCACATATTGCATCTCCCAAAAGAAAAGTTTTAAATACCTAGGGTCAATTTTTCAGAGTGATGAAAGAATTGATGGAGATGTTATGCATATAATTAATGCTGGTTTGTTAAAATGGAGAGGAGAATCAAGTATTCTTTGTGATAAGAAGATACCATTAAAGTTAAAAGGTAAATATTATAGATCAACAATTAGGCCTGTCATGTTTTATGGTTCTTAGTGTTGGGCAGTTAATTATCAACATGTACAAAAGATGTCTGTGACATAAATGAAGATGTTGAGATGGATGAGTGGTCATACAAGAAAAGACCATATACATAATGAGGTTATTAGAAACAAATTAGGAGTGACAACAATAGAGGATAAAATGAGAGAATATTGTTTAAGATAGTTTTGACATATAGAAAGAAGATCAAAAGAAGAACCTATAAGAATGTATGAAAAACTAAATTTGAAAAGTATTAAAAGAGGGTAGAGGATGACCACAAAAGTGTTGGAAAGAAACAATAAAGAATGATCTAACTTATTGTGAGTTAACTTCTAACACACGCGATAGGGATATGTGAAAACAAAGAATTCATGTAGTATGGGAAAAGGCTTAGTTATTGTAGTTGTTGTTGTACTCATAATTATAAAACATAACAGGTCTAATTTCTGCTCTATAATATTTACCTTTTAACTTTAATGATATATTTTTATCATACATAATACTTAATGCTCCTTTCTATTTTAACCAACCTGCATTAATTCTATGCATAACATTTCCATCAATTTTTCTACCACTTTGAAAAATTGATCCAAAGTATTTAAAACTTTTCTTGTGAGGGATACATTGTGTGTCAATCTTAATTTATATGTCCACTCGATTATCCAAATGATCAAACTTACATTCCATATATTTTATTTTTGTTTTACTAAGTCGGAAGCCTTTACTTTTAACATTTTCCTCCATAATTCCAATTTCATATTAACTTTTTCCTTAAACTCATCTACTAAAACAATATCATCTGCAAATAACATATACCAAGGTACTTCATCTTAATATGTTTTGTTAACTCATCAATAACTATTATAAATAAATATGAATATAAATTGATCCCTGATGTAACCTAATATTAAATTTAAAGGATTTTGTCATTCCTTCATGAGTCTCACACAAGTCCTTGCACCATCGTACATATCTCTTATAAGATTTATTCAATGGGATACCTCTCTTTTCCAAGGTTCTCCAAAGAACATCTCTTGGCACCTGATTGTAAGTCTTTTCTAGATAAATAAATATTATGTGAAGGTTTTTTTTACTCTAAAATATTTCATAAGACACCTCAATAGGTGAATCACTTTAATAATGGATTTGTCGGGCATGAATTCAAATTGGATCTTTGTTGTACTCAATACTTGTCTTAACCTATGTTTGATACTCATTAACTTAATAACTCAATAATTTGAACAATTTTAAACATCTCCCTTGCTCTTATATATGGGTATAAATGTACTCGCTCTCCATTCCTCGAGTATTTTTTGGGTTCTTCATATTTCATTAAATAATCTTATGAGCCAAGTGAACCCCTACTCTCCTAGGATTTTTGATACTTCTATAAGAATATTGTTTAATCCAATAGATTTACCAACCTTCGTATATTAAGAGCATCTTTAACTTCATTCTTTTGAATATGTCAATAGAAATTACAGTTTATATACTTTTCTGATTTGGCTAACTCTCCTAAGCTAATACTAATATCATTATTTTATTAAAAAACTTATACTATCATTCGCCACTAGAATCTTCTCATCATCATCTTTTATGTATAAAGATCTTTAGTTTTTTATCTCAAATCTTAGCTATCCTAAAAATATTTTTTACCTTCTTTTGAGTTAAGTTTTTTATATAAATTCTCTCAAATTTTGACTTTTGCTATATTAACGGGTTTTTTTGCTTCTTTCTTTACTTTCTTAGAAGTCTCCAAAGTTTCATAAATAATAAAATTATTTATTTAAATATATGGCCTATAAAAATTATAAATAATAAAATTAAAATTTATATAAATTAGAAAAATCAACTACCCTACTGTATGAACTGTAAAAAAATACAATCAAAATGGCCTCTTGCACGATATTTAAGTTGTTTGTCAGTTTACGTTAGAAATGGGTGTAGGAGAGTCCACCGAAGAAAGATAAAAAAGTAGGGGGAGGATGAGAAATTTATGAAGACGGTATCTTATAACATAGATTTGAAATACTTTTAATAGTCATTGAATACCTCAAAGGTAAAACGTCTTTTCAAGAATAGAGCTTTCAAGTTGTGTCAAGATTTTCGGCTTAAAGTTGATACTGACAGATTGCGAACTCGATAACGAGCTACAGAGGACAAATTGTTAATGCCAAGAATCAACAACTCATCAAAGATTCTACAAAAGAAACTCAAGAGGCGTGAAAATAAAAAGACCAACAATTGGTGAGCATGAAAATAACTAAGAAGAAACACGACAATGACGAAGAAATAAGACTGATTGGAGTTGGAAGGACTCCTTTAAACTGTCTTAAAAGCTTTATATAAAAAAAAGCTAGGACAGAACACTAGACAATGCATTTCATCACATTAAACCACATTACATTCCAATCTTCCTTTTATTTTATTTTGTTTATTTGGCTTGTCTTTCTCTATTGTGTCTTGTAGACTTACTTTCTCAATACATCCCTTTCAACTTTCTTTCTTTCTTTGTTTTACTTTTTTTATTTTCACTTCTGGAGAGAGTCAGCGAGACTCACCCTCTTGAGGTTTGGCCCGTTTGTAACTTCGGAGAAATCTAATGGCATAATTATCTCCCAACTCAGAAAACCCACAGAATTACTTGAGCTTTATAAATATCTTTCTGAGAGTGGAGGTTGATGTCTTTGGTATGCCTCAAACTCTTTTTCTTAATTCTTCAGATCCCAATCATCCGAATGAGACTTCGAGCCAGGTTCCAGTGTGCTTGTCAATTAACATTGTGTCATTAACCTTTTTCGTTTCTGGTCATGGGTGGGAGAAGAGAAGAGCTCCGTCACTGCTGAGTGGGGTCTCATCTGCAACAAAAGTTCATGGCTGTTATTCCTTCTTCCATGTTCTTTCTGGGTTCTCTCTTGGGTAAAGATCCTTCCTCTTCCACTAATTGACCAACAAAAACCACTCAAAACCCTTGTTTTCTTGAACTATTTTGTTTTTTAGAATAATGGCAAATTTCAATTAGAGGCAGACATTTATGTTTTCGGAGTATAATGCTCGTATCATGCGTAGAAACATATCAAGTAGACCACAACCTGCAGCAGGATTTCGTGTCACTTTGAAACATAAGGTCTGTGCTTCAGTGTCATCCAAACAGCGCCTAAATATTGTGTGAACTAGAGTAGGAAACAAGTGAGCTCAAAATAGTTGGCTTAATGAACTGTATGAGAAACGGGTATTTTGCTTAGTTTGGCACATATAAGCTCGTGATATTACACATGATATGCAGTAGATAACGTAGGTTAATGGTTTCTAGCTGCAAACAATGAGTTATTTCTAGATTATTTGCATCTTTGGATATTCCCGAACAATTTTCATCCAATGAGCCATATTGAGGTCAACCTCAAGGGTACAAAGAGATACTATGGAAAAGTCTAAAATATGCATGTCATACCATATATATACATAGACACAGAGAGAGTGCTCACATAATACATCTATCTGCGTGTGCGTGCGCGTGTGCGTGTGTGTATGATTTGATTGTAACTTAAGGGATTGTTTCCAGCTATCTTGAAGATTTTTGTTTGATAGCTTCATTTTCGTCATGTTCATCTTCGGTTCCCATACATGTTTAATGCATGAAAACTTCATTAGAGACCTACACTCGTCGAAGTACAATTACTTTCATATGCGTTATTGAACTTGAAGAATTAGACTAGACATATGCTGTTTTGTCTGAAGACGCAATTTCTTAAAACACATCATAACCCACTGGCAAACCAAGTGTAAATATATCACAATGGTTTTAGAATTGGTTAACGTATGTAAAAGTATTGATAGTTGCAACAAAAGAAAGAACAGTGATAGAGCTTCTTTTTTTCAAATAATGCAGGGTCTGCTCTTCATGGGAAACTTGCGGATAGACTTTTAGGAAGGAAGAGGACGTTGATAATGTGTTGTCTTTTCACGGCAATCACTAGCTTCCTCACTTCCCTTTCTCCCAATCTCTGGATGTATGCGCTCCTTCGGTTTTCCAATAGGTTCTCACGCTCTGGAATTGGAATCTGCTGCTCGGTTCTTGCCACAGAGATCGTCGGAAAGAAAATGGAGAGCTCAAGTCGGCCAATACGGTTTCTTCGTTTTCACTCTGGGCTTCCTTTCCTTGCCTTCGTCACAAAGAGACATTTCTACGCTATCATCTCCATCTTCCCTCTCTTTACTCTCTAGTCGTTCTTCCCTTTTTGTAAGAGTCCCCTCGATGGCTTGCAGTTAGAGGCAAAACCATCGAAGCCCTAGATGTCCTGAAAAAGCTTGCAAGAATCAATGGAAAAGATTTCCCAGCAAACGTAGTGATAAAAAGTGCACTCCCCACAAACGACACGGCAGAAAACAGAAAGGAAGAGAGACTTTGGTCTTATAAATCAGCCAGAAGAAGGCTTATTCTAACAATGGTGGCAGGATTTGCTATCGGGCCGGTATATTATGGGGTGCAACTCAATTTAGAGAACATGAAATTCAATCTTTACAAGACGGTGGCATTCAATGCATGGCGATTTCTGCTGCTTACTATATTCTGCTAGTCGATTCAGTGGAATTATTTCCAACTAACGTGGGGAACTTCTGTGTTTCCTTGCTGGGTCAGGCATCGATGTTGGGTGCAGCATTGTCTCCACTAGGAGTTGTATTGGGACGTTTGAATCCAGCGCTCTCTTTTCTGGTTTTCGGTGGGTTTTCTGTATTGAGTGCAATTCAGACTATTTGGCTTCCGGAGACGAGAAATAGTCCACTTCATGAGACGTTGGAGCAGCTAGAGAACGAGGTGGAAAACAAGACTCGTAACCCTCATGAGATGCAGTCAAGCAATGTATAAGAAGATGGAATTCAGGTTTGGGAGTAAATTAACAAGAAACAACAATGAAGATGTCCGTTTGTCGCTTCTTATTATGAAATGGTTGTACCTGCAGAATACTGATGTTCAAATACATTCTCGAGAATTCATTTGAGAATGCAATTTCATCACGATCAAATAAGAGTTCTCAAATTGTGTACCAAGAAAAAAAAAGGTTCTCTAACTGTTCATTAGAAAAAAGGAGTTCTGAATAATTCCGTGAGATTTTATACGCACCAACATGGTCGATCGTCTTCTCTAATGGCATGGATTGCTAGTTGCTAATTGCTATGTTCGTGCACCTGAAGAAAAACTTGGAATTTCCACGTAAAGAGATGAAAGTTCCACATGAAGAATTCGGAAGATTTAGACTACAAACCATCCATCATTGTTAAACTTGTTAAACTGAATCTAAAGATAATGTTTGAGTTAGAAGGTAAACTCTCTCTGTCTCTCTCTCTCTCGTTCATAATTCAAATGCGCCGTTGATGTACGTCCATAAAAAGCATAGCACAGTTGTAGCTCAGGGGTTCAAATTCCGACTTAACTGGCACTGTCTATCAAGCTGTTTCCCGACCCTGATCATATGGCTCTGCTCGAACCTAGGTCGTTCATGGTCGGTTAAAAGAATATGAGCTAAACATGAACATGATATTTCCAGCTTGGTTTGCAAACGCTCGTCAAATATAATCTTTAAAATCGTTACACAAACTGTCGCCTGTGATTGTATTAATGATTAGGGTGTATTTAAGGTAAAAGAATAACAATTAGACCCGTTATAATATATGATTTTAAGTGTTTTTATGATAGAAATGAAGATGTTTTATAGACATAAAAGGAAAGACCATACTAATAATAAGGTTATCAAAGACAAATTAGGAGTGACAAGATCATAAATTTGATAAAAAATAGTTAAGATGGTCTCAATAGGTGAAAAGATAATCTAAGAAAGGTTCGACAAAAAGATGTGAGAAACTAGAAGATAAATATGTCCCAAAAAGAAAAAGAAGAACAAAAGTGTTGAAAAACTAGAAGGAAATGAACCTTGTGTCGAGTTAATTGTTAACGTGGCACACGATTCAAACAAGACAAAGAACCCATCTAACTAACTCCATCTCTTTTGTATTTAAGGTAAATGGAATGCAATTTTCGAGTTAACTTTTTCTTTTTCCGAACTTTAACAAGAATCAATTTATTTAAGACAGCGAGGAAAACCTCTCTCTAGAGATTGGTTCATCTGAGCAGAGATACAAGCTCTATCCTACTACCTATTCGCTATCATTATCAAATCCTACCAATTTGAACCGATATTCAAAAGAATAAAAAATAGTAAAATCATAATTTATATAAGATTAGAAAAGATTCAAATATCATACAATATGATACGCCAAAAAATACAATGGAAACTGCCTCACTAATACATGACTCAAGAATTATACGATATAATATCGTACAACATTGTGTTTAAAAATACGATGAGAACTGCCCCACTAATACGTGACCAAATTTATACGGTATTTAATTTACTTCTATCGAGGCAAACAACCGAACCCACGTTCTCCAAAAAATTGATTTCTGGAGAAAAACAATAGACGACCTTGGATTTCATTTGCCAAAACCCAGGGGCCCGCTGCTGTTTCTTTGTCGACCGGGGTTGGAAAGGGTCCAGATTAGGTTCGGTTAGTCTGGAGAGGGACCCTAATAACGAGCCGGAGCAACTGTGAAAGAGTCCAGGCCCAGCCCGGATTCCGATGGGTCGTGGACTGGATCGTTTTGGGCCTGAACCAAGCACGCTTTCGGGATTTGGCACATACTGACTCGGTCCAAGAAAGATTCAACAAGAGAGATGGGCTCTCCTTCTTCCTGGTCCGATTCGACTCGGGTATCGCTGATTCTGCCAAGATCCGATTCAGAACCGTATTGAATGACGTTATTCACTTTCCCGAAAAGAACGATACTCGCCTTTCATCTATTGGAGAACCACCAAATATCTAAGCGTATTCCAGTCAGTTGGTAAATCCAGAAAGATTCGGACCGGAACGGGGAAGGACAAGCAGACGTTTGTCCGGGCGATTTTCTCCACAACAACTCTACAAATGCCCATTCAGTCCCTAATGGTCGAACTGACCAGAATACAGTACCAGGTCCAGTCGACCTGAACCTTGGCGTGGCAGTCTGTTGGTACCTATCACAAATCCAATACATGAGATATGCAGGCCGGCCAAAATTAACTAAAATGAGATGCATGTCTCAAATGCATCTATACTAACTCAAATAACAATACTGTGTCGTCCGTTAGACCCCTATTCTAATTAGTGAAATACTACGCAGAGCTCACCCAGCAGGGCCCTCTGATTCTTCACAACTCAGGTGGTGAGTTCGATTCCCAGGCAGGTGCATGCGTGTGTATGTTATGCTTCGACCTCCTCTTGTAAAAAAAAAGAAAAAGAAATAGCAAACCACTTGATCCACACCACAGGCCCATTGAGTCAAGCGCCTGGCAAGGAAATGAAATCCCAATAAGGGGTAATTTAGTACATTTCTGTTCTACGTGCAAACGGAGTCCGTCGATGGCTGGCCACGGTGTCGTCCTTATCCGTCTATTTTCTTTTCCCCTTTCTTCTTCACGATCTCTAATTATAAATCAGAAGCCGCGTCGAATGAGAGAGCTCGTCGTCTCCAGAGAGGACAGAGAGAGAAGGAGAGCAAGAAATCGATCTGATGGAGAAGAGGATGAAGCAGCCGCACACGAAGGCAACGGAGGCGGTGAGGAAGGATCGGAAGTCGGGCACCGGAATGAACGGAGAGCCGAAGAAGGGGGGCCATGGCGGGAAATTCACGTGGTCTGGCGACGAGACCCATCTCCAACTCCGGGGAGAGGAACTCATCGTCGCTATCGACTCCAAAGACCCTAACTATCCAGAGGATGACGCCTGATCTCATTCGGCGTACGGTGCTTCTTCCTGATCTTCTTAAATCTTTACCGTTTTCCTGTGTTTTGACGGCCTAGATGGAATGTAGAAAGAGGATTTGAATCTGAATCAACAGTTGTAAATAGTATTTTGGGAAGTACATGTTGCTAGGATTTTCAAATTCTCCCCGAGTATCTGTATCTGTTTTGGTTAATTCCTCGCCAGTTTCTTGAAGTTTACTTACTGGTACGGATTTCAATCGCTAGCATATTGAGCTCCGCTAAGCACGAGCATCATCTAAGCCGTCCCTCGCGGCGTTGGAAGGCTTCGTGAGTGGGGAATGCAGACCAAAATGCGAAGATGCAGTCGCGAGAGGCAAGCTGTATCACGCTCAATCAAATTGGTACAACACAAATACAAAATCTAAACTAGTCTGAGAACTTGGAGCGATGGGAAAAGTATGAAAAAGTTAGGCGATGAATAGTTCAAAATTTGTCGAAACAAACCATAAATGGCCGGATCAGTATACGATGGGCTGTAAAATCTCGTACAAATGTAACTCATCAACAGCTGGGATAATGCTTTGCAAACCATGGTTCCAAGTCCAAGGCAACATTTTCGGGCTTCTTTGCTTTAATTATCATGTCATCACCATTTGATCACTTTGAAATGAAAATCACTTGCGACTCCTCGCCAGTAAATTGAAATCACTGTTTTTAGGGTTGAAAACTCTCAAATCAACATCTTCCATCACAAACCATTACCACTAATTTGCAATCACTGTCCAGGTACCAACATCATGAAGGAGCAGTCTTAGTGTAATAAATCATAAAATTGGGTTTCTACATGCCATATACTCGATATGGTGTCGCAACAACCAGAAAGAGCAGCGAGAAACATGTCATGATCAACAGGACACGAGAAACAATTAATAGGTAAACTCTTGCTTTGCCCGTCAAAGCAATCAAACTCTCAGCATAGACAGAGCAAATGTCTCGCTCTAAATGAATAGAACATAGACTTCACCACTGAACCAGCTCTTGTTATGGAACTATAGCAGAATCAGAACAATCCTTGAACTCCAAGACTTACCAATATAGTTTGAAACTGAGCTACATATAACCCTTGCATCGCAAAAGCAGTCACAATTATCAATTGTCCCTAGAAGCATTCTCTGCTAATTCATCAATAAAACGATGAGCTCACATCCTTGAGATTTGAAGGGGAACCGGTGCTTCATGAGTTGCATCATCAACCACTGTCTCAAGCAGGTTGAACATGCCATAGGTCTCGAGTATCCGCCTCTGGCAATCTTGTGCAGCCAGGATCCCAGTGGAGAACGCCCCATGCACCGTTCCTGGGTGGTCAACACTTGTTGCTTCGCCTGCAAAGAAGAGATTGTCGATGGGCCTTTGGATTTTCTCATACACATCGACTGGCTTGCTGACCAGATCGCAGCAATAGCAACCAAGAGAATCTATATCAGTTCCCCAACGAGAAACAAGATACTTTATCTGTCAAATACAAAATGGAGGCACGATAAGCATAAAGATCAGTATTCTTAAGAGATTAAAAATCCCAATAACCAGGCAACAGAAAACTCTCCCCAAAAATGACGTCTGAGCAATTATGCAAAACTGCAGTAAGAAATAGCTACCAAATCAGCACGATAAGAACCGAAGGGAATCAAACTGACCGGCTCGGTAGCTGCAGGTAACATTTTCTTCAGCTGTAACATGGCAAAGTCGGCCGCTTCCTTGTCCAACATCTTTTCAAGATCTAAAGCACACCGGCCGGCCATCATACAGACAAGGACAGGATGGCCGGTTGCTTTGTGGAGGTTGAGGAAGTAGCTGCAATCTGACGATGCGTCTGCAACCATGCCTAAGAATTCCACGTTCGGCCAGAAAACATCGTTGAAGAGCAACGCGATCTTATTTTCATCACCGACACCAAGATCATGAATCGCATCCTCTTTCCATTGAGGCAGCGATGGCTCAAACTCTATCAACTTTGCTTTTAGAACCCCAATAGGTACGCTCAGTACAGCCGCATCTGCTGAAAATTTTTGATAGCCATCTACCGTAACAATAACTCTGTCAGGCTGACGCTGAACTTTTGTGACCCTGATCATCCAGTTTAAAGCCGGTATAAATCACTGACGATCTACAAATTTTCAGCTTAAATTGATTAATCTTTTTCTATTTTGTAGAAGGGTATATGTGAATGCATACTTTTGAGAAGTGAGAAAAGACCTCTTGCTTGGTGATATCTGTGACAGATTAGAAATGATAGCAAACAAACCCAGGGGGGCTAACAAGGTTCACCACCCCCCGGTTCTGCTAGATACTCCTTAAAGACCATGTTTTAAGAATGACATTTGCACATAGATAAAACCATTATCTATTCAACCAAATATGAGAGAACCATTCATCTCAACAATAAGGAGATTGTTCTTTTCGAGCAAGTTCTTTTTCTTTTAGGAAGATAATTACATTGAAAGCCTGAAAGACAATTCATGAGTTCCTATGTTCAATTGACTGGCATCGTAATTCATGAAGCATCATAGGCTGACTACCAAAACGCTGAAATCTAGGTTCAAAAAATGCGAATAATGCAGATGATGGCCAAGCAAGATCTCAATAGAATTGACAGGTTATTAGGAATTCCATATAATAAAAGAAAGGGAATGCCGTCAGCCAGAGGAAAAACTTTCCTCAGAACCTAGAAGACCAGGAATTCCTTGCAAAAGGATAACCAGATGGGGGATTCGGACAAAATGGTACCTGTGATTTAAGCGCACATCAATGCCACAGTCTGCAAGAGCATTTATAATCGGATAATATCCCTGCACCATAAGCCCATGGCCACCAGAGAGGAGGAGTTCCTGCATTCCAGGATAACCATGGATGACAGTCCACCATTACAACCATTTCAGGCAACAAATTTAGTCCCGTACTTCTATTTACACGCTCACTAAGTGGAAAGATGCATGTAATCAGCAATAAAGTTCTGAGATTTATATACCTGATCCCAGCTTTTCAATGATATGGTATCTGTATCAATAGCAAACCATGCCTCCATTCTGCAAAGGTACCATTGCAGTACTTTGTTGGCAAGTCCCTCTAGTCTGAAACTCAAAAATATATAAGAAACTTATTGATGCCATGGTAATTTTAGTTGACAAAGCAAAATAATATTTTTATCCATTTTTATCCAATTACCTCAACTCTGGATTCTTATCCAGAACAATGGAGATAGCCTGAAGAACAGACATGTCTTCAGACTCTTCACCGTTGTCCTCCCTAACCTTGTCCGTCTGGAAAACCAAGGATTGTCGTATCAAGATCAGTTTTAAGAATTAAGTACAATTACTGAAGGCGTAAGACAAACACTGGCAATAAGGTATACCTCCTTAAGAATTTTTGCAAATATTCCCTCGACCTCCGCAACCACCTTCTGTGGGACCTGGCAGCCATTCATATCAAAGAGCGCATAGCTAGAAATAGATGGGCAAATAAATAAACTTGTTAGTAGAAAATCAGAACTGCATCCCTACAACAAAAGAGGAACATAACTAAAGGCTTCAGATCACACTGTACTAAATACATAGATTGAAGAATATTATAGAAAACAAAAATTGTTAGCAAATAAATTTCAAGTTAACGTAAAATTGAGCATAATAATTTTATTTTATTTTTCAATCAAGCTAAGATAGGGATATCTGTCTAGTATGCTGGACACTGTAATAGTGCCACAAATGCATAATTATAAGGATTCAACTATAAGACAGAAAGAAGAGCCTGCAAACATTTTACATATACAAATTTCTTTCAGGGAAAAAAACAAAAGAGCCTCAACCGTTTGGTTGACACCAACAGGGTACAGTAGCATATAATTACCATTATTTTGAACGATTTATAACTTCATATGCTTAAAAGAATTACATCCACAATCCGTTCTCATTTTACCAGTCAAATAAAAAAGCACGATTAATGTTAACCAAAAATACATTGAGTTTCATCCGATTAGTTTCTAAGATGACTAACAAGAATTTAACAAAAAGGGAGCTGAGTCAGCTGACCAAAATGTTGTGTGCCCAAAGTTTCATCATGGGATGAGCAACACAAGTAGCTTGAGATGGTTCACATCTACTAACTAGGAAAACCAGAATGTTTATATCACTCAAGACATCCCTAATTTGCTTTGAATTTGGGAATAGAGTTTCAGAGAATTAGGAAACAAACGATTTATAAGAATGAAAATAACTTTCAGAATGTACTTTTACACAATCTATCACTTCAACATTTCATTTGTTGTGCTCTTGGCACAAAGTACTCCTGAATAGCAAAACTCTGGGAGCATTCTTAAAACTATTACTTGAAAAGACAAGAAATACATAAGGAAGTCAAGTCACAACTCTTCTCATAAATAGGCCACTGTCAATATCTCTAACTATTAGTTCATTTGTTTGATTTGCCCGTGCACATTCTTCTGCAAATTTGACCTCCAGTTAATCTATAATTCTTCTCAGAGTCTTTAAGTTGAAATGTTAAAATTATAGATTTTTGGAAGATGTCGATCTTCCAATACCGGATACTGCTTAAATATGACATTGTTGGTTTTCTTCTTGGCTTACGGGCCTCTTGAACTGGAGAAGTATGTGTTTCCACAGGTGTGAGGAAGTTTTCGAACATTTATCTTAACAAAGAGAAGGCAGCAAAATGAAGCTGTTCAGGCAGGATTTTCAAAACACAGATGTGTATGCATCTTGCTTATCCCTGTCACCTGACAACTAGAGGATTGGTATCCAAATTCTACTCTGCAGGCCATTGATCCAGGGGTTATAGATGGCACAACTAGAAACAAAGTGTCGGACCTAAAGAAAATTTACCTTTCCAGATCATGGTCATATAGCACCGAGTTGTCATTACTAGTTCGGTACAAGGTAAGCCCAAGTCTTCGAATTAGAGGAGCCAAAGGATTTTCATTGCATACTCCATGCAACCTGGTAGGAAGTTGCTGATAAGATAGATATGTAGAGAAACTTATAATCACCGAAAACGATAAGAAGGAATCAAATGCGTACAAACATAACAGAGACTTTACCAAGAGGCTCCCATGTCGATGGGGAAGCCAAATGAATAATCCGTAAGTATCCGTCCCCCAAGTCTACTTCGTGACTCTAACAGTGTCACCTGCATAAGGTATAGATCACGTTGTCTAACCTAAAAGTATAGCTAGATAATCATTTAGCTAAAAAAAGACTATCATGATACCTTAAAAGATGCATCATGGAGGGCACGGGCAGCTGCAACTCCGGAGATCCCACCACCAACCACAATAACGGAAAGTGGTGAAAATGGCCGTCTGTCAATGTTTAAAGAGCGATGACCTGCACTAGTATAGATTAGAAATTGCTATTCAACCTACGATTTCCTTGAACTATATCAAATACACAAGAACTCATCGATCCTTACAATAAATAAAGAATTAACAGTTGCCCTTTTAAATGCAAGGTACCCTTCTCTGCATGCTTTTGACCAGAATTTCTCATCATAAACATTTTAACACAAAATAAGTAATCATTTTCCGGTATTATATAAGAAAAACTGAAACCTAGAAAATCTTAAAAGATAAAACACTACGATATGGAAAACAGGAGAAAAAGAGAACCTATTTTTATCTGATCTGTAATTCAGCTGAGAGAAAGTATATCCTACCCTATCAAAGAAGAATACGATCACAGAGTAGGCTCATCTTAACACGCAATGTCATCCTATAAATCTTGAGTCGACTACCTTTAAATCAGGTCTTTGCGAGATCGATGATAGGGATCACATGATCCCATCTAAATCCATACAAAAAAACAAAAGGAACGACCGTGGAAAAGATCCAAACATACCCGTCACAAATTCAGAATGGTTCTGATTCCCTGACCCCATAATCTCGAAATAAACGCCCTCCGCCTAAGAGTTAGGCTTCTTTGGTATCTCACAATTCAGGAGATCACAACTCGATTGAGGAGAATAATGAAGTATAAAAATCAAGAGGCAGGTAATGAAGTGGTTCGATTTCGATAGCTGTCCTTGCTTGACAAACCAACTCATACGTGAAAAACCGATGGAACCGACAAAAGAAGCGCGACCGATCATTCAGAAAACCAGAGGAGGAAAAGGAAGGACTCAAAGCATGATGGGCAGGCAGAGGGAGATCGAAAGAAGAAGAGCGAACAAGAATTTTCCGGAAAGGCAGGGAAAGCCAGTGGGATCGCAGAGAAGCGATCTCCGGGAGGTTCAAAGAACTCAATTGAGAGGCTGGAACGAGAGGTGATGACAAGAGAAGAGACGGTATTTATAGAAGCGCCCAATGGCATCTGCAGGGCAATTTTGAAAAGCGTCCTCCTACTCTCTCTCTCTCTCTCTCTCTCTCTCTCTCTCTCTCTGTTTTTAGTTTAATTTTTTATATACATTTTTATTGTGTCCACAAAGGAAAGATATATGCTATATTTGTATTATACTTTTACAGAAGCTAACCTTATTATAAAATTATCATAATTAGCAAGTGGGAAGCGGTGCTCTCTCTCTCTCTCTCTCTCTCTCTCTCTCTCTCTCTCTCTCTCATTTTGGGTACTGCCCAACTTTAATTTTCTAATACAAAATTGCGAAGAATAATGTGTGGTTATGTATGGTGTCTATTAATTGGTCCGGATTGTGCCTTAACGAAAATCCTGCTTGGTTTTCACCGTTTTAGATTCAGTAGTTGATTTTTGATACTCTATACATTGAAGCAGATTTGGTCACGATTGTTAGTGATTGTTGTTGTTGTTATATTTACATTTCACTATCAGAAAATTGCTGACTATTTGGCTACAGTCAGATTTATTTATGATGAATTTGTATTTATTATAAAAACCAAAATATGAGCAAAAAAATTTGTGCTAAATAATTCTAGCTACTTGCATTAGTAATTTATAAATTCTGGAGAAGTTAGAAATTTATAAAGTTATAAGGAAGCAAATTGAATCTCGGCTCTAGGTGAGGATTTTAATGGAGGATCTCCATAACAATAAGGTGAGGCATCTGCCAAATGTAAGGATTGAAAATAAACAAAGAGAAACATAACCCATCGTTTAAACCAAGGGCTATTCTTTGAGTACCTATACGAATTATCAATAAAAAGAAATAAAGCACACGCTTTCAATATGGCTCATGTTTTACATTAGATGTCAACTTTTCCTTAAGAAAGAAAATTAATAAATTACAAAAAAAATGTTTGCATATAAAATAGAACAATTCAAAATTTATGTCATAACAATATAAAAAATGGAATAACTATAACTATATATAACTATATATATATATATGGGAAACTGGATCCTCTTTATCTTTGACGTGCATACTCAAATCCACCTATGGATTTTAAAAAAGTAATAGGAATATAAGTATTACACTCGTGCAATCCAAAAAACAATAGGCGGGTTAGTGTGCATGATCTAATCATATATATATATATATATATATATATATATATATATATATATATATATATATAAAGAGAGAGAGAATGGATGGTACTTAAAATACCATACTCGTACTCATTTTTTACTTTTAAAAGGTACTAGTGTTATTTAGAAAGTCATTAGAAGATATTTTTATTAGACTGATGCTCTTAAAGTAAAAGGTCTGCTTCTCTCTCGTATGAACAAAAAGAATACATTCTATTTCTTTGCAGGCCAAACAAAACCACACCAAAATACCAGAAAAAGGCAAACTAAACCACTTGTTTGGATCAGCTTAATCGGCTTGGATTGGTGATTTACTTGAGCATTGTAGATCATTATTTAATTTGTTTGCTGCACGTTTCGGGCCTGAAATTCATCAAAGAACAACGTTCTTGAGCATATAATAATGATTTAATCCATTTCTTCCGAAAATTAGTTATATTAAACCGATGAGACATTTGTTTGCATCAGTCATTGGGATAATCACTGTAACAGATTATTTAGAAAGCAATGACAAAAAAAGAGTAAGGAGATTGAAAGAAATGATACACCTTTACACGTCGAATGCAGAACTTTGAGGCTTTTAAATTTTCTCAGTATGGTTGAAGCAATATGGTGGTTTATCGCCACCTCTCGGCTCACAGATGCAAAATTTATAAGGGAACCTTTAGCTTCTAGCACTAGCAGCTACAGGCCCTTCACGACAATAGGACAAACCCCTCTAGCTCTCCCAAGAATCGATATTAATTAAATATTCAATATTATTAATGAGAGAATAAGTTTCATTATCGTTTGAACGTAATAAATAATTTAGAGTGAGGGTCTCTATATTTCAACATCGATACATGCAGGGTTAAGAAAGCTAGTTATAGTTATAGATAATAAGATTCGTATTGGTACTTAGAATATGAGAATATTGACTGGTAAGTAAATGAAGGTGGTAGATACTATGATTCAGAGAAGGATTCAAATTCTATGATTATAAGAGATAAAGTGGAAACGGGGTTAGTATTATTATAAATAAAGAATTAAAAGATTATGTAGTAGATATTCAACGATATGGTGACCGCATTATGATTGTGAAATTAGTGTTAGGAGAAAAGGTTTTGAATATAGTTTGTACTTATGCACCCTAAGTAAGATTAAAAGATAGTATAAAGAAAGTATTTTGAGAGGAGTTAGATAAGATAATTCAACAAATTCCACAAAAAGAAATGATTTGTTTGGGAGAAGACTTAATTAGACATGCCGGTAAAGAGGCATTAGGATATAAAAGCATTCATAAAAACTATGATTTTGAGGATTTAAATAGGGAAGATAGGGAGATTTTAAATTTTGTTATGATATATGATCTCTTTATATCCAACACAATCTTCAAAAAATGATATGAATATTTAAAGAGTAGCTTGTCACAAACACAAAATTGATTATTTTATTTGTAGAAAAAAAAAGATCGAGTGGTAAAGATTACAAGGTAATTTAAAAAGAAAACTTAACTGCTCAACATCGACGTTTAGTAATAGATTTGCTGGTAAAAAAGTGGACAAAAAAAAATAGAGTGCAAAGAGTTATTTAGACTAGATGGTGGAACCTCAAATGTGAGAAAAAAATATACTTAAACAGGAAATTCTTCAAAAAGATGATTGAAATTATATAGGTACACCTTCTCATATGTGAAATAATGACTATCAATATTAGAAAAGTAGCAAAAGATGTGTTAGGCATATCTATGGAAAATGTCCTGACACAAAAATAAGCTTAATGGTGGAGTGAAGTGGTGTAAGATAAAATCAACATAAATAAGGTATATTACAAATTGTATTATACCAAGAAGACTAGTAAAACTTGTGAGACTTATTAGAAAGCAAAGAAAGAAGTAAAAAATATCGTTAGTGAAGCAAAAACTAAAATTTAAGAGGATTTATATAAAAAAAACTTAACTAAAAAAATTAAATAAATATTTTTATGATATCTAAGGCTAGAGATAAGAAAACTAAGGATCTTACTTTTGTTAGATGTATCAAAGATGAGGATGAGAAGATTCTAGTGGTGAATGATATATAAAAAATAGATAGAAAAAATATTTCTATAAACTTTTTAATGAAAATATATATGTTGTTATTAGCTTAGGAGAGTTAGACAAATAAAAAATATATATAAGCCATAATTTTTATTGGCGTATTTAAAAAAATAAAGTCAAAGAAACTCTTAAATATATGAAGGTTGGTAAATTTGTTGAACCATATAATATCTCTATAGAAGTATGAAAAATCTTAGGAGAGATAGGGCTCACTTGGTTCACAAGACTATTTAAAGAAATATGAAAAACCTAAAAGATGCTCGAATAGTAGAGAGCGGGTATACTTATACCCGAATAATAAGTCATACTATGAAATTATGGGAAAGAATTATTGAACATAGATTAAGATAAGTATTGAGTACAATAATGAACCAATTTAGATTCATGCTTGGTAGATCTACTATTGAAGAGATTCATCTATTAAGACGTTTTATAGAACATTTTAGAGCAAAAAACAACTTTCACATGATATTTATTAATTTAAAAAAAAACTTATGATATGGTACTAAGAGATGTTCTTTAAAGAATGTTGAAAAAGAGAGGTATCTCGTTGACATACATAAATCTTATGAGAGACATGTACGATGATGAAAAACATGTGTGAAGACTCATGAAGAAATGACAGACTCCTTTGAAGTTAATATTGGGTTAAATTAGGGATCAACTTTAAGTTTATATTTGTTTATATTGGTCATTAATTAGTTAACAAAACATATTGAAGATGAAGTACCTTGGTGTGTGTTATTTGCACATGATATTGTATTAATAGATGAGTCTAAGAAAAAAATTAATAGGAAATTGGAATTATAGAGAGAAACATTAGAAAGTAAAGGCTTCTGACTTAGTAGAACAAAGACATAATATATGGAATGTAAGTTTGATCATTTGGTTACTTTAGATGATATATAAATTAAGATTGGGACACATTGAATCTCTCACAATTTTTTTTTTAAATACCTAGGGTCAATGTTTGAGAGGGATGAAAAATGTGATGGAGATGTTATGCATAGAATTAGTGTAGGTTGGTTAAAATGGAGAGGGATAAGGTATTTTATGTGATAAGAATATACTATTAAAGTTGAAAGGTAAATATTATAGAGCAACAATTAGACTTGTTATGTTTTATAGTTATGAGTGTTGAGCAATTAATCATCAACATGTACAAAAGATGTGCGCATAAAAAATAAAGATGTTGAGATGGATAAGTCGTCACAGAAGAAAAGATCGTATACATAATGAGGTTATTAGAAATAAATTAGGGGTAACACCAATAGAGGACAAAATGAGGGAAAATAATTTAAGTTGATTTGGACACTTAGAAAGAAGACCAAATGCTCTTATAAGAAGATATAAAAAACTAGATTGTGAAAATTTTAAAAGAGGAAGATAACAACCACAAAAAGTGTTGGAAAGAAAGAATAAAGAATGATCTAGTTTATATTGAGTTAACTGCTCGTATGTCACATGATAAAGCTATGTGGAAACAAAGAATCTATGTAGCCGACCCCATCTAGTATGAAAAAAGTTTTGTTGTTGTTTATTAGTGAGAGAGCAAAACAATTTCATTCTTAATTTTCTATTTCATAATTTACTTTATGATCGTGAATTTTGAAAGCATATTTTCTTCACAAGCTTAAATTGTTGATTTGTATTTTGAGTTGATCCAATACAAACCGACCAGATGATACGATTTGACACCCCTAATTTTGTTGGTTATGACCTTTATTTTCTCTTTGATACTATTTTTGGGGAAGTAGAACCCCTATAATTCAAAGAATATACTTCTCCGTTGATGTTTGGCGGCCAAGGAAGATGGAGAAGAGAAGGGCCTTAGTTGTTGTATAAGGCCGGTCCAAGCCACCAGTAATCTGATCCGGACCCACCTCATGGTCGGGTCAAGACATTGGATCCACAAAATATTCGGATGCAGAGCCAGCTTTGGTGCATGTACCTCCACCCTTAGTTTGGCATTTGCTTCAAGATGCTACCAGAGAAATGAGGTGACCCAACGTACCTGGATATGGATCTGGATCGAAGCCCTTTGTATAGGTCATCAGATAGATGTGCATTAAATCAAGTGGGTCCAGATCCAAACCAAGCAAGCATTTAGCATTCCACTTCTCCAAAGTTGAGAGCTATGTGAGTTTATTAGTTTTTCATTTCCTTCTTGTTCATCGATTGGGAGAAAAATGACAAACCGATCCGTTTTTCTGGCCAAAACGGTCGCCTTCCTGTGCAATGAATCCAAGACCGAGAAGCTCCAGACCCAGTTTCATGTCCTTGTCGACAAGAGAACTGGCCATGTGGTGCAGGTTTCAAACCAAACCAAGCTGTCTTCGGCACTAGGAGATGTTGGCTGCATCAGTCCTTAGCAACCAACATGCACCAATTTACTCCAAAAAAGTAAGATCATATTTTATTTCTCGATCACTACGTGGTGGCGTCGCGACCAAAAACTGAACTAATGTATTAATTTGTTGCTGAGTTGAATAAATGATAAACGAAACATGCCCAAATCTGGAGCTGTTATTGATTGGACATGGTCCTTATTTGGGTCCATCATGTCGGATATGGATCCAGGCTTCTCTGTAAGTCCAGCCTGATTCAAGTCCAACTAGGCTCAACCTCAGCTAACTTGAGGGCCATGGCCCATGAAGCTGGCTTTTGCAGCTTGGTCTAGTTTCGCACCCGAACTCATCCTTGGCTTAGCCAGTCGCCGGGAAGATAATTTTGTCTTTTTGAGCTTAATCAAGTGAAAATCATGTGATATACTGGGTCAGGCCGGGCAGTTATAGCCCCCACTCCAGCCTGGCTCTACTAAACTAACCAGAGCCTGATTCTAGCAAAAGTGACTTGACCAGATTGGGTTGTCTGTGATCAGGTTCAAGTTTGGGAGGACAAATATGAACAACCAGTCAGGTTGCATTACAGATGTATCCGAACTGGATCCCAATCAGATCCTGTTTTAGTGACCAAATTCCACTAAATTGAATGCATTTGAGTTATCGGGTGGGTGTCGAACCTGAATCGGCAATTACCATCCGCAATGGGCGGCCCTTGTCCGGGTCAAGTTGGACACAACCCGATATGGAACTGTCAAAAACAGGAAATTCATGGGGCCTAGGGGACTAACAAAGAAAAGACGACCCAAAAAGGGAAAATGATTCATGGGCATGTTGGTTTGAATACTTGACTATGTTTATATCAGAAAGAAACAAGGAATTAATCATAGAATAAGTTGCGCATATGCTTCATTTATGTGTCATGTGCTTCCTGGCCCATTAAGAAAAGAATCCTACACCAAGAGTAAACCTAACCCGAAAAAAAAGTGGCCCAAAAAGTGGGTCACTAGAAATGCATGATTCCATTTTGGTACTCAAAGGTTTGTTCGTTATTGGTCTAAAGGTAAGCCATTCAGTAGATGAATAGGACTCCAACTAGTATTATTCCGGATAAAGAATCCAATCCAAATCCTGTTTTGATTGGAACAGGATCCGAATTATCGTGTTGGACGTTTCCTCTCTTTTTCCGGAATGCAAATTGGCGTGCTTGGGTGGTTCGCTGTTTGCATGCGTAGTGCAGTTTAAGCCTTACGTTGCGGAACCCATGGTCATGATAAGCGAGTTAGAACCACTCATTTCCTAGGGCTGGCAATTTCGGGTTGAGTTTTGTGTTCTTACATTTGTATCCAAAATCAAGTCAGCCCAAGAACGACCTGGGTTTTGCATGTCTATTTGGGTGAAAGGGAACAAGTAGTTCTTAGGTCGTGTCAATGTTGTCATAAATTGCCAGCAATTTCTTGGGTTGTGTCCATGTTGTCAGTTAATATCTGTGTCGTACACAAAAGGCTTTCTTTGCATTGGTTCATTTGTCGTCTGAAATTGGCACCCTTACTACTACCAGTGTGCGTCGATTCTAATATGAAACTGGTGATCATAAACCAAGCCAAAAGAACCGTAACTGTGTGTAGGCTGTGTGTGTATGTATTCTTGTACGCACACACACACACACACACACACACACACACACACACACATATATATATATATGAGAAAAGAGAGAACCTGTTATGTACCAGTATACTTAGATATTAGTATTTCCAAATAATTCTCTACCATTCAATTTTAAAGATAAAACTGTTAAAAAATCGAAAAGAAACAAACATTTGAAATTCAAGCAAGCATCCTGCAAAAGTACAATTGTAATTTCTCGCTTTGTGAATTCAAATCTTAAATATTCATCTTTAAAACTAATGATTGACATTTTTTAATATACTAACAAGTGCTCTCTCTCTCTCTCTCTCTCTATATATATATATATATATATATATATATATAGGGAGAGAGAGAGAGAGAGAGAGAGAGAGTAATTGGTATATGCTAGGCAAATTCAAACAAATCTCAATTATCTATTTGATTGAAATTTAAATCTAAAAAATATGTACTTTTTGAAAGTATTTTTTGTTTACATGAATACTTTTGCTTTTAAAATTTAAATTTCAATCATCCATTATCAAAATTAAATAATTGAGATTTGTTTAGATTTACTAGCAACTAAGTGTGCTAGCCTATATCGGTTTTCCTATATATATATATATATATATATATATATATATATATATATATATATATATATATATATATATATATATCATAAGATTCACATCCTTACATGTGATTTTGCTACATAATTCAATTATTTGATCATATGTTTCATTAGATTGTGTTGATGCCGAAAAACGAATGACGATAACAGATTCATATATAAGAATGTGGTGCCATGTGACAATTCAACCTTTAGAGGATGGCAAGATGATATGATCTTACTCGTACTCTCAAATCTTGACAACAATGTAAGCAGCAAGAACGTTTGACTCGTGATGAGTTCTTATTCAACCCAATTCATAACCATTGGCTATAATCACTAACTTGGATCACCAGCGCAATGTATCAACCAAAGCTTCTGCCATGGAATAACTCCATATTGGTAGCCTTTGACAATAAACATGGTTGGTTTCAGGCAAACTGGGACTGGAGGTCCCGAACTGCCTGTTCCACTTCCCCCATAACCAGTAAAAGCAAAAAGCAGATATGGACCCACCTGATTCTGGTTCCAGTTTGGTGGTTCGTTTTGGATTGGTTTCTGGTTTGATTCTGATTTCAGTTTGCTTTCAGTTCTTGTTATGGAAACATGACAGAAAACCAAATTAACCAATGCCAAGTTAGATTTTACGAGGAAAAGTTATATTACACGAGTTCATTTGTTTTAGAACTATTAAGAAACATTAGAAAAAAGTGAATTATAGCGAGGACTTGGCTGTTCTGGATTTGGTTGGAACCGCCGGTTTCAGGACCATTTTTTGTTCCAATTCCAGTATGGTTTTTGGATTGGCAAAACCTTAACCTAACCCTCAGTTTTGTCCCAATTCCAGTTGCGGTAACGGTTTGGCTGGTTCTGGATCTGGTTCGGTTATGAACCGCCCACATCCATCAAAGAGCGATTATTTCCATGTCTTTAACTCCGGATCTTCGTCTGTCCTTTCTTCAAACTGGGAACTCAAGAGCATTAACCCAACCTACAAGGCTCTCTGCTCGCAAAGGTGCAGGTAGTGAGTTCGATTCTCTGGGCCTGCACACCTAGCTTCGGCCTCCCCATTGCAACAACAAAAAAAAACTTCGCTACTGCAACCAACTTGTTAATTGATACTATTTCACACACACAGACACCATCATTCAAGCACCTCACTTGATCGGGGTAAGGTGCAACTTGACACTGCAAAAGCTACATTAAGCCCAGCCAAGTCATGTTTAGCATGATATTTACCATAGACATACATAGAAGTTCTATATATTCAACTAAACGAGCCGAGTCGACCTGACATGCATATACTGTTAAGTTCATATAGCTAACGAGACAACTCATGTTGATTCATTTAAATCGCGAACTCAATACAAACGAGCTTGTCTGAATCACAAGCAGCTCGGTTCATTCACCTTTTGTTTTGTATGAAAGTAGAAGTCAATCATTTGTTAATTGGTTCTTGGAACAAGAAAACTTTGTACTGAACCAACTTCCTAGAATTCGATTAAATCAAATTCTTCTGTGTGTAGAATTGTTCTTAATCTTGGTCTCCATAGCTTGACACAAGTAGATCCTCTTTCTCTTTTTTGAGGACGAAGACACTGCACGTCGCAGGTGTCAAACTCATCACCTTAAGCTTGTGAGTCGACCCCTTAGCCAGCTCTTTGTGGCCCATCATGAAAGTTTGAGATTGGGATCCTGGCCCTTGCTGTTGGCAAATAGCTGCAGTAAGTTTGCCTTCCAACTACAGTACGTAACCCTTAATATTCCTTCACAAGAAGGCAGCAATCTTCTTCATCGTTACCTTCACAGAGAACCCTGATATCATTAATCACATATTGGTCTCCATCACCACCGTCGATTATGTAAGCCTCGATCTTGATATCATTAACCTCGCCATCGATTTCAAGGTTAGCACCATGATGCACGGTTGACATTAGACCATTGATAGTAGCGTCATGGTCTACCTCTCCCTCCTCCGGATCCTCCTCCGATTCGTCTTGCTGGTGGTCTTCATCAAAGCCGTCTCCGAGCAACGACTCCAATACTCTGGCAGCTGACAATCCCTTATAATAATTGAGCTCCTCATGCTGTAATCCATGATTCAGGGCCTCGTGATCATCCGAATCTCCCTTGCATTTACATTTAGCCTTCTCGCTGGACTTGTTAACTGGCCATGAATGGGACCCATTGCATCTTCGCCGACGGCAAACACCAGTGACCCCCAAGTGGTTGGCAGGCTCCGTTGGTGTCTTCTCAAATCTTCCTGCAGCTGCCAATCAACAGAACTTATGAATCAAACACATATTCCTTCTTTTGGTGTTTCGGGGTTACTAAAATTCAAACACAGAGATTTGAGATCATATACACAGTGTGGGAAAACGCTTACCTTTGGGTTTGGGTTTGGATGCAAATGCATGGGCATGCAGCTCACCTTCTACATTTTTCGTCGCACAATCGGGAGTTTCCCCCATCATCATCCTTCTTCTGATTTGTATCTTCCAATGACTCTAAGTTGCATTTGGTTGACAAATAATTGTGAGCAGAGTTTTATAAATGGAAGAGCAGAGATCCTTTTGTTGGCCAGTTGCACTGAAAGTTTTTTGAAGCCTTGGAGGTAAAGTAATCTCCTCTTACAAAGGAAGCACAAAGACTTTGACTTGACTAAAGATGCTGTTGATATTATATTTGTTTATACTTTACTGAGCAACTTTTGGGCATTCTAAAGGCTGCTAACGTTCCCAATAGAAGAACAAAAAGACTGGCAAGGATCCCAACAAGGGTGGCTGACAACCCTAGGTTTCGGTTTGTTATCTCGATTCAGTCAAGTTGAACCGAGCAGGAGACTTTCCGTTTTTCTTTTAAATTCAGCCGTACAGGATCTAAGTTAGATGAGAGCTGCTATCTCATACATACTCAAACAATCAAGTACCCTACAAAAAACGCATATACTTTTTCACCTTTTGATTTTAAATCTTTGTTATTCATGTCTCATGACTATGGTTGAGGTCCCTGTTGATAAAGTTTATATATAGGTTGTTTTCTTCAACTTTCTTATATGTATATATATATATCAAGTACCCTACAAAAAACGCATATACGTTTTCACCTTTTGATTTTAAATCTTTGTTATTCATGTCTCATGACTATGGTTGAGGTCCCTGTTGATAAAGTTTATATATAGGTTGTTTTCTTCAACTTTCTTATATATATATATATATATAACGTTATGATTAAATGCTTAAAAAAACTCTAAAATCTCAACCGTTGGAATAGAGTAAATAGAGCAGCCGCTTAAACATGATTAATGAAACATTTGATATCTCGCTTTCTTGATATAATCCAATCGTAATTGATAGCAATTTTTCACTTTTGTAAGTACAATAAGGTTTTATTCAAATTGTCATGTTAAGATCTAAGCTAAGCACATTCATTATTGCACTTAGGTGCCATCGTGGTTCAGTTCATTTTCTTTCTATGCTCAACCTCGAACCATCAATTTTTAGGAACCAAACCAAACCGTCACGGTTCAGGTCCATACCGTGGTTCTCATCTTAGAAAAGCTACAAGATATCCCTTGATATTACAATGATCAATACTGTGCGCAATATCAAACGGTGAAAACATATTGAAGAGAACAATTCTTTTTGTAGTATTTATAATTGATTGTATTTTACTGTGTATGTGCGTGCATGCAGATTTGTTCGGTTTCAATCCTCAAACTGTGAACTAGACCATTCAAATCGTTTTCTTTTCAAATCAAACCAAAGCACCAGATTGGATCAACTTAATTGGTTCTTTGGACACCTCTAATTATGTTTATAACAACGACGAACTTTGAAGCTCTTAATTAGACCATTGTTCTTAATGTTTTCTAATGAGTTCAGTCTTTTTATTTTTCTTTGATTCTAACATGAAAGGATTTCGGTTTTCTAGTATTGAGCAATTCAAATATAACTTTTTAGTGACAGATGACGCAATATTTAATCCAAACTCTTAAACTCCAATCCAGCAAGCAACGTAGCGGCTAATTTGCTTGAACGCAACTTTCTTTAAGTGCTTAATCCAACCATCTTGATGTCAATCACGCTATTTCTTTTGTTAGGCAAAGCTTGCTAGGATAGAAGAAATGGCAATAGCTTACCTGGCTAGAGAGTTGACTCACAAGGTGAAGGGGAAGGTGATTGTTGGGGCAGTCCCTTTACCGAAGCCGTCCGTGATTTCTGGTGTTCGGTTATAGTGCAGCGGATGCTTTCAGTACTTTTCCTTGCTTTCTGTAACTCCAATAACGTAGAATGAAAAAGGAACAAAATAGGGTGTGTAATGTTTCTACGTTTCCCGCAAAGGGTTTTTTGAGAAGATTGTAAGTGTTTATCTCGCACTATATACTTTTTGTATGATTCTTTGTATTTATACATGACTTTTTCATCTTCCGAGTTTTCCTTTCTGGCTTTTTTTTATCAGTCATTTTGCTTTAAACACGAATTGTTGGTTGCGACAAATTGTTCGTTGCTTTAAACACGAATTGTTGGCTTTTTTTTTATCAGCCATTTTGCTTTAAACACAAACTCGATCACCCTACAGCTACTAGCAGGAGGTATGACCCAAAACACGAATTGTTGGTTGCGACAAAAAAAAAAAGAATTGCTGGCAGATTCACGGCGGGACGGGACGAATACGACCCGAAAAGTATGTTCGTAAGTGACACGAAAATATTGGATTGTACATTGGTTGATCTGTCGAGGCACATTAACATGACGAGAAGACTAAATTGCTACCCATTGTTTACTTAAATGTCAACAATGTATGGTTATCTGTGCCCGATCACTTCGTGGTCGAAAATATTAGGCTTCAAGTGAATTCTTCTGACCTGTTAAACGTTGTTGAATAAAATAGTAAGGAAAATAAACTGGGAGTTCATCTATCCCAATCTTGTTCGTGTCAAGATCTGCTCTCGTATCCGTCGGTGTTTGACTCGATAAAAGACGCCGGACAATGGAATTGGAGTCCAAGTGATTATCCGACTCTATCATCCACGGAATCAGTTCTGTTCATGTTTTGGCTTTGGCCGACCGCAACGCTTTATTTTTGAAAAAGCAGCTGCCACATGCATTGGCATTCTCATAGTTCAATTGGAGCAAACAGGTTTTCAGTTTGAATCCCAACCAAACAGTATATATATATTCTTTGTGTATTTGACAACATACTTTTTCCAAGCACAACTTTTTGTTTCTAGAGTTTAAATGTCAACTCTTTTTTTTCTCAGTTTATTCACTGCCCCCTCCTCTCTCTCTCTCTTTATATATATATATATATATATATATATGCATAGAGAGAGAGAAGGACTTGTATAATGTTTAAATTACATGATTTTATTAAAACATTTCTATTGTTTGATCTTTGAGATTATCAGTGAAGATTTTAATTATTTTGTATCTAATACATATAATACATTAAATACAATGATGCTTTTAATTCAAATCTCTACTATTGATATCAAAGATTAAATAGTGAAAAATTTTGTACAAAATTATGTAATAAAAGATATGCATT
Source organism: Brasenia schreberi (assembly GCA_036023115.1). NCBI lineage: Eukaryota > Viridiplantae > Streptophyta > Magnoliopsida > Nymphaeales > Cabombaceae > Brasenia > Brasenia schreberi. Next base: position 18,066,717 of record JAYKKT010000069.1, read on the forward strand.
ACTTTAATAAGTTTATTACGCTTTCCATTTTACATATCCATTCTTAAATATACGAGTTCATAAGCAAAAGTTATATGCATGCATCAAGTACTTGCACCTTTTCTTGAAATGGTTAAGATTTTCAAGAATATAACAAATCGCAAATGGTCTTTTCACATTTACCATTAAATACAAAGTACAAAAATATCATTATACTTTTAATTCAAATCTCTATAATTGATCAAAAAATCAAACCAATATGGATTATAAACCAACTGATATTATCCACCTAAAACTTCCTCTCTCTCTCTCTCTCTCTCTCTCTCTCTCTCTATGTATATATATATATATACACATACCTTATTCCCTCATTTTTGGAGATCTCCCATCCAGTACACATTTTATGCGACATAACTCCAAATCACATTGTTTGTAGAAGAATAAACACCCAGCAAAACAAGCATGTATCGCTTTGACAACCAAAACAGGAAACATTCCCCTCATCTCAAAAACGAAAATGTGGTACAAGAGTGCCTAGACAGACCGTCGGTTGAAATCCGTGTTGACGTTAGGGTTTTTAAACATTGGTGAGATTGAGTTCCAATTTTCCCAGGTCAGTTTGGTTTTCAACGCCACATGTATGGCCCACCAAAGCACATACCCACTCTGCCCCTGTTCAAGAAAAGTGTGGGGAACAAGGTGAGTGGTCATTTTGGTGCCCCCATGATTCCGTGAAATCCTATCAGATGCCTGGGTTTGGCTTGACCAAACGTCACAAAGCACTTGTTTACAAACTCCTCACTCTTGTAACAGCTATTGCTCAGAAGTACATGAAGGGCATTATCCAAGGATTACATTTTTAAATTCGGTTAGAATCCATCAACAGGCAAGGAATGGACATTTTGTATGCTGTCAAAATACAACACTACCTTGGATCTGTTTTCAAATAAAACCACCCAAATTCATATATTCTTGTCAAAATCTTTGAGCTTCCTCAAAAGAAACATGAAATAGAAAATCGAACATGTCACGGCCGATGGACTCACAGGTAGTAATTGCTTCTAGCTGTCACCCTTGAACCGAGTGCGTATGCGTGTGCCTTTTGTCAAACCCAACCTAATTGGTGGAGAAAATAGATTTCAAACCTTGTGAATTATATGATGGTCAATTTAGATACAGCAACAATGATACACTGCAGAATTAAAGGCCAAACCCCTTCAGTCTCTTGACAATCTTCATCCAGTCTGGCATTTTGATCTTTGTATCCCATGTCTGAAAAATCAGAAGGCCTCGATAAACTTTTGGATTTTGGCTTGCGCGCGTTCTTTTTCCTCAGGTCCATCAAGGTCACCAATATTTTCATGATATTCCTACACATCACAAAGTGAATAAAGACAAAATGAAATCATTATTGCTCTGACTCTAGAATCAGTTTGTTATCACTGCACGTCCCTTAGTGAGGATAAAAGGCTCACTAACAGAATAGCTTCAATACATTGTTGGGTTCAGGAGAAGTTTCGGGAACAGATGTTTTGGCAACGCAAAATGGCATTCAGTGCAAGACCTCAAAGCCTTCATAAACGTAGATTTTACCAAAATGATAAATCAGGACCGTCCTAATGCACCTGGCCAAAAACTAATGAGGATGAGGTTTTGTAAAAACCAAGGAATAAATATAGACCACCCCGCTCAGGTGTCTCTGCGACTCCATATTTCCAGCAAGTCACATACCTGCAGTACACCCTTGACGTCATTCTTTGATAGTTTATGTTGCTTTAACAAAAGCTCTATCCTCGCTCTCATCCGAGGGTGCCTTCAAGACGGTTATGGTTTGAATTAGGGTGCTTCATAGTTCTTATGAAACGAACTTCACTATACAAAATGACGCTGACAACGCAATTGAAAAGATCAAGTAGACTTACTCAGAAGACCAGAGATGACCAAGAATAACAGCGAGCAACTGAAAATGAAAAAGATTTCATGTCAGACCAATCTCTGCTTAAAATACATCAAGAAACAGCTTTCAGAAAACATAACAGTGAACTGGCAAGATTAGTCCTCTAAGTCATTATAAGTTTGTATTACTTGGAGAGTGTAAAGACCAGATTCGAGTTTCCGATTGTAACGCTCCTCATCGTCCATCTATGCAATTAAATGAAAACCGACAGAAAAAGTACTTTAGCAAGAAATAATGAATTGCAAATGCAAGTCTCTCTCTAGAAAGGCACCTCTAAGTCATCCAGCTCCAGTTGGTCAAGACGTTCAGTTTCTGCTTTAACTCTAATTGAATACCTGCAGCAGATAATCTGAACATCAATTTCTCCAACACCATAAGACATTAGTTAGGACAAGAGTAAACCATAGAGGAGATAGAACACCACCTTCCGAACCTTACCTCATGTAGAGTTCCATCAATCGATCTATCTTTTCACATTCATTTTCAATGAACTTGCTAAGTAATCGATCCCTTCTTGAACCACGTGTTATGCCACCTAAACAAAGAGAAACGCTCACTCGAACTGAGGTGTACTGAACGAGCAGTGTGCACTTCTAGAGTAATGAATTCACTTTAATCACAAGAAAAGAAAAAAAGAAAACCATATGCACCCAAAAGTATGTTCAGGTCTAGATGAATGGACTGCAGTACAGTGAACCTAGCACAGAGATGACAAAGCAAGACGAAGGCCCAGACGTAAATCAGAAAAGCTTAGCTTCCTGTCTCAAGTGATTGAACTTTTACCAGACAAATTAGGCTCATAGAATGAAAAATGTAAAACTAGAAAGGTAAAACTTCCTAAAAGTCACACACCTTGGTGAGAGCAGTATACGAGTGAGAACCATATCAAACAAAAAGTTGCTCTCCAGGTTACATGGAAAGAATTTGGAATTTAATGTGTCCATTGGACATAGTTCTTGGATTCAGAGAAGATAACAGAAAAGACAAATTTGGAGGAATCAAAAGAACGTGTAATATTTTCATAGAGTTCATTAAAATCAATCAAAAGTAAAATAAAATGTCCTAAGAGTCAAAGCCAACTTAAACCATGTTGTAGTTCCTATTAAATCCGACCATAATATCTCTCGCCAAAAGTCCGCACAATCTGTTAAAGGTCGCACAAATTCACATCAAACATTTATTCATTTCCCCCAAATTTGCCACTCTCGCACAACTGCCCTCAGAATAAAAGCTATTAATTTCAAGACAACGATAATCCAGTCACAAGATCATAGTTGGTTTGTTAGGAAGTTCGGAGACAGATAAACCATGTAGCCAAAGCCTAAAAGCTTCTTAAGCAAAACATATAAGATTTGCCAGAATTGAGCCTAACACAGTAACAATCCCTTGTCAGTTCACACAATTTTATCATCTCTGAATGTCTTCCCAGTTACTTTTCATGTTCAAACCCACCGGAAAGCATTTGAATAACTTACTTTTCAGATCCAAGGACCTGAGTTCCAAGTTCCAACAACAAGCTGAGAAGAGGTCCTCGAATCTCTCCCACTTCTATTTCAACTTTGAAGGATCTAAGATCACGTCTCATGAAATCTCAGAGTCTCCAAGACCCTCTTTCATGAATTACCTTAAAAACCAGGTTCTAATGTGTTGGGTGAAATTATTGTTTCTCCACAAACAGTCCACAGCTTTCGCTAGGAATGCTCTTATATTTTCCTTTGCATTTAGAGCAAAAGGATGAAAAGGTGGATCCAAGACTAGAGACAGTTGAATATATGGCAGAAGCAATTCTTTTGTCTTCTTGCAGTCCAATAGATAAGAGTTTGCATTTGAACAACTGCAAAAAGTGTTTGCCATATATTCATGTGTGATACAGAACAAGTTCAACAAATTGGAATACAACGGCCCCTCACATTTAACGTTATATCATGTTGTCCATGTTCCTAGAAGGAAAAAGTGAACTGCATCACTCAAATTCATGTGTAAAAGGATAGCAACAAGAGTCATGTACCAATTTGAAACATGCAGCTACCCATGTTAAAAGACCTTCCAACAACAACAACAACTAAGCCTTTTCCCATATACTAGATGGAGTCGGCTAAATGGACAGAACCCTATCGCGTGACATGTTAGCAGTTAACTCAATATAAACTAGATCAATCTTTATAGTTTTTTTTCCAACACTTTTGTAGTCATCCTCTTCCTCTTTTAACATTTTCACAATCTAATTTTTCATATCTTCTTACATGAGTGTCCTTTGGTCGTCTTTCAACATGTCCAAACCATCTTAAACCATTTTCTCTCATTTTATCCTCTATTGGTAGTTGGTACTACTCCCAATTGGTTTATAATAACCTCATTATGTATACGGTCTTTCCTTGTGTGACCACTCATCCATCTCAACATATTCATCTCTGCTACAGACATCTTTTGCACATGTTGATGATTAACTGTCCAGCACTCAAAACCATGAAACATAGCAGGTTTAATTGATGCTCTATAATATTTATCTTTTAACTTTAATTATATCTTCTTATCACACAAAATACTTGATGCCCCTCTCTATTTTAACAAATAGACATTAATTTTGTGTAACATCTCCATTAATTTTTCCATCACTTTGAAAAATTAACTTTAGGTATTTAAAACTTCCCTTGTGAGAGGGATGCATTGTGTGCCAATCTTAATTTCTATGCCCTTTGAAGTACCCAAATGATCAAACTTACATTTCATATATTATATCTTTGTTCTACTAAGTCGGAAAACTTTACTTTCTAACGTTTCTCTTCATAGTTCTAATTTCCTACTAACTTTTTCCTTAGACTCATCCACTAACACAATATCATCTTCAAATAACATACACAAAGGTACTTCATCTTGAATATGTCTTGTTAACTCATTAATGACCAATATAAATAAGTATGAGCTTAAAGTTTATCCTTGATGTAACCCAATATTAACTTCAAAGGAGTCTGTCATTCTTTCATGAGTCCTCACGAAAGTTTTTGCACCATCATATATGTCTATTATAAGATTTATGTATATCAAAGGGATATCTCTCTTTTCCAAGGTTTTCCAAAGAACATCTCTTTGCACCTTATCATAAACATTTTCTATATCAATAAATATGATATGAAGGCTCTTCTTTTTTGCTCTAAAATGTCCCATAAGATGACTCAATAGGGGAATCACTTCAATAGTAGATCTGTCGGACATGAATTCAAAATGGTTATTTGATGTACTTGATACTTGTCTTAACCTACGTTCGATAATTCTTTTTCATAATTCCATAGTATGATTCATTAACTTCATACCTCAATAATTCAAACAATTCTGAATATTTCCCTTGCTCTTATATATCGGTATAAGTGTACTTGGATTAATCATCAGAATAACAGAGTTATATCTGTGTCATATAATCACTAACTGCCACTAAGGTTACTTTGCAAAATTAGAGAGCTGAGTATCCTAAAAACAATTGTTCCGTTAATATTTGAGTCTTGAAACTTACAACAAGGCTTCTTATTCCGCCTAGATAGTTGGCCATGTTGCAAACCATCTGTTAACTGTCCGTCTAGCAATGACTTTTTTTTATGCATAGTAACATGTTTCTTGGTGACACAAATGGGATGAGAATCATCACGATTTATGTTCTTCCTGTCTGACCAGAAAGGTTGGAATTTGAAGAGTACTTGTAGGATTATCATCTTCAGTCTTAAGGAATATTCACGTGCTATTTTATCTTGTTAAAGTAATCCACAAAGTCTAGACAGTCGAGATATTCTGCTTCTGCATAGAGAATTGGGGTTCAAATGCTGACATGAACCCAGGGTTCAGACATGATATCAAGGCATGTAGCCCATATGGCCCTCAAAACTCCAAGGATTAGCAGGATAAGCATGCAGAACCTGATTAATGTAGAACATGGCTATCTTGTTATGGAAACACCAAAGTTATGATGAAAAAGAAAACCTTTCACACACCAGGTGCTGTTCCAGCCTTCCAGGTAAATGAACTTTTAGTTATCGTTTTAATGTGTCTTAGGTCATACCTGCATTTAGACATGCTTTATGGTTTCTATCCAACAAATTTGAGGCCTAACACAACCTATCTTTCAATGCATATCTTCCAACTTGTTACACTTCTGTACTAGAGCTCCATTTCAATTGTCCTATAAGTCCAAACGGTCATAAATGCGTCTTTTCCTCAACTTATCTTCGATTGTTATCGCACCAACTTTACCTCAAATTCATTAAACAGTTAGTCTTCTTGTGTTATCAACAATTTTATTTCCCTCAGAGACATCTTATTCACATATTTTGATTGATTTCCCAACTATATAATATTTACTTTCTAATTAAGTGGCATCTTCTTGCTACTCCCTACATGGAGCACTTGCTATACTTCTCCTTTCTATCCAAGCTGCAAAAATTATATGAGTGCTTTCCCGTTCTTACATAAACAATGATTGTAAGTTTTAAAGTATTTTTTTCACTATACAATCATATTCCAGCTTCAACCGCATATCATCTTCATTTTGTAGAACTTATATCCTCATGTACTTAATCTTCGTTATGCTAACTTTGAAGCTCTTATATTTGGGTTCTATTTAGAGTTCAAGTTTCACAAATGACCCCATTCCTCATATCATCCACCACAACAATGTCATCTACCAATAACATCGGTATGAATAAAAAACCTATAAATTTAGTCGAACAAATTGTGATTTGTATACTCTTCTGATTTGGCTAACTCTCCTAAGTTAATATTAACATCTCTATTTTCATTAAAAACTTATAAAACTAATGACCTTTTGATATCATCATTCACTAGAATCTTCTCATCCTCATCTTCCATTCATCTAACAAAAGCAAGATCCTTAGTTTTCTTATCTCTAGCCTTAACTATTCTAAAAATATCTCCCTTACCTTCTTTTGAGTTAAGAATTTTATATAAATCTTCTCAAATTTTGGCTTTTGCTTCACTAACGATCTTTTTCGCTTCTTTCTTTGCTTTCTTATAAGCCTCCACAGTTTCACTAGTCTTCTTAGCATAATGCAATTTGTAACATGCCTTCCTTGCCTTTATTTTATCTTCGCCACTTCACTCCACCACCAAACTTCTTTTTGTGCCGGTATGCCTCCCTTTGATACGCCTAAGTCCTAACACATCTTTTGCCACTTTCCTAATATGTATAGCCATATTGTTTCATATATCATAAGGTAAACCTATATAATTCCAAGCATCTCCTTGAAGAACTTTCTGTTTAAATATATATGCTTTCTCACATTTGAGGTTTCACCATCTAGTCCAAATAACTCTATGCACTTTATTCCTTTTTGTCCACTTTTACATGCAAATACATTACTAAAAGTCGATATTGAGCAGTTAGCACTTAAGCTTTCTCTTGGAATTACCTTGCAATCTTTACAATATGATTATCTTTTTTCTTACAAAAAAATAATCAATTTGTATTTGTGATAAGCCACTCTTATAAGTAATTAAATATTCATCTTGTTTTTTGAAAATTATATTGACTATAAAGAAATCAATAGCCATAACAAAATTTAAAATCTCCCTACCCTCCTCATTTATATACCTAAAACCATAGTTTTCATGAATCATGAATACCTTGATATCCTAATGCATATCTCCCTTTAAGGAATTCTTTGAATTACCTTATCTAATTTCCTCCCACAAAGCCTTATAAGTTATTTATACTATCTTATAAATTATAATCCTTCTTAAGGTGCATAAGTACAAACTATATTCAAAGCCTCTACTCCTAACACTAATTTTACCATCATAATTAAGTCACCATATCGTCGTATGTCTACTACACTATCCTTTAAATCTTTATTTATAATAATAATAACTCTCTTTCCAGAGTCTCATAATTTAAAACCTATATTCTCAATATTCTTTGCTTTTTCTCCAACCCACTTTACCAATGTTAAAAGATCTTAGCTCTTAAATTACAAACATGGTGCCTTTCACATTTCATATGACTTGGACAATCACTTAACGGAAAAATGGGTCCTAATGCTACCCACTTAATCTTTTATTAAAGGAGAAATGACCATATGCACCGAAACCCCATATCTAATTACAAGGTACTTGAGGAGGTCACATGATAAAAAATGAAGCAATTGCTTTAATTTATGGAAATCCATGTATTTTATCCCATTTTCTTCTTGTTCGAAAGCAATAGAAAAGGAAATCATTCAATAAAGGTGTGCCTAGTGAAGGCACACCAGATTTTGAAGAATGAGGAGAGTCAAAAGAAGATAACAGATCATCCTCATCTGGATTCAAATGCTATCTCTCATCAATAGATAATGTTTTCTGCTGAGTTATAGACACTTAAGGTTATCGAATGCAAGAAAAAAAAGCGGTGAGAACTTTCTCGCCTTACCAAATAAAGAAGCAATAAGCGACACAATGCGCTCCTCCATTTCCTCTTGGTAGCTTTCTTTCTTATTCTTCTTATGTAAAGGAACCTGTGTATACGCCCAAAAAATCAAACCGAGCAAACTGCAATGAGTGGTTCATCATGATGAAGTTGCGTATAAAGGTACGAAACAAGGAAGAACTGAAATGACAACTAAGATGGCACTGTCACCTCGCAAATTTGGCGTTAATCAAACATACTTTCAAAGAACGATGGCAAACAAATGGCCGAACCAAGAAGAATGAATAGTTTCTCACAACTCCACCCCTTCAGAATTAACGAATTTCTCCTTGTTCTCCACAGGCATCACCAAACTACACAAGCAATCAAACAGATTCTCCACCATCTCCTCCTCGTCGGCACTCTTGGGGTCCCTCGACTTGTACATAGCAACAGCCTGAAGCACCACGTCCACCCCATTCATCTGCCCCAACCTCTTCTGATTCGCAGTGCTGCTCTGCAACAAAATCGCTAAAATCTCCGACGCATACTGCTTATTACTATCGAATTCCCTCACTTTGATCTTTCCCAGCAACCACTTCAACAGCTTGGTCTTCTCGCACACCAGCTCCGCCACCGCGGGCTTCACCTCAATCAAATTCTCGATCGTAGCGAGCGTGGCGTAAACCGCAGCCATTTCATCTGGATCAGAATCCGACAACCGGTGCAAATTCTGAACCAGAAGTTCAAGTACGCTGCTATCGACCAACGTGTCGACCAAAACCCTAGCCGGTTCGTCATTGTCGTCGAGGACGTCCTCATCGGTGAGGTCCTGGAGTAATTGAACAACGTCGATGGCGATGTCATTGTTGTCGTGGTTGAGGAGGTCGACGATGGACGGAACGACGTTGAGGTTGACGAGGTCCGGGTACAGTTCCGGGGCTCCGGCGAGGATTTTGAGCTTCTGGAGCTCTTCGTGGAGCTCCACTTCGGAATCGGAGAAGCGGTCGGGTTGGTTCGGGTACTTGAGGCGGGCTTCGCCAGATCGACGCCTCCATTCTCCTCATGGTCCACCTCGAACGCGTCTCTCTTTCGCTTCCCCTCGTGGTTGTTCGAGCTCGCATACTCCATTTCCGGCACAGATGGATCCCGGTTCCTAACCCTAATCCAATCGGGTTAACGGCGCTCGTTCCTCCGCCGGCTTATCCGCTGGGATTCGCCCGATTACTCCTCACTTCGGGAGATTCAGATAATTCTGGCTGCCCCGGTTCTGGTTGACGAAAACCCTAACCCTGATCTCTCATAAACGAATGGTTCTCTCTGCTCTTTCGAACGCCTCAGTGTCTCTCCCTTCCTCTTTTCTGTCTCTGCCAAATCGCTTCTGATCGTTTGTGAGGGATCTGGTTCGTTCCCAGCGGACGACCAAAACCTAAAACCCTAGTGCGTGTGCCCGGGCGCACATGAAGAGAGAGAGAGAGAGAAAGGTCACCAGATCGATACCGTCGAGCAACTGACCGTGGTTTGCTTTAACCCTGCTAGGGCTGATAATCACGAGTAGTTGGTGTTGATCGGTTGTGTTGGTCTCGTTTCATTTTACCTTAGAAACCTTAAGAGGTGACCGACTCTTAAATTCAGGCCGTCCGCCTTGCAGAATTTCGATGTGGAACCGGCATTCGGAGAGATATTGGTTCTAATGGAAATGCAGTCCCAGCCCACAACGTCCAGGCTTGAGTATATGCGTGTATATGTATATATATATATATATATATATATGTATTATGTTCAATTCCATTCAGACTCAAGTATATTCAAACATTTCTACTGTTTAAATTTAAAAACCCAAATGTTCTTTTATGCTTTTCATAGTTTATATATATAAATATACATATGTATTATGTTTAATTTCATAGTATATTTAAAATTTCTACTGAAATATACTTTTCATAGTTTGCATTTAACATATAAGAGTACATTCAAATCTTTAATGTTTCGTGTACTCATTCTTGCTCAAATACACTCAAACATTTTATCGTTCCATATGATTAATGGAGACTCAAATATATTCAAATCCATACACCTTTTATTTTGTTGATATCTATTCCTTTTAAAACCCAACATAAATACAAATATAAAACACAAAATAACTAATCAATTTATTCAGTATAGAAAAGTTTACCATGTGCATTAGATAATCGAAGAACAAAGCTAGTACTAGTTTACATGGTACAATGAGACAAACACTTCATTCATTGCGTCTAGACCTAATGAGAGTCTAGCCAGAAGCGCCCAAGTTACAAAATGGATCGGGGCACCTAAGCAAACCGAACCCGTACTATACTTGAGAATTCATTTCAACGGGTATTGTTCGCGTGGATATCCGATCCATTGTTTAGAAATAGTTTGCAACTACACGCGGAAAAGAAAAGAAAGACGTCATTCATAAATCGTCTCTCCCGCGCACGCGCCGTTCACATTCTGTTGGAGAATCGAGGTCATGATTGCTATGGAAGGCAAACAGATGGCTGCGTCTGCTGAAAATGGAGACTCATATCATAATTACGCAGAAATCGAATCGCCGATGGTACAGGCAGAGACGAATTACTGGCTATTCAGACCCTGCTGCACTCGTCTTGTTCTTGTTGCTTCGTCCGTTTTCACCTCGTTTCCTTTTCCTTTCTGCTCTTCTCTGTTTGCAATCTAGTTCTCTGCTTCAGGAAGTAGAAGACGACGCACAGGCAGATTATCTTTTTGTTTCTTCGTCATTTTCATTTCCTTATGGCTAGAATGTTTGTGGTATTTTGGCCTCTCTCTCGCTAAACTCTGTTGTTCCGATTTCTTCTCAAGGATTCATTACCTCTCGGTTGTCTGTTCCGGTTTCTTCTTTAGGATTCATTAACTATCAGTTGTCTGTTCTCTTATCGAGGATTCATTTACTTTGATGGTGAGATTTCTCACCGTCACGTTGTAACCTCACGATCAATTATGTTTTGCCAGATTTCGAGATCCTTTGGAATTATCAAATGGTCTTTTACGTGATTTTGTGTTCTTCTTTCTTTAGGATTTGGTGCTGCCGATGCAGGTTATGGCGAAGCGTTTGTTACTGATTCCACAATTTTTATTTGAAGAATGAGCAGGCCGCTTACCATGCCTACTATCTGGAGAGGTACATCTGGTTCCACTATTTCCGCCCCCCCCGGCCCGGCTCGGGTTGTGCCGAAGTTCCGAGTCTCTGTAGAGTCTGATAGGACAATAGTCGCTAGTCATCTTCCCATTTGGATGATTACGTGCCTTAACGGGTAGGAAGATAGTGGTGACGGCTTTAAGACTAGGTTAATTCGAAATTTATGAATAGGGTAAAATCCATCCTTTGGCTGTTCATGTCATGTGATCTTGCTTCTAAGAATTGTGGATATGAGCAAGTTCCTTGATGCAAAATCGTATGTCTGGGTGTTTCATCTGTGCAAACTAACTCAGTAGCTAGTTCAAAATTTTGACCGGTTTATCAACCTATCGTCGTTGCTGCCTTCACTAATGGATAATTCGTCATCCCTTGATAGATTATGTCATGGTCACCCGAATTCTGTTTGGCCAGGGAACTAAACGTTGTTTGGTTTCGGTTACCAATTTATGTCTGATTAGCATAGTATTTGAGATCCAGCTGAACCAACTCCCGGCTTGGAACAGGGCAGACCGTAACGGTGCATCCAACCTTCGTCCGAACCCGATAACAAAAAAGATGGTGGTCCGCGCATAGGAGGCCAGGCACGGTAAGCGGAGGAAGAATGACAACAATTTGTAATCCTTCCACTGCCGAGAGGGGGAGGTGCTCTCGCTGCTCTGTGAAACCAGCCTCACGCAGTACCCTCCTCTCTACGGTCAAGAGCGCCCAAACCTTCGTTCGGACACGCTGAACCAACTCCCGGCTTGGAACAGGGCAAACCGTAACGGTGCATCCAAACCCCACCGTCCCTGACCAGCTTGCGGTCCCACCATCTGATTGCCCCCGCTTGGGTAATAAACTCACGCTGCTGAGCTCGGCGGTATGCTTGTCTAATGCTTTCCCCTATAAATGTGGTTCTTGTCTCCCGTTCATCGATACGAGACTAAGGTTACAGTTAAATAGATATCTAACGGCATGTCGATGAGTAGAATTTCAAAACCTAATAGCTTGGATGATCCAGTTAACAATTGAATTCGGATTCATTTTTTAATTTCTGCTTTAAGTCTGATTTATTCCATTGGACAATCCGAACTCAAAAAGGTTATTTCCCAATAGCTTGGGTTTGGCTTTTGCCTTCACATAAGAGGCCATCAAATCATGACTACTTAAGGTTCAACTTAGTTTGATAAACTTTTGTTGGATGCCTATCATATTCATATTGTGTATTGTTTTGGTCCACTATACGGATTGTATGTATCATCTTGTATTTTAATTTAATATTAAAAAATTGATAAAAACTCCAGCCATGTAAGGGATCACCCTTGCATTGTCGGTCCCAAGCCCGGATAAAGGAGGAGGGTTGTGTTAGGCTTCTGACAGCCTGCGTAAAACTTCGTCGGACTTTTACAACATGGATTACAAAAATTATGAGCATTGCTTTGGGGCATCCCCGCCTAGCGACGTGCTGCAGAGCCTGAATGCAGTAAGAAGTAAGCAAGAGCCACTACATTTTCGCCCGAATGTAGTGACTCAATTGTAGAGAGGGTTCCCACATCATGGACATCATAGACGGGCGTGGGTAAAGAAGTTAGTCCTGCTACATTGTCGCCCGAATGTAGTGAAAAATTATTAAAGAGGGTCTCCGCATTTTGATTATGGACGGATGCGGGGGGTAAGGAAGCTAGTCCTAGATAATAAGATTCGTATTGGTTCTTGGAATATCGGAACATTATCGGGTAATCTAATGGAGGTGGTAGATACTATGATTCGGAGAAAGATTCATAGTCTATGTTTATAAGAGACAAAATGGGTTGGAAAAAAAGCAAAGGAGATAGAGGATACAGGTTTTAAATTATGGTACTCAGGTAAATAAAAGGCTCGAAACGGATTTGGTATTATCATAAATAAAGATTTAAAGGAGAGTGTAGTATATGGTGACCGAATCATGACGTTGAAATTAGTGTTAGGAGCAGAGGTTTTGAATATAGTTTGTGCTTACGCACCCCAAGTATGACTAGAAGATAGTATAAAGACAGATTCCACAAAGGGAGGTGATTTGTTTAGGAGGAGATTTAAATGGACATGTCGGTAAAGAGGCATTAGGATGTCAAATGATTCATGGAAACTTTGGTTTTGGGGATATAAACGAGGAAGGTAGGGAGATTTTAAATTTTGCTATGGCATTTGATCTCTTTATAGTCAATACAATTTTCAAAAAATGAGATGAACATTTAATTACTTATAAGAGTGGCTTATCACAAACACAAATTGATTACTTTATTTGTAGAAAAAAAGATAGAGCGTGTTGTAAAGATTGTAAGGTAATTCCAGGAGAAAGCTTAACCACCCAACATCGACTTTTAGTTATGGATTTACAAATAAAGAAATGGATAAAGAAGAAAAGAGTGCATCGAGCTATTCGGATTAAATGGTGTTGGCACACCCTGTGATATGTGGATGTGATACTTTAAACAGATAGTCCTTAAAGGAGATGTTTGGAATTATGTTGGCACACCCCGTGATATGTGGAACAATATGGCTATACATATTAGGAAAGTGGCGAAAGATGTGTTAGGGGTATCTAAGGGAGGTGTACCGGCACAAAAAGAAGTTTGGTGGTGGAGTGAAGTAGTACAAAATAAAATCAAGGCAAAGCAGGCATGTTACAAATTACATTATGCTAAGAAAACTAGTGAAACTTTAGAAGCTTATAAGAAAGCAAAGAAGGAAGCAAAAAAGGCCGTTAGTGAAGCAAAAGCCATGATTTGGGAAGACATATAAAAAACTCAACTCAAAAGAGGGTGAAAGAGATATTTTTAGGATAGCTAGGGCTAGAGATAAGAAAACTAAAGATCTTAATTATGTTAGATGCATAAAAGACGAGGATGAAAAAATTCTAGTGGCAAATGATGATATAAGAAATAGATGGAAAAACTATTTTTATAATCTTTTTAATGAAAATAAAGATGTTAGTATTAGTTTAGGAGATTTAGCCAAGTCAGAAAAGTATATAAACCACAATTTCTACCGATGTATTCAAAAGAATAAAGTCAAAGAGGCTCTTAAACATATGAAGAGTGGTAAATCGATAGGACCAGATAATATTCCTATAGAAGTTTGGAAAATACTAGAAGAAATAGGAATCACTTGGCTCACAAGACTATTTAATGAAATATGAAAAAACCAAAAGATGCCCGAGGAATGGAGAGCAAGTACACTTATACCCGTATATAAGAACAAGGGAGACATTCAAAATTGTGCGAATTATCGAGGTATCAAGTTAATGAGTCATACTATGAAATTATGGGAAAAAATTATCGAACGTAAAGGTATCAACAATTGGATGTGATTCTAACTTTGACTTAAAGGTATCAACAATATCATGAAGGTAAATAAACAAATCAATATTCTGCATCATTGAAAAACTTAAAATCTAGATGGCTAGAATGCTTGCGACCAGAAATACTCTAGCTCAAAATTAAGGATGTTAATCATGTCGAATTCAGGACATACCAAAAATTTAATAAATTAAACCAATGTTATCCGTATCGCACAATATCGATAATTCTTTCCCATAATTTCATAGTATGACTCATTAACTTGATACCTCGATAATTCGCACAATTTTGAATGTCTCCCTTGTTCTTATATATGGGTATAAGTGTACTTGCTCTCCATTCCTCGGGCATCTTTTGGTTTTTCCATATTTCATTAAATAGTCTTGTGAGCCAAGTGATTCCTATTTCTCCTAGTATTTTCCAAACTTCTATAGGAATATTATCTGGTCCTACCGATTTACCACCCTTCATATGTTTAAGAGCCTCTTTGACTTTATTCTTTGAATACGTAGGTAGAAATTGTGGTTTATATACTTTTTTGACTTGGCTAAATCTCCTAAACTAATACTAACATCTTTATTTTCATTAAAAAGATTATAAAAATAGTTTTTCCATCTATTTCTTATATCATCATTTGCCACTAGAATTTTTTCATCCTCGTCTTTTATGCATCTAACATAATTAAGATCTTTAGTTTTCTTATCTCTAGCCCTAGCTATCCTAAAAATGTCTCTTTCACCCTCTCTTGAGTTGAGTTTTTTATATAAGTCCTCCCAAATCTTAGCTTTTGCTTCACTAACGGCCTTTTTTGCTTCCTTTTTTTCTTTCTTATAATCTTCTAAAGTTTCACTAGTTTTCTTAGGATAATGTAATTTGTAACATGCCCGCTTTGCCTTGATTTTATTTTGTACTACTTCACTCCACCACCAAACTTCTTTTTGTGCCTGTACACCTCCCTTAGATACCCCTAACACATCTTTCGCAACTTTCCTAATATGTATAGCCATATTGTTCCACATATCACAGGGTGTGCCAACATAATTCCAAACATCTCCTTGCAGGACTTTCTGTTTAAATATATCTTCTTTCTCGCTTTTGAGGTTTCACCATTTAGTCTGAATAGCTCGATGCACTCTTTTCTTCTTTGTCCACTTTTTTATTTGTAAATCCATAACTAAAAGTAGATGTTGGGTGGTTAAGCTTTCTCCTGGAATTACCTTACAATCTTTTCAACACGCTCTATCTTTTTTTCTACAAATAAAGTAATCAATTTGTGTTTGTGATAAACCACTCTTATAAGTAATTAAATGTTCATCTCATTTTTTGAAGATTGTATTGACTATAAAGAGATCAAATGCCATAGCAAAATTTAAAATCTCCCTACCTTCCTCATTTATATCCCCAAAACCAAAGTTTCTATGAATCCCTTGATATCCTAATGCCTCTTTACCGACATGTCCATTTAAATCTCCTCCTAAACAAATCATCTCCCTTTGTGGAATCTTTTGAAACACCTTATCTAACTCTTCCCAAAAAATTGTCTTTATACTATCTTCTAGTCCTACTTGTGGTGCGTAAGCACAAACTATATTCAAAACCTCTGCTCCTAACACTAATTTTAACGTTATGATTCGGTCACCATATCGTTGTATGTCTACTACACTCTCTTTTAAATCTTTATTTATGATAATACCAACTCTGTTTCGAGCCTTTTGTATCCTCTATCTCCTTTGCTTTTTCTCCAACCCATTTTGTCTCTTGTAAACATAGAATATGAATCTTTCTTTGAATCATAGTATCTACCACCTCCATTAGCTTACCGGATAAAGTTTCGATATTCCAAGAACCAATACGAATCTTATTATCTAGGACTAGCTTCCTTATCCCTCGTATCCGTCCATAATCAAAATGCAGAGACTCTCTTTGAAAATTTTTCACTACATTCGGGCGACAACGTAGCGGGACTAACTTCTTTACCCACACCCGTCCATGATGTGGGAACTCTCTCTGCAATTGAGTCACTACATTCGGGCAAAAATGTAGTGGCCCTTGTTTACTTCTTGCTGCATTCAGGTTCTGTAGCACGTCGCTAGGCGGAAATGCCCCAAAGTGATGCTCATAATTTTTGTAATCCATGTTATAAAAATCCGACGAAGTTTTACGTTGGCTGTTGGAAGCCTAACACAACCCTCCTCCTTTATCCGGACTTGGGACCGGCAATGCAAGGGTGATCCTTACATGGGCGGAGTTTCGAAGGAGTGCAACACGAGGACTTCCTCGGAGGTCACCCATCCCAGTACTACTCTCGCTCAAGCACGCTTAACTTCGGAGTTCTGATGGGATCCGGTGCTTTAGTGCCGGTGCTTTAGTGCTGGTATGATCACACCCGTATCTGGTAATTTCGGAGTTATGTGAATGAGGAGAAATGTAGGAAAAAAAAGGCTTCAAAAGGTCAAAGTTTGTGAAAAACACGGTTCAACTCATACTCTAGAACCCGTATCATAGTTGTGTTTTGGAGAACATGAAATGGTACTGTGTGACTTTGAATGTGCCATAGTTGAAGGAATCGATTGCTGGGAAGCTTAGTTTTCTGACTGACATTTTGATGAATATAACAAGCAAAAGGATATGTACTGCTCTGGACATTGGAATATAAGTATAAATTTGATTATCCTCAAGAAAGTCTCGTTCTGAATGTCCTTGGTCACTTCGACAGATTAGAAATGCATGCACACAAATCCTTATTATCTTATTCCTTCAAGAGTTGATAAAGATTGGCTGTCGTGGTTATGTTTGGATAGTGCTTCATTAATTTCGTGCACATCCTCTGGTTCGGGTCTATTGCATAATTTTGAGGTACACCACCTGAGGACATTGATTAATGATGAAGCTGCCCAGGTAAGAAATTGTGAATCAGCTATTCCATTGCAACTTAATGGTTTGGAACATGCTATTTTGATTGGTGGTGGACGGCAACTATTAAAAGCAAGTTATGGACGTTTAAGCCGCATCCTTTTGGTTGTTTTAAGTTCTTGTTGTCTACTGTACACAGACATATACATACATATATGTACACAGACACATAGATATATACATATATGTATATAACTACATACATACATGGACACACAAATATCAGTTCAGTTACAAGTTAGCATATGTGAATGGATGGAAACATTACTCCCGTTTTTCTTCAACCAATGAAGGCATTGTTTATGGATCATAGGAATGGCTGCCACTTTGTTTTTTAGTGAATCCAAATGGGATTATGTTGTCCTTGATTCAAAGCAGCGTCAATGTTTCTTCAGTGCTGAACAGTAATTTGAGTAAAGCTATCAGAGTGCAAAAGCGAAGTTGTTGACTTGCTTAACAAAGATTCTGTTCTCTTTATTCATACGAGATGGAAGGTGAGACTCTCTGAAGTTTCATTTACCTCGGTCCTCATTATGTGATGCTTTTGTCATACATGTGCCTGTTTATGGCATGAAATTATCTTTAGAAGACTCCTCCCATTTGTTTGAGTCATTATGTTCTCGAGTTATAAGTAGGATACCTGGGTGTCTTACCTGCTTTTCGCAGCTATCTGTTAATAAAGATACAAAGGCATGTTGAAGGCTTAAACTTCATTCATGCAAGTATACATATGTTCAATTGAAAGCTTCTCAAGGCACTCCAAAAGTTAGCCAGTAACTTCTGCAACCTCATATTTGTTACTGCAGTTCATACAGAAGAAAAGCATTGCCTGCCACTTCTATGTGATTTTGGTCACTTATTAATCTAAATTATCAAAAAGACATTCATATTTAGTCAAAACTTGGTCTCGGACTTTGGGGTAACTTAAAATGATTTATCTTGACTCATGCTAGTTTATATTTTGTTATGTTCTTTATTTAGCTAAGTTGAAAAGTATTTGTGGATACAGTGAGCTTTTAACAAACGAGAAATGGGCACTTACACAGAGAAATAGCCTCCTCCCATTAATTCACTTGAATTGCATGACGAAAATTACTCAGGAACTACTAGAGGTTCTGTTTGGAGTATATGTACATGCGGAAACTGGTTAATTATCTGCACCAAAACCAGAGTCTGGCTGGCTTAAAGGAAATGAAGGCCTACTTAAGAAGGAAGGCAGTATTTATCATTTGATTGCCCAGAATTTACAGTTTTGGTGCTCAGAATTTTCCTCTGGTTATCAAGTCCTTAAGAAACTGGATGAGATAGGAAGGATTCTCAGACAGAATCCTGATCGTTTCTTCTGGGGCCAGATCATTCTTTGAAATAATCTTTCCTCTTGCTTGGAAAGAGGGAATGATGAAGAGATGGATTCAGCTAGAGAGAAACTGATAGATTTGCGTGTCATAGATGAACTAATCCGTGACTGTCGTTCCATTGAAAGGAGACTGCAATGACACATGGTCAGATTGGAATAATTGCAGTATTGATGATTTTGAGGGGAAAATTTTGTGATGATGTCTATGATTTAATCAAACCGTCTGAGTAAAAAGCCTTTTTCGAGTGCTTTCATTGCGCAGTTCAAAGAATACTCGGGCACAGGATCTGACGAATTTCTCTCGTATGTAGCTTTGCCGCTGCTTTGCAGAGTAGTTATGAGATCAACTGGTCCAGACATTTTTAACCTCACGGTCGATTATGTTTTGCAGATTTCAAGATCCTTTCGAATTATCAAATGATCTTTTACATGATTTTGTGTTCTTTCTTTAGGATTTGGTGTCGATGCAGGTTATGGCGAAGCGTTTGTTACTGATTCCTTAATTTTTATTGGAAGACTGAGCAGTTTATAAACCCCTACTGTCTTAAGAGGAACTAGAGGTACGTCTGGTTCCACAATTTTCGATTCTGGCGGCTCTCCAGGCCCAATGCTAAAAGTGTGCTTTCTGGGTCTTTCCTCCGTTCTTGCTTTTCTTCTTCACCCTGGCCCGACTGGAGCACCCTTGTGGCATCTCCAGGTCGTACCGAACCTCCGAGTCTCTGGTTGTCATCTTTCCATTTGGATGTTGATAGCCACGTGCCTTAATGGTAGGAAGATGGTGATGAAGGCTTTAAGACTCGGTTAATTCGAAATTTATGAAACAACTCCCTTGGTAGATTATGACATGGTCGGGGTCCAACGGTGACCTGCTTAAATTGAGTAGGGATGCCGATTCAAGATTAAAGGCCCACCCGAATTCCTTAGGCCGGGGAACTAGACGGTGTTTGGTTTCGGTTCCACTTACCCATTTATATCCAAGTCAGATTAGCATAGTATTTGAGATCCAACTGGAACGCGATAGTGAATGGCAATAGTCTGTTATAACGGTGCACCCAACCCCACCGTTTCTGACCCGCTTGCGGTCCCACCATCTTCTTTTTGCCCCCGCTTGGGTTATAATAAACTCACGCTGCTGACCTCGACTGTATGTTTATGTATTGCTTTCCTATATAAAATGCGATTCTTGTCTCATACGAGACTAAAGCTACAGTTGAATAAATATCCAACGGCATGTAGATGAGTAGAATTTCAAAACCTAATAGCTTGGATGATCCTGATAACAATTGAATTCGGCTTCATTTTTTAATTTCTGCTTTTAAGTCTGATTTATTCCATTGGACAATCCGAACTCAAAAAGGTTATTTCCCATTAGCTTGGGTTTGGCTTTTGCCTGCGCATCTGAGGCCATCAATATCGTGATTCGTTTTGCTGTTCTTTTGATTTCATTGTGAAAATTCTTGAAGGGCTTCCTTTTGAAGATGTGACGACAAGGCCTTGGATTAAGATGCCAATATAAGTGTTACCCGGTGCTGGTGTTGCAATTGGTTATGTTATTATGATTGGTGATGTGCATGCAACCACCAGAGGGCATATTGAAGTAATTCGTGATCTACTACTGGCGAAACACATCTTACTTTTGCCTAGTGGTTTCCGTGAAACATTCTGGAGAGCTGTCGGTCATCCGCAGGTCTCATACCACTCTTCGCTTTCGGGATTAGCAAAGGCAGTGAGGTTAACTGATAACCCTCTTGTGGTCATGAATCTGTGAGAAAAACAATTTAGAATCTTTGAGACAACACCTTCATTCTTACTCCCCAGATGATTCATGGCAGTGACAAGTGAAAATACTACGTGTCAAAAATCGGGAAGCTGTCTGAAGGCTCTCCGATTGCGATCGGTCGTCGTAACCTAACAATTATGAACTGCTTGATCACTGCACACCGGGAAAATTCAATATCATAAACTTTTTTGAGTGGGAAAACTAGTCATGACATACAGAATGTCTATCCAGTCCTGGATGCTTTAGCCGTTTTAGGTTCTTCCATGGAAGGATGGAATAAGAGTGCAGAAGGCATTGTTTTGCTTCCAATGCAGAGAGCATGAAGGTAAGATGAACATGTACATGGCAATCATGAGTTGTGTTTCCTGGTTATTAGGTTTTCTGTGCTTTGCCCCCAACGAGGTTTGGGTCGCATGTGCTGAGCGACCAATTCTAGTTAGAGCAATTCTCATAATCAAATCCAACATGCATAACAATGTGGGGTGTAAATTACTCACATGGCCATGGGGATGCTCTCTCTCTCTCTCTCAATTCATCACATCACAAGCATAATAATGAATGTCTAACCGTAATGTTTTCTTTATCGTAGATGGCAAGTGAAGCTTTCTTACGTGCTCCCCTCATTTTCTGCTACCATCACAGTGATCAAGTTGATAGAGATTTATCCGATGAAACTGGTTCCATGCTTAATGAACTAAAGCAGCTCTGTACACCTTTATGGACATGGATAGTAAAATGTTTTTCATAAAATACTCTCAAAAAATTGGTTTTTCATATGATAGTGGACTATTGCTTTGTTCTACAGATTCCAACTATAATTTTAGTGACTGTTAACTTATTTGGTAACATCTTAAAAGAAGGATTGAAAGATGACTCAGTGACAAGTGGACTGTTGGTACCTAAATTTAAGCTAGTCCACATTGTGTGAAAACGCCCGTGCTTTTCCATCCCTATGTAGTAGAATTATTAGTGACTGTTAACTTATTTGGTGGGAATTGGGGTTACTGAAGAAAACGCCCGTGTCATGAAATCATTGTGTGAAAAGTTGCAGGACGTATCAGCCTCAGCTTCAGCCATTTATTGATTCGATATTTGGTGGAAATTGGGGTTACTGTAGATGTTCTTGCTCAAAGCAAGGGTTATATTGCAAAGGCATGTACATCCAAGCGTAGTAGGAAAAGAAAAGGTAAGGTAAAGCCACAAACAAACAAAACTGACAAACAACAAGGCAACAAACCTGGAAAAGGTAAAGGATCTACTGAGAAGCTGATGTGCGATATAGAAAACGTGATTAGATATTGAATACCTTAGGGGAGTCTTAGAGAGAGATCCCTCAAGATAAGATAAGATGGTTCTTTTGTACAGTTGTATGATTCTCCAGATGATATGATGCTTTTTTTGTACAATTTATTAGACGACCTTGTGCTTTGAAATTTAGACTAACATACCAACCGATGATGAATATATGTAGTTAAGCATTTAGCTCTATCCGGGGATTATTGTTAAATGGTTGGTCTGAGTCGTCTGACTCTACTTTGTTTTTGGATTTGTTGATGGGTGTCATTCATCACCCAGTTCAGGGTCCACTTGTGTCTGATTCATTGACAATCTTATGGAACGAACCTTAGATGAAATATATATGTATGTAAAACACTGAACCTCTATGCCTTCCCCGTCTACCTCGGTTGGAACGGCAGATGGATTGGCTTTCACCTAATAGAATGTCCCCAACGTAGGGGATACAGAGTAATGAATAATATGATTAAACAGGCTCATAATGACGGAATGAATTCCCAAGCAACTAGTGGAGCAAATAAGATAAATGTGGACTAGATTAAATTTAGGTACCAACAGTCCACTTGTGCCTGAAACTTACCAGCAGAAACCAACTAGACTTTCTCCTAATTTCTTCTCTTTCCATAATAAACCAATCTCTTGTTCTTCACTAATTTCATAATCTCTAAGCCGTTCCTGCTCTAAGATGTTACCCTAGCCTTGCCAGAAAAAGATGCCCCGCTGCTGAAACATTTAAAAATGGAAATTGGGTATAATGAGAACCAGCTAAAATCATCACAAATAAGCAATTTAGTAATTGATATTATTCTTCCAAGAGAAAATCCATGAATGTTACTTCCTCTTTTTGCACAATCAGAATGCCCCATCCATTACATCCTTGTAACGGAGAAAAAACTAGTCAGAACAAGATTTCCGATTGTTGGTACCCCAAAACTCCATATCCTGAAGCGCTATTCCTCATGCAAAAATCTGACGGTTCGAAACCGCAACTCACATAGTTTCAGACGTTTCTGCCGATACGCCGACGTTTACGGCGGCCGCAGATTCGTCTGAATCGAAGATCTTCATCCTAGAGAGCGGCGTCTGCAAGAATCCCTGGACCTCGAATTTCCTTGGCGCCAATTCTTTATACTTCCTGAAGAGCTCCCTCGCCTCCGCATTCTTATCCAACAAGCTTTAAATTACTCCCTGGCAGAAATGCGGCCGGAAATCGTTCGAATCTTCCTTCGCCAATTCGCAGTAGCTCGCGAGCGATTCCTCCACCTTCTGCAGAAACATAATCTGGGCAATGATGAACCTGACGTCCCTCGCTTCCTTCTCCTTCGCCTCCGACTTCGCCAAGCTTAGCGCGTACTCGAGCCGCTCCAGGGCGACCTGGCCCTCGCCGGACCGATCCATGAGGATCGAGCTTTTGAAGAGAGCTTCAAACGAGAGGATTCTCGGCAAGAGCTTCTTCAAAGAGTGCCCGGGGTTCCTCCGGCCGGCCCATCTCGTTGAGGAGCCGCGCTGCGAGGAACTTCCATTCGTTCTCGGAGGGTCGGGAGCGGATGAGGGACTGAAGAAGGGCAAGAGCTTCGGCGTCATGGCTGGATTCGAGCTTCTGCTGGACGATGGCCTTGAATTGGGGGACTGAGTCAGAGCGGGACTCGAAGAACTGCTCCAAGATGGTTTTTTCTGGAATAGGTTCTTCCACGGAGGGTGGCGACGGCGGTGGAAGGTCGGCCCGGGCGTTGGAGAGGGAGAAACGGCCAAGGAGGAAGGCGGTGGAGAGCAAGAAAGTGCCGGCGGTTTTGAGGGTGGGGCGGATTTGTGGAGTGGAATACCGGCGAACGGCGGAGATGGTCGCCGGAAAGCGAGGAGTATGGAAAGTGGGGTTCTGGGGAAGGCTCGGGAGGAACGGTGGTGAGAGGTCAAGGGTTTTAGGGGTAACAAGGGAGGAAGAGACCTGCATTTTTGCTGCTGCTCTTAGAAAGAAAACAAACGGGTTTTGGAGATGGTGGGGCTGTTGGGTTTAAATCTCTCCCTCTCATTTATTGATGTTACTTTGGTTCCGAAACAGCAAGCAATGAACGTCCATCCCCTTTCCTTCTCACTGTGTGGTTTTACCTAAACGTCTCGTGCACCAAACATTTACAACAATCTCATCACCAAACACCATCATAGCCTAGGAGAGCGACAGATTTAAACAAACACCAGATTTGATGGAGCTAACTTTAGTCTCATGTTTGAATTTACGTTCATCATGTTAGTTTGAACTTTTAATTCTTCACTCTTTTCTGTTTAGACGTCAGATTTCCCACCACATTACAACAACTCAGCAACAAGGCATCAATGCCAATTTTGAAGAACTGGAGGGAAACAGATAAATATGCTGGGTACCTACATTGGGACTGAAATCTAACGATGTTTAGGGTTAAAAGAAGTCTTCATCTGAATCCTTCATAATTTATTGAAACCCTTGCGTAATTCTCTTCATTGTGTCTGCGTGTGTGATAAATAGATAGAGAGAGTCGAATAACCATAACTTCTGAAAAATTGTACCATGTTATATACATCCATTGAATATATTCTTAGGCACTTAACTAAGTTAACTTTGAAAAAAGATTTTATATGTTAGCTCACCCATCGAATCACTGCCATTGATTTCGTGGAGATGTACTTTTAGATTGCTTAAATTGTAAAGCATATCTATATGCAAGATCTCAAAAATCAACGGTAAAAATGTTGATACTTTTAAACATCATAATGTTGTAAAGCATATCTTCTTTTTTCTTTTGGGACGCAATGGCATGGCTGAAGCAGGTATGCACACCCTGCGTATCTATGTCACGCCATGCATCTTGTGAGTTGAGTCTCCTGCCAAAATGCTATGGTATACCAGATTTAAATTCGAAAAATATGTTTTCATTAATAGGCCGTAAGGAAAACATGGCTTCTTGTTTTACTGGAAGAGGTCAGAAACTGAAATAGATTCGTTTATAGTGTTCCAATTTGAAAGGATAAAGGCATTTTGATACGCTTCTGCTCTTGTTTTAGCTTGTACTTGAAAGACTAAATTGACTATATTATGTAAATATGGATGTTTTGAGCTTATACAAAGGAAAGGGATGGATTTCAAATGGGCCCGAAACCAGGAAACAATATGGAAAATCAGACACCACTTATGCTGAAGGTTTAGGTTTGTTGTCAGCTCGCTCTTCCTAGCATCTCGTGCTATAGGTAACCATGGGTGTGTTTTCTTCTAGACTTTAGATTTCTTTCGTATAGCTCTAACTAGATACAACTAACAATGAAGCCTTTTCCAGCATTAGATGGGGTCGGTTTTACATCAATTATTTGATGTCATCGCGCGTGATCTTGTGCCATATCAGTAGTTATCTAAAAAATATATAATACTTAATAATTTCCTTTTAACACCTCAGTCATCTTTCTGAGCGATGAAAAGTTTTAAATACCTAGGGTCAATTTTTCAAAGTGATGGAAGAATTGACGGAGATGTTATGCATAGAATTAATGATGGTTGGTTAAAATGGAGAGGAGCATCAGGTATTCTTTGTGATAAGAAGATATCATTAAAGTTAAAAGGTAAATATTATAGAGCAGCAATTAGGCCTACCATATTTTATGGTTATGAGTGTTGGGCAGTTAATCATCAAAGTGTACAAAAGATGTCTCTGACAGAAATGAAGATGTTGAGATGGATGAGTGGTCATACAAGAAAAGACCGGATACATAATGAGGTTATTAGAAACAAATTAGGAGTGGCACCAATAGAGGATAAAA
The DNA here is from genome assembly GCA_036023115.1 of Brasenia schreberi. NCBI lineage: Eukaryota > Viridiplantae > Streptophyta > Magnoliopsida > Nymphaeales > Cabombaceae > Brasenia > Brasenia schreberi. The sequence goes on from JAYKKT010000069.1 coordinate 18,092,668, forward strand.
TGAGAGAATATCATTTAAGATGGTTTGGACATATAGAAAGAAGATCAAAAGAAGAACCCGTAAGAAGGTTAGAAAAACTAAATTTGGAAAGTATTAAAAGAGCTAGAGGACGACCACAAAAGTGTTGGAAAGAAACAATAAAAAATGATCTAGCTTATTGTGAGTTAACTGCTAACATGGCACACAATAGGGATCTGTGGAAACAAAGAATCCATGTAGCCGACCCCGTCTAGTATGGGAAAAGGCTTAGTTGTTGTTGTTGTACCTCAGTCATCTTTCAATCCTTCTTTTAAGATGTTGATTGTCTAGTTTCTCCTGAACCTTGCTTTGATCGTTTTTCTACATGTATAAATCTTAAACATGTTGCTTTTATCTTATTTTCTACATATGCTATTCCAACTTTTTCCACTTTACAGATACCATCTTTCTTTTCATGACCATACACCTCAACATTTTCATTTGTGCCACACATCTTTGCATATAGTTGATGATTGATTGCCCACCATTTGGCACCATATAACATTGTTGGTTTCAATACTATTACCTTTTCACTTTAGTAATATCTTATCACACAAAACATCTAAGACACCTATTTTAGCTGACTTTTATTGATTTTATGTATAATATTTTCATTAATTCTTCCATCACTTTGAAAGACCCTGAGTACTTAAACTTATCCTTTTCAGTGATTTAATAGCCACTTGTATATTTTCTGTTTCAACAAAACTACTGAACTTTCACTCTTATATTCATGTTCATTCCACTAATTGTGAAACCTTTTGTTTCCCATGTTCATCTCCACAACTCAAGTTTCTTGTTAACTTCTTTCTGTGACTTGGCAAATAATTCAAGCAAATTTATCATTCTTTTAGAGAATAAATGAGTCATTGACATAGAAAATATTTGGAATAAAACAGAAAACTGCAAATGAAATTCTAGAGATGAACATCGAGGGTTGACGGATGACCCCTGCAAGAACCTGTTTCATTAAGTCAATATGTATCACCAGAAACTGAAGAAATTATTCACAACATTAATTTTCAAAAAGTAAAATATGAACATTTTCAAGGTCAATGATCTGTACCTTTTACATATTTTAACAGATGAAACATTGTAAGGCCCTTGCATGTGGCCCTTGCATGTGAAACATATCAACCAAAAAAAGTCGGAGCAAAGAATGGACAGCAGAGTCGCCTTGCCAATGTAGGGTCCGCCGAACCATGCATCTACTTTTGAAACAAGCCATACTAAGTGTAAACTAGACGGTCAAAAACGAAACAGAACTTTACTGAGCTCAATTATCTCTTTGATATACAGCGTCATACAAAACCTCCACAGCCCCAACGAGATCTTTCGACAATCAAGAATTTATATTCCTTTCTCTTGTGACAGTTAACCATTGTGATTCAAACCAGCATTATGGCCAGTGGATGAAGGGAACCAGAAGTGCTCAACCGTCAACAGAATGCTTGCCAGTGCAGTTAAACCAGTCTTTGGCTTGCCAATGAAAAGGTTTGTGGTGCTTGACCATCAGCGTTACTCATCAGGCAACAAAGAGCACATGGAGCTGTATGGTTTCAGGAAAAAGACGTATAATCCTTGACATCAAACACCAAGCCGCTTAACACCACACTCTGAACAGAACTTTGAGGTCTCTCGTAAAAAGGGAGCACCACATTCATCACAAAATTTTGCTGGACTAGCTGGCTGGAAAACAAAAAAGAAAAAGAACTCTAACATCAGGCAGTCCACATGGTCTCACAAAATGCTAAATACATATACTCACTAGCTTAAAGATATGGTAAAAGGTTGCTTCAGAGGAACCAGAAAGCTAAAACCAGTCAAGCTAACCAAATTTAAAATGCCACTACTGCAGTCCAATAATATGATGGTCCCAGTTAAATGAAGTCAATTACGAATCTATTGGAATTCATAGGAAAACATGAGAATTATGAGAAAAAATGAAAAAGAATGTAAAGGAAAAAGGTGGAGATTGGAGGAGGGGGCTGACCCTCCAATGGAGGCCGCACCCATCTTTCTCTCAAGTTGGGAGTGAGATACTTTGAACTCCAAACTTGATGAAAAACTGATTCTTTCTTCACTACACTTGGAACAATATCTCTCGAAGGCTTAATTAAATCAACTTAGAAAAATTACGAGCACACTTGGGTGGCGCACAACCCTTTTATGGGTGTCGGCTGTTTTTCTTATTCTTTCTTCTCCATGAAGTGATTGGGCAACAACACTTTAAAAGTCATGCTTTCCTCCTATTGAGAAAGATGATTTTTATGGTAAGCGGTACTATCTCCATCATACACACTTCAATTGGCTTTTCCTATACCCCTTTACATAGTGACTGCTATCGGTGTATTGGTTGGATGTCCTCTCTCTACCACTCAAATAATAGCATAATACAAACATATGCACGCACTAATCGGTTATGCGCCCCTTCACATGGTGGCTGCAACCAATTTTTAAGCCCTCCTACATGTTTACTTCAACAACTCAAGGGTTCAAACATCATGTTTTTTTGTGATAATGCCACATTCCATAAGAATCAATACACTTGCCTATGATTTGATTTTCAAACATACGTTGTGGAAAAACTATTTTTTTGCACTATTTTTTCTTTTATATGAATTCTATTGTTTAACCCAATGGAAACATTCACCAATTACTACATCATATTTTCTGATTTTTTCAGCCCTCTTGGTTCCCACAAAATCAGATCTACTATTTCTTTTTTTTCACCATTTGATATTTAAAAAGTGAAATTACCTTTTTCAAAAAATTGATCTTTCTTTCCAGATTTTTGTGTAACCCTTTTTGTAAAGGATAGGAGCAAAGGTGTTTGGCAGCAAATCCCAATATTCAAACCCATCGGCATAGCGTGCACGACAACTTTAGGTGATGGGTGCATGGTGCCCATGTCTTCGCCCAAAGTTGGACTCAAAGGGCGCATCTCATCCAAAAACAGAAATAAATACAGGGTTTTGTGAATCATACTTGCAGCTCAAGAGGCAGTTTGTTTCATAAGCTTCGTGCCATCTTACCGTATAAATCCTGAGGCCAATTCCTGGTCATATGATTTGCCATAAAATTCGCAATCTTAGATTTCAAAGCACGAAGCATCCCATCTGTATATGACACATTATCCAGACAAGTGAGAGCCACCTTTAGCAAATCAGGGACACATGCTTGAACAAAAGGGGATAAAGTTTGAAATACATCGCTAGTTGTGTCTGGAACTCGCAGATCCAATGAAAGAAATTGAAGCTTCACAATATCCCTTAAAGCATCCGCATGACAATCATCCTCGATGCAGGCATCAGACATGTATTTGTATGCCTCCAAAATATCATTACCGGTATGTATCAGCCCTGCAGTCCAACTTTCACCATCAAATATGCTGCAAACCAATGCACAAATAGCTTCAGAAAGGCATTTGTTTATGGTCTCCAAAGCCGTTCCGAAAGCTCAACCCTCTTTTGTATTTCCACAGATTTATCATAGAGCCTTGTCTCCTTGCATTGATGAGCAACTTCAACCAAAAATTTCTGCCTTGCAGCGCTGTCACTGTAAAATTGGCCCAATGTACATTCCTCTCCAAATCCTTGCTCTCATCGATCGTATTTAAAAGTATTTAAGCTAAATCTTCAAAGCCATATGCTTGTATATATCATAACAATATGACTGCCTCGTCGAACCAACAAAGCTTAGCCGGTTCCCATGTTGTAGATGAGTAATCAATACATCCAACATTCCTCTCCATCACCTTTGTTTCCAAATAACTGCCACTGCAACTCCCATTTATCGAACGAAAAGCTCTGATACCATTTTGAAATTCGCAAGAAAACGTAGCGAATCATGAGAAAAAATGAAAAAGAATGTGAAGGAAAAATGGTTGACATTGGAGGAGGGAGCTGACCCTCCAATGGAGGCCCCCCCCCCTCTTTCTCTCTCTCTCTCTATTAATTAGAATCGTTCAACCTAATACAAATTGTCCACTCCTTACATAGTGGGCTGTTAAACATAAAATAATCAAACTGCCCTTAGTAATAAAGACTACTACAATATCATATTCTTCAACATAATCCTCTGGGACAAAACAAAGACCGCAAACAAGACCAATTGCAGCAAAGCTGTCAGAACTGAACAGTTGCAATTGTACACAGTTACACTGAAAAGCTGCCGTCAACAAATTATGGAAGTTGGCGGACAAAACACACCACGGAAAGTTAGAAAATATTTTCACCATGACCTGTTCCTTATCTACAACTGGTAATGTGGAGTAGAACAGAATATTCTCCAATCTTCCGTATGAGAAGATGCACGAGACTTTCTATCATTAGCCTACTTGGCATTCATCTCATCAGTGTCTAGAGCATCACCTCCATGTACTCTAGCAGTTATTCAACCTTCTACCACGTAAAACATAAAATATCTCCTATCATGTCTGAGGAAATCTATTAAAGTTCTTGCTACCTTCACACGGTTATCATGTAAAGTTCATTATATCATTAGACAATTTTGTCACAAACGCAAGCCTAATATTCAAAGACAAACCAACGAAACAAATAACAGATACTTTTTCAGCATGCCCCATTCAAATAAAAGCTTTAAGTTGCTGAATCAAGGATAAGATAAAAGCTGGAGAATGAGGAAACAAAATAAGAAATGAGTACAATCTGACCTCTCTCTCTCTCTCTCTCTCTCTCTCTATATATATATATATATATATATATATATATATGTGTGTGTGTGTGTGTGTGTGTGTGTGTGTGTATGCATATGTATGTATGAAAGAATGTACGTACGTATGTATGCATATGTATGTGTCCATTTTAATATGATTCAAATACATACACGATCAAACCTTATGAAAGCTCAGAATCCATGTAGCCAACCCCATCCAATATGGGAAAAGGCTCAGTTATTGCTGTTGTTTGTATAGATATATATAGTTATTTATTTATTTATATATGTATATATACATATATAATATTATATATATAACAATCTAACGTAGAATAAAATCAGTGCCATGTTCTTACCAATATATGTAAGCGGCTTGCAACATGTGTTCCAGAGAGAGGCTGGAGAGGAAACATATGGTGAGACATGGTTGATTGATGTGTCTGAGAAATATCTGGCATGTGGGAAGCGTGAAGAGATTGAGAATGAGACGGATGAGATAAGTGAGGAACCACGTGCTGGTTCTGGTGGATAGACTGGTTCTGCATTTGATGTAGAGAGTGAAGCTGTTCTTGATGAGTCAAAGACGGCAAATGATGTTTAGCTTGAGAATGCTGCTGATCCTGTAGCTTCCAAAACAGAGCAGATAAGAAAATTGGGACTCAACAAGTCTGTGTTGATCTTAAAACATCAAGCGCATCTAACGTGCCTCAGCTTCTGAAAACTGAACTTCCAAGTCAACAAGCAGATTTCATGTGCTCATAGAAGGAGATATCCAAAAGGTAACTGATTCTTGCAACAAGAGAAATAGTGGATCAATGATGTATTTTGTTAAAACTAAAGAAAGCAAGACCTAGGGTTTAAATTGTAGCATTGATTTTACTCATTTCTAATGCCAGTTCCATATTTTATTAGTTTCTATCTCAAGGACCACAACCAGTTAAACCGCAGGAAAAAAAGTAAGTAGCTCATATAAACTGTACGTGATCCTGGATGTAGCGGGGTAGAACCACGGCTATTCTGCCATAGGCTTACCAGTACGATTCCATAAGCTGCAAATTGATATAAAAGAGTAACTGCAATTCATTCTCGTCTGTTTAGAAGAAGAACAGTTGTTTGCTGGCTAACATAATATAGATGCAGAAAACTAAATGAAAGGAAGTTTTTATATTTTCAGCAGTGTTCCTTCTGAAGATGGTACAACTAAGATCAGGAGATCGACAATTGCCTTCATGTTTCTTTATAGAAAATAGCACCAGAAAACTGAAGACAATGAGTTCATACTTATTTGTCAACAGCCCTACATTTGTGATACTAAGATTAGGAGATCGGCAATTGCCTTCATGTTTCTTTATAGAAAATAGCAGCAGAAAACTGAAGACAATGAGTTCATACTTATTTGTCAACAGCCCTACATTTGTGATATAATCTTCGCTAAGTAGGATAACACTAGAACAATGTCAGCATATCGCATTAAAAGAACACCCAGATCAAAAACATCCCGGCAGGCTAAGGTTCATTGACATTTCTGGATTTAAAACTGTGAAATCCCAAAACAGCCATGTATATAAAGCATAAGTGGAAGTTTGTGAAGTATATCACTTCAAAATACACAAAGAACTAACTTTCCAGTTGCAGATATCACAAATACACTTTTAACACTCACAGGAGATCGGAGTTCAGGTGCATTTGAAAGGGAAGGAGAATGCTCAATACTTGAGAAAGCCTGGAGACAGATCACAAAAAGAAAAAAATCAGAACCTCCTCCACTCAAAAACAGAGTGGCACTTGTAAAGAGAAGCATCATACTAACTTGTAGTCCAGGGATGCTGGGAATGGAAGGGGAAGCAACACGCCTATATTTATGTCTAGGTGAATAAAATTTATAGTCTGTCGCTGATACAATGAAATCATGACGGCCAGTCAAACGTTTAAACCTGCACAAATAAGACAATAATAAGTAGAAAATACTTATTTTGAAATTTGGAGGCAATAAATTTACAAACAGCACCAACAACCAAAAAATTATTTAAGATAACCCCTGGCATATCTTGATACCAAGACACTGATTGCAGGTGAGCAAGACCCCAGTATGTTGGAGAAAAATGGACCTTTTTGAGCTATAACTGGTTTTGGGCACACTCTGAAGTAGTAATCATATGCAATACCTGCACCTTGAATAATCACATACTCATAAAGGACAGATGTACAGCACCGCACATGCATACATACAGGTAGGGGTTATTTCAGTAACTCCTGATTACCAATATAAATAAATAAATAACACACACACACACACACACATATATATGTGCATTTATTCACACATAAACACATATATATGCACATGTGAGTGTGGGTGTGCGTGGTGCATATTAATACTAGAAGCTCGGTAGACTTGAAAATTGGCACCATGTCAGAAGGAAACGTTTCAATTTGTATATGGATGCCAATGAATTGAGACAAATAGTTGAGTTGATCAGAAACATTTTTTGGCCTAAATAAATTTTGGTCACCACCGTATCAAGAATGGATAAAAAGCTAAACTCTAAAATAAAAAATGTACACATATACACAATTCAGTCTTTGGTTAAGTCACGTTTATATTAAAGGAAATCTGTCATGTAGACAGAAACAAGGGATAAATGAAAACAATAAAGACAGAATCAAGATGAAAAGTCTAAAACGGCATCCAGAGTTAAGTTGTTGGTTAGATGAATGCGTCATGTTTGGAGCAAGACACTCTTTCATTAACTAATGTACTATGTTCAGAAGACTGTATAATGTAATATCATCATTTGTAATGTAGTGACCAGAAGTTCTTTCATTAGCTACATGGAGCAGCCCCTGCCAGATAATTTCCATTCAGTACAAGCAGCTAACAGGAAAACAACCGTGATGACAATCAATTTTAAGAAGCATTATAAAAATTTAGAGCTCGCTGATGCCTCATAAGTTTCACAGGAATGGAAATGGAAAGAAGCACAATAGGTAGGATATGAATTCAGCATATTAATGAAATCTAAATATGTAACTGGAAGGTAAGCATGTAACAGAAAAATTGTGTGACTAGTAACAAATATGATCAGAAGAAACAAAAGAAAGTAAAAGGTCTATTGAAGCTTACCATTCAGAATCATCTGCAGACATAGTATTTGGTTTTTCAACTATTGCTAAACCATTAACAACGACAAATCGTACACGTTTTTCTTCTTGTACTACAAGCTCCGGAAATCTTGTTCTTGTTTCAAGGGAAGTTGCCAATTCCCTTCGTCTGAATGAACAGGGTCCTAGAAAAATGCATGCAGTTGTCGAACATATTAGTATCTAGAGCCTTGGAGAATGAAGCAAACAGTAGAAAGCCTATGAAATACCTTTCTTTGGAAACCTTTTTGCTAGTTTTCTGTACAAACCACCCGCTGCCTCAAGTGCTACTCCGATGGTCTTTTCACGAATATTATTCAATGAGGACAGCCGCATATTCACATCATGTACCAAGGTTTCATATAAATTTGCCACATACATCAAGGGTAAAACAAACCTTGAGTCACCTTCATATTGAGTTTCCCTGGACTTCCGCTTGCTTAGTTTGTCCTGCCCTGATTGGTTATTACAATCTGAACCCACAGAACCCTGCGCCTCGACAACATGCTCCTGAAGAAAATGGTCCACAACAATGTCCAAAAACCTTGCTCTAGCTGTTTCAATTGGTGAAACATCTAAAAGCAAGTAACTCCAATGTCACTTTAAAGCCGATTGCTCATGTTATGCGTAAAAATTACAATAGAAGAACCTTAAATTTCCAAAGCAGGCAGCTTCTCGGAAGTTACCTTCAATGGTCAAAATGCCATACGAAGATTTAGATGGCTCATCACTTCCAAGCGCAACATGATCTTCAACCTCAACAGCATGCAGTGGTAGAGAACTTCTGAATGATTCGTGCATACATTCCTAACATGTAGCATGAACCCATTAAATATAGGACAATAGGACCGACATAGAATGCAAAACAGAATACATTCAGAGAAGAACTAAGGCTGTTTAGCAAAGTAGCGTGCGAATTTCTACATGCAATTCTAAGGAAAATGACTCATGATGAATGTATAATAACCATCCTCTCAGCTATTTAGCTGCAATATGTAACCTTTTTCTTCTATCACGTGAAAGAAAAATTAGTAATCGAGCAAGAAATATAGAGAACCAATGACCTCAATAGGCAAACTTTTTCTCCTCGCTTCTAACCTTCGTGATAGCAACTTAATCTCCAAACGTGGGCTACCAATTTCCACTAGTAAAATTAATAAGAAAATGGTTTTCTGGGAAAAGTATGACTACCTTAACTCTTAAAAAAATGATTTTCTGACCATTAATGTATCACTGGAATTTCCACAAAATGAAACACGTGATCACCACAGGACATGGCAAAAACTAAGTCATATATAAAGAATTTGAACTTTGAATTTCAACAAACAATTTGATGAAAAAAGCTAGAAAATCTACTCAAATGGTAGACAAAATAACAAGAAAGCGAATCATAGTCCACAGGGAAACAAGCTCAAAGAACCGAAGATGCAGTATGCGTAAGTCGGAGTCTTCAACCCAAAGAAATTATATTACAAAGAACAGCGGGATATAATAAAACTCGAAGAAGAAATTAACACACCACCGAGCTGGGCTCGTCATCATTGTCTAGGCTACCCCCCGTCACAGCTTCCCGCTCGACATCGCCGATAACGTCGATGCCAGCGGGCCTCCCGTCAACCGTGTTGAGATCGTGCAAAGAGCTCTCTATGTAGGGGTTGGCGGACCTCAAATTGTAATGCTGAACGGGGATCCTCGCCCCCATCTCTCCTTTCACTCTATGTGCGAAACTCTACCACAAGAGGTAAAGATAACCAGTTTCTTCAAAGCTCAATTCGTAAATCGCCGTCTTCCCTCTTCTTCTTCGTCTTATGCTTACGTGGCAGGCGAAAACCTGAAAATGAGAGCGAAGTAAGCTCAACGCCATGAACAGAGGCGGGAACTTCGAACTTGCCAACGGCTAGTTGTGTGTGTGAGCGAGCGATCGAAAGAGAGACGGCCATGCCTGAGCTTCTGCTTCGGAACCAACAAAGCCAGACTCCAAACCTCGTCTTCTCTCCTTGCCTCCGCCTCTTTATCATTTTATGTTTGTATTAATTAGTTTTTAGAACGCTCAGCAAAAAAAAAAAAAAATATATATATATATATATATATATATATAGAGAGAGAGAGAGAGAGAGAGAGACGGGGGGAGAGGGTAATTTTCTATTTATAATGTTTTAAACGCATAATCTCTTATTCGACGTGATTTCATCGCTTCAATCATCAACTACCATCTTTAATCTCTTATTAATTAAAGTCAGTATTATCACTATCAAAACCACCTAAAAACTTTTATATATATATATATGGTTTTACCAGTAGATATGATAGTTTTGATTGATGGATAGTGATTTTCAAAAGTAGAATAACAATAAGAGATAGTGGAGAATGGTAGCTATAGTTGAAAGATTATTCATGATTATCACTATAAAATGTTATGCATATAAAACTCTCTCTCTCTCTCTCTCTCTCTCTCTCTCTCTATATATATATATATATATATATATATATATATATATATATATATATATATCTTTGTGTGTACGTGTGCACGCACATGCCAAACCCAATTAAGTTGAGCTAGAAATTAACCTAGCCTGGGTGTGCGGTGTGTGGATCCCCCCACCAACATCGAAGGGATAAACATTATACCTTTCAATAACCTCCACCCATTAAATGATGCGACAGTGCTAAAATTAGCAGGTGATTCATTGTTAAGAAAAGAGTATCGTTAGCTCACTGGGCGCTTTTACACCTATGGTTCGAGATGGTTGTATGTGTGTGTGTGTTTGGCTTTGACCTCCCAATCCCATTGTTTAAAAGAAAAAGAGTACCACAACTGTAATACTAAATCTAAAATAAAGTTTTCTCGCACATATTGGATTTATATTGTATTACATCTAACTTAAAAATACAAGATTGGATTTTATTATTTCCAATAGCAGTGGCCAGTAGGAGTCTTGTGCGGAAATATTATGACACAGTAATCATGGTCTTGATGATAAGATGATGTTCTTATATTTTTCTTTTGGGTGAAATATACCACGGGTGTCCCCAAGGCCAAAAGCCCCACTAATCCGGTTTGATCTGGGTCGGCCCACTACAGGGGCAGTTAAGCTCTCCTAATGCTGTCTTTCTCCATTCACGGGGCTTGAACTCCAGACATTTGCTGAATGGAGCAAGTGCCCAACCAAGCATTGTTGATGTTCACATCTTTCTAATCTTAATATTGTCAGCCTTCATTTGTGGATCAGTTCTCTTAAATCAATAAACTCTGATGCTCAATATGGGGACAAATACAATGGGCATGCTTCAAATAACTGGGGAAAGTAATTCTAGTTAAACAAAAGAGAGTACTTAATTAACAAGTAAAATTTTGGTAAAACAGGCAAAAGCCATTGAAACCTCAAGAGTAAGGTCATAAGCCTAGCCGGGAGTCTGGCAGTCTGGCTTAGGAACTGCTCGAGTCATCCTGGATCACTTGGTTCAGGTGAAGTTGGGTCTTGGTTCAGCCGGGTTGACTCTTCGGATGGATCGAGTCAAGGCTGTTTCTTTCACCATGCATTTGTGATTCTTACTCAAATTTCATTTTCACTTTTGGCATGCACTTCTAAGAAAAAAAAACCTTGCCAAAATGAGCAACCCATTGGTTCATGAAGGAGTATTGAAAAATGCAAGTCTCCTGGCTAACCATGTTGACTCGAAAGAATTATGGTGTCTAAGGTCAGTGGTGGATCTACATTGAGCCAAGGTGGGGCATTCACTCCACCTAAAATTTTGAAAATAAACTTAAAGTCTATATCCCATGGTGGGATTCATGGACGACAATACATAATTCGCTCCACCCAAAACCATTCAAGGGACTATTCACTCCACCCCAAAAAATTTTCTAGATCCGCCACTGTTGAAGGTCATGACTTCAATATGAGATGTGTGCTTTAAGCTTGCATGAGGACATTTCTAAGAGGAAAACAAAGCGAGCATGCCCTTGTAGAGCAGCAGAGAGTAAAGGAATGTTAGGAAGGTGAGTGATGAGCACTGCTGCACCATGATGCTCTACTGGGCAAGCTCATAAAAATGGTTCCTGATGCCTGCAGTTTCAGACAAGAGGAGGGCCTAGAGGCCAGTCTCTCAGTACCTTTGCCGAGTTGGATCCAGTTCAGGCCACTAAGTTCAATTGCAGACTGGGACCTAGTTAAAGTAACGTAAGCAGGCCGGAACTGGGCCAGGTGCCGGGACATCTGCACCAGGCTGCCGACGCTAGTCGTATTGTCGCGCAAATATATTTACTCTATCACAAGTTCAACTTTGTGAAGATGTAAAAAATGCAATAAAATGAGAGAATGAGAGATGGATATATTAAGAACCATATATAGAAACAAAACATAGGAGATATGAAGATAACTAGAATTGAAGGTCTTCATTTGAGAAAAGTCTTGTTATATTCAAGCAAGCCAATCATATGACTATTGCAGTATTGAGCATCTCAGCAACCACTAATGTGTCTACTTTCCTGGAACTTGTTTCCTCTCTGCTTTATATGTGTGTATGCACGCGCTTTATGTGTGTGTGGATTAACATGCAAACCCAATTAGTTAGGTTAAATACATGGATTCAATGTGTTAATATGTTTACTTTTTTAAACAAGATTGTGTTGAAGAGCTAACTTTTAACTTTAAATGAGCAGCACCGTTATTGTTTAAATGAAATTAAACTGCATAAATTGAGCAAGCTAGTATTTGGTTCACTAGCTTTCTTCATCTTGATATGAGCACAGGTCACGTAAAGGAGAAAAATGAGACAGGCCACAGGGAAGCAACAAGATGACAGGCTAATAGACCAAGTTGCTTCAGTCAGAGAACTGGTAAATACGAAATGAGCATCTCTCTCTCTCTATATATATATATACATATATAAATACATACATATACATATGTATATATACTATGTATATATAGATATATATACATATATATACGTATATATATGCTGCATGCACTATTAGAAAGTAGGCTTTATTATGACTAATGGCGAAATGGAAATAATTCCGACTGGGAAAATAATTCCAACTATTGGAATATAGTATAACATATTCCTAAACCAAAAACAGACGGAATTATTATTTTGGAATTGTGATTATTAAAGACTTAATGAACAGTCGGAATTGGTCCGTGAATGTGACGGTTTTGGACTTAGCAGAACCTGCTCGTGCATTATGATGTGAGAGTGGGTGAGATCCATAATGAGGTGCATGCGATTTAATTTGACATGATCGCATCACAGCTGCATGCCGTAAGACATGCAATGCTCGTGCAATAAGTATGCAGGCCCAGGGAGAGACGGAGCATAATCATTACACATTACAAAACCAATGAATGTAAACATCTCCCACGAACCTTGCTCTTGGTGATTCAGAGAAGTTCAACTAGTAATTTGCATGGTAGACACACACATATTTTAAGGAGACGATATGCCAACATGCTTAATCTTGGCTCAATTTGTTTAGGCTCTCTCTCTCTCTCTCCCTCTCTCTATAAATATATATATATATAGAGAGAGAGATTGTGGTATATGCGAACACCTCTTTTATGCACAAATATATATACAGGCCCTTTGCACCCTCTTCTACCATTTAAACCTCCACTGCCCGCCATCCACAACTTCTGGCTATTTTCCTGCTACTTCAAACCACAAAGGTGGTGAAAGAGCTAGGTTAGTGTTAAGAAACAAGAAAACTTAGCTGCAGAGAAGCACGAGTGCAAACAAACAAACAAATTTACGGTTTTAATTGACTGCCAAAGCCCGCGTTAGGTAGCTCTCTGTGGATTTACATTCAAATAGTTCACATACAATCAGTAGAAGACAGTCAAAGAAAGCCGATCTAGGTTGTTTATCTTTTCTCTATTGATCATACTATTGGTTGGCTACTGTTCACTCACGATCAGTAGAAGGCATTCAAATCACTCACGATCGTACTGTTTTCGTTAATAGTTCGACTGTTTGGATCAATCAGAATAAAGTTATTTCGACAGTCTTTTCGATTGTTTTGGACAGTCGAAATAATTTAATCAACAATAATCGGAATTATATGTTTCAGCTATGTTTGACGATCGAAATAAGCTCAACAACAACAGTCGAAATTGGATCCTCTCGTAGAGATGGGAATCGATTCCCGTTTCAGGCAGCCCGATCGATAAAGCTCGGAATTTGGAGTTAAATGAGGGTTTCTTCCAAGATATCCAAGTAGCTGAATCCACTTCGCGAATCTGTTTTCGTTTTGGTCTTCATTCTTTGTGGTACAATGGAGAGGCCGAATAGGGTATTGAACTCATGATCTTCAACTTGTGAATCGACCCCGTATCGAATAAAACCAGTTGAGAGGTATTTCTTGCCCACTTGGGTCCCATTAGGTAGGAAAAGGCTTAGTTTTGCTTTTGGTTGATGTGGATCCGGGTTTGTTTTGTATGTTTTCCCGAATCAAGCCAGTTCGACTTAATAACCACCGAGATATGCGAATCTTCAATCTAATCAACTCCGTAACCGGGTCTCCCGTACCATACCCGATCGTGTTGGATCCAAAACACTGGCAGGCCAACCCGGGACCCAGAACGGATAATTTTCTCCTTCTGAACTTTCTGAACGGAGTGGGCGAAAGGAGCACGGAATATACAGCTGTTCAGTTACAGCTATTATGTGGGACCCACACCAGCTGGTCTCTCTGAAACCGCGTTCTTTATGGACCCCACGCCTGTTTCTCACATGCCACGCACTCAATTTCTCGGGTCGGGTTCTCACGTGTGACAGAATGACGAAGTAGGTCGGTCCGGACCTAGTTCTCGCACGTGCGAAGCAGAAGACCACCGACCGACGGCCCCTGCGGTCCTCGCTTCTGCTGAATGTGTTTTTCTCTGACTGCATTTTCCTGCCAACCCCCTCTTCGTATTATAAATATATGAGTGCCGCCTATCACTCTCTCGCACCAACGCAAGCAAAAGAATATCTGAATGGCTCTCTCTGGTGTTCTTCTCATCGTCTACCTGGTTCTCTCTCCTCTTCTCTTTCATGCAGATTCAGAATCCACAATGGTATTTTCTCTCTCCCTCGCACGCACAGAAACCTTTATATAGTAGTGTTGTGTTGAAGTGAGTAAGCTTATTTTGTGGTGGTCACAGTTGGTAGGTGCGGAGGTTAACGGTCCTCCAGCTTCATCTCCTCCGGTGGCAACGACTCCAGCGCCGCCTACTGTGGTCCCTCCAAAGGTCATTCCTCCACCGACGACGCTTCCATCACCGTCCGTCACTCCTCCACCGAAGACGCTTCCATCACCGTCCGTCACTCCTCCACCGAAGACGCTTCCATCACCGTCCGTCACTCCTCCACCGAAGACGCTTCCATCACCGTCCGTCACTCCTCCACCGAAGACTCTGCCTCCGCCAACGACCACGCCTCTTCCCCCACCGAAGTCTACGAGTCCACCATCAATAGGTATATAAACTACACTTGAGCACAGAGCACCCCTCAAAGAATAAAGAACGGAAGCCAATGCTTACAGGAGCTTCATATATATGAATATTCTAACATGGAAATATGCCTTCATAAAGGAAAATGCAAATGCAGAAACAAGGTCTGTTTTAATGTTCATTCCAATGCATTCTAGCTCGAATAAAAACTTAGCGTGCCTTCTATGGGAAAACTAACTATATACGGAGACATAGTTCTTCATTCGTTTGCTGAACTTCAGTTGAACATATTGGATTTTACACAAAGTTTATAAAAGATCGATCTACGCACCACTTTCTTTGGTATCTAAGTAAGAACCATTTAAACTGCTTCATCTGGAATTGTGAGCGTATCCATAAGTGATAAGAAATGTTACATGATCTCTTTCTTTGGTAGAATGCATTGGACATCAGTGCACATAATCTCTTCTGTTTATTAATTACTAATGGATTTGGTTCCGCAGATTGTGGCGCGAAGTGCACGGTTAGATGCAAGCTGTCGTCGAGGCCGAACCTATGCAACCGAGCTTGCGGGACGTGCTGCATTAGGTGCAAGTGTGTGCCTTCTGGCACTGCTGGCCACTACGAGGAGTGCCCCTGCTACGCCAACCAGACCACCCACGGCCTCCAGCGCAAGTGCCCCTGACCTACTTCCCTCCTATCGCTATTTCAGCTTTTATTTCTTTTCTTCTTTTGTGAGTTGTCTATATTGTTGGAAAGCTAGCTACTCGGTCATATTCATCTTATAATCTTAGTACGTACTCTTTAAACTTGAACTCCTCTTTGGTTATGTTATGAGGTCATATTTTGCTAAGAACTTTGCCTTTATGAGATCATATATTGCTGCCAAGTTTGAGATTCAAGTCCACGAATCGGTTTGATCGATCGAAATACGTTTATTCTCTTTGCCCTCTGTGGGTCGACAACAGCATACACTACACCTCGTCGCCAATACTCGATTACGTAGGGGGAGAAAGGGGCCATGACCACACTGCAGCTTGAAAACTGAGAGAGCAGCTCACATTACAATGTGAGGTCTCCTGTTAAACAAAGGCAAAACCAATTGACCATCAGAAGACTATCTTAAAAAAAGTGATCCCGAGAAATAAAGAATTGATTTGAGTCCCGAGGTTTATGCCGGGCCACCACCGAGTCAACAATCTTAATAGATGAAGCGAATAATGAGCATATTTTCTGGTTTTAATATGAGCAAAGGATGGCAGTTCAGTCTTCAGTTAATGTCACACTCGCTAGCTTTATGATCTGAACCCATCTTAAAGGCTTCATCCCAATCGATAACTTCATAAAGATTCTCTCTCTCTCTCTCTTTCTCTCTCTATATAGTTGACCTAACATAGAGACAGTACTACTCATTATGACGTAAGCGTTTAGGGCCACTTGAACTAAGGCAAGTACCATGTGGACCCGCTAACTTTCAGAAGCGGCCTCTTTGGAGATGCCGTTTCTATTTGTCCCATATGATCAATGCTGGGTGCATCACTCTATCGAGTGAGTGGGTCACGTTGAATGTTCATACATCCTTGGGTCATTCTCTTCACTTTAGGTGAATGCCGATCAGCCAACCACGTGAAATGTTTCCCAACAGGCTTTGTTGGATATTTCACATGGAGCTCACTCAAGTCTTTTTCTTTTTAATCATTTTTTTAATTGCATGGATACCTCGTCTTCATAAGCCGATCGATCTGGGTAGGCCACTTCTAAAACTCGCTTGGATACTTCACTTTAAAAGACGTGTGTGTGAGAGAGAATCATTAAATATACACGTTACGCAACAAATATAAACATGCCCCAATCGGCAACAACAATCACAAATTCAAAGTAAGTCATACAACAAACCATACAAAAACCAAAAGAACAAGCAATGATAAAAAAAACTTATATGTGTGAGTTGCCCTCGAGGACTTGCCTTAAAGAAATCAGTGTCCCGCTACAAGTATGTACGGGTATATGCACCTTCCTCCCATGATAAAACATACACAACTCGAAAGACACGTATCTGACTTCGAGTCGACCTCGACTATGCCTCAGTCGTGTATGACTGGAGGGAAGAACGACTAGGAGCAGTCACACATGGGCAAAGGGGAGCAGAGAAGGGAGACAGGAGGAGAGAGAGAGTAATCACTGTAATGTACTCATTAGGGAGTCCTAATCATGTATTTATAGAGTATGTGTTGTATCACAGACTGTGGATTTGATCCAAAGATTTTAGTACAAAAAGATAAACTGAAGACAATTCCAAAACCCAAGTCTGACCCAATGCATGTGCACGCATGTGTGGTCTAACATGTCCTTTCCAAGCTCTTTGAATGAAGGTTAACGAGCTACTAACTATATAAAATGGCATGTGAGTTTGTCTTATTCTTCAATATGGGATTAAACTTTGTCTCCTCTTGGTCATCGAATGCACAAGTCCCTCACATGTGACCTTTTGCACTTTAAAACTTCCACATATATCAATGATGCATCAATTTAATATTTGGGATATGAACATGAATTAAATGTTATTAATACATATGAGTTTAATAAATCTAACAATAATTAACATTAATCCAACAATCACTACAAAGTCTTTAAGTGTAAAAATGTCCTCCTAAACCAACCATGTTATCTAATATTATCCTTACAGGAACTAGGTGAACATATATCTTGAACCTGAACCTTGGGTGTAAAGGTGTCTATTGGTAACAACATAATAAATGGTTATGATGTTATCTTTAGGGGTGATGCAACCATGTTATCTAATATTATCCTTACAGGAACTAGGTGAACATATATCTTGAACCTGAACCTTGGGTGTAAAGGTGTCTATTGATAACAACATAATAAATGGTTATGACATTATCTTTAGGGGTGATGCATTAATGACTATGCATCCATATCATGTATCATGATTGACTTCAGAGAACAACCCAATTCCCCTATTGTGGCCTCATAATATCAATCACTTAGTTGGGCATCTCTAATGATATACTACTAGCATCCTATCCTAGGACTTGATCTCATTCAAAGAATAATATCTTGCTAAACTTGCAGTCATTATACTTTCAGTTTATAAGTAATAGACACATATTTACTAAAAGTATCATATAATACAAAGTATCATCTTATTCACCCAAGAACTTGTTACTATCACATTGAACCTTTTTTGTGGGATCTCTACTCAAATAGGTTAGATTGTCACTGCTTGTGAATAAATCATGGGTTTGAGTCTCATCTCAACCTCAATTTCTCAACTAAGGCTACTGATAGACCCTTAGTCAAATGATCAATTATATTATCTTTAGATCTAACAAAATTTACAGTCATTACCCCATCAAACACAAGAGCTCTTACAGACTTTAGTCTAACTTTAATGTGTCTCCACTACTTTTGGTTATACTTGAAACTACTAATCTTAGTAATTGTAGTTATGATATCACAATCCACTAAAATTATAAGAAGCAACTTCTTTATTATAAGTAAATTGGACATAAGTCCCTTAAGCCATTTAGTTTTCAGTCCAATCTCATCCAAAGTACATAGTTCTGCCTCAAAAGTAGAACCAGCAATATAGTTTATTTTTTAGATTTTAAAGTGACAACACATCACCCACAAGAAATACATATCAAGTGACCCATTACTCTCGGATTTCTTTGTTATCCAACTAGCATCACTAAATCCTTCAAGAACTGAAAAAAGTTTATCATAATGCAGTTTCAAGCAAATCGTTTCCTTTACATAGCGAAGTATTGTGTCTAGAGCTTCACAATGAGTTATATCTAAACAATTAGTATATCTACTCAACTTACATAACAAATGCAATATGTGGTTCTCTATAGTTTGTTATCAAACTATCGATAATTTGAAAATATCATAGTTGTGACACATAAATACCACTTTCATTCTTTACAAAGCCTTAGATGAATTATATAGGGTTTTAACATATCTACAGTTTGTATATAAAAATCTCTCTAAAACTTTCTCAATATAGTGAGACTCAGAAATTACTATATCATTAATAGACCTTATGATTTTAAGTCCTAAAATCACATCAGTCATACTCATGTCCTTCATCTCAAACTTACTACATAAAAATGACTTAGTCTCATTTATTATTCTCATATTAGAACCAAACAACAATATATCATCTACATATATGCAAAAAATAATGAAAGCATTATTTACCGACTTGCAGTAGACATATTTATCATAATCATTATAAATAAAACCAAAAGATTATATCACATAATCAAACTTTCCATGCCATTGTTTAGGTGTTTGTTTTAAAATATATAATGATTTAACAAGCTTATACACATTAGATTCATTCCCATGAGCTACAAATCCCTCTGGTTGATTCATATAAATTTCTTGATGAAGGTCACAATGAAGAAAAGTAGGTCTTCACATCCATCTGATGGATTATGAGGTCATATACAAAAGTCAGTGCTATAAGCACTCAGATGGTGGTCATCTGAAAAACTGGAGAATAGGTATGAAAATATTTTATTTCTTCCTTTTCTATGTATCCCTTGACAACTAACATGACTTTGTACTTAGTGATTGTTCCGTCTGCATTTAGTTTCTTCTTAAAGATGTACTTGCAACCTATAATAGAACAACTAAGAGACAAATCTATCAATTTTCAAGTGCCATTAGAGAGAATTGACTGGATTTCATCATTAACGGCTTCATTCCAAAACTTAACCTTAGGTGAGGTCATAGCCTGCTAAAAGATGATAGGATCATCCTCGATATTAAAAGTAACAAAGTCACTTTGAAAGTCATTTGATATCCTAAGTTGTTTACTTTTACTTGGTTTAGTTATTTCCTAAGAGTCATCTAATTTTGAAACAACACAATCAGGGTCACCCCTACCTTTGTCATCATTTCTATATGATTGAGAATGAAACTAGTAGTAGGATCAGAATCTCTAAAAGATAAACTTTCGAGAATACTAGTCTTTACGGGAAACACATTCTCAAATAATATAGCATCACGGAGTTCAACTATTATGTTGACATCTATACCAGAAACATCATATTTAATAACCAAGAATCTGTACGTATAACTTGTCTCCACGTAACTAAGAAATATAACATCCACTATTTTAGGTCACAACTTCTTTCTTTTGTGTTTAGGGATAAGTACTTTCGCAAGACACCCCACAGTTTGAGATATTTGATACTGGTCTTTTGACTCTTGCAAAGCTCAAATGAACTACTTTTCTTATACTTGTGGAGAACTCTATTTAAAATATGTCTCATATTCAAACTTCTCCCACATATACGTAGATAACCCAAAACTTTGAAGTAAAACATTAACCATATCACACAAGGTTTTATTCTTTCGTTCAACTATCTCATTAGACTGAGGAGAGTGCAAAGTATAAACCTCATGAACAATACAATTGTTTTGATAATATACATGGAAAAGGTTTGAGGGTATACTCTTTTTTTCTATCAAACCTTAATCGTTTAAGTACTTTGCCTATTTGAGTTTGTGCTTCATTTTTAAATATTTGAAACTTTATAAAGATTTATCTTTACTTTTAACCAAGTAAATATAACATTATCTACTACAATCATCAATAAATGTGATAAAATATCTTTTGTTATCCCTTATAATCATTCTATTAAATTCACAAATATCAGTGTGCACCAAGTCCAAAATCTTAGATTTTTTTTAGGTTTCCTAGGTTGTGTCGCTTGCACACATATATCACATTTATGTTTTCTATCTATAACAGTTTTAAGGATAAAATTTAAATTCATCATTCTTTTCATGGAATCAAAGTTTACATAACTCAACCTAGCACGTCATACATTAGATGATTCATATTATACAAAGAAGAAGAAGAAGAAACATAAGTAAAAGTTTTATTATTGTTAAAATTCATATAAGAATAAATAATTAGTTCTACATGAATTTTAAATAGATCCTCTACATCACACAAATAATCATTTCCAAAGAAACACCTTGTACTAAGTCGTGTAATGATGACTTTATTATATTTGCAATCTAAATTTAATCGACCTCTAACTAAAACAGGACCATTGAGTATATTTTGGTGAATCGTTGCAATGTGTCTAACTCTTTTAAGAGTTAAAACCTTTCTCGAATGAAACTTGAAGCCCACGCGCTCTTTACCCTTGACTTTAGTAGTCAAATGATTTTCTAAGGTCATTGTTCTCCCACAGATGGTCTGGTAAGATACAAATAGAGACCAGTCAGCATAAACGTGCATATTAATACTAATGTATATAATCCAATATTGTGGCTCATAAATAAAAAGAATATGGCGTTTAAGTGATAAATACTCATTACTAGCAGGTGTAGTGGTCAACACCATGTTAACTATAACTCCTTCAATGGTCGTTGATTTTTTGACTTTTTTTTAAGGATAATTCCTCGACCAATGTACAAGTTTACCACAAAGTCAACATGGTTTGCTCTTGAATTTCTTTTAGATATTGACCCTTAGTTTATGTTTTGCCTGTTTTCTCTTAGGATCACTAGGTTGTTTCCTTTCGATCGTCAGTTTAACCTTAGAGGTGTTATCTATATGTATAACAGGTTTCTAACTTTTATTCTCTTCCTCTTTTGTTATGTGTATCATTAGAACATCAAGGGTTATCTTACCCTTTTTATGCTTGAGATCTAGGCTAAAACCCTCCTAAGACTTAGTAAATTTCTCAATAATAAACATAACAATAAATTATTCAGGAAGCTCCATCTCGGCTTCTTTCAGACCATGACATAAAAACTGAAACTTGTGAGCACGTTCGGTCACATATTTTTCCTCTACAATTTGATACTTAAAAAACTTAGCCACAAAATATTTTTTAAGATCAAGGTCTTCAATATTGCATTTTCTATCCAAAGTAGCCCACAGATCTTTCGTTATCGTAAAAGTAAAAAACTATATATGTCGAATAAAATATTTGATAGTGCTGATAAAGTACAACAGCAACACAGAATGCTTTCTCCTTCCACTCAATGATTTTACCTAAGTTTGTAGAGTCAGTATTGTCGGGTAAGGGATAATCCAACTCGATATAAATATGAATCCCTAACATGATTAACCAAATTTTCATACGCGACTACCAGCATTTAAAGTAAAGACCGACAAACTTTTTTGATATTAGGGTCAAGTCGACCTGAGGTAAAATGATAACAGTCATAAACATGTGAACTATGATAAATAATGATTTCTCTAAGATTGTTGGGAAAAACCATAGACATACATGCATAATAAACCAATATACAACAAATATAAGCATGTCTCAATCAACGACAACAATAGCATATCCAAAGTAAGCAATAAAATAAATCATGCAAAAAACAAAAGCAGAAGCAATGATAAAAAAAAATTATATGTGCGAGTCACCCTTGTAGACTTAGAGAAATAAATACCCCACTATGAATACGTATTCCTTCCAAGATAAAATGCACATACAACACGAAAGACACGTACTTAACTTCAAGTTGATCTCGACCATGCCTCAGTTGCCTCGAGAGGAGAGAGTGAGTAATCCTTGTAATGTAATGATTAGGAAACCCTAATCACATATTTATTGAGTGCATGTTAAATCACGAATCATAGATCCGATCCAAACAACGCACACCTGTCCTATTAGACAAAAAGATTTTGTGCAAAAAGATAAACAAAAGGCAATTCCCAAACCCAAGCAACACAATGCACATGCATGTGGTCTAGCATGTCCTTCCCAAACTCTTTTAACTAACGTTCACAAACTACCAAATATATAAAACGACATGTGGGTTTGTCTTATTATTCAATATGGAACTAAACTTTGTCTCCTCTTGATCACATGCACAAGTCCCTCACATGTGACTTTTTAGTATATTTGTGCATCAATTGAATATTTAGTATATGAACATGAATTAAATGTTAAATAAACCCAACCATAATTAACATTAATCCAACACTTTTCTCAAACTTGTTGAGAACTGTACCTTGTGAAGGATGGAAGGAGTTCTTTCTCGGCACTAATGACAATTAAGACACTGGCACCTTCAATACGATGACGACAACCTCATCATGCAAGTGATCAGGTGGTGGGTCTCACTTCGATTCGACTCTTAGAGCATAATATGCCACTGTTAATAAGCTTTCTCGGTGCGCAACGTCAAATTTTCTTAGCCCTGTTAGTGTAACTCATTCGAGAGACAAGGAGAGTCAGCTCATCAGTTGAGATGATATCGGCAGGCTGGGCTCCCTCCTATTGTTGATTTCGCTGTCTTTGTTCGGCCAGATCAACCCAGACTTAGTTTCTTTACTCTTTTGGCTCTCTTGGAGACCAAGAGGTTTCTATTCTTCACCTGTTCGCGTCTGTCGCTTCTGCTATTGAGTTTCTTGTTTTGGCTTTTAACACGCTCACGTCTCGGTTTCTTTCTATTTTCTCCTGTTTTTTTTTTTTGCATGAATAGTAGTCCTCAGGGCTCTGAAGAAAGACGATTCTATCGCCTTGTGTATTCAGGCTCAACTCTTTTTAGGAACTAAATGTGAAGCACCTGCAGCATTTTTCTTCAAAGTTTGGTCGTCATTCAATTCTTGTGTGGGTATTCAACCTCAACTCTTTGTGTTAGTTTATGTAATCTGTTCATCTTTCTCGTCAGATTCTCTTTACTTTCTTCCATCAACATTTCTCATCGAGTGCCACATCTCTTGCGCCATGACGATGTTTCCCAGAATGCTCTTTCTTAATAGACATGATGATTCCTCCCTCATCCTCTCGTACCTACTCCTCTGATTGCAATTTTCTTAGGGGGTAAAATGAATTGCAAGGGTGAACTCGGTAGAAATCTGATTCTTAAATGCAACACACAGTGAAATGTTTCAGTCCGGTTCCATTATTCTCCATAATTCGAAGTTTATTTTGTGATTAATGCAAACCAGTGAAATCTCTGATCCAATCTGTTTTTGGGTTTGGTCCAAGCTGACAATTAGAAGTTACAATAATATTAAAGAAGATTTTTTCACATGAGGGAATCTCCAATTCAAATCAAGACAATGGCATCGAGTTTTCTGCGATGCAAGTTTTGGGTACAGGACAGTTTGTCCAAACCCCATGTGATCCACAGGGATGATTTGTGAGATTACTATATGGTTTACTGTCGGTTCTTCTTCTTCTTCTTCCTTTTTTTAAGCAAGCTGGGTTTAGGCAGACCTATTACGTGATGCAAAACCCGGGTATCAAACTCTTGACGTATAGTGAGAGAGCCATCATCCTTGCCATTGCTAAAACCAAAGGCTCTCTCCTTCACACACACACACGTGACGGCCAGAACTCAAATCTAAATTTATATATAACTTGGTCCTCCGCTATCTTGATGTTCAGGCCTGTGCCATCACATAAAACCAAATCATAGAGGAAAATTTGCATTATTACAGGGAAAGATGTGCATTCTAGCTCTCTATGATTACTTCACCATATAATGCAACCTATTTAAAGTAGCAATCCAGTTTCCAGAGGATAGCACAAGTGGGTAAAGCGTCATCATGAATGATTGAGTCTGCTTGGTAGGTAGAAGTTTTACTTCCAACTGCATAGTTCACCATTAGTGAGTATCAGGACAGCAATGGCATAAAAGCACAGTTATATCTAACATTTCTGTCCACTTAGTTGGCAGTGCAGTGTACTATCATTCACTATGTCCATCCATATATAACTACACTTGTATCTCTTGATTCAGGGTAGAATATGCCCTTTAATGACTCATATCTAGCTAGAGATATTATGGGTTTTTGGATTCTAGCATCTTGCGGATCCAAAACATTCAGTTATTTTCTGAGGCAACCCTTAGCCACAGCGGCAACCAGTAAAATTATTTTCAAATTAAAGTTGGTTTATCAATTAGTGTGTGGATCATATTGAGTTATGCAGCTTCTTTAATGATCCCCATGAGCTACTTAAAAGTTCTTTTTATAAAAAAAAGAGTATTCAATCCTAAATTTATGTTGAAGTACATGAGAATGAAGTAAATTCATTTTGATTTTTATGAGATATTAAATGAAACCTTTTAAAATTCGTGCATTGACAAGAAAGGATTGCCCTATAAATAGAGGCGGAAAGCCAATGCAAATCAAGTATTGGTCATTCTATCCTTTAGTTCCTCACTACCTTTTTCTTATTTTTTATTTGTTTTAAAAAAACCATTGTAATTCTTAACTATGCAACTAAGAATTGCATAATTACAAAAAATCCATTATACTAGTATGCTTGTCTGTCTAGGATTTAACGGTGTTAGTGCAAGGCAAGTCCGAAAGAATTCGCCAAACACTCTATGTACTCAATCTTTTGATCCTGAAGGTGACAAATGAGCTTAAAGGTTAGCATAACTCACATAATATTTGTGCATTACCATTTTAATCCAAGTACACAAAATAACCAAACCATGTGTAATAAAAATCTGACAAGCTTCAGCCTTCTTTTGAAGCCTCCATTTCAGATTCACCAATCATATAACAAGGCACTTGAGGAAGATCTATAATGACCCGATTTCAAAAGGGGGAAGAATAACCAAAAACACTGTGGTGAGCAAAATAATAAGACCAAAATTTAAATATCAAAACCAAAAACCAAGCCTTCTCCTACACTAAGTTGAGATTGTCTATATGGGTTCTTAGTGGTTCCATTGGTCGTATTAGCATTTAACTTCTTGTGACCATAATCATTTATCATTTTCTTCCAATACTTTCGAGGCTTTCTTTACTCTTTTCTTTTTATTTATTATTCCACTTGTCATGTCTGTCTGTTGGAGCAAAGATATTCAAACCACCTTAAGCATATTTTTTCATTATTACTTCTCATTCAACATACCAAATCCTTTAGTAGGAAAAGAAAATGGAAAACCCCACATGATTGTTCTTATCTTAAGCTGAGAACTTTTGTTTCTGCGTGCGCCAGTGCGCATGTGGGAACCATGTTCACCCGACTAAGTAGGTAGGTCACATATCGTCAAATGTTTCAATTCCAAAATATAAACTTCAGAAAGGAAAGTTTTTGCTTAAACTAAACATATTTCATTTTTAGGAAAAAATTATGTTCAAATTAAATTTTTAACTTATATCAAGGGCTTAAGCAATTGAATAGTTCACCCTCAGCTTGAATAAACTAATGAGATGAACACAAATTAACACTTTAAGTTGATGAATGGGCCATGAAGAGCACCTGTTCAGAATAGGCTCATTACCTGTCCGAGCTAGCCGGTCTAACTTTGTAAACCATAGTAGAACCAATGGGAAAATCGTGCTCTAAATAAATGAAAGTAAAAAAATATGGCATTTACTGACATATAGTTTGAAACACGAATGTGCAAAGCAATTATTGTACAACTTATGTTTCTACCCCACAAATAAACCACTGCCAATGGTTCTCCCTCCTTGTCTCCCTTACAATGTGTCACAGGATGCCGACCAGATGCCCATAGCTTCCAAACGTGCTTCTTATAGCACGTGAATTTGGAGTTAGAGACATCATACCTGATTTGGATTTGATTTTGTTTAGAGTCATTTAAATCATAATTTAAGTAATGGATTTGATTTAGATCCAATTGTATCAAGACATGCATTAGTGTCATTATGTCGCATTTGATGTGTCATGTGTAAAGTGTATCGTGTTATTATATCTATATAATTAGGTATTTTATGCATTTGGCCCCTAATCTATATAAGGGTATTGGTTCCTATTGTTGAGGATTTATTTTATTCTATTCTACCATAATCTGTATTTGAATATGCTTTACGTTGATGTGGAGATCAGCCGTAAGGTGGACGAGCTATGTTGGTGCGTATGTGTGTTTTCGGACTGATTGTTTAACAAGAAATCGAGCAACCGAGATGGACTTGGCACCACTTCTGCATGTTTTTGAGTTTGCAGGAGTCCGTCCTGTGACACGATCAATGCTGTAATATTGCATCATATTGGGCATATCTCCTCCACTAGACATGGCCAGCTCTCAGTATATACGGGCTAGTGGTTCCGAACCATCAATTCTGATTCCTTTATAACCAAGAACCTTAGCTGAACGAACCCCCACCAACTTGGTTCCAGTCTGATTCTCAGTCTAGTTTCACGGTGGTCTTGTGTATGCTTTCAGTCCCAGTTTAATGTGGTTCTAGTTTCAGATTGGTTCTTCTTTGGGAGGTGGTTTGGTTCTGATTCTGGTTCAGTTTCGGTTTGGGTTAATGTTGCTAAAACATAATGAAAAACTAAATTGACGAATACCAAGTTAGGTCTACGAGTCTCAATCGCACCCTTATTGGTTTTGGTCTTTGCCTTTGTGTGCCTACGTTGGGGCTAGGGAGATTTTCACTGTTGCAACATGTTAATATGCAATTTGGATGATACATTGAGACACGATACGAATGGTGAATTTTGTGCATTTTTTGAATAAATTTACACACCAAGGTGGGTATACACGAGGGCAACTTGAAATGTACTGGTCACAGCATCTAACCATTTTTCTTGAAGGAATTTAGTACATTCTAAGCTTGTCTGGGGATGGATACCATATGTAGTAATATGTGCATACCACAACTGTGCACTCTTCGTTGTGTTTTTTTTTTCGGTTACAATTTGGAGGCGGAAGTCATGTATCGAACCCCCGGATATCAAATTGGCAACCATCTTGTGAGTCGAGTCTCCTGGCAGGTGAGCTAACACTGAGTGCATCTTCGCGATGTTTTGATGACAGTGTTAGCTGAGCTTATTGTGTTCGAACGTTGATGTTGGAGAAGTTGCCGTGAACAATGGAATTGAGACAAACCGGATCCAAACCCTACAAGGTTTGCTTGATGATTTGCACCCTTGTTTTCTCTCATCACTTGGTAAGCAGCTCACAAAACCTTTTTATTAGTGACAAGCTTTGATTTCGTTCCTTCATGGGCGAGCCCCAATACGAGTTTGGCTTGTCTAACTCTTCAAATAGAATCAACTTTAAGGCTACCTTGGGTAAGGTTCTAGGTTCGGCCAAGGTTTTACTGCTTTGGGCTTGGTTCGACTAATATATGTTTAGTAAGAAAGGACCGGGATAAATTAGCTAACAGAAGTCAGATAAGGTTGAGTAAGGGGGTTTTGGGTCCACAGGGCGGCAGGTTGTACTGAGAAGGGTGGGGCAGTGGCTAGAAGGCACCAGGTAGCAAACAAGACGGTGGTTCTCAGATGGGGCGTTTTCTGGTGGTGTGATGGCGGCAGATAGTTTCACAAGGGTGGTGGCAGAGAGAAGATCAAGATGGTGGTGGTGCTTGCAGTGACGAAGTGCAAAGAAGGGGAATCGTGTGTTGCATCGTTGGTGGTAAGAAACCGCAATAGAGAGAAGAAAACTAGACCCTTCTTCTGGTCTATGCTTGCTACACAGCAAGCCAAAGAAAAACCTTGCCTTCAACATCAGCCCTAAAATGCAATAAACTATGATAAAACCTGAACCGGTTGTATATCAAAACACAGACCATGGCATGGCATTCACCCAATATGAACAGGGAAGATTGGATATCTCCTAAACAGGGTAAATAATAGTAACGAACCAGATAACAAAAGCCATTCACGTAGAAATTTCTAACAGCATTATTTTGAAATGGCCAAAATTTTGCATTTTATAACACCTTATCGATAGCGAGCCACTGAAGCAGCTCAAAAGTTTTGAGCATCATCTCCTTGAGACAGCAGATCAGTTTAACCCTAACTCTTCCCATGAATATTGATATAATTTAACAACAGTGAAGAGTATGAATAATTTTCTAGCCATCCAATGCTCACGGAAGATACAAACAACTGAGCAAAGAACAAGACTAACCAAAGACATTTGTGATAAGTTATCCATGAAGGCAGTAGACACAAAGTCACACCCTCGCAGAGGCTTCAAGATTACACAACTCCAGAAGGGAGGCGCAGCACAAGCTGCCCACCCAAGACGCTGTTGCAAATAGAAAGGGAAGGCCGTTAGAGCTCAAGGTGTAAGGAATAATGGTGATGATGTTTCATGTGATCAACGCAAGACAAGGAAATAAGACACAGCTAAAACGCCAGATCATCACCTTTTGACGTAATAGTAGCAGAAATCAGCCAGAATAAACGTCTGTACTATTTCAGACAGGAGCACCATTGAAGGCCAGAGTCCATAACCCAATGCAGTCAACAGGCGGCCATGAGTATCCAAAACCTGCAATAAGGAAAAAGCAACAAGCCATATAATCCAAACTTTCGTGACACTTTGCTCGGCTTGTTTTGACTCTTCCTATGCAACATAGAATGGACACAAAAATGAGAGCAGAAGAAAAAAGCTTAACAATACCCAATTTTGTAGGTGTATCAGCAAGCAAAAGACGGTGTTCTTGGCATGGGGTCACACAACTTTACCGTGCTAGATTAATAGCATACGACTAGGACAAAGTTGGTGTTTCATACGCTGCCGATGAACTCACTCCACTAAATCAATATAGAAAGGCTATATTGTAAGCGCTTTACCTTACAAAGGGATTCGGCAAATTTTGAAACAAGACCCGGAAAAATAAACGCCTTTTTACCATCCAGAGGATGATATGGCACACATCCAACAAGCTGTGAAAAAGGTTGAACCTTTTAAAGCCCTAGTCCACCTAACATTTCAAAACCTTGCAAATTTACTCCAGTTTGACTCTTCCACAGTATTTGGCGATTCTTGCACTAAAATCAATACCAATGTCTGAGATCAGAAACGCAGATTCCATACTGCAGAATAGAAACCTTTAATCTCCATGTTAAGAAGTATCAATATTTTATTGGTTTTTCTTTCAACTTATCTGGAACAGCTAAAATTTTGCTAAGGTCTAGTCCTCTACCAAAAGTTGAAGGATGCATGAGCGCATTTGTACAATTGGACACGAAGAGCACATGAACTCATAACATCCGGAGGTTTTCATACATCAGATTCATCAATGTTTTGTCCAACAAGCACAATGATAGATCACAATGCTCATGCTGACCAGAGAAGCATACTGAAATGGAGACAGAACTATCATTAACCAGCCACCCTTGATCATCAGAACTCGTGGTGGCTCCATATTACTAAGACCACAAAATACATGTGGATTTCATTGTACATAAAAAAGTTTATATGCAACATAAGCAGGTCCAACTACAAGGAGATTTTACCAGTCTCACTCCATGGACCTAACTGAGGAAAAGCTACCTTGGCCTTAACCAAGCCTTTTCTCACATCAGGTACGACTAGAGGATGCAATACAGACTTCCCTGGAGGTCCAGGTATTGTCATTCTCAACGAATCCATAAGAAGTGATCCAATTTTTTTCATCGGGCCCACGGGGCGGTAAACCTTTCCACCTTTGACATACTTACGTCACCCCGTATAGGCATGCGTCACTCCTCTCTCCTCTCCTCTCCTCTCGCGGTGCCTTACACTATAGGCGAATCCCACGGGGGCTTACTGCCTTCCACAACCAAGCACTCTTAATTTTGGAGTTCAATGAGATCCAATGCATTAGTGCTGGAAAGATGATGGAAGTTTTATACTGGCTTGGCTGCCTAAAGCAACCATCCCTCTTATCTAGTATTTGGAGTAGTTACGCTAGGGTAAACCCTTACCATAGGCAGATTTACATTAACCAGAGGAGCTTGATAATCTAAGATAAAAGAAATTATTTTCATAATCTATGTTATCAATAGTGCGCTATAGCGGACGCTATAGCATATTATAGCGGACCAAAAAATGCTATAGCATGTTTGATATAGTAGGCGACCCGTCAGGGTGTCGTTAGCGGTGTTAACGTACAGGTTGATTTGGGTCGGGTCAATCTAATAAATAAAACCTAAACCATAAGTGTCCCTCTCTCTCTCTCCCATCTCTCGCCTCTCTCCCCGCCACCACCAACACGTGCACTCCCTCCCCTCTGCCAACGACGGACACCGCCTCCATCTTACGCCGCCTTCTACGTGTTGATTTGGGTCGAGTCGATCTAATAAATAAAACCTAAACCATAGTTGTCCCTCTCTCTCCCACCTCTCGCCTTTGCACCAGCTCTCTTCACCAGTGTTGTCTGACGCGTATCGTATCGTGTATCGCTGGGCTCCACGATACGGGCATATCGTATCGTATCGTACTTTAATATTAAAAAACTATAAAAATTATTTAAAAAATCAATAAAATTAGTAAAAATCCGAAAAAAATCAAGAAAATTCTGGAAAATTTTGGAAAAATCTGGTAATTGCTTTAAATTCATATAATGCAAAGTTTATCATAAATTGAACATTCAATATTGAACAATTGCATCCAAAATTATATATTTTGAATCAAAAAATAAAATACATTTACATTTTACATATTATAAATTTGTATTAGGATCATTAACTAAATAATGTTCATTTTCTCCTTGATGATGTTGTTGCACTTCAAATTAATTCACGCAATGTCTTCTTCGGTTAGGACTTAGGAGTGCATTTTCTTCGTTATCTTCCATAATCCAATCATCTAATATATCAAAATTAACAAACTGCTATCTTTGTACATGTAGTTGTCATATTTGCTAATTTTCATATGTGAGCAAAACAATAATCTTCATTTCTTTAACTATTGAGTCTATGACACCTCAATGATGTGATATTATTACCTGATGATGTCCCCTTTTTCTCTTATTGGAGACTAGCTTTTTAACTAATGCTTGAGCTCCATTTCTCACTTCACATACTGAGTTAAGCGTCACACACATTGATCATCTTCAACTCAATGGAAGTCATGTAACGTGAAGTTGTGAACCTTAAAATAGTGAAGTTGTGAAATTCCCACTCAATGAACCGAGAGAACTAAATGTTTTTAATTGTTTGCGATCTCATGAAATTAAAAACTGTTAGCAAAAATATACCTAAAAGTTGTAACAGAAAGGGAAATGATTTTGTCACAATTTTTTTTGTTCATACATTATTCTTATTAAATAAATGAAATTATAAACCCAAATTATAAGCATATTGGAGGATGCCTTAAAGGAAAGTGAAGAGAGGAGAAGAGAGGGCAGAAACATGCAAAAAAAAATTTGAAAAAAAACTTTTGACAAAAAAATTTGAAAAAAAAACTTTTGACAAAAAAAATTGAAAAAAAAAAATTTGAAATTTTTTTTTTGGGCGTATCGCCCGTAGTATCGTACGATACAGTATCATATCGTGGCTTCCCACGATACGGATAACACTGCTCTTCACCACCACCAACGCACACACTCCCTCCCCTCCACCAGCGACGGCCACCGCCTCCTTCTTTCGCCTTCCTCCACCATTGGTAATCTCTCTCCCTCTCTCTTTTTCTCTCTCTGTTTTGTGTCAACAGATTCTCAACATACTCCAGACCAATTCTTGAGAAAAATAATATAAGGGCCTATATAAAGCTTTCAACCCAGTCATTTTTCTTATGGTACTCTTCGTTGTAGTAGTGAAATTAGAATGTAACATATGCTTGTTTGCCTTTTTTATAGGTTATGCTCCTACACTTTTTGTTTGAAAGGGTTTTTCTCCCTTTTATGTATTTCTTCTTTGAATTTATTGAAAGAAATATACTCATGCAACATTCCAGAGGGAAATCAACACTTATCTTTTATTCTACGAGAAAAGGAGCACAAGATGTCGCACAACATCTCTCTTGACAAGTTAGTTTATGTGGAATAGTATCTTCTAATCAAATGCCTTCCAAATAAGCATTTGGATATCACAATGGCGGACTCTGCCGAAAGGATCGCAACCTTATTGAGGGTCTTTTTATGAAGGGTGACCTCCAAATCCTCTTATTACAGTTCTCCTTTTAGTCTTGTTTTGGGTCCAAAAATTTCAATGTCTCATTACATAATCATAATGATCTTGAATTAAGAAATGTAGTTGAAAGTTGAACTGATGTAGCATGCATGGTGAAGATTTCCCGTTAATCATCCTTACTATTTTGCTTATTAAAAGAATGACCTTGATACACTCCTTTAAATTGCAGGTGTGTGAAAGAGGTGGTCGATCACCATTTGATGATAGTGGCTTGGTTATTATTATGACAAGGAGGGAAACTGTGCATACTTAAAATTTAAGCATACTTGAGCAGATAAGTAAATTGCAGATAGGACTCATGAACCATATTCACCATACTTGAGCAGATAAGTAAATATACATTTGTTTCTTTTAATTTTTTTGTTTATTGCTTAGTTACATTTATGTTTTTGTTTTTTAATTTAAGTTTAACTATTCAATATGCATGTGCCACATGAAATTTATTGTTTGTTTCCTTACAAGTAGAATTTGTTTATTAGTTTGATTTATATTTATGAAAGAAGTGGTTATGTGTTTTTTTTATATTACTTAGAAATTAGAGAATCCATTATATACATATTATTTTTAATCATAAATAAAGTGTACACCTAAATCCGCTATATCCCCGTTACCGCTATGTCAAGGTTAACCGCTAAAAACCCGCTAACCACTATTGATAACATAGTCCATAATAAATGAGAACATCCAATGGGAATGCAAGTGCAACTGACATTTAGTGAAGAAAGTTTACTATTAAGGTGTGATACATTCACTTTCATCTTCAACTCTTTCAAGTTTGCAAGCCATGTTACAACAACAACAACTAAGCCTTTTCCACTAGATGGGGTAGGCTGAATGGATTCTTTGTTTCTATAAAGCTCCATCCTCCACCATGCTAAAAGTTAATTCAACAAAAGCTAGATCATTCATTCTTTAGTGGTTTTCCTCTTCTAACATTTTCACCATCTAGTTTCTCCTACATTTTCATTGGAGTTTCTTTGGGTCGTCTTTTCACATGTTCAAACCATTTTAAATGGTTTTCTCTCTTGTTATCATATATTGGTATCACTCCTAATTTGTTTCTATTAACTTCGTTATCTGTAAATTTCTCTTATATAACCATACATCCGTCTCAACATCTTTATTTATGTAATAGATTTCTTTTGGACATGTCGATAAATAACTGCCAAGTGCCAACACTCAAAACCATATAATGTCTCATTACTACTCTATAATATTTACCTTTCAACTTTAATGGTATAATTTTAGCACATAGAATACCTGATGCACCTCTCCATTTTAACCAACCTACATTAATTCACAACATCTCCATTTTTTCCATCGCTCTGAAAAACTTATCCTAAGTATTTAAAACTTTCTTGTGAGAAAAATCTGCATACCATGTTACTAGAATAAAAATTCCAAACTTTTTTACCATAAAAGTTGCTTCTGTAGGATATGCAAATGAGCAAGAATTGAATATCCAAGAGAAACAGCTTAAGACATAGAGATACCACCAATGGTTCCTATATCTATCATGCAAAGGAGTCATGATACCCATATCACCATAAAGAACCTTAAGAAACAAGTTCCAAGGAAGAAATCAACCACTTGTGCAAATGCTCAAGACATGCAATGCAGGAGAGCTGGAATGTCAGATGCAGATACGAATGGGTGTATACAATCTAAACAATCACATAATCAACAAAACATAAAAAAAAGTTATGAAAACAATGGCTGCAAAAGCAAAGCCTTTACAACAGTGAATTGAAGGACCAAAGTTCACGTCACACCTGAAGAACCCAATGTGCACAACTCAAAAACCTAGCAACTCCCAGTGCGAAAACATAATGGGCAGTGAATGGCTCAACAATCTGCAAAGAGTGACAACATGTTCCAAGAAAGTGAGTACCATCCTAGTCAATCATGAAACTACCTCAGAGAAGACAAAGAAAAGACTGTGCATTTCAAATTCCATGAAAATGAAAAGGGAAAGAATAAACTAAAGTTTGCACCTTTGTGTTTTGCATTACACGTAACTGGGGTAGCACAGAAACAGCCTCCAGATAGACACAGAATGCCCAAGAGATCCTATGAATTATATCGTGTGATGTTGAAGGATGCACAATAAGTGCAAGTACGGCACACGGAACTACCTGCATCCAGAACTTGTGGTTTCACTATTCACATTCTACGGGAATATCCTTGAAGTGGTATGACTACTGGCATATATATATATATATATAAAGTAAGGAAGAGCAACAGGAAAATACATGGAAAACCTTTGGCTTGGTTTGCCTCGAAAGAGCTCAGGTGAAAGTTGATGACTGACAAATGAGTTACTACTCAATGCATCAGGTAGAAGTTGAATTATATTGTGCTCCCGCTGGCAATTCTGGTTCCTAGAAATGCATCTCCTATGAACAACTAAAACTTGTAACGAAGCTGAAGATGTAGAGTTCAAAGAAATGTGCATGTATTTGAAATCTAACCACATCTACTGCTTCCTTATACTCCAGAACCTCATTCCTGAGGAAAAGACTGCAAAAAAAGTTCACCACTACTATTTACAATAACTTTGGTGTAAGTATAAAAAATGTTTACCATAAATCTCTAAAGTGAATCTTTTAGGTGGACATATTATCTTAGCTGAAGTTTAAAACAAAAAAAGTTGGCACTTCACTTGTACAGACTGTTAGACAAAATGTTGGCACTCAATGGAAGAAGAAGAGTGAAACACATCAAAACAGCAAGTAAACGCTCTTAATGAGCATACACCTCGTGAGTAATACTCATGTTCCTACAGCCTAGATCATTTATAATGCTTCCAATGTTTATGCACCTTGGTAAGAAGACCATCTGATTTGCATGCATAGTTCTATCACAAATTTTCCTGAGAAAAGAATTTGAGAAAATGGCGTAACACATTATAACATAAAACTCTCAGTTAACTGAAAAAAACTATTATGGTCCACTGTTTATAATTGTAAGTTCCAAAGTAGATTTTGGTTTTAAACCATAGAAGGAAGAACAGCAGAGGAGACAGCTTACAGATAAAAGTCTCATTTAATTAGTAATAGCATCGCCTTCTCGTTCAGTGAGCCATAAAGTTGTACCATTAAGTCTTTTATCATAAAATTTCAGGAGAAGCAGCGTTAGAAGAGCCAAGCCAATACCATCTATAAGTTGTGCCTAGCCTTTTCTGATTGGATAGTTCTCATGCCTCCAATCAGCTATGCAAAAGTAGTCCAACAACTAAAAAGGCTCTTTAGTACATGCATGCTCGTTCCAAGGCTCAAAAACGTCAAAGGGGAGCACGAAACAAAAGTGTGACATACAATCTCATCATTCCATATTATCGAGTTCAATAATCAGGAACCTTAAACTTCAATTGGAATATCCCAAAAGCGGACGAAACAATTACAGAAGAACTCACCACATAATATAAAGCAAAATTGTCTTTATCCTCCATGTATGTCGTCCTCAACTTAAAGCGAATCATGTAAATGACCCACAACGTCGTAATGAGCGTCGCCGAATCGAGCAGCGTGTGTATGTCATATTCCATGACATAGCTGCAATACAGCCTCACCGCTAGAAACAACGCCGTTAATTCTTGTGATTTGAGCGACAGGCCTGCACTTGATTCCAGGAAGAAGAAACCACCACAAACACAATCAATAAAGAGAAACACAATCTTTTCAACAGAATCCAATTAACTGATTTGCAAAATCCCCAAAAACCAACTACCCACATCACAAAATCCTTCATCAATAAAAACCCATAACGAAGAGGTTGTCGTGATCGTGAACAATGAAGCGAAGAAGCACGAGAGCCGCCATGCCGGAAACGACGGCGAGAAAAGCCTTGACCTTTGGGGGTTGTCGCCTCACCCATGTGGATATGGCGTGGATCGACGCTCTCTGAGGCCTCATCAGGGACAGGGTCTTCTCTTCTCAACGGAAAACGCAGATTTGTTGTTTTGGAGCTACGAAACTTTTCTTTCTCCACCTCGTCAATGCTCAAATACTAATTACTCACTGCACTACTCCGCCAATCTACAAGTACAGCAAAGGTTGGATTGGAAGTTTGGAATCGGAAAATGAAAAACACAGACAAAATGGAAAATGAAAAACACAGACAAAATTGCAATTGATTTTTTTTTTTTTTTTTTTAATCTCTAATAATATGTTTAAATGATAGGTAACTTATAGAAATGAAAGAGAATAAGCGGAAGAAAAATAAATTTTTGTATTTGAGAGTTTTATTATATATGAGAAAGAAAAAGAATATATAAAAAATTATTAATTTTTCTTTACATACTTAAATTTTTTAAAAAATTAAGGTAAAATTATTTTTATTACTTTTTTATTTATTTTTTTAAATGAAAAAAATAATTATATTTCATTTTTTTTACTTTCCAATTCATTTTATTTATTTCATTTCACTCTTTTTTAATAAAAAAAAACATTTAAATATAGTGTAAAACTTTTTAAGTAGAAGAGATAAAAATATTTAAATTTTTAAATTCTCCTCAACCAGTTTATTTATTTATCTATTATCATGATATATTATGCATATCTCATCATTAATTACTAAAAATTTAATTTCCACAACTTGAATCTTGATATTTACAATATTTTGACCAAAGAATCTAGGTCATTTTAGCTCAAATTTTGGACCTGAATATAATTTTAACCTGTACGGTTGGGCTCTTATTTTGCTAGCATGATTTGTACTGCACCTAGGAGTGTTAAACGAGTGAGTTCAGTCTGTTTATACCTTAATGTAAATATGTTGGGTTTAAAAAAATGTGAGTTTAAATTGATTGATATTTTACCAATCTGATTCATTTAAAGACAATTTGCGGCTCTAAATGGATTTTTTTCTCCAAATTTTCATTTTAAAAATTATATAAAATATGCTTAATATAACATTTTAACTCAAATTTAAGTTTGTAATGCTAACTTTTAATTTTTAAAGAAAAGTTATACAAAACAAATCTAAACTTTTAAATTCTAAAACAAATTCATATTATTACTTATAAGCTTCTAAATTTTAAAAACAAAGTCACATTATTAAATCTAAAGTTTCAAAACCTACTAAAAAAAATCCAATGTTTCAAATTAAATTTATCATAACAAATCTAAACTTATAAACTCCAAAAAACTATTATGTGCTTCAACAAATCTAACAAATTTAACATAATAAAAATCTAAAATGGGAATGACCTGAATGAGTGAGGTAATTAATTGAGTTGACCTCGATTTACCTAAATTATTCAATATCATTAAAAAAATGAAGGTCACTTGTCATTTAACTGCTTTCCACAAATTAAATAGATTGATCTAAAAAATAAATTAATTTAAACGTACATACGTTTATCTAATTTTAACGGATAAATGAACTAATCCAACGAGTTTAACTCTTTTTTATGACTCCTGGTTGGATCGCTCTCAGATGATTTGCAAAATTTTCAATTTTTTTATAAAGGCTAAATTTACATTTTCATTACCATGAACTTCGTTGTTGAAAATAAAAAGATTACGATGAATTTCTTCAATTTTCATCTTATATTAATTGGTCCATTAGTTGGCCTCATTATTAGATGATTGGAAATTTAATCCATGACATACAACTAGATATTCGGACAAATATTCTGCGTACTAATTAATTTTTCTTATATTGATTGGTCCCTTAACCTAATCATGGAAATTTTCCAAATCAATTAGCAATTAATGATATGAATCACAATTATAGATCTAGACTTCTAGACAAATAATTTATATAGTTAATTCTTTAACTTTTAAAATTAATTGGTCCCTAACCCCCATCTCAAATTAGTTAGTAATTAATATCGTCAAAAAATTAGTTAGTAATTAATCCTACGAAGCACAACTAGAGATCTAGATAGATAATCTCTAAGTCTAATTGTCTACTTTTTATATTTAGGAAAATGATCATTAACCTAACTTTATTCGTGAATAGATTTGTAGATAAAATTTCATATGATATAACACTACTCTTATATTTATATTGATTGGACCCCTAATTTCATACAAAATTAATTTGCACTTGATTACGTAAGAGATCTAGACTCATAATCACTATGCTACTCAACATAAAAATGATTGAGACTTGCTATGGCTTTAGAAGGAGGAATGAATGATTATCCATGTAATTTTATCTCACATTTTGTAGTGTGTATGACATTTTTTCAAGTATCAACTAAACTGTAACAAGGATTATCCATGTAATTTTATCTCACATTTTGTATCTATAAGTATCAACAAAAATACATTCTATCCTATAGTGCTTTCATAATCTCAATCTAAACTGTAACAAGGCATTTTGCTATCTGCATCTAGCTGCTGTACATATCGTCCACTAAAGAAATTCATGCAATTCCTAAGAACGAATTTGCGATTCTCCAAGAACTTCAACTTTGGCACAAAGCAATTAGTGATGCTAGAGCATAATGCATCTCACAAAAGAATACTTGGAAACTTGGACACATGAAACAAAAGACTTAAGAGCTTCTTTTCAGTGTTCGCCTTCCACCTTGCTCTTCTTCCTTTTTACCATTGCAGTTCAAAATTAATCAGAAAAGATAGTAACTCACAAAGTCCATGATGTTGATCTTCTGAGTAAAGGCCTTAGGTGCTTATCATCTTCGAGTGCCACCATTCCCAAATGTGATGGATCATCCAGCATCATCCTAGCCACCAAGTAACCTGCAATGGACCAGGTTTGGTATTTACGGGCCTGTTTCAGCAATGTCAAGGGCACGCCTCGCAATGCTGTTTATCAGCCAAACTTTCCATCATAATATTCAGGCCAGTTGTCCTTTAGCAATCTGGTTTCAGCAATGTCAAGGGCACGCCTTGCAATATGGGGTCGTCCAGTTTTGATAGAGGCCGCAGCAAGAAGCCACAAAAGAACTGTAATCACCACAATATCCACAATGTATCTCAGAGTTCTCTCAACAGGAAAGGTGGGGAGGAACAGAAATGAAGATGAATGCCACCTTGTCACAAAGATTCCTCATGGGATGTTTTCACACTAATCTAAATTTTAAATAAAGAAAGAAAGACTCTATACAAGTATCTCAATTCAGTGCCTAATTAAATACCATGCAATATGCAGTCAGATTCACTGCTCTAATGTAAATAATAGAATCATTAATCTTTTTTACAATATAAAAGTATACTGTTTTCAGAATTGTAACATAGTTCCATGCAAATGGGGCATAAGGGCAGAAGAATACCTGGCCAAGATCCTCCATTGTGGTAACTCCATCTAGTATTTTTGGGTCACAGCTCGCCATAATCCGCCATCCATGGTGCCTGTTATAATCCGCCATTCATGGTTTCAAGGGCTGGATAACAAACTTTTACTGGCATCTCCCCAATTAATGCCTGCCATCGTGATTCTATGAGATCCATGATTGCAATGGATTGCTCAGGAGTAGCCAAGCAGGACAAAATTGCAATGCAGTTACCAAGGCAAAACCAGCGGAAATCCATCCTAGCAGGACCTGACATTCCCAATGAAGTAACCACCACGATGAGGCATGAAATCAAAAATCCAATCAGGTAGAGAATCAGGAATAACATTAAACTTGTTGACTGCAGTATGTGAGTACTCTTCTGTTTTGAAGCGATATACATCATTAAGTTGCTTCAAATCCAACCAAAAATAGCTTCTCATATG
Source organism: Brasenia schreberi (assembly GCA_036023115.1). NCBI lineage: Eukaryota > Viridiplantae > Streptophyta > Magnoliopsida > Nymphaeales > Cabombaceae > Brasenia > Brasenia schreberi. Next base: position 18,133,493 of record JAYKKT010000069.1, read on the forward strand.
ATAGCTTAAGGCATGCAAGCGTTTGGCAATTCGTTCCATGAACTCTTTCCCTTCAGCATCTTGCTTAAGCAATCGCAAGGCACATCTTAAAGCCATGAAGAAAAGTGCTTGAATTTCAATTGATACCCATATACGCCCTGAAACCGTAGGTCAAAAACTAGAAATAGAAAGCGTATATCCTACCCTAACAAGAAACAGTGAAACTAACCACTAGAAATAGAAGTCGCAGTATATCCTACCCCTAACAATGCCTACCTCAATAGAATCACTCTCATACATAATTGCTCTATTCCTTTTTTTTATTCATCTGGTATCACTACAAATATGGATTTGTTCTTGATTTTACATTGGATTAAAGTCTTCACAGTATAAATCTACCAAGCTGGAAAAACCTAGAAGTCTAGAACAATCATCTTACCCTACAACTAATGCCTTATTTTTAGTTTCTAGACAATGTAAAATATGATGGTCTCATATATAGAATTGAAACTTTCAACAAACTCACCATTCTACGATCAATCATACAGCATCCATCAGCACATAGTAGAGTTGGGAAGGTTTCAAATCCCTCTGAAAGGCATAAACTCAGAATCAAACGCATACCCTTTTGACATTCAGGCAGTTCAGCCAAGGAAGTGTCTCCTGTAGACCTTGTGTATGCACGAAGTAATATAATCCACCAAAATCCAGAATCGACAGGAGCAACCCTGCCTATTGCACTTTCACCAAAGTCTGCTATCAGGGTCTCATGGTTTCTGACTGGATCATGGAATACTTTAAAACTAGCTGGCATTACTCCTCCTGCTAGATGGAACCTATCAATCTTTTTCTCCCATGGCTCCGAAAATAGACCAGTGACCGCCGGAGAACTTCCCAAGCTTCTGCAACCATCGGATGTGGCTCAAAGGAATTCTGGCAAGACGATCGTGGGGTGTTGAAAATGGACCTTCTTCCTGGTGAAAATACGTGATCGAATCCATCAAAAACCCGTGAATGGTCCTTGAAGAAGGAAGAACTAAAAAGTTAGATAAAAAAACAGTAGGTCTTTAATTCTCGCTCATGTGAAACTGGTAGTGGCTAGAGCTAGCACATGCTAGCTGTATCAACTATATGACTCGATGGCTGATAGAGCTATGTAGCACGCGCTAGCTATAGCAATAACTAGTTACTAGCTATCTCTTATCTCACTTTTCCTAATTGTAATAAGACAAGAAAGCAAGCATGCATTAGTCATTTTATATAATATAATTAAAGTTGATGTGAGAAGCTGCGCAATGCCACTTCTTGACTTCACCAACCAAATCGGTGTTGGTCGTTGGAGTATTTTTTGACTGGCACTTGCTTGATTTGATTTTGATGAAGCACAAGGCGAGGCCAGAGTTCGGTAACCTAGTAAGTGTGATGGCAAGGGAGCCAAACAACTCAAGAACTGGTTCGTGTATGGCTCATTAGCTCGTCTAAGTCGAACCGAACATGAACCGAACAGACGAGCTAGATGAACGGAACACATGCTTGTTAAGTTGAAAAGTACAAATTTTCATATGAATGCTAAAAGCCAGGAACCCATTACAGCCAAGTTCAATTAAGGCTATGTTTTGACACAAAACATGGAATGACAAGACTTCATAACACAAGATTGATGGGAACATATTACCAACACGAAAACCTGACATAAACACAACCCGAAGAATTCGTAACAGCGTCCACCCAAAATAACATTGAAAGGATCGGGTCTATGGTGCACGAACACGGTCCTAACCAGCAACCTCAGTCCCAGTTGCTTGTGGAAAAAAAAAACGATTTGCTGAGATGGGAATAAGGATATCAGATTCCTACCAAAATAACTGGAAGTTCCAACCAATAAAAATCCTAGTGAACCTAAAAAAAGGATACAGGCCCAGCAGAAGTTACTTATTTTTCTAGAACCCGTTATAAGTTCTATCCATATATGTTCTGATCGCCAATTCATACTAGATCGAGTTTCATTCTATTCAAATTGAGAGAATCATCAAAATTCATTTTTTGAATCCCGAAGTAACTTTCATCCGCTAATACTATCATGATGTAAATGATCAATCAGGATTCATTCATCAAATCAGTTAGATAGAACTAACATCCCCCATTCAAACTAGGATCACCTTCATTCATACGATCTATCTATCTATCTATCTATCTATCTATCTATCTATCTATCTATCTATCTATCTATCTATCTATATATATATATATATATATATATATATATATATATATATATATATATATATATATATATTTACATATTATTCTCATTAATATATATATCTGATTATCTGATGACCGACCCGTTTAAATGAAAGTCAAGCTATAGATGCATAAAATGGATTTATCCATATGATCATCTATTTCCGCTTGTGTCCGAAGCCGCATGTCATACCATTGCCATTAAATGAAATGAAAATCTGTATTATGATCCAATGATTGAAATAAATTGATGAGATTGGGCCCCATCATATCTAGACAATTATATATTTTTTAACATAGATAAATAAAGAAGCCATTGCAATTGTCAGAAATAATAAGCCTATTAAAGGCACAAAAATAGAGGGGAAGTTAAATTTTATCATAGAATCGGTACCTCGATGTATTTAATTGATACTTCTCTTTGTTATAAACAATTTTTTTTAGAATAATATATTATAATTATATAATAAATTATAAATATATTATATTCTAAGTTATTAGAATATGAATTCAAAAAATGTAGATCTAAACTAAATATGAAATTAGTGTACCTTTGCAAGGATTCGTTATAATTTGATCCAAGAGGGATTCATATGAAAAATGTACGATTCTCAAAGTGTTGCATATTTATTTCTATATCTTAGCCAGGTTAAAGCATTTCATATGTAACAAGGGAGCTTGATTTCCCTAATTTTTTTATTGAAAAAGACACTATTTTGTTCTTTGTCCCTGCTCCATTACTAAAGAAAAGGGTATCTCTTGGTGATCTTTTTTAGTAGAGTTAGGATAAAAAAGGTGGAGAAAAAATCCTCTAACTCTTACTACAATGAAAAATTATGTTTATGTGAGCAAAGAAAACTTCATTTCTAAAGTTTCTTATAAAAAAATGAACTTTTTTATCTACATACAAATAACTAAATCTATCGCTATACTTTGACTTGAATTTCTTTGGTTCAAGTTGAAGGAGTGGGAAGAAAACCATGTAACTGAAATAACTTACTCAAAATGCCTTTTAAAAGATTATGATGTACGATTAGATCAACTAAACCGTTATTGAATGAATACTCCACTACTTAACTCTCAGGTATTGTCATCTTTAATATTTGTTCAATTACCCTTTTACCTATATATGTAATATAAGCATTGGGTTCAACAATAATGATGGTAAATAATGTAAAGAATGATATATAGAATGACTTTTTATTTGATTGATAATTGTATAAAACGGAAGATATTTTAGCCATTTACATCAATCTCAAACTTCCTTCTTGCAGCCGTGCTCCTCCAGAAGCACACACCATTCTTCTTGCTCAAACCTCATTTGACATGAAACACAAACTCTTCTTAGACCACACAAACCATAAATAAACAAATAAGCTGACAAGACGAGCCACAAAAGATCAGCTCGTTCAAGTTTGCAGCGACTCGGCAGGGGCTATATTGGTCATTGTATCTTCTTTCACCTACCAAATAACTTGGATTTCCTGCTATTTACCACCAAAAGTTACTACCTGGAGAGGAGAGAGATCCACGCGTTGTTGGCTGTGTTCTCCCTTTAATTTCTTTCCAAAATAACACCAATAAAATGTTTGGATACAAGAAGGGGAAGACAATAAAAGGTGAGGTGGAGAGTGTGCACCGTTCTGAAAAGGAGAATCATAGGGGCGGTTGATTTCAGATAATCGAATCTCCAGAATGGCGGCCGTCGTCCCTCTCTCTTCCTCCCGACTCTCCGCGCAGAAACCGGTCTCCACCGGTCCCTTTTCCCAATTCGCCGGATTGGGCAGAACCTCGATTCGTCTGGAGCCTTCTACCAACCATTCTTTTTTCCAGTCAATCTCTCGTCAAGTTCAGTTCCCTGACGGAAAAGGTTGCCGTCCAGTCGTTGCCATGGTCGGCACGGGAAAGGTATCGTCCCTCTTTCTCATTCCTCCGTTTCTTGGTTGGTTCGTCGTTTCCTGCAATATATTGGTCGCGTTTCCTCCAGCTAGGACAGTTCCTGTACAATTATTAGAATGTAGAAATGTTGCCGGTTCTTTTCCGAAGTGCCATCATCAGAGAGGACTGATTTGTGCGTAATGCTAATGTAAGTTTAACTTTTAGGCTGTAAATGTGATCCTCTGATTTTAGCGTTTCCTTTGTGTTTATCGATCATGTTTGGTTCGTCGTTGGATTTCGAGAAATTCATGTTCAAGTATCGATTTTTTTTGCACTTATAGCTGCTTCTGTTTCAGTACTTGAAAAGGTGAGTCTTTCAAGACTTCAACTAATTGAATTATAAGCTACTTGTTCCTTGTTGGTTGCATTGAGGTGCATTGCATCTTTGGAATGTTCTTCCCTCACTGATGAATTTGATGTTGGTCACGGATTTTGCTTTTTGGTTCTTAGAAATAGGGTTCAAAGGCGGTTGTAACCTAAGATAGTTCACAATGGAGACTTGGAATCAATGTAGCCAGCTCCACTTAGTGTTGGAAAAGGATCCGTGTTGTTGGTTCCAAAGGGTGGTTGTTTCGGACTTCTGCTCTTGCAAAATATTGATCTTCGGATAGGTTACCATGAATTGGCTTGTGTTCTTGTTGTTTATTTGGTAGATGGTGCCATTGCAGTTTTGACAGGGCAATGAACTGTTTTGGCTGTTTCATTCAGCAAAAGGAGGGGAAAAGGAAAATAGACATGCCAGTCACCAGTATGCCTTGTGCAGAACATGTGATTTCTAGGGAGAATATACTTTTATTAGCACAGTTAAATACACTTGCACATTTGACTGATGGGTGGTATTTTGCTTATCTATTAGATGATTCTTTGGTGCATGTGGCTGCTCATATCAGCTACCTAGTTTTAACCCTTGATTACATAGCGTGCTGTATTTTGCCTATCACCCTGGGAAAGAATGAGAATCATGTTGGGACTATAACAAAGAACTGACATCGTACAATCATGAGATATTAAGTTAGAATAGTTTGTTGCAACCTATGCCGGATGGGGATGTCAAAAGCTTGATTTACTTTTTATTTATGCTGTTCCTGTAATGGTTGCATTTCAGCTCCCGTTGTATGTCAAATTCTTCAGGCTGGGTTTGCATGTGGTAAATCACCTTAACTATTTATGCAAAACCTGGAGCGGGTATGAGTGTAGTTTGAGAGCCATGATCCAAATGGTTATTTTGCATTTCTCCATTGACCTTATATGCAAATATAGTTACTTTCATGTAATCCACTCATAATCAAGACTGAAATATCATCAAGTCTCTGGCCTTGTTGTCATTTTCTAGATGCATGTTCTGCTGTCATCATTTATTCTAACTTATTTTTCTTTCTGTTTTGCAGTTTTTCGTTGGAGGAAATTGGAAATGTGTAAGTTACAATACTCATGACCTTTCAAATTATCTACTTTGCATTAATTATTGAGGCTGAAATTCATAAAAATTGATCCCTTAAGATGCCCTTAGAACTCTTCAGCATTGGTCTATACGTCATCTGTGAAAGGTGCTCCATTAATCTTTTTCTTCCAATAACTTTTCCTAGCATTTTAACTAATTTTGTTAAGAGAATGGATGTTAGGTAGGTTTCTTAGCACAAAAGTAACTATATTTGTAGAGATAGGTGCCACCTTAGATAATTTAACAATGTTGAAAGTACTAAACATTAAGTCTTTGATACTGACCCCTAAGGCTTTATCATGCTAACTCACGGGCATATTACATCAATAGGTTTCTGTCCATAACTCCCATATTCTACGTCTATGAGATGGCCGAGTTTGTGTCTGGCTCATGGCCAAGCTTGGCCAGCCATTAGGTTAGATATGGCTATCATTCAAGTGGCCAGCTAGGGATGCTGGTGAAAGCCTGCTGTTGGTGGCATATCCAGCTGCACGTGCCAAGATCTTATGGGATTTCCAAGTTTGGTCACTTTGTGTTTCTTTTGGGAACCTGTAATTTTCCCTTAGAGCTATATGCACCTTCTTATGATACGTATACCCTAGCCTCTGCTTCTTCCTTCATTCTATGAATCACTATGAATTAAATACTAAATAGAGGATGGATGTGAGGTACTAGAATATTAGACAGGAACTGTTTAGTTTTCTGGTTGACATGTTTGTTTGGATGCATAATAGATGTATTTTCTTCTCAATGTTATTTTATATGATGTATAATGTGCAGGTTGTCTAGCAATTGGATTTTTTCTCGCTTATTGTGCTTCTATGTATTCTTACCTTTTCTTCTTCTCTTTCAGAATGGGACGAAAGATTCCATCAGCAAGCTTGTTTCTGACCTAAACAATGCAAAAATTGAGGATGATGTTGGTATGAATTGATCTTATACTTCTTCTGATGAACTGAACTCAGGATATGCTTAAAAATTATCTCAGTGGCATTGCTTGTCGAGGCTTCCTTTTCGTTCTTGCAACAATTTGACTTTATTTTAATAAAAGAACCTGCTTCCAACTTTTTCCAATTTGACATAATTTAGTCAGTAAAAGCAATTCTCTATTATCAGTTACACATCTTCATGTTGGAAATAAAATAGTTTTTAATGAAGTCTACATATATCTAAGGTTTATTCTGATCTCCTCCGGTACATTCAGAGTTTCTAGAACCTATCCAACGTCCTTTCAGTTATGACATGCCACTTTTCTACTGATAGACATAGTCTGTTATTCCTTCTGCAGATGTTGTCGTGGCACCTCCTTTTATATATATTGACCAAGTAAAGAATTCACTGACTGATCGGATTGATATTTCTGCTCAAAATTGTTGGGTTGGCAAAGGAGGTGCTTTCACCGGAGAAATCAGGTGTGTGTGCCATGTTTCCACACAAACTTATGGTCTGAGACTCTGAATGTCTGCACAGCTTACATTCTTTTCTTCCAAACAAAAGGATGACGTGCCTAAACAGTAAGGAGAGAAAAAGAGTTCAGTTAAGGATTTTATCCTTATGGAAGCTTAGGAAACAATGCTACCATTTGTGCAAGGTGTCATGGTGTGCCTTTGTCATACTATGTTATCATGTCTACTTGGGACATGCATGCTAAATGAAGCTTTTGTGTAGTGTTTCCATGGATAAACGTGCATACTACATATGCATGTGTATGTATATAATGTCTTGATATCTGGCAATTTGAAATGGTTGGCTTGCAGAATCTATTCAGGCATAGAACCTCAGTTTGAAATGCAATATGTGAGTTTGCATCCATGGAGATACTGCCAACAACAACTACAACAACAACTAAGCCTTTTCCCATTGTAGATGGGGTCGGCTACATGGATTTTTTGTTTCCACAGAGCCCTATCATGTGCCATGTTAGCAGTTAACTCACAATAAGCTAGATCATTCTTTATTGTTTCCTTGTATGGCCGGTCCCAAGCCCAGATAAAGGAGATCATTCTTTATTGTTTCCTTGTATGGCTGGTCCCAAGCCCAGATAAAGGAGGAGGGTTGTGTTAGACTTCCGACAGCCAGCGTAGAACTTTGTCAGATTTTTATACCATGGATCCATGGAGATACTGCCATTTTTGAAATTTCCTTCTTGCTAATATCACATCATGTGCATTTCATGTGGTCATGTTCCTCTGTACAGTGCACAACAGTTGAAAGATATTGGCTGCAAGTGGGTTATTTTGGGTCATTCAGAAAGAAGACACATTATAGGTGAAAATGATGAGGTAGGGAGTTTGTTACTTCTATTGTATATATTCTTTATTATAATTCTGAATATTCTATATTATGTGATCTCATGAATATTGTACTTATCTTTGTCTAGCTTATGTTACATATTGTATTTATGATATCATTTGCGGTTCTCAGTTTATTGGAAGCAAAACTGCTTATGCATTGAATCAGAATATCAAGGTCATTGCTTGCATTGGTGAATTGCTAGAAGAAAGAGAAGCAGGGAAAACATTCGATGTCTGTTTCCAACAGCTGAAGGCTTACGCAGGTTCTACATCCACCTATTTATTTTCTTTATGTTGCACTTGCTGAAGATTGGAAAAGGATTGTCTGCTATTCAATGTCAACAACTTTGGTCCAGATAAAGTATCCAGCTGGGATGATATAGTTATTGCTTATGAGCCTGTCTGGGCCATTGGCACGGGCAAGGTAGCTTCTACTCAGCAAGCACAGGAGGTCCATGCAGCGGTCCGTGATTGGCTGAAGAAGAATGTGTCAGCTGAAGTTGCTTCTAAGACACGAATTATCTATGGAGGTATACTGTTTAAAACTAAATTCTCGTTGTTCTTGGGTTGTAAAACCTAAATCTGTGAGAGTAAGATATAAGTTGACATAACTCGCTCTAGACTTTGTAGCCTAGGAGTTTGGAGACGGTTGTGACTGATTATACATTTTGTTGCACGGAGTACCTGATATTTGTTATTCATATTCTAGTTTGTTTAATAACTTTGTTCATTTAGACAAGTTAGAAAAAAGTTTATTGAATCTTGGTTTCATGGTTGATCAGATATAGAATGATTAGAAAAGAAAAGATTGGTATCCCATCATCGTCCTTATACTCCAATAGATGTCTCTAGGTTTGTTGTAGTCCTCGCATTCTCTTCAAGTGCAGTAAACAATGATTATAGAATTTCTCTCTTCTCTTTGAGCTGCGAAGTGTTTAGACTGTATTTTCTTTCAGATGACTTTTATGAACTTGCTGCATGCATAAGTAACTCGTCCCAATCTAGCAGTGTGTGAGGTCTATTGATGTTTTTGTGGGATCGACCCTTTCAGGTTCTGTAAATGGTAGCAATTGTGCCGAGCTTGCAAAGCAGGAGGATATTGATGGTTTCCTTGTTGGGGGTGCTTCTTTGAAGGTAAAGACACTCACATTAGCTGATTATATACGTTCCTCCCCCCCCCCCACCCCCCTCTCCCACACACACATGTTTAATTGTTTCCTTGAGCTGTATCAGCAAATAATTGCCCCAAGTATTGGCAACTTTTATCTGCGCATCAACTTTATTTTTAGACTGCTCTCTTGGTCTACATATGTTAGTGACCACCACCAGTTTGTGTTGCAGGGCCCAGAATTTGCCACCATCACAAATTCAGTAACTTCAAAGAAGGTAGCTGCTTAAGGAGATGACATGCATGTTGAGTTGAAAAATAAGAGGCTAGCTATTGAAGTTTAGGGGTTTTGTTTGTCAAGTGTCAGTTATGCGTCGGTACTCTCTTTGAATATTCGAGGGGATGGATAAAAACAGTTGTTGTACAGTACTTCAATTGATTTATGTCCAAGAAGCCACAGTGGGAAATCATCCTCCAGTTTCTCATGGTTCATGTATGCGAATTTTTATTCCTGAATAATATATACAATTCTGTAACCAGTAGTTGAGTTAATGATGCTGTGTGAGGTAGATATCAAGTTTCTAGTTAAGCAAAATCATTAAATCAGAAGAAATGATAGTATACAAGGCATGTGTCTGTGTGTGATGAAAGCAAAAGAAAGGGAGAAGAATATGGTTTTCATGTGTGCAAGTGCATGTATGCCCCCATGCGTTGAGTTAGAATCATTCTTTTTCTTATGGAGTGCGGACAGGATTCAACAGGACCCAACTGGTTGAAGTCAATGATGACACCCCAGAGAAGTGGCCCACTCCGATGACTCTTCCTTCCCACAAAAATCACCGCTAATAAGCCCAAATTAACAAGATAATCGAGAACTGATCTTCTAACCCGACACGGGTGGAACCACAAGTTCTTCAAACTTCGATTTCAGGAACTTGAATCTCCTAATAGAAGTTGCGGAGAAAAAGAAAATCACGTCTAAGGAATCATTCTGTTCTTTCAAATTTATTTCGATGAGCTTTTTCAAGTTCAACAGTCACTTTCAGTTGGAACTAATCCATTAAGATATAGATCCTGCAGCTATTGCACTAAGCTTCGAAAGATTTAGTCACAAAGAATACCCTAAAGCAGTTCTATGACATGTAAGCCCCAGGCATCAAACTAGTGACCTATTAATGTCATTGTAAGTCAAGGCTCATACTATCAATCAATTAAGCCTAGTGTGAACTTCTATAATCATTGTTATTGAGATAGAATGCCACCCCTTCAGTGCCATCTGGGAAGCACCGTGTTATTGAGATAGAATGCCATCCCCTTCAGTGCCAAATGGACAACAGTATGCAAATTTTTTGTTTAACTATCGATATTGACACAAAAATGTGGCTTAATTGATTGATAGTATGAGGCTCTTAAACATATGAAGGGTGGTAAATTGGTAGGACCAGACAATATTCCTATCGAAGTTTTGAAAATACTAGGAGAAATAAGAATCACTTGGCTCACAAGACTATTTAATGAAATATGGAGAAACCAAAAGATGCCCGAAGAACGGAGAGCAAGTACACTTATACCCATATATAAGAACAAGGGAGACATTAAGAATTGTGTGAATTATCGAGGTATCAAGTTAATGAGCCATACTATGAAATTGTGGAAAAAAATTATCGAACGTAGATTAAGACAAGTATCAAGTACAACAGATAACCAATTTGGATTCATGCCACGCAGATCTACTATTGAAGCGATTCACCTTTTGAGACATCTTATGGAACATTTTAAAGAAAAAAAGAAAGACCTTCACATGATATTTATTGATTTAGAAAAAGCTTACGATATGGTACCGAAGGAGGTTCTTTGGAGAACCTTGAAAGAAAAGGTATCCCATTGACATACATTAACCTTGTAAGAGACACGTATGATGGTGCAAAAACATGCATTTGCAAATTCGCCCTCTTTAGGTGTCTAGTTGAAAATGTTGGATATGGTATGAGTGTTATTTCATTATTACCAAATGCAATGTGATCAAATTTTCTCGTCGTTTTCCCTTTCGTAAAGGGTAGGCTATGACGTGAGTGCTTTCGACCTTATCCAGACTGAGCCCATGATTTTTGGAGGACCTGTGGATCCCAACATCTTGGACATGATCCAGATCTGGATCCTTCTCTCTTTTCTTTGTTTTGTTGGTAGGCATTAGGGCTGGTAAACGAACCAAGCCTCTCATAACTTGGTTCGGCTCGACTATGTTCATGTTCACTTAGTGATCTAAACAACCAAACGAGCTGCCGCAATGGGATATATAAGCTTTACATGAACCATCACATGTTAAGTTTAGATTGGATTTATATTAGTTCATTTAGTTAAGTATAGAGCTGCCGCAATGGGATACATGAGCTTTACATGAACCATACATGTTAAGTTTAGATTGGATTTGTATTAGTTCATTTAGTTAAGTATATAATTTTTATGTAAACATGTTACAAAACATGTTAACCCTCGGGTGGGTCTAATGTACACGAATTTTTCAGTTTTACATAAAATATATGCAATAAAATTTTGGACCAACTCAAGCTCGCATGAGAGTTGTAAGTGGCTCCATGAGCCCAATCCGAGTGCTTACGAGGAGGACCATGACTCCTTGTGAGAACCCAAGTTCTTTACTACAAAATTGCAAGGCTTTTCAACACTGGAAAGCATAGCACCTAGGGGATCCAGAATCGTCATGGATCGGATAATATCCGGACCCGCCAAGGATTTGATTTCACGCTTGAGAGCACTGGAATACGTGAAAGCACAGATGTTTTTATTATTTATTTAATTACGTCAAGTCAAACCCTATAAATTTTTTTACATTATCTAATTTAAAATGAACGGTTCGCGTCATTTTGTTTATCACGTGCAATCGTATCTTTGACCCTTCTTATCGTCGGGTCGTGCCATTGACCGTTTCTGCCAAAACATCGTTGTTTTCTTGAACGCTTGAGAATTATCTCCAATCAAGGTGACAGTCCTTTATTGTGTCTGAATTTTAGTGACACGATGATACGAGACACCTTTTGAGATTCGTGGCTCATTGGGAAAATGTGCGTCGATGTTCATCGTCCTCCATCAAGTTTCATCAATATCTTCAACTTGGGTTTCACTTTATACAAGATTGGGATCTATAAACAAACGACCATGCCTTTTCTGGATCCGAACTCCACCAGTTGGTATGATGGCGGAGGCCATCTCCATAAGCTGCCATTCAGAGATTCTGATGAAGTCGTTCTTCAAAGGATGCATGCCACAAAAGAGTAGCGAGTTACAGAAACGTCAATCCAGACTAGTACTTCTATGTTCAATTACAGGAAGAATTTAGCAAACCATAAAACTGATGTTGCCAAAACGAAGTAATAAAGTTTAATTCAGTAACGCAAAGAACTGTGAGATCATTAATAATCTCACAGCTAGCCATCATTCAGTCTGGAGATCAGATTCCGGTATCCATAAGTTGATACACAGAGCAATGCTTTGTGGAGTTATTAAGCTAATGTTATTCCCAATAAGGCACCAGTTGCAATTTAATATCACTGAGATATAGGGATATGAGAGTCAATTTGATGAAATAATAAATAGTTTTGAAACTTAGTTGAGTGAAAATTCTGATCTTATGAGGTTGTGTATCTCGAGAACTTTGACAGTTTGAACCTGCGGCGAGGATTCGATGGTGTTCTTCAGGCACTCTACCATGAGGGACGACTGAGTTTGCCATGAAGACGGTTTGGCAAATCTTACTTGATTCAAACATTGGACATGAAACCTAAGTAGCATGCCTTTTTATTATGAAAACCAACTGTTGCATGTGTGTATCTTGTAAATGTCTAAAAATCATGAATTAAATATAACTTTTGCATCTAGTGGTAATTGCTCTGCATAAATGCGTAGTTGGTACGCCACTGAGCAGAAAGCGACAGCTCATGATATCATGTTTTTGCAAAGAATACGAGTTAGCATTAACCCTCAAAGAATTATATGCGAGAATTGTATGATGATTGTTGATGAATTCACCACGTAATTGGACTTTGCTTGATATGGGGACTTCACTTCAGAGTTTGCCTTCGTTATGCATGATTCACTTTCAGCCTAACGGAATTGGTTAAATGGTATGCCCATCGACGTCTTTGATGTCTGCAGATCTTATTTGGATGAGACAATTTACAAGGGAAATTTTAAATAGACAAGCCTGAAGGTTTCTCTAATGTTAAAAAGGGAATAAGTATGAACCCCTAACATATAACTAACAAATACCCTTTCACATCCAGAAAGATCTTAACTAATCCATGAATCAAGCGGTGCATTTTAACAGTAAAACCATAACATCATCGTAAATAAGACATCGGTAGCTAGAACTTGCATTGATGATAAAAAATCTCAGTTGGCTCCGAGGTTTATATACAATAGTCCAAGCAAGAGGAAGAAAAACTAGACTAAGCAAAGTGTAACTGGATATAATATAAAAATATGAAAATCTTGCAGAACTGTCATGATGAATTAGATTAAATATATGCTAGAAGGAATCTTAGGAAAACCTGCATATGAAGGTCTAACCAGCTTTTGGTTTCTTAACAACTCTGGACATGATAAAATCATCATCACTGTCAGATGCATCTGCCTTCCGTTTCTTGGATTCCTTCTTCGGTTCAGTTTTGGAGGCAGTGGTGCTCTTCTCCACGGTCTTGACAGATTTTTTCACCGTCACAGACTTGACTGGTGTTCCTACCTTCTGCTGTCCACTCTTTTTCATTTTCTTCTCATAGACTTTTCTTGCTACTTCTTTCGGCAACAAACCTCTCTCCATCAACCTGAGATTAACATAAGACAAATAGCTAATGGATAATAAAATATAAGGGAAAAGGGCTTATTGTGGATCCTGGTAGTAGTTCAGAGAAAAACAAAAGCATCTATAACAGAGCAAGGCAAAACCTGATTCTTGTGTATCAGTGGAAGTTCAGGCAAGATTGAAGATTGGCAGTTTTATGACGCTAACCAGCTAGGTATGTAGAAATCCTTGCATGATGTAAACGACAATCGTATGATTCTACTCAGTCACAGTGAAGGTAGGACCTCTTCCTTGTCTTCCATACTCAACTAGTCATATTGATTGGCATATGCATTTTTATTGACTTTCTACATCTGCTTTTGGAATTCAGGGCACATCTTGTGGTTAATCCTAGATTCTCAGTCAATACCGCCAGTCATAAGCAAGTCACATACTCGCCACCAACTTCATTCATAAAATGTTGTTTGGGATGCTCCAAAAGGAAGGGGTGTCAGATTTTCAAATGATCTGCTAAAGAAATTTATCAACATGGTGATTTACATAAGCCTGAGATCTGACTGACAAAAGTTTTGACCTAGACTGCAAACTAGTAGTATCTGAATATTAACAAAACAAAACATATATAACCTCAGCTTAAATGCTTACAGATGACTGATAATTCATCATTCTTGTTTTCCTTTAATCAATTCTTTTACCACACCAGGTGGGGATGGCTAGTCGATGCACCACAAGGGCATCCTACAAAGTTCTTTTTCCTTATCCTTAAAATTGATTCTCAGCAAGCCTGGCTTTCCCACAATGCATGTAGCGAGTTTTTCTTTCTTGTTCACAAAATTGAGAATATTTTGTGAGACAATAAAATTATACCCATATACAAGAACAAGGGAGACATTTAGAATTGTGCGAATTATCGGGGTATCAAGTTAATGAGCCATATTATGAAATTATGGGAAATAATTATCGAGCATAGGTTAAGACAAATATCGAGTACAACACATAACCAATTTGGATTGATGTCAGGTAGATCTACTATTGAAGTGATTCACCTTTTGAGATGTCTTATGGGACATGTATGATGGTGCAAAAACATGTGTGATGACTCATGAAGGAATGACAGACTTCTTTGAAGTTAATATTGGGTTAACTCAAGGATCAACTTTAAGTTTATACTTATTTATAATGATAATTGATGAATTAACAAAACATATTGAAGATGAAGTACCTTGGTATATGTTATTTGCATATGACATTGTCTTAGTGAAGGAGTTTAAGGAAAAAGTTAATAGAAAATTGGAACTATAGAGAGAAACATTAGAAAGTAAAGGCTTCCTTCCGACTTAGTAGAACAAAGACAAAATATCTGGAATGTAAGTTTAATCATTTGGTTACTTCAACAGACATAGAAATTAAAATTGGCACACATTGCATCTTCCAAAAGATAAGTTTTAAATACCTAGGGTCAAATTTTTAGAGTAATGGAAGAATTGATGAGTTGTTAAGCATAGAATTAATGCATGTTGATTAAAATGGAGAAGGAGCATCAGGTATTCTTTGTGACAAGAAGATACCATTAAAGTTAAAAGGTAAATATTATAGAGCACCATTTAGACCTGCCATGTTTTATGGTTCTCAGTGCTGGACAATACAAAAGATGTAAGATGTTTGTGGTAGAAATGAAGATGTTGAGATAGATGAGTGATCATATAAGGAAAGACCATATACATAATGAGGTTATTAGAAACAAATTGGAAGTGACACCAATAGAGGATAAAATGAGAGAATATTGTTTAAGATGGTTTGGTCATATAGAAAGAAGATAAAAAAAGCGTCATTAAGAGGTATGAAAAACTAGATTTTGAAAGTATTAAAAGAGGTAGAGGACAACTACAAAAGTGTTGGAAGATGACACATGATAATGCTTTAAGGCTTTGTGGAAACAAAGAATCCGTGTAGCCAACCCCCTCTAGATGGGAAAAGGCTTAGTTGTTGTTGTTATTGTTTTGTTCACAAAATTGAGACCGAAAGAAGGAAAATGCTCCTTTTCTTCTACCAATTTCAGTGCTCCACATTCAAGTGGGGTTTTACTGATTTACTGAAAGCAATGAATCTTTAAGTACTTAGCAAAACTACCAAACTCTTTCTATTTCATTCGTTCACTGAAAGAGTGTATAAGAGGGTGCTCAAGATAATTGTTCAAGCCGTATGATATTGGGAATAATATGTTCATACTTTCTATTAAGTCCACATTGTCCTTTTCTCTACCTCTTTTGTTTCCTTCCCACAATGGACACTTTATCTATTAGAGACTTATCAATTTCTCCTGAAGTCTTGCACGTATATTGCAATGCTCATTTAGAAACGGATTTCCTTGCTTGTAATTCCAGAACTTACACATAACACCACATCTGTTAGCAGTAAGTACATTGATTTCCCTAGAACATGCATCTGAACTGCATCCAATACATGCTTAGGAGTGTTGGAAGTCATGAATGTTCCTCCAGTGGATGGAGCCATCCATTGCATGAGCCATTACTGACAACTTTCACTTTCCAAACCTCCATATTTTCATCGAGCTTCTCCCTGGTTAAGCAGTAGAAGTTTTTACACATGAAGAAGACACCTCTTCCCGTAAAAATTAAAATTGGTTATTTGAGAACATGAACTGTCATTTGTGCTTGGCAGGCAAACCTCTATAGGAAGGCTTGGGTACCATGTGCTGGTGGGTTTCCATATCTATATCCTGAGATGTATCCACGGGGCTTCAAGAAAATAGTAAGAAATTCCTACAATGCTTCATGATAAACTTTTCCATCTAGAAGAGCACCAATTTATGCAGTTCCTACAATCAAATGACTAGAAATGTACGTAATACTTCAACAAGTGAAACGGATGCTACAATGGTGCTCATTTTTGTTGATGTAAAGAGTTCAGTCATACTTGAAAACCTGAATGTCCAGAACTGACCTAAGCCTAGACAGAATCAAGCCAAACATGCAAAATAGAACTATGTTTTTCCTCAAAAAGGGGACCAAAACTGAACACAAATTCTAGGTGAACAAAGTTACAAAACATCCAACTCAAGAAACAAAAAGGTCATTATTTGGTTCATCTTTCATCTATCCGCTCACATGTTGATAATGATGAAAATAGGACCAATCATTCTGTGAGCAGGAAGACCGAGTTCATTGTGAAGCAGAGCTGGTAAAAACTTAGAGCATATTCAATGTGAGTTGAAACTATGTAAAACATTAGAAACAAAACCTTAAATAGAGAAACCATCAAGTGCCTCACGGTATAAAAAGATAAATCAACAATAAAAACTTGAAAGGAATCGCTTCCACTACAATTGAAATCAGCAACTCTAATGAGCAGGAGATGTCATACCAAAACGCGGCCATTTCGCTTGTTGGCACTTGCTCATACAAAGACTCGTAGAAAATCCTCAAAGGATCCCTCTGAAACACATTATCAACTATAACCACAAAGATAAAACATCAAGGAAATACAGAACACAAATGTTGAAGAGAAGAACTCGAAACTGTCAAAAGGCAGCAACTTGCCTCAGCAGGTGGATCATGTTTCTGTCCAGGCAATTCATAAACCTTCTTCTCCTTCTGGTTTCCTTTACCATCCTGGCTAGTCTTCTTCTTCTGAACAAGTTCCTTCTTCACCATCGTAGTCGTCTTACTCTTTGGCTTCACCTTATCCAAAGGAACAATCATATTAGAGAGAGAGAGACCCCCAAAGGAAGCAATGCAAGCCAAAGAAGAGGAAAAGGAAAAAACCCACAAAGAGCTAAACTCCAAACCAACCAAAAGTTGAAAGAGAGAGCAGGAGAGCAAACCTTGCCATTGTCGAAGGATTCAGACGCGGTTTTCTCTTCTTTCTTGACTTTAATAGACCTGGAAAGAGATCCCTTCGGCCCACCATTGGCAAGCGGCTTCTTCTCCTCCACCTCACCGTTCTCCGTCTTCACCATCTTCACCTGCTTTGGCTTCGTTTCTGCGTCCGCTTTTGACGGGGTTTCTCTCTCTCTCTCTCTCTCTCCCCGTGTGAACGTTTCTAACGCAAGTGCAGGGTTAGGAAAGAACTGTCCCACACGTTCGAGAGCGTCCTACATTGGCGCTACCCTTTCTTGCCTTTGCATCGAGTTCCGGGTAGTGCTCCTTTGTTCGTTGGTCCTCGTTGGGTCCTGGATTGTGGATTTATAGGTTGGGTGGCTAGAGATGTCCGGGTCGGGCTGGCCGGCCCCAGTCCTTGTGGGCTGGTGAAAATGTGGGCCAGGTTGGCCCACACATACAACCCCCGATACATGTATATATACTATATGTACACTATATGTACATACATCTATGTGTATATATACTATATATACATATCTATGTATATATACACTACGTATAGTTTTTCCATTATATATAGTATATATATATATATATATATATATAAATATATGATTTTTTATCACAAATGTATATATAGTTATTTTATTTTATATATATAAGATTTGGCCCTACTGCTTAAATGGGTCAGAAATATTTGATCCGGCCTTGCTTTTTTCCAGGGCCGGATCAGGCCCATTTTAACATCTCTACTGATGGTTGACGCTGAGATGTCGCACTGAAGTGGGCTTGAATAGTGGAACAGAGAACAGGGAAATGGAGCTCAACTGCCCATTATGATTCTCAAGTACCTTTCCTCTTTTTTGGTGCACACTCTGGGTTCGATATTGGAACCATTAAGTTGGAAAGTTCTTTTAGTTGACCCTCCAGCAAGGAGATCTCTAGCTCATTAGGCAAGATTCTCAAGTACTTGCTGAAGAGTAGTAGCGCAATTCCATTTAATCAACAGTAATGCATTCTAGAAAAGATGCACTGGCGAGATTCTATCAACAAAAGCAGTAGTATGTGTTAAGACATGCAGTTCACATGCGACCGGATCCTATCCTGCAACCAGAGGCGGACTCAGGAATTTTTTTTGGCAAGTCTCGCGTTCATAAAGCAATTTCCTGTTTACAGTCACGGACCCAATATAATGAAGTTATTAGAAATAAATTGGGAATAGTACCAGTAGGAAATAAAATGAGAGAAAAATGTTTAAGATGGTTTGACCATATAAAAAAAATGACCAAAGAAGGCTTCCATAAGAAGATATAGAAAACTATATTGTGAAAATATTAAAAAAGGGAGACAATGACTACAAAAACATTGAAAAGAAATAATAAACAATAATCTAGTTTATATTGAGTTAACTACTAGCATGGCACATGATAGGGCCATGGAGAAACAAAGAATTCATGTAGTCAATCCCGTTTAGAATGAGAAAAGGCTTAGTTGTTATTTGTTGTTGGTGACCTCGTCCTCCTAAAGTGGGCCGCTATTACGTGCAACCTAACATTTTCTTTTCACATGTATGCACCCAGTTGGGAATTGAATTCCCCACCTGCAGGGAAGCAGTTAAAGAGCCCTGCAAGTTGAGCAAACGCTCAAGGATCTCCTGCAACCTAGTTTAGGTTTGCAATAAACAACAAAATCCTCATCTAATTGAGGTTAGGAGTCTTAACTTATTCAGAGCCCTATGTCAACCTACAATAAGAATGCTACCACAATTAAGATTCCTAACTCAATTATCTCCTTGTGTAAAGACGTTATAAACAGTAAAATGCTCTCCCTAAGAGTTGAGACGCTCGTGGCACACACACACCAGAGAGAGAGAGAGAGAGAGAGAGAGAGAGTATTAGTGGACTACGCTGTGCGGCAAATGAATAGAGATGTCAATAAGGGTCCGGCCCTTGAAGGGTCATCAGCTGGGCCAGGCCAACCTCTAGACCATGCTATATATATATATATATATATATATATATATATATATATATATATATATATATATATATATATATATAGCATAAATCTAAACAAATCTCAATCGTCTATCTTCAATGATGGAGGGTTGAAGTACATATCTTCAATGATCGAGAATTGAAGTATATATATAGGTACACTTTATTCACATGAACATTTTTGCTTTTAAAATTTTTAATTTTAACCACTCATCCTCAAAAATGAATGTTGAGTTTTGTTTGAATTTTTTAGCACTTAACTGTGCCAGCACATACCAGTTTTTTCATATATATATATATATATATATATATATATATATATATATATATATATATATATTATACATTTGTCAGCCCAGGGCCAGCAGGCCTGAGCCATGTTCTGCAAATGGGTTAGAAATGTCTGGCCCAACTCTATATTTTTCCAGGAATCCCAGGCCAGGCCCATTTTGACATTTTAACGAATGAGTTTCAATTGATCGGGTTTGGATAGGACCCAGTTTGGATTTGGGTCAAAACTGGTTTAAAGAACCCCATTTTTCTCAGGTCATTTTGCACAACGGTAACCCGACCTAATTGGGTTCTCGTTAACCTGACCAGACCTGACTTCAACAAAAGAATATAAGATAGCTTTGCAAAATGAAAAGGAAAAAGAAAAAGAGTAACAAAAACCTTTCTAAAAACAAGTACTCTAATAAGAAATGGATTTAGATTTATCCAAATTCGTTTCTTGTTACAGTACTTTTTTTTTCCAAAGTTTTTTCTTAATTTTCCAAACTACAAGTTTATATTTATCTCAAATAGCTCAACACATCAGCTCACTGGAACGAGAAGAACCAGTTCAATTTCCAACCCTAAGAATGAGAGAAGGTTTTAGTACCTGTTGACGCTGAAAATCAGAGGACACGGTAAGCTCATGACGAATTTGAAAGGGGATCAATACCTTTTATGTCAAATACATCATACGCCATACATGTATACTTCATATTCATGAATAGATGAAAAGAAACACTAAAATGGCCCGCCAACTAGAGTCTTTTGCTCGTCTTATTAAGAAAACCAGAATTCTTTCATAAAAAAAGAAAGCCAGAATAGGTGTTCTGCACTTACCCACTGCCTCTTGTTCAATCAAGTCAAGGAGGCAAAGTGAGATGCTAAGGATGCTTGACTTGACAAAGAATTCTCATAGAATAGAACATCAGTTCTGAAAAAGAACACACACACACATATATATATAAATCAAATCCTACCCATCACTAATATGCTCACTCATTACTTTTAAATAATACGAGTTGTATAAATATAATTTCATTCACCATAGCTTTTCAGTAGTATAAATGGTATAAGTGTAATTTAAAAAGTTTCTAAAGGTTTTTGGAAAGGTAAGTAAGACAATAATATTATACTTATGTCTTGAAAAGTAACTGTCATGCATGAGTGAGCAATGCCAATAGTGAACATGATCCAATCACCTATATATAAAGAGAGATCACCTATATATATAAAGAGAGAGAAACAAGTTGGAGCTGCTAGACAACTTTTCATCATAAACTTTACTAGGTGATACCGTACCATTCACAAACAGTGCAGATCTTTGCACCAAATGCAGTCTAACATGTTACTCCTCTCTCTCTCTCTTGAAAAGTAACTGTCATGCATGAGTGAGCAATGCCAATAGTGAACATGATCCAATCACCTATATATAAAGAGAGATCACCTATATATATAAAGAGAGAGAAACAAGTTGGAGCTGCTAGACAACTTTTCATCATAAACTTTACTAGGTGATACCGTACCATTCACGAACAGTGCAGATCTTTGCACCAAGTGCAGTCTAACATGTTACTCCTCTCTCTCTCTCTCTCTCTATATATATATATATATATATATATATATTTATATATATAAGAGATTCAACAACAAGGTTGATGTCAGCTGCCTTAACTGCCTATTTGAGGGTGAGGAGTTCTTTATGAAGGCGTCATAGGAAAAGGTAAATTAAAAACCCAGAAAAGGGAAAGCAACACCGGGAACATGTTCTACAGAATTGATGCCTTGCGAGAATCTCTCCTCTCGACGTTCCCTGCACTGGCTTTCCTCCACCCTCTATGAAAGCCAAACATACACGCACTAAATCGATCTCAAAAACCAAAAGAGAAAACTGAACAAAAGGAAATGGCGTTCTGGTTCTCAAGAGAAAGGAAAGGCTCGGAGTGGCAGAGAGGATGGAAAGGCAGCCTTCTTGACTCGGTGTCCCTCCCTCCCCTGCCGTTCATCTTCATCTTCGTGAGCACCATCTTCTTCCTGTCACTCTCTACCTATTCTGACTATACGCGCCAGGTGCACCACACCATGAACCAACTCAACCTCCTGTGGTTCGTCCTGCCTCTGTTGCTCATCCTCCTGGTTCGCACTGTGCCGAAGAACGGTAGGCTCACGCTTCGGTGGCCTTACTGTGAAAGAGAGTCAATACACCGGGCCGGGGGCTCGCCCTGGGGCGTGGCGCTGCTGCTGGTGGTGCTCCTCCTTATGATTTCCTTGCAGTCCTCCTTCTACTCCAAGTGGTACCGGCCTCTTTGGGGACGATATTAAGCTCATGTGATTGTGTATAAATGATGTTTGCTCATTTCTGTCAGTTGGTGCTACCATTGTACAGTTTCTTCCTTGGTTCTCTCTCTCTCTCTCTCTCTCTGCTTGTATTCAAACTTCTATTGTGCAAGTATATGCATGTTTGATGTCATATGAGGAGACATGGACAAGATGTAATGACAAATACATGTATGAATTTGATCCTCGAGAAAGGAGTAAAGGAATTGTATCAAGTGATTGGGGGAGATCATGATCTAGCACGAAAATACATGTCATTCACATCAATGATTCATTTAAATGGCACATGATATTCGTATTGGGGTCAGTTCATAATCGCTAACCCTGCACTGACATATGAATCAGTAACCTTGTAAATCGGCAGCCATCCGAGAAGCAAAATCAGTAAACCACATCAGATCACTAAATCTCATTGATCCGACAGTCAGATTTGCATGAGAAGAAAGTGCAAATGACCTCTACTTGGTGCCATATCCTTGGTTCTTCTGCAGTCTCTTTGTTGGGCGTTTCCATTTGCAACGGTTTTGTTAATTTACAATGCAATTCAGAAAAGTGTAGTTGAGGATAGATGCAAGAAAAGAAGCCATTCCCTTGTGGGCTAGCTTGCAAGGCTCACTCGTCAGGTAAGGGATAGAATTCTATGTGGCTTCTGACATCTGAATCCGAAGTTTTGATTCACCACTGTATACGCCCTATACTCACGGTGAATACATACATACATACATACATACATACATACATACATATATATATATATATATATATATATATATATATATATATATATATATATATATATATATATATATATATATATATATATATATATACAGAGAGAGAGAGAGAGGGGAACTTGTTGAATCCGACAGACTACAAACTTAATGAAATTCTCTCATATTTTTTCAAACACCTTTATTACTTTTAAAAAACATTTATACTCTAAAAAACAGGCACGAGTGTTTATAATTGTGTCTCAAAAGAAAGACATCATTTCTTTATGCAAATTAAAGAACCAAGGCCCAACGCGATATCAATTACGTTTTTGCCGGATGGGAAACCTCAGGACAGCTTCATCTGAACCAACGCAGTGTTTGGGAGGTGCGAATTGGAGATATGCCAAGTTGGAGTATATGGTTTTTGTTTAAAATGCAAACTGTTTGCGAAACTCGTCAGATGAGCTTAACATAACAAGATCGTTTGTTCAAAATGCTAACGTCTCAAGCCGATAGAAAAGATTAATAACTCTCAACTCCGGCACTTTGTTGTAAATCATGGGACCATTCAAGGCAAATGAGTAGGAAGTCACAAAAGTTTAGAAGAAAGGCTCCGGTCTGGGGTGACAGATTTCAATTAAAAGTATTGATCATACACGAACCCAATATCCACACTGATACCTCAGGTAAAAAACTCTTTGTATGTGTGACTATGGTTTTTATTTTGATCCACTTTTGTGTTTTCGTCAGGTACTGATTAGAGAGAAACTTCGAGCCTTAAGTCAGGATCATGACAGCCATAGCGCAAACCTTCAGCTTTTCCTTCAAAAAGAGTATGAAATGCACAAGAAAAAGTTGAAATGCAACGTCTAAATACTAAAAATGCTCAACTGCTCAACATCAGGCCACCAGATATATTCTGAAGGATGAGAAACACTCTACCTTGAAAAATAAGGAACAGGAAAAACATCTATGTAAACAAACTTAATCAAAATTGTTTGATTAAAATTTCCTAAAATGAACTACTTTGAGAAGGCCTCATGTCAGCAAAACTAATCGACTCAGCATTACAATTGGAAGCTGCAAAAAGCACAACAAATAGCCGGCTTTCCTACTTCTGTTAAGGAAACCATCCCAACCACCTGCACATTCTTGCTCATGTAAACCCAAAAGAATCTCCTACTTTTTCTTAGACTTGTTCGACAGAGATTGATCAAAGGAAGTGCCCTGAAATGACAACAGAACGAAGTGGCTTATTTACATAAACTCTCTTTGTTCCTCGTAGTAGGTTGCCAGATATTTAATAGATGGGATTAAGATAATCCATAGGAAAACAACATCACAGTTCAGTTTTTGCAGAAAATGCTAGTCTTTGGATGGGTCATATGGTCACAAGATATTTCTTACGTACAGCAAGAGAAAATTTGTGCCGATAGATAATACTCATATTTTGGATTCCCATGAGGAAAGATATGGCTCAATTTTTTCATGAAGAAGCAAATGTCAAGCAGGTACACATGGAAAGTATATATCTTAGCAGGCTAATATGTGAAAGTCTATGCATCTTTAGAGGGGAAAGTACCTTCAACCACTCATCTATCGAACCATCCAAAGTCCCTGTTCCTACTTCCACCTTTGCTACCCTCTTAGTTTTCTGTAGTGAGAAAGACGAGCATAAAGTATCATTTGCAAAATATCGTTTTCCATTCAAACATATATCAAAGAATCAAAATGCAAAAGCCAATGCAGCTCAATTATTCATGCATGACCAATGTAGAACATGTATGCAACAGATTGATCAAGTTTATTTTCATCAAGTACATAATTTGATACAAGATTTCTATCCTTCAAATCTTCACAGATAAGCATCACCATCACGTCATGATCCAAAGATTCCTTATGGTACTTGGAGTAGACAAAACACGAGCTAACAGTCATAACCGACTAAACAGGTATCATGGCTCACAATATTGTAGCTTGGTTCCACTGATGCTGTACAGGTGAAGATATGCTAATTCACCAACTGACATTTTTGGTGGATTTTATCCAAATATGACTATTATAAGTGTACATTACTCGAGACTCACTTTGGCCTCAAAGTTACACTTTATGTGTCATGGACGTGATTCTGGAACCATCAATAGTATTAATGTCATCCAGGGTAAGTAATGCACCATTATTCATTCATATTTGAGTAGAAAAAGCAAACGAGTAACATGAATCATGATGTGGCTAAATGCATTTTAAATGCACATATTTGACAAACAAGTGTGCTCCTAAAACGTCCACCTACATTTCACATCCTAAACAAAGAGAAATTGAGGAAATACATGCATGCTTCTAAGTTAAGACATTTTCTTGAGGTCGGAAAGTTTTGTGGAACAGTTCTTCCACCTACACGGCTCAAATACTCGGAAGGATCAGAGAACTTCCTCACAAGCACATGGTGAAGCATGAACATAGTGAAAGCAAATGCCAGCAAGCAACAGTTCCCCATAAGCTAGTTGAAATGCCCGGTTAATGAGCATGAGCGAAAAAGTTCAGCACGTGTACTATAATGCTGCATGGACTGAAATAAGACTGTCCATAACATCATACATAGGTGAAAAGTGGCATATTTCATTGACCTTTCAAAAGGGACTACTCTCGACTATCCATATCGAACATCTATTTGCATTGGAACCTTTTCCGAGCATTCTGCTCCTAGCAGAGACTAGGGCACAAACATCGATATATCCCATTCAATCTTAAATGCATCTCTCATAGAGACACGAGAGTGCAATATTAGCTTGTTTATTCTCAACCGACTGGATATTGAGTCATTTGATCATCAAAATATGACCTCTTTCAACCTCTGGATAATAAATTAGGCCCTAATAAAACCAAACTACAGCATTATGTAAACTTTCAAACTTGTAGAACCGTTTTAGTGTTTGCAAGCCTCACTAATGCTGCAACTAAATATTATCATAAAATCCCAATATGAAGACATCTAATGACCATCTACTAAGTATCTAGATATCAAGGTTGTAACGTTAAACTTGTTAAAGATATCAGAGGCATAGCAAAGTATCACCTAAGGAATTATCCAAAACAACAACCTTCGGTTATATAAAGCTTACATACTTATAAACAGTTTTGCATTAAAATAAGAGGAACCTTATCTATCAATAACTCAAATATCACAAGTTATCATATGCACACCAAAAATATGGAAGCTGGTGGTTCCTAGTAAATACAACACCTGGAGACCTCAAACAGAACAGCAAACCGATGATTGAGTAAAATATATCAAACCATCCGTCACATGACTTATTATGTGCACGATTAGGATGGGAACAGAAAGTGGGAAACAATTCTTACCTTGGATAAAGTCTGTATCTGACCATAAATCCACAGCCCCAAAAGGCCAGTAAGGGCAATTCCATGTGTAACTAGGAAAACGGACTCAACACTAAGAAAATCATCGCTTCAACAACTTCAATGGTGCCATTGTAGAAGGCACTGTTGTATAGTTATTCATCAACATCATACACAATGGTATCAACTAGATCAAATACTCCAGGCTGCAAGACAAAAAAAGAAGGTTCACATAAAACTGGAACTCGTCACAGGCAGCAAGGTTTTCTCTTTGCCTATTATTGTTAAAAAGGAAAACCCTCAAACAATATAACACCTGCAAGCATTTGTGTACGGTTAATATGTACGGAAATGTAGCCTGAGCAGACATCGGGATTGATGCATTGTAAAACTTCTAAAACGATAAATAATAGATTAAGGGAGAAAATGAAGGGAAGGAACAAATTAATAGATAACATATTACAGGGGAAAGCCCACAATCTAGCAATGATATTCTTCTCGTAAAAGCAAAAACCACAGTGACACAAAAACAGTGCTTTCATTTTGTGCTGAAGTTTCAAGAACACGTTAAAGTTCCTTCCAGCTGCTTTGCAACTGCTTCCTCACTCAAGAGTTACAACAACCAACTAAAGTTACCTGAAATGTCAGATTTTGCACAAAATATTTATGATCAAAAGGAAGATGGATGCTGGCTCTTATTGCATGAACCTTCAAAGCTGTCTCACCTGTAGTGCAATAAAAATGGCATCATCTTGATGACAATAGAGGAAGAATGAATCAAAGGAAGGCTACAATTCTATGGACTAATTCTAGAGCATAACACATGCCAGTAACAATGAGTAAGTTAAGAAAAGGAGAAACCAAGCAAATCCACAGAGGAAGCTACACGTAAATGAGAATGCTTGCAGAACAAGCAATGATACACCAATAGCAAAGCTAAAACATGGATAACAAACAGGAGCCATGAAATATATGAGATAAAAACAGATTTTGATGAATTAATCCAAGGTAATCCATTTGCAGAAATTGAGCTTTAATAGAGAAAGCAAATGAGATGTGCTCATAACTTTCCAGGAAAGAAAATGAGATATGTTCCGAACTCCCAAACCTGCTCGACTATGCATCCACATTTTGACAGAAAAACAATCTTGAGATTTTTTTTTTCGTTTTGAACAGCCAATTTGTCTTTGCTAAGAGCTAGTTGAATCTTAGCACGGAAGAAAGCAACTAGCTACAGTATAAGACAAGCAGAAGATGAAAAAGTTCTCATAAAAAGCACGGAAAAGAACCAAAACCACGTTATGTATATAGAGAGAGCACAAAATGGAAATTTCAACACTTCTAATTTAACAAGAAGTAGCACAGACATTAGATAGCACCATAGGAAGCATGTGTCAATATCACTTTATATTCATTTTGAAGAAATGTCCAACCAAAATGAAAGAGAAGGAGAAGCGAGATAAAGAATTATACCTCCATTATTGAAGCCAACCAATAATTCAGTTTCTTCTCCTGCTGTGGCAACTGAATTTGTGAAATCATGTTAATAACATGGAATGTTTTTGGTTTGGGAGTTTCTCGAGAAACAATAATGAATGACCAGAAAGGAAACAAAAGACTCACTTCATCCAGGATTCTTTGGAAACACGCATTTGGTATCCACCCCAGGAGCAGGACCGTAAACAGGCTCGGAAGATTCCTGGATTTCTTCACCTACAATCCTGACGTCACCTCCATCAACTTCATTCCCATCGGTTTCAGGATCAGCTTGACACCTAGTAACTAAAAAACCGACAACATATGAACAACTTAAAAGCAACCACTATGATTACTACAAGTTCTATCCATGATAAGGATATGATAGAAACAAAAGTTTTGATATGATGGCCTACAGGAGATTTTCCTATACATATCCTCACTAGAGAAGCTAAGAAGATGCCAGACAGTTTCGAAGTTTTAATTCTGTTCAGCTACATCATAAAACAACAGATATAGGGACAAAAATAACAAAAGATTCCTCAATTTTTAAAGTAGCATGGCAATTCAAACGAAATTCTATTTCTACTTTGTCATTTAAGTCCTGCATAATTCTAATATGTACGCCCTTTTCAAAAGACACCTTAGCTTACAAGGAGCAACGAGCAAGTAATTAGAATCAAAACCAGTGGGTCGGTCGAAATGGTTTCGGTAGCACAAAGATTATTGAGGTTCCTTTAGTGAATGATATTCATTTACAGCTCTTTACCAAATTATTGCTAACAATTGATCAGAATTACTGCCTCTGTTGATGAAAAGTATAAAGATTTAGTATAAACTAATTGAATCTCAATATATGCTTTACAAAAAGCAATATCAGAGCGAGTATGTTTCAGCTGAAAGTCGACTCAGCTGAAAGTCGACGCAAAGAGTCAGGAAATGACCAGCATCTTCATATGGAGTCCAAGAAAATCAAGTAGCTTAAAAGGAGTTCTTTGTTATAGATTCATGTTTTGGAGAAACCATCTTTCCTTTAGAACAACAATGGGGCTAGGACCGTCACCTTTGTATGTCTGAAGTGTGTGGGTTGGTTTGCTTGTCTATTTCTGCACCTTCTGTGGGGGTACACATTCTCCATGCCCGGCGGCGGGTATTAATAGGGGGGTCATGGTTCTGTCCTAGCCTCAACGTTGAACCAAACCGCTACTTTCAGTTCACGACTTTTAGAGAACTAAACTGAACTGTGCTATGGTAAGAACTGAACCAAACCGAATCACCAGCTCTAGTTTGGTTTGGTTTTGAACCACGGTTCTACTTATTTATGGGTTTTGCTATATACAATATATTATACCACCAGATTATTCAGATTTACAGTCCACATTTTATATGTATATGAGGTTACAAAACACACACACACACATATATGTATATATATATATATATATAAACTTATAAACTTCTTAAGATTTATATCCATATAAGCATATAAACTTTATATATTCACAATTTATAAACATTTTATATGTATATAAGGTTATAAAGCTCATATATACAAATTTATAAAGATTTATATCTACATGTGTATATATATAATGGTTCTGTTTCAACAATGGAACCTCTTGAACCAAACCGCCATGTATTTTTTCCAACTAGAACTGAACCAAACCACCAGACTTCTAGAACCGAACCAAACAGCCAGTTTGGTTGAGATCTAGCGGTTTGGATTGTTCTGACGGTTCTATGAACACTCTTAGTTATTAATTAACCACATGTTCTAGGAGATCTCTTTGGCACTTGGACTCTATCTGGTAATTTTCCTGTTTGTTTGTCATCGGCCTCCAAAAGCAACCATTTGATAATTTTCCAACAAAAACAGAGCTAACAAATCAAAGGGATTCAACATGCCGCCAACGAACTTCTTAGTCAAATGTCATACATATTTATTGTATTACAGGGTAATCTAAGTTACGTCATAATTAAATTCCAGTCATTTTGTCATTGTGTACGCAATCTCCACAGGAGACCCCAAATATTAGGATATTAAAATACAGGCCAGTAAATAAAAGACCGAGTTGGGACCCAATATTACGTCTGGAATAATGACCAAGAATCTACTTGGAAATAAGTTATTTTTTATTATTATTATCAAAGATTAAGAAGTTAGAAGTGGCATCCCACTCATTAGGTTTCGCTACTGCAGAAAGCTCATGAAATACTGGTTGGGAGGGGACAAGTTTTGAAGGTTTCCTGCGAAACAAAGAAATTTGCTGCCGTGGCTCGAATGAAGCAGTACACTCATTATTTTTGCGGTTTGTGAAACAAGACATCCTCCTAAGAATTCGAACAACATCAGAAACAAGAACAGCCAAAACTTCCACATGTAGGGCACTAATGATTGGTCTCAAACGACATCAGAGTAGAGTATCCAGTGGAGGACTTAGAAAACGTTTAAGGTGGGGATGATAGCCTACTACACTTTTTAGGGTGGAGTGAACTATGTATTACATGGCACCAGATTCAACAGCGGGCTATACCCTTTTTGTTAACTTTCCAAACTTTTGTGGGGTGGATGCCCAACCTTAACCTAGATCCGCCACTGACACTATCCATAAGCTGTCCCATTCTCAAATGGAGTGTTATCGATCACTTGTTATTGCTTATTCATCAATAGTACCAAAATCTAGGGCATAGACCCTTATCTAATTATTGTCAACCAACACATCGGCATGCCTTAGATATCACATATTCCTGCTTGGCGTAGCTCCCATACATTCGCAATACATTCAGGAGAATGCATGTTGTAAATCAAGCACTTCTACCTATCAGTATGAAATATACGCCTGCACAACTAATCATTTACAAGGACCAGGATTCAACGAATTTTGCAATACAACTAATTTTGACAATGATAAGAAAGATATAAAGCAATCACGTCAAGGAGCAACCCTTCCGTACCAACAAAACAGGCACCATTTATAAACGCCAGGTGTCAAGATCGCCAGAATGCAAGAAACGTTTAAAATGCAAAGGCCAAAAGTCACAGAAGGGCACTTTCTGGATATTCGCTTGGATGCACTACTCAATCTCCTAACACATCACTGCAAACCGAGATGGACATATGAACTATAAGCGCAACGATCAACTTGACAAAGGAAGACAAGTCGCGGTCAACGTCACCTCGCCAACAGAATGCTGTTGGAATCGTAAATCCGTTCCGTTAGAAATCTTCCAAAGGTTGCACCTCTGCAACGGGTTTGTGACGTGCAAAATAGCCGGTTTCAAGCAAAACTTTCCTGGAGATCGTCCTAGTTTGACCCAAAAGTGAGATCTCCCACGCTATGACAGATCCAGATCGCACTAAGAATACAAGTATCTCGCTATGAAGAGACCATAACTCCTAAGGAAACCATACTGAACCAAAACCCTAGCGTTTCCTCTCTTGTTTCCCAAGATTTATGCCCGGATAGGAAAGTAACGCGTCCTTAACGACAATTAGGACAGAGACGATTCACTATTTGCTCAAAAGCAAGTAGAGTTCTTTCCGCAAGACAATTCTCTCAGAAAATCTTCTCTCCGCCGCCGATCCTTACGATAAGATCGAGCACTCCGTACCACAGCACAAACGACCGAAAGAGGAACGGAATATCACGAAAAAAAAGCATAAAAATAAGAACAGCGAATTAAATGGAAATCATCGTCAGATAAACGGATAAAAAGGCAATACCTTAAACGAATAAAGAGCAGATGAGAAAAACCGCAAAGAAGATTACGGCGATCGGATGCCATGGGAAACCCCCTCTCTTTGACCCTCGCCTTCACCGCGCCCTAACGATACATGCACCGGATCGCGGAAAAGAAGCACGACGCCATTCATATCCGATTCTCCCATTTACCACTCTCACACACCTTTTGTTTCTTAAATATATATAATTTTGGAAAAATAATATTTTTTCAAGTTCGGGAGACGACAAATTTATCTGCCCGCAAATTTCTTCAACTGGATTCGATAGATTGGCGTGTCTTTTTGTTTTATGTTAAAGTCAGAAACATGTAAACCAAACAATATCAAATCTTTTCCAATCAACCAGGTTTCCTAGTTTTCTTTCGGTTGCGCTGTCAGATCTTAGATTGACAGCAACTTTATACTTAAGGCCTTCATCGTGTTGCATTATTGTGTATCTTCCTCTTTGAACCAAAACTAGGCTATTGATGGCGACTGCATATTGAACCAAAACTAGTCTATTGATGGAGACTGCATATTCGTGTCATTCTGGATGGGCTCCCCAAAATAAAAGACAAATTACATGCTGATCAATCAGCTGCGTGCAAGTGATTCCAGGTATTAGATTTAACAGGTCATATTTCCACCGAAGATACTTTCGAGTCCATCAGAACACTTTTGAGATTCATCAACAGTTAAAAATTGAATGTCATGCCTAGGAAGGTCGCCACTTACTGGCTACGACCAGCCTAGCTTTGCAGAATTATGATCATATTCCTCATGTTTAAAGAAAAAAATAAAATGGGTTAACACAAGTACAATAATTCTCTTGAATCATGAAAATTACCTTTTAAAAATTTGTATAAGCTAAGTGGGGTCACCAAACCCTAGTTTCAACAGAAGCTACCAAGTTACGCCTTTGTAAACTAAACTATCAATAAGTCTAAGCAAAGATGGTGAAATCATAATCTTCTAACTGTGAGCTTCAAACGCCAGTAAAAGAACAAAAAGATGTACAAAACACTTCTTGTTTACGCTTGATACTACCACCATACTAAGGGGAATAAGAATAGAAAACTATTCATGTTTACAGATCATAATAGAGATTGCAAAGTTTCAATGGTATCCTGAGTTGCAAGACGAAGGAAATATTCTGAATAATGCAAGTAAAAACATAAACGGATGTCAATCCCCATGGATGGTATACTGTTCCCATTTCTTCCTAGGATCATATATCTTCAGCAGCCAGGAGAAAAATCACACTCTTTTTTTTCTTTATAAATAATATGGCATTCATTGCAGAGCAACAAGGGGGTGCACCATGCAGCTCAAGAATTTTCTGTACAAAGTCTTTTAGAAACATTTGTTGCTTATGGATAAATTCAATAAAGGAAATTTTGCAGCAGTTAACGTACCTCCCATCTTGAAGCAGGAAAAATATGTTTGTTTTTCTCATACCAGTGCCTTTCGACCACTTTTCCTGCATGGGACTATTTTTGAAGTGCATTTAACATAAGAACCATGACATCTACAAGGAATCAAAATGTGCATATGTTAGAAAATATACCTCATCCTTTTCTATGGTAGCATCTGCAGTCGTTCTAACTTCTAACATCTTCGTGGACGTCAAAGTGGAAAAGCTACAAAACAGAAGAGAAGGAATCAACAACCAAGACAGGTGGAAAAACTTGTGCAGGCATTCAGAAGTCACAAAATGATTAATAACAACAACAACAACAAAGCCTTTTCCCATACTAGACGGGGTTGGCTACATGGATTCTTTGTTTCCACAAATCCCTATCGTGTGCCATGTTAGCAGTTAACTCACAATAAGCTAGATCATTCTTTATTGTTTCTTTCCAACACTTTTGTGGTCGCCCTCTAGCTCTTTTAATACTTTTCAAATTTAGTTGTTCATACCTTCTTAGAGGTTCTTCTTTTGATCTTCTTTCTATATGTCCAAACCATCTTAAACGATATTCTCTCATTTTATCCTCTATTGGTGCCACTCATAATTTGTTTCTAATAACCTCATTATGTATACGGTCTTTTCTTGTATGACCACTCATCCATCTCAACATCTTCATTTCTGTCAAAGACATCTTTTGTACATGTTGATGATTAACTGCCCAACACTTAGAACCATAAAACATGGCAGGCCTAATTGTTGCTCTATAATATTTATCTTTTAACTTTAATGGTATCTTCTTATCACAAAGAATACCTGATGCTCCTCTCCATTTTAAACAACCAACATTAATTCTATGCGCAACATCTCCATCAATTCTTTCATCACTCTGAAAAATTGACCCTGGGGGATGCAATGTGTGCCAATTTTAATTTCTATGTCCTCTGAGGTAACCAAATGATCAAACTTACATTGCATATATTCTGTCTTTGTTCTACTAAGTCGGAGGCCTTCGCTTTCTAATGTTTCTCTCCATAGTTCCAATTTTCTATTAATTTTTTCCTTATACTCCTCCACTAATACAATGTCATCTGTAAATAACATACACCAAGGTACTTTATCTTGAATATGTTTTGTTAACTCATCAATCACCATTATAAATAAGTATGGACTTAAAGTTGATCCTTGATGTAACCCAATATTAACTTCAAAGAAATCTGTCATTCTTTCATGAATCCTCACACATGTTTTTGCACCATCATACATGTCTCTTATAAGGTTAATGTATGTCAATGGGATATCTCTTTTTTCCAAAGTTCTCCAAAGAACCTCCCTCGGTACTCTATCATAAGCTTTTTCTAGATCAATAAATATCATATGAAGGTCTTTCTTTTTTGCTCTAAAATGTTCCATAAGACGTCTCAAAAGGTGAATCGCTTCAACAGTAGATCTGCCTAGCATGAATCCAAATTGGTTCTCTGTTGTACTTGATGCTTGTCTTAACTTACGTTCGATAATTCTTTCCCATAATTTCATAGTATGGCTCATTAACTTGATACCTCGATAATTCACACAATTTTGAATGTCTCCCTTGTTCTCATATATGGGTATAAGTGTACTTGCTCGCCATTCCTCGGGCATCTTTTGGTTTTTCCATATTTCATTAAATAGTCTTGTGACCCAAGTGATTCCTATTTCTCCCAGTATTTTTCAAACTTCTATAGGAATATTATCTGGTCCTACTGATTTACTTTGACTTCATTCTTTTGAATACATCGGTAGAAATTGTGGTTTATATACTTTTCTGAAAGCTTCACTCACGGCCTTTTTCGCTTCCTTCTTTGCTTTCTTATAAGCCTCTAAAGTTTCACTAGTTTTCTTAGCATAATGTAATTTGTAACATGCCCTCTTTGCCTTGATTTTATTTTGCACTACTTCACTCCACCACCAAGCTTCTTTTTGTGCCGGTACACCTCCCTTATATACACCTAACACATCTTTCGCCACTTTCCTACTATGTATATCCATATTGTTCCACATATCACAGGGTGTACCAACATAATTCCAAACATCTCCTTGAAGGACTTTCTGTTTAAATATATCTTCTTTCTCGCTTTTGAGGTTTCACCATTTAGTCCAAATAGATCGATGCACTCTTTTCTTCTTTGTCCATTTTTTATTTGTAAATCCATAACTAAAAGTCGATGTTGGGTGGTTAAGCTTTCTCATGGAATTACCTTGCAATCTTTACAACACGCTCTATCATTTTTTCTACAAATAAAGTAATCAATTTGTGTTTGTGATAAGCCACTCTTATAAGTAATTAAATGTTCATCTCGTTTTTTGAAGATTGTATACTGATAGATATTGCAGGCGCGTTTCACATATATCTTTGCATTATGCGTGATACATCTTTGACTCCTCAGTTAGAGTTTCCATGGGGGTCTTCTTTCCAGCCCCGCATGAGAGAAAACGACTCCTATTTATGATGCAATTGCCTTTCCCCTCTTGCAACAAACACAATGAAACAGCAGTGGGAGGATCAGATACATTACATGTGAAAGTTAAAGTCGAGCACTTGAAAAGAACATTTCCATTTCAGTTATGCAACACATACCATGTAGAATTTATTAGGCGCTGAAACGATTCCAGCTAATACTTCGTTATAAATGAGCAACAATATATTGCTCATGCAGTGTCATAGGACCACCTTATTTGAGCTTCAGCAATCAGGATGTCCCACCAAATTCAACTATCTACTTTACATGTGTTTTTGAAGAATTTTCACGTTCTACGAACTATCTGTAGCATCATGTCTTTCAAATATTTTCAACATGCCCAAACTAAAACGAATAAGGGATTCAGATGCAACAGGCCCATTTTTCCCATCAACTTTGCATGATCATATGATGAATTCACAAAAAACTTGAATTAGCTTCAGTATGGAAAAGTAAACTAAATTCCATGATCTAAAGTACAGTTTTTGGGTTGCATAGATTGAACCTTCGTGAGTTAAGTCTCAAAAACAAGGCTACTGAGAAAGTTTACCGCGTCATGCATGATACGGAGCAAGCCACCACCTTTAGGGGGAGCTTTTTTAAGTGTTCAAAAAAGAAAATGCAGACAACTGAATAATTTTTTCAACAGCTGCAAATAATAAGAAGGCCATCAAGGATTACAGTGTATTCAAACTTCAATGTGTCTAGCTGGAAACCAAAAAGAATATCTGTGACTTTTTAGGCTTGATAACATTAAGTTGAATCAAGCAACATAATAATAACAATTACTTAATGAAATACAATAATTTAAACATTTTCTTATGAACGAACCAAGGAAAAAATAAACATTACCGGTCCACTCTTGCCTCTTGCCTTGTTGATGATTAGCTTGTAGAAGCTATGTTGCTGATTTTCCAGAATTGACAACGAACAAAATTGTGTGTGACAAATAATCATGCCATAAACACATAGCAAAATACGGGATTACAGAGGCTCACATGGGGGATGATCAGATCCTCCTTCACATAAAGAAGGTTTTCAACGGATGTTGTCCTAATCTCCCTGAACTCAGTTGCAAGTTGCTGCTGAACAGCCCGAAGAAATTCTCCAATTGTATCACCTTTTCGGACCTGAAGATCAGATTATTTTCAATTTCAGAAAATTGTAGCCACATTTAAACTGGGGAAAACAATAGGTACCAACTAACCTGTACGACTCTCCTGTGACCAGCACCATCCCAATAGCTATAAGTGATTTCAAGTGGTTCATCTGAAACACACATGAACTTAATAAGAAGCAGCACAACAACAATGTTTGTTTATAGATAAAGATCGCAATGGATGAACAAGTACTTTGGATCTGTTGTTGCTCACAAAGCCATTGCTTTCTCAGCCGTTCATGTTCTGCCTGTTCCTCAGCTTCCCTCACACTGAAGTATTATCCTCAACGCCACTAAGTTCATATGTTAATTCTTGGGGAAGGAAAAAAGCCACCAAATGGAAAAAAGAGAAAGAAAATTTCTAGTAGTGCTTAAAACTGAAAGCAAAGAACAAATACAAAATGCAGTACCCGTCAGGCAGAAAACTTGTCTCCACTGTAGGATCTTTGCCAATCATTCCTATCTTGTATTCTTTGTTTTCTGGATAAGCCAAAAAAACATAAAGTACCAAGGAAACATATGAAAAAGATAATCTCAATAGCTTAAAGGGATTCGTGACATATCATAGATAATGCAATAATAGATAGCTCAGAAATCTCTTAAGGTAAGACTCATCATCCCCACCACGAGTTTCCGTTGTCCCATTCCCATAAGACCACATGCCTCACATGTGTGCACATGCTCAGAAGTAGAGAGAAAAAGCAGCAGGAAGAAAAAAAACAATAGGACAAAATATATTAATTAGTGAAGGCTTTACTTGTTTAGAAGACCTTATACTGCATATATTTCCCTTCAGTAAATATCGAAGTTTCTTTAAAACATACAATATGGTTAAAAACATTTTGACACCTTACATTATCATTCAAATAACTTGTGCTTTTGAGTTATCAAAATATCATAGTCCACTGTCACCTTGCCCAAAGAGCAACATTTCAAAGTATAGGTTGCTCATTGGAAAACAAACAAACAAAAAGGACCTTGCAACTATTACAGTTTGTCTAAAAAATTGAGAACTTCATGACCGTAGTATAAGAGGAAACTTACTAGTTTCTTCCTCTTCACTTTCATTGCCAATCTCATCAGCAAATGAAAGGCGTGGATTCCCTTTCACCCTCCTTTTCTTCCTTTTTTGCATTTCAAGCTCTTCTTCTCTAGAATATCAACAATCATGTCATAGTTGAATGCATAAAGGAAACCATTTCAACAATTTGCAGTCATAAATGCCAGTCAGTTGACATGAAGGAGGGTGGGTAACCAAGCCTCCAATCTTCAACCTACTCAAGCTCAAGCCAGACAATCAAACCATACACACTTTGCATATATAATAAAAAGGAGTTGTTCTTACTCTCTTTGCAACTTTTGAAGCTTCTCCTTCTCTTCTTCTTCAATCTTGTTTTGAATGTTAACTCTCTGTAAATATAATCAGTATTATCAATACACCAAAAAGAGCAGTAATGAAAAGTTCAAAGGAAAACTGCAAACTCCATTGCAAGAAAGACAAATGTAAAAATCATTTCCAAATTACCTTCTCAACATACTCTTCTCTGGTAACAAGGCCAACAGTTTCTTTTTTGAAAGCAGTCTCAAGTATATGTAACAAAAGGTAAAAAAAAGAAGGACAATATCATCAATACCATTAGTAACGGCTGAATTAACCACAAACTCCCTCTTGAAATGTCAGCAGAACATACAACTGTCAAAAAGAATTAACAAAGGGAAGAACTTTAGGAAGTAGTGTTATTAACTAAGACACAACACACATTTATATCCAATATCAGTAACCTAATTTTGAGAAAAATATAGTAGTTTCAGCAGTATAATGTTACAAGCAGCATGACAGGTCTTAAAGATGGAGGAATAAAAAAGGAACAACTTAAGGATGTTCATACTTGAAATCATGGTTAGAATTCAGTATATGTTGTTCTAGTAAAACTTGGAAGCAAAAGAACATCTTTTTCCACATTTGGTTAGAAACTTGTTTCATTGAAAAAAATATCTGGAATATGAAAAGTTAAACGTACAAGATCTATCTAAAAAAAATCAAATACGGGTTCAATTTCCGAATCTCACGTTTGGTCCACTGATTCTTCATTTAAGCCCATAGTTTTATAGTCCAAATGTGAAAATTTCCACAAATACCCAAGCAAGAGCTGGGCATACCATGGATGGTCGCATCCAGAATCTCTCCGCTCCTTCATACATACAACAG
The DNA here is from genome assembly GCA_036023115.1 of Brasenia schreberi. Lineage (NCBI taxonomy): Eukaryota > Viridiplantae > Streptophyta > Magnoliopsida > Nymphaeales > Cabombaceae > Brasenia > Brasenia schreberi. Next base: position 18,172,303 of record JAYKKT010000069.1, read on the forward strand.
TACACGCACACACTCACACACATAATATTTTTTTGCTTTCTAGTCCAATTTAGAACTTCAAATTCGTGCAGAACCATCTAAGAAGTTTCCTGACTGTTGTACTTAATTCTTGTTTCATTCTTCACAAACCACCTACTGTGCGACAAAGCTAGGTGGGAAGGGCTTCGTTTTGGTTGAAGTTCTTTCGCCGTTCCTTAGTTTGAATTCTGAAATGCAATATAGCACCTTTATGTTCTCTTAGCCAATTGAGAAGATTAAAAACTGCATAAGTCCATCAAAATGTTTGCTGATTTATTCGATTTAATTCTTTCGACATTCTTAACAATATTTTTTGCTGCATGTAGCCGCAAGTATTCTGCATCTAGTACGACAGCAATGAGGGAAAGATCATAGCGATCCCATTATAAATTTCTCCTTAAATAGTACAAAATTGCATTTCTTAGCACTGTTCGACTTTCGCATGCTCTTATTCTTTCATGAATTCGAACTTATAAATAAACCATATAAAATCCATTCAGAGAAAAGGACCTAAACCCAGTGAAAAACACAGCATCTCGAGATAGTTTTCTGAGAACTTCCTAACAAGTAGGTCACGATTTGCTTCGCACAAACGTTCTATTTTTCCTTTAATCCCCAAAACAAGGTTCCAATCATTAACAACGATAAGAAAAAAGGCACTGTTTCCCATCTGGAACTCCAATTCGTATCACGCAAACATGCACAATGCTATCCGAAATGCTATACCAGCACGTGAAAGCATGAAGAATTCAATCGAAAACCGTAGCTCATGGAAACCGAAGTGCAAAATTATTAAAAGCCTCGAAATTATGGGTTCCCACAATGAGCGAAGGACCCCCGTTCACACACAGACATACACACGGAGAGAGAGAGAGAGGAACCTCGGAGGTGCCGGAACCGAATTGAAGGAGACCGGATTGGCCGCCGGCGGAGGCGGACTTGTTCTTGAGGTCTTGGATCTTCTTTCGCTCCGCCTCCCTCTGCTTCTCCAGCCTCCTTATTCTCACCGCGTCCTGTGACGTCCCCACGTACCCATCCCCCATCCCCGCCGTCGCCTCTCTATCTCAAACGCGATACGATCTCCGTGTCGCCGCCGGCAGCCCCCGCCCCTTTATATTGGCAGCGGGCGCGCAGGTGCCGGGTCCAGGCGCGTCGCGGCGTTGCTGAGGGTGTTCGTGGTCTCATTTGGTTCGGTTCTGGGCCCAACCTCGAACCAAACCGTTCTCAATTCTTGAAAACCAACCAACCGACTATGAATTGTAAAACCGAACCAAATCACATCATCGGTTCCGATTTAGTTCGGTTTCCGATTTAGTCAAGCAGATGTTCAATTGTATATACATGGACAAGAGAAAGGCTTAGTTGTTCGTGACCCGGATCAGACTCCGATTTGTTGGATCCAATCATAGAAATGAGGAGGCCGGAGCCAGGTACGCACGGCCTGAGGATCGAACTCACACCCTCTGTAAAAACCAAAACTCTTCAGTACAATTAATAGCATCATTAGCCAAACTACTACACAAATCATTTGTTCCAATTAATCCAAATCCAATTGCATGAATGGTTCAGAATAGAATTGTCACCTTAACTGCAGACCCGTTCATGAGACTGGATTTGTTTTGTAAGAATCCAACTAAAATCCGACTAATTGGTGCCCTTAAAGAATATATTCTTACTAATTCTTTTTCTTTTTGGTTTAAAAGGGAAGCCAAATCCTAACTGCACCCCCAGGAGATCGAACTCACACCACAACGTCGGAGTAAGAGAGACCTGCCAATTGAGCTCTTCCGAACCCAAGCCAAAACCACAAATATTTTATTTAACAAGAGATTCCCATAATTTAATGCCCATTAAACAAGTCAAACTCTCAGCAAACCGTGTTTTTTATCAAAACTGTGGTTTTAATGCAGGCTGGATTCAGACGTTTTGGGATAAATGACTCGAGCCAGGTTTGGATCAAAGCGGCAGCGTTCGTCCAATTCTTCTATCGAGATGGCAATCCTGGATTCGATGGTGACCATCCAAGGTAAAAAGCAAGGAGACCACACGCTTCCCTCGTGGGTGGCACGAGCCAGGGGGCGACGGTAGGCAAAGGGTGTTTTGGATTCGTCCTAGATCCTTTGGAATCTGCAGAGAAGAAGAAGAAGGGAAGAAGACGTTCTTCGTTTGTGGGTTCTCGCGCAAATGAAAGTGACGTGTTGGAATTAGAGTTAGGGTTTGTTCTTGATGAAGCTTTTTGCAAATCGATTCAGGCGGATCCTCTCCAGAATTCCTTAAATTAAACACCTCTTCGTTCGCTTCGAACCATCTACAGCAAGCGGATTCCCTTGTCAGCAGAACCGAGGTTACACTCTCTCTCTTAGTGACATAGGGTACTTTCATTGTCTGGTAGTGTTTGGGATTGAGAAGCTTGCATCTTAGCGTCAATCGGGGTTGTCCTGATCTCGTTTGATCGAAGAATTATCATTGCAGTTCGTTGGGATGTAAACAATTTCCTTTCCCCACTTCTACTTAGTTCCCCTTATAGGTTGATTGAGTTTTTAGAAGCCTCAGAGAATAAACGACATTTTTTTGTCGTGAATTTCACATTGTTTGTGGGTTTTATTTGCAAACTTGTGCCGGTCTTCTTTATGGTCTTATTGCATGGTTTTGAATCAGCTCAACTATTGACATCTGTTTGTGAATTGTTAGTCGATTTCTTTGTTTTTTCCAAATCGTCTAAAGTACTGAAATTGTAATCACAAAAAGCTTCACTGCAAGTATCAAGTTGGTGGTTTGGAGCGGCGGCGGCTGGTGCTCGCACAAGAGCAGCAGAAGAAAAGTTTTCCCAGTTCTATTTTGTCTGACTCAGTGGTGTTACGGATTGCAGTCAACATGAATTATGATAGAAATAATTTGAGTTTTGATTCGACTATATGATGTAAGGCAGTTGTGGATCTGATTTCAGTTTCACGCAACCAATAGAATACCAGTACATCAACTCTTATCTCCTTTTAAGAACGGAGACAATTTTATTACCTTAAACTGTCTAACTCGATAGTTGCCAAAGCGGACACTTGTGTATTGCTTTCTCCTTGTTTTCATTCTCCAGAAGTCTACTTCTGCGATGTGCTGAAGGCGTACTCAAAATTATTCTAATGTATCTTGGGGTAAGGAGTGTAGTAAATCAGTACACAGATACTTGGTGTTATTGCTGAGGCCTCCATTACGTTCTATTTTGTATTCGTCTTCTTATTTATGTTTTATACCAGACTTCAGGACAATCACCAAGATGTCTTACCAAATTTAGTGGTTCGGATTTAAGTCTTTTCTATTTAAAAAGTAAACATAATTTTCGTACCTTTGGGCAGCTTGTTATGGTCATGATCTGTTTGCTATTCTTGTTGAAGTCTTTGCTAATCTCCCCTTATCCAAGCATATGTAAGTTGCAGGTACAACTCTTCTTCTTTTTTTCTCTAATCAAGCCTGGATATAGGAGGTGGGTTGCGTTCGGCTTCCGACATTTTTACGTAAAACTTTGTCGGACTTATTTATCATGGATTCTACAAATTATGATAGGGTTGTATGGAAACAAAGAATCAATGTAGCCAACCCCATCTAGTATGGGAAAAGGCTTGTTGTTGAATGTTTCATGTGGTATTCCTGTTACATGTGTGAACCATCTTATTTTGCATTCCAGCCTTTCTTGGTTGGTGTTTCTTGTGCATTTCCCAAGATATTTTTACAAGGCTTGTTCTCTCTATTGGAAATATCAACCACAGAAACCGCATGAGTAGCAGCCACGATCCTTTGTTGTTTCCACTTTCTGTTTATCTCTTATTGCTACTTGTAATGGCAGCCAAATATGCAGCACCTCTGGGGTTTTGAGCACTTGATGACACCTTACATGCATCGTTCCGTTCCGATTTCCATTTGTTTATGCCACTCATATCTATGTTAATGCTACAGTGACAACTGGATGCCCGTAGATGTATCTAGCCGTTCTCTTTGCTGTATTTATTTTCACGGGTATTCCATTCTTACTATCATTCCTCTTTTTTTGGGTCTGTGGACAGAATGGAAAAGGAAGTCAAGGACTCGGTTGCAGCAAGAAAAGTGCAGAAAGCAGATCGTGAAAAACTAAGAAGGGATCGACTAAATGAGCAGTTTACTGAGTTGGGTAAAGCATTGGGTATGTACCGTACCATAATACATCATACACGTCAAGATTGATTTTTTCTGCATAAATATCCATCGGATATTTTGTTCACAAAGGCAAGCTCATCTATGTACAGGAAACCAACTCTTGCTAGCATCGGTTGGTTTGTCCTTGTGGGATATAGGCCCTTGTCTCCGCATCGTGGTCCCTTGCTTTCTGGAGGCTAGGTTCAAGTTGTAAATTACTTCAGCTTTAGACTGAAATTACTTGTTTGATAATCTTTTAGTTGGAGGGTAATTTATGATACAACCAGCCTGATCAAGATGGTTGCATAGATGCGTGAAAAGTTAAACTTCTATACACCGTAATGTAGAATTTGTTTTCCTAGATTCCATATTCAATTTGAAAATGAGAAAATTAAAAAGATGCTTCTTATGCCTCGGATTACAACTCTTACCTTTTCCTGCTTGATTCGAGAATTAATCATAATTCGTTCCCGTTAACTGGATTGATACTTGTCACTTGCTTTACTCCTTGATATGTTAATTGAGCACTTTAGTAGGTTATATTTGGTATGTTATGACAATTATGAATGTTTTAGATTTTGGTGTGCCTTTGTTTCACTGTGTAATATTCTTGAATCGTAGACCCAGATAGACCAAAAAATGACAAGGCTACAATACTTACTGATGCAATCCAAATTCTAAAGGACTTGAATGCTCAAGTGAACAGATTGAAATCAGAATATGCTTCTCTTTCGGAAGAATCACGTGACGTAGGTGTTTACTTTTCCTTTTGTGAATTTTGTTATGTCAAATTGTTCCATCTTTCTTGCCTAACATATTTTTCTTACCCTTTTCTCATGAGAAGTTGACGCAGGAGAAGAATGAGCTCAGAGAAGAAAAGTCTGTTTTGAAAACCGATATTGATAACCTTCTTGTTCAATACCATCAGAGGCTTAGGGTTGTTTACCCATGGGCCACCATGGACCCGTCAACAGTGATGGGAGCTCCTTCGTTTCCGTATGCAATGCCCATCCCTTTTCCTTCTGGACCTATTCCTATGCATCCATCTCTTCAGCCATTTCCATTTTTCAGGAATCAAAACCCCATCACTGTTTCTACTCCATACCCGATTTACCCGTCATATTCCCCTCCTGTGAATTCACAAGTAGATCATTCATCAGCCCAGTATGCCCCTAGTTTACAACCACAATCAAGTAGTGGGACCCAAACCCCAAACGAGCAGGAACCTAGAAATAAATCAGCCTGCCCTTACAATGGAACTAATGGCGAGTGGAGCTGTGCTTCTAATGACGTAGTGACTGATCTGGAGCTTAAGACCCCAGGATCTGCACTGCCTCCATCCTGTTGCGAACCTAGTTCTGAACAGGTGAGTGTGGCTGGTTTGTTAATGCCAGATGCATTTACATGTTGGTAGGTGAACGACTCCGGTCTGCATTGGCTTCAATGATATTGGTCGTCTTGCGAGCAACCACCTTGTGGCCCCGTGCCTCACCCAGTAAATCTGTGGCACAATCCTGGTTGAACCTGTTGTATGTGAGCCCTCCACCATGCACGCGAATAGCTGGTGGTGATCAAACTTGTATAGACGAGTTTTAGTAGTCTCTCTGGTTCAGTTCATGTCGGGCTTGTGCCAAAAATAAAGGCTTGATGTTGGACATATCTGCGAACTTTTTGGTTCTGTCTCATAGATAAAGTGACAAAGATTGAATGTTTTGCAGGGGAAGTCATCTGGGGGAAGAAAAGGAAAGAGATGCTCGTCACCAAGCAAAGGAGTGAGCATTGCAGAGAGTTCAAGCAAGTGTTCATCATCCCATTCTCGGCAAGAGAGTTCCTCCAACAGCGTTGGAGATGGATTGATTGCCAATGATTAAACATTAAGATTCAAAGCTAATCCCGAAAATTGCTGGTTGCAAGATTGTTATCAAGTGCTGAGAACAAAGGCTGGGTCCTGGCTACCCACCATTGGCATGTGTTTATGTAGTTCGAATCTCTGATATAGATCCTTACCTGATGTGCGATGGAATAAATAATTATTTATTAGCATTTATGACATTTCGAGGATCTTGTTTATTTTATAGGCATGAAATATGCTTCGAGCTTCCCAATAACAACATTCATTCTGATTTGGTGATGCTCTGCTATGTAATCATAACGAATAGACTGATGAATCGTTCTAGGATTCAAGATAACTGTAAACCAAGGCTGTGTTTGGATTCAGCGCATCGCTGAGAATCAAAATTGTTGGAATTGAGTTCGTAAAATTGAACTCTCAAAGACTTCTATTCTTTGAACATAAACATAGACCCTGTGTGGAAACAGCGTTCTCAAAGTCAAAACCCACCACATCTCTTACCAATCTAGATGGTGAACTGCTGTTTACAAAGACCAGAAAGGCTTTTGAGCATGACCTGGGTACTTGTGTATAGCTGCATAAACCGAAGATTTGCTTGAATTCAATTGAAAAGTATGTTGCAATGTTTAATAAATGAAACAGGACCTGTTCATATTTGCTGTTGGCGTGGGCCCAATGCTCCTCTCTTCTGGATACTCGTACATAAGGAGAACAACTATCACCCGAGCACAGAGGTGCTGGGTTACAAAACGAGGAGGATCCTGATCGACATTGACACGACTTGGAATTGGCCCACACCCTGAGAGAGAGGGAGAGAGAGAGCACGCAGCAGGATGATGTTCGAACAGTCTAACTAATAAAAAATGCAAAAGAAGCAGACAATTGTGCAGGTTGTCTGTCTTCATTTCTCCATCACAAGGACTTCTCATATTTCGTTGTTAAACAACTGCATGCGCATGCCAATTATATGTCACAATGATGGAGTGGCCTAACACTGTTAAATATGAGTTATTCGGGCACCAGAATGGCCACCTACGCGTCTTGTCCACACCACAAATAAGAGCATGACTAGAAGGGTGTCATTCAGCCATTCACAGCAAATTTTACAGAATAAGGCCAAACTTATCAGGTATTCACAGAAAACCACCAATTATTTTAAACAGTGCACTTAACCAGCATAGAAAGCAATCCCCATTAATTATGTTGTTTGGTAGTTCACTGGTTAGAGTAGATCATTTAGAGGTGAAAATACACCTCCTTCTTCATAATCCACATTATATTGTTTTAAACATGACTAAAATGAATACAAGCATGAGATAAACACAAACGAGTTTGAACTCAGGTCACAGGGTGAAGACAGAACTTGGTAAACCAGGCGTTATGTTCAATTGGTCATAACTATGTGAATCCGAGCTAGCACATATAGAATACAAGCTCAACATGATCAGAGGCTCTGTTGTTCGGCACATATACCAGCCTTATCAGCATAACGAAAAAGTATGAAGATAAAAAGAGTTCGGGATGTTTTTTTTGTAAATAACTGGTAAATTAAGCGGTTCTATGCAAATAAATGAACTTCTCACCTCTTTATTTATGTGAGCAACCGCCTCGACGGTTAGTTATTACTGTCAGCAGAGAAAATAAACATCCATGGGTCCGTCATGTCTGAGAAATGGTATCCTCTTTCTCGTATTTTATACGTACGTATATATATGATAAAATACAACCTACCGATTAACATATATAGTATGTATAGAAGTTTTTAACGTATACCGTATCGAAACATTACTACCTGAACTAAGCTTTCTCCCGTACTATTCTAACCCGAGCACACTTAACTTCGGAATTCTAATAACTCACAAGATCGTCCAAAGCACCATTGTTTACAATTTAAAAAAAAAGGAAGTGACTTCATTTACACCACAATGTATAGAAACAAGCCGCTCATAGTCCAGCTCGGTTGGGCTTGTGGCTGACTCATTTGTGAAAGCTCGTGAATTCTTATTATGGTATTTAAGGTAAATGAAGGACCATATTATTTAGGGCATCTAAGGAAATCCACGTCTCTCCACTCAGGTCAGCATGGCTCCGAAAAGGATGGCAAGCCATTTGTCATCATATCGATTCTAGATTGTTCGGCTAGCAGTCAGCTCGACTTCTTTGTATGTAAAACTTGCCAATCAGAAAGAAGGGTTGTTTGGTTCGACTGGACTTATTTTACCATCCCTAACTACATTTAATGGCATACAATTAAAGCCCACTAGGTGGTGTTTTTGGTGAAGGAAAATGGCAGGAAGTCCTTCATGAAAACAAGCAAGAACAAGGGCGAGAAGGGTTGTGATCTTAGTATATTAGAGTTTGAAATGAATATTAAAAAGATTGGCAAAATCTTCAAACCATGATCCCCATGTGCATTTATATCACATTTTATTTTAAATGTATCTCTAAAATCTGAATTAGCGAATCCCCACCAACATTGTAAATTCATTATCAACGTTGAAGTTGGGGTTGCATAGCAAGATGCTGATCTTTAGCGCAGAGCATGTTTTGAATGAAAACATGCGTAGGCTTGTAACTCGTTTAAGATGGCCAGTAAGCCTAGCACTTACACCAACTCTTTGAGACCATGCTGTGCTCATTTTCTCTTCTGATAGGCAAGCTGGGTATGGGCAGATCCCTACGAGATGCATACTCGGGTATTGAACTCCTGACCTGTCATTCACAGAGCCAACCCCCTTGCCAGTGACCTGTGCTCCTTGGAGTACTGGACTCATGTTACTGGTATAGAAAGAAGATGTGGTTACGGTTGAGGGTAGTAGCACTGTTGGGATGTAAGGAGGTGTGCACTGACGTAGACGATTTCTTCCCCAACCTACTTTTTTCGTTATTCCCACGGTTTTGCCCCTAACTCGGCAAGAGAGAGAGATAGATAGATAGAGAGAGAGAGAGAGAGAGAGAGAGAGAGAGAGAGAGAGAGAGAGAGAGAGAGAGAGAGAGAGAGCTCTACAGTCTACTCGCTTGTTTTAGACCAGAAGTTAACGAATGCTTGACTTGGCCCATGTTGGGTAGGATTTGCGAGAAGATCAATTGATACAAAATTTAATGCAAACAATAGCAACAAAACACAGCTGTCTTGTTTGTTTTAATTTTTACTTGGAGAAAAAGTGTTGGTTTCCAACATTGTCAGTTGCTTCCGCATTAAACTCAAACAGATGATAGTCAAGTTGATGAAATCCAATTTGATATGAATCTTTACAATTTGCCAAAATTATAAACATTTTGGTCAACCACGAGATCCAAAATTCATTCTTTTGTGGAAATGAATCAGCTTGGATCTATTGCGGGATTTGGATTTATTCCTGTTTACCGACTACTCGTGGAGAAGAAAGAAATGCCTTCGAGTACACAATTCATTTTGTACGTTGCAGTAACTTCCAATCTACTTAGCTAATCGATGCTGTGGCAGTGGAATAAATATTTTGTTTGGTTTCCTTGTTAATTATACCATCAAAACGCACAGAGCTTTAGCTCACTCGGCAGGGGGCTCTACTCACAAGATGAAGGTCGTCAGTTCGATGCCAGGAACGTGCATAGCTGGCTTCGGCCTCCTTGTTGTAACAATATCTATATCTATCTACTTATCTATATATATAGCAGCCCACCAGCGAAAGAGAGAGCATTTAATTCTATAACGGTAATCATATATTCTCCAAAATCAAAGCTTTTAGTGCCTTAGACTTTGCGTTGTAATCCTTTATATCAATTCTACAGGAACCATGAAAAGCCAACTTACAATAAAGGCTTTTTTTAAGCGTAGATAGGAAGTTGAAGATCATGAGTTCGATACGCGAGGTGGTGCAAGTCTGGCTGGACTGTAGCCAGATTCGGTGAAAGCATGGAATTCAACCACAGAAAAGCAAAAACAAGAGAACATCAGTGCACCAGCCAAAGAGAGAGCATTTAATTCTTGTTGCAGATCGTTCGGCTTCTACCATGGAAGCCTTTATTCTCTGCCAGGCTATGTTGCACGGGTACGCCCATTTGGGCGTCGTACCCGTACCCGGTACGTACTGGGTATGGGTACGGGTACGCGTATGGGTACGTCGGGTACGTACCCATACACGTTGTGGCGTACCGGTACGTTAATACGTATACTGGTACGCGTACCCAAAAATGGGTACGCCACGTACCAGTACTCGGTACGTGGATGGATTGGATTCGGGTCAGTTGACCTGAATCCGATACAAAAGAAAAAAATAAAACCCTACTCTCTCGATTCTTCCACAGATTGGCTCTCTCTCTCTCTCCTTCCGTCCTTCGTCTCACTGCACCTGCGTTTCTCCTTCGTCTCAGGCCGACCGCCGGCGACCGTCGACCAGCATCCTTTCCTTCGTCTATTGACCGCCTGGAGTGTTGGGTAATTTGTATTGTTCGTATGTGCTTCAGTTGAATTTAGTTGCTAGTTAGATTGGTTTCTTCTTACTGGTTGGTGGCTGTTGAGAGGAGATATTATTTTTTCGGGACTTGGGTGTTATTTTCCTGAACTCGTTGATCGTTATTGTTGGTGTTATCTTCGTTATGATAGTGCTTTTAGGGGTTTGAGTAGATGGCTCGGATGATTCTGCCGCAACGAGGATCGATTTTGCTCGCAGGGAAGGGTGTTTTGGGGTTAATCTCTTCGCTTCATGTGATTATTTCGTTGCCCGCTCCTTGCTTCCGATGATTTTTGGATATGTATCGTGCATTTTTTTGACCCTTTTGGTCGTTAGGTGGTTTGTGTTTCCTTTGTCTTTATGTCGTGTATGGGTTTCTTTTTGGTTTTGTAATAACAACTATTACGGGAATAGCTTGTTTTGTGTGTGTATCGCCTGATTCCTGTCTCAATGAGATTGAATTTGGGACACTTACCTTCTCCATTTTCCTTACTTGTGTTATTAGTTTTATTGTTCGACATTGGTTGCAGTGATGCTAGTTGCTTAAGCTTGGCATATATCGCAAAAGTGATGACAACAAACTTCTATGCCATCTTCTCCTTTTCATTTGGTATTATTAGTTGTTGTTTGATAGGACTCATTCTGTTAACCTTTTTAGCCCTCTCTTTTTCTTTTATTTAAGCTTTCAAATTTGGTGTTTGGTAGGTTGTGATGAAGTGGCTTCAGACTTTTTGTTCCAAACATTTTCTGAGTTTGTGCAAACTTTGTACTCTCGAAGTATACACGCCTGATTCACAAACAGTTAGTAGCAGGGGCCTTGATGTTGTTGGCATGAAATGGCTATTGACTGAGAATGGTTCTATAGCTTCTTGTCCTTACATATAATCCTTGATTCCATGATTTACATTTTTCCTTTCTAGTACACGGGAGGAAGCTGTGATAGATCATGACCATTCCTGGTGCATTTTCTTTTATTATAGGAATTATGTTAACTCGTGTTTGTCTACATGATTAGTAGGACTTTCTGGAACCATGACTCAGGAAAAATCTGTGGCACTTGCTTCTGATTTTGTGAAACATTGGAGTTTGAGTATGAATGGAAAGATGATGGTGAAGGAAATACCGAAATCGAGACTGTTGGAGTTTGAAACAAAATGTATTTAGATTCAAAATATTGTGCTTAGAATATGAATTTTGATACAAACTTGTAACTTTTTTGTGTTGATATGCTTCTTGTAATATTCTCTTCGAAATTGGAATGATATTGTTTCATAATTCATTGTATGATTATATCCAAGTTTGTGTTTGCTTGTTTGTTCATGAACTATTTAATATGAGTTTGTTGTGAGTTTATGTAATATGTAGGAAGATTGCACCGCGAAGTAGAGTTTAAAACAGGTATGCCATATCATAATCACTTTCATTTTATTACACGTTTTTCATTGATTTTGAGCTAACTTCATGAAAATCGTTCGGATATTAAGATAGATGTGCAAAATATGCATAGCTTTAAATTTGCTTCATTTGATGTTGACATTCTGTGATTGACAAAGGTCTATCTATCTCTTCATTAATTCTTTTTGCATATGTTGGTCTTGCTTATATGTTGTTGACTTCATTATTCTGATTTATGATATTCTTGAAAGGATGCTTCTTCAGGAGGAACTCTTGATTCTCTTATGGGAAGCACAGCAACCCCAATGATGGTGATCGCCTTTTATGCTGGTTTCAGATCTTTCCTTGCAAATTCAATTGATGACTTTTGGTATGTGTTTGTTGTTTAATTGTTCTTACTTTGAAGAAGAATATAAATGGCATTCTCATAGTCATAGTTATAATAAAATTATTCACAAACACTAGAATGCTCTTTAAAAAATAGAATGCTCTATATAATTGTGTATATATATATATAATTTTTTTAAATTTTTTAATACTGACGTACCCGTACCTTAGTTTTTTAAAAAATTGCGTACCCCGTACCCATACCGGTACCGTACCCGTATCCATGCAACATAGCTGCCAAGAAGATCCAGCCAGACAATTCCCCGAACGGAATGGTTTCTGTGGCAGTCGTCTGAAGTCCCTTGCGATGACATGTCAGCGAATGCTGGGGAAAGTACGTTTGTGGCGATTGCGTTTATTGTAAATAGAGGTGCGTAGCAGGAAGGCACCAACTTTTCTGCCTCGAAAACCCTATTAAGAACCAATCACGAGAAGATACCCGTGGACTGTGCATATTCCTTCCTTTACAACTTCACGACAATAATTTGCAAAACAGCAAGGGAAATTCCGTTGCTATACATTTCCGTTGCTAATTTGTTTAGGAAGGGAATAGCAAGGAATGGCGACGAATTCTTCTGTTGCCCGCTAAATTTCTTCATTTAGTTATCCGTATCGATTATCAAATGGCTACGGAAAATCCCATCGCTAAGTTTTATGTATATATATAATTGTACAATAACACTTGCTAATTCTTTGCTAATGCAAACATGAAAGCCTAGTGTGTGTGAGAGAGTTATTAAGGAGAGAAGCATAATCTAACTCCTCAGAGCAAGTAGAAAATGTTCTGCTCTTGCAGTGCACGGTGCTTACCTTTCCGTTTGGCCGACGCGAACAAGAAAGAAAGAAATACAATATGAATTAGCTGGAAGTCGGCGCGCCTTCTAGCTCAGTTGCATAGCGCTAGTATTTATGATAACAACTGCACTGTCGGCTTTTAATTTCGTTCTGCAACTGGTGGGATCGTCAAAAAGAATCGAAGATCTTTTTTTAGATTGCTACATTAATTTAAAGCATCTTTCACCTTAGAGGGCAATCATCTTTGATTCGAATCCTCCCCATCTACTTCTGTGGTAAGTTTACTCTAGGGATGAGTTACTGTCTCTCTATCGCGTATCGCGTATGCTAGTCAAACCTCTTTCGTTCTCACTTATATTTGTCTCACTCTCGGTTCAATATTTTTTTTTTATAATTTTATAGTATGACTCATCAATTTTATACTTCGATAATTCATGTAATTTTGAATGTCTCTCTTGTTCTTTTATGCGAGCATAATTGTATTCTTTCTCTATTCCTCACGCAACTTTTGGTTTTCCATATTTTATTAAATAATTTTATAAACTAAAATGATAATTATTTCTCTTAGTATTTTCTATACTTCTATAAGAATATTACCTTATCTTACAAATTTACGAGCTTTCATAAGTTTAAAAGTCTCTTTGATTTTATTTTTTTAGATATATCAATAAAAATTATAGTTTATATATTTTTATGATCCAATTAACTCTCCTAGGCTAATAGTACCATCTATATTTTCGTCAAAAAGCTTATAAAAATAGTTTTTCAATCTATTTTTGATATAATACCTACCACTAAAATCTTCTCATCATCTTTCATGCATCTAACAAAAGTAAGATCGTTAGTTTTTTTATCTTTAGTCTTAGCTATCTTAAAATATCTCTTTAACCTTTTTTTGGGTTGATTTTTTTATATAAATCCTTTCAAATTTTAGCTTTTGTTTCACTCAATTCTTTTTTACTTCTTTATTTGCTTTGTTATAAGCCTTGTAATTTTAATTAGTTTTGTTAACATAATACAATTTATACCATGCTCTCTTTGCTTTAATCTTATCTTATACTACTTCACTCTATCATCAAGCTTCTTTTTGTGCCGGTATGCCTCCATTAGATTCACCTAATACATCTTTTGTCACTTTCCTAATATATTTAGTCATATTGTTTCACATGTTTGAAAGTATACCTAGGTAATTTCAAGCATTTTTTTGAAGAATTTTTTGTTTAAATATATCTTGTTTCTTTTTTTTTAGGTTCCACCTTTTAAGTCTTGAGTAGCTCTATATACTTTTTTCCTCTTTGTCCACTTTTTCTAAGTACATTTTCTACTTCTGTCATGTCCAAGAAGAAAGTTAAATTATAATGTGATTAGCGAGATTTGAGAAACCTCCGAGCCTTATGATCCGATAAGTGGCTGAATTCAATTGACATCAGGATTCAAATACAAACGTTGTAAATCTTTTAGAGAGTTAAATTGAAAGACCAAATTTCCCTTTGTTACTAATAGACCACAAAAACTTAGATTTTGGCCGAACCAATTGCTGGTTGGCAAATTTATTTTACTAAATCAATGTTGATTGGTTACCTCTTGAATGGCTTCTCTATCATGCAGCGTACTTGTATATATTGTAGAAATAACAAGATATACAAGAGTGCATTATATATATTGTTGCCAACATATAACATGATTATTTTATACAAGGGTAGTCATTTTCTTCTATTTTTTTGGGGTTGTGATTTTTTTTAATTAAAAGTTACATTTATTATACGATATGATTCATATTGTTCGTGTCATATCTATAATTATTGATTCATATTGTTCGTGTCATATCTATAATCATAAGCAATAAGAAGCACTAATCCAAATTGTTTACGGCCTGGTACCATAATGCAGATCATCAATGAGCCTGAAAAAGCAAAAAACCGTAAGTAAATAAGAGATTTTCTTAGGAGTTCCATGTAGTACAACAACAACAACAACTAAGCTTTTTTCCATACTCGGCTACATGGATTATTTGTTTCCACAGAGCCCAATCATGTGTCATGTTAGCAGTTAACTCACAATAAGCTAAATCATTCTTTATTGTTTCTTTCCAACACTTTTGTGGTCGTCCTCTACCTCTTTTAATACTTTCAAAATCTAGTTTTCATACCTTCTTACAAATTATTCTTTTGATCTTCTTTTTATATGTTCAAACCACCTTAAATGATATTCTCTCATTTTATCCTCTATTGGTGCCACACATAATTTATTTCTAATAACCTCATTATGTATACGGTCTTTTCTTATATGATCACTCATCCATCTCAACATCTTCATTTTTGTCACATACATCTTTTGTACATATTGATGATTAACTGCACAATACTCATAACCATAAAACATAGCAGGTCTTATTGGTGCTCTATAATATTTATCTTTCAATTTTAATGATATCTTCTTATCACAAAGAATACTTGATGCTCCTCTCTATTTTAACCAATCAACATTAATTTTATGCATAAAAGGACAATAATTAACCTCCATTCTTTGATTTTGGAGGATATAAATGGTATTCCATGGAGTTACACGTCTGAGATCCCAATAAATAAAAGCTGGAGGAAGCTCAGTATGTATTTTTTTTTCTTTATTCAAAATGCTAGATATCTTTCAAGAAGGGTGTAACGGAAGTTGGGGTTGTGGCATTAAGTGCACTTCTTGAGGTGGTTCAAGACTGTCCTTGTTGAACAGCCTTGCTAGCTATTTGGTTCCCCTTATGGTAAAAGAGGAAAACTCTCGGACAGTGGCGGGTCAAGAAAAGGACTTCATGTTTCGAGTAGAGCGAGCTTTAAAAAAATTCAAATTCCTTTTGAAAAATTTTAATACGTAATTGAAAATTTTCAGAATTCCGAATGGGTGGTCGCCCCACCCTGCCACTGCTCTTGGAGCTGGGGGTAGTTCACAGAGTCTTCCTCAATGAAATTAAGTTCGCTAATGCAGATTCTACAGGTACATCATCTGCAACATCTTAGGTTCATGCAACACATATTCAAATGTCCGAAATCAGTATGTCATCTTTCTATCATATTTGAATATAACAAAGTTCGTCATGCCTTTCCTCAACTAAAACATAGTGAAACATCTCAAAGAGAATATAAAAAGAAGAATGTTCACGTAATGGCCAATGAACAGTAGCGGTGTATCGGTTGATCCAAAATGTTGGAGACTGTAATTTTTCTTATCCAATCATGAATCTATGGTTTTGCAGGTGAAACCATAAAACTACGAAGCGGAGGTAGGGAAGCATAGAATAAGAAGGGAGTGGCTGTTGTTGAGGGCATTCAACGTAATCATGTACAAAAAGCAAATTATTGTAAAACAATAAATATCTAGAAGATCCAAATCCACTCAGCATACAATTAATGGTTTAAAACAGTAATTACCAAACATAACTTTTTTGTTATTTGCACACCCTCAATCCCTTTTATATCCAAACTGTCCTTGCTCTTCCTCTCTCTAGTGCACAAAGATGTGCACATCTCAAGCCAGGCGCACTATGGTGCATCTGTCCCTCATGCAAACACGAAGGCAGATGCATGGTAGTGCATCGGCTTAAGAAAGTATGCTGACAGTGGTGAGTCTGGCTTGAGTGTGTGAATAGTAAAAGGAGGTATACATATAGCAACTCCCTTTCTAAAATGCTACTATCTTTTCAGATATAAATAAAGATGAGGTTGAATAACCGACCGGGTTACACCAAACTGAATGATGCGTCAAAACCGTCTAACACCACACGGCACCTACTCGCTCAATTTCATAGGAGTTAAGGAGAGATTTTAAGTCGTTAGATAACAAAATGCGATGGGGATGAAGGGATGCATTATTTTGTTAATAGGGTCCTTACTGATGCATGTGATCGCCATCATATTTGTGTCGGTATGATCCACCTTTTCCTTGTCTTTAAAATCCTCCGCATCAATTGGATACCAATGCATAGAGCAAGGGGAGACTTACACTCTCCTTTCCTCTCTCTCCTCTTCATTTTCTGCTTCTTGAAGTTTTGCTATGTGGGAGAGAGCATTTCTAGCAGCTTGGCTGCTGCTGCTCCTAGTAGGAGCAGCTAGATCTGCTCAAGAAGATGCGGCTGCCGTGCTAGTCGGGCTCGGCGAGTGCTCGGACTGTTTGGAGAACAAGATTCAGCCAGCACATGCGTTTGCAGGTTGCTTCCCTTGCATGACTTCTTAAGTTTAATGTGTTCTTTTCACTAACTGTTCACATAAGCAGTTGTTCGAGTGTCACAGTGAAATGTGACCAAGTTCATGAACTTATTTAGGTAGAATTCCTTGCTTAAGTTGGTGTATTTTCTCTTTCCAGTTCATAAATTTAGAATCTCTCTCACCAACTTGCCTAAGATTGAACGTCTAAAGCTTCTTACTTCAGAATATATGCTGAGCTCTGGGGTGAGAATGCGTAAACTGCAAAAGTCTTAGCTGCTACTGAACTCCAAAGTCTTTAGTCTCTAATTCCTGGTCAGAAAATTCCAGTTTGCTCCGGGGAATTAAGGAGGAAAGAATAGAAAATGTAATTTCCGAAGAATGACTAGTCAGTATATTGGGCTTGGAATGCAACCAAGTTGATTCAATCTCTTGGCAAGAGAAGGCACCTGTTAGCCGGAAAATGCCTACCAGATATGATCTCGATTTGCCTTGAATATCTTTTCATCTCCCCCTTCACCTTTTAACGATATTTCTAATAATATAGTAAAAACTCATTTGATGGTGCTTCAAGTGCATTTCAACTTTAATTTTCTAGGACAATTCTTTTCATGTTTGCGATGTTGTGTGACCACAAGGTCTTCTAGGTTGTCCATAGTGGAATGCATTTCGAGACTGAAATGCGTCGTAATTATGGCTGTCTCCCTTTCTCTTTCTCCTATGAAACCTTATCTTTTTGGCGTTTGTACGCGTAAATATGGGAAGTTTGGATGTTAACTGTTGAAGGATATGTTAAGGTTCTCTCTCCTTCTGCTTGATTTGGACTTACGTAGCTTCCCTTCTGACAATTGACAAGAGGAGATCTAATGGACTCTGTGCCTGGCCGCTTATCAGAGAGAATAAAGAGCGTTCTGATCTAACCTCGAGATTACGGTGGTCAGTAGTAAGAAATATTGGACCCCACAAGAAAAGATAAAAAGGATCAAGCGTTGTTGTGGCTCCATAAAGTTGGAGCAGGCCAGTGTCATTTATTCCAGAATAAGAAATGGGTTTCTTTTTCGTGGGGAAAAGGGAAAAGGGTTATTATGATCATGAGGGAGATTGACAGTGACGACTCCTTGGGTTTCACTTGATTGCATTTCTTTAAGATTTCAAGGCACCTCTCTCATGACACGGCTATACATCATGTTATTCTTTTTCATGAGGAAGCTAGACGAACCATGAGAGAGAGAGCTAGTCCTATAAAAAGGACAACATCTAGTCATGTAGCTTTCACGCAAAACGCTTGACTAACTAATTCTAGATTCGTAACTGTTAGTTATACATCAAGGTTTTGATCGATGGTTTCTCTTTTTACAGGTCTAAGAGTAACCGTAGACTGTAAAAACGAGAAGGGCGAGCTGAGCACAAAGGCAAAAGGGCAGTTCGACAACGAAGGGAAGTTCAACGTGGAACTCCCAAAGGAGCTCTTGAACGAGAAAGGAGCCCTAAAAAAGGAATGCTACGCTCGCATACTGAGCAGCAGCAACAATGCATGCCCTTCAGCAGGAGGCTTAGAGTCATTCAAGATCGTCTACAAAGCCCTAGAAAAGGGCAAACACACCTTTATTACCAAAGGAAAGCTTACTTTCTCTCCCTTTATCTGCACCTCCGCCACTTTCTGGTGCTCTCACCCCTGGTTCCAAAACCACCCTTGGTGCCAAAACAATCCTTTTCTCAACAAGCCTCCGTTTCCTTTCTTTCCAATTCCACCCATTTCTTTCCCTCCTAAACCTTTCTTTCCTTTCCCTCCCAAGTTCTCATTTCCATCTCCTCCTAGTTATGAGACTCCCCCAAGTCCGCCTACATACGAGACACCCCCGTACATCCCACCACCAACTCCAGTTTACACGCCACCTACTCCAGTTCCAGTTTACACACCACCATCTCCAGTTTATACACCACCGGCTCCAATTTATAAGCCACCATCTCCAGTTTATACACCACCGGCTCCAATTTATAAGCCACCATCTCCAGTTTATACACCGCCGACTCCAATTTATAAGCCACCAGTTTATGTGAAGCCGCCAACTCCAGTTTACAAACCACCGACTCCACTTTATAAGCCACCAGTTTATGTGAAGCCACCAACTCCAGTTTATAAGCCACCGGTTTATGTGAAGCCACCAACTCCAGTTTATAAGCCACCGGTTTATGTGAAGCCACCAACGCCAGTATACAAACCACCCGTTTATGTGAAGCCACCAACTCCAGTTTACAAACCACCAACTCCAGTTTATAAGCCACCCGTTTATGTAAAGCCACCAATGCCAGTTTATAAACCACCAACCCCAGTCTACAAGCCACCAGTTTATGTGAAGCCACCGACTCCCGTTTACAAGCCACCAACTCCAGTTTATCAGCCACCCGTTTATGTGAAGCCACCAACTCCAGTTTACAAACCTCCAGTGTATGTCAAGCCTCCCACACCAGTTTACAAGCCACCAGTGTATGTAAAGCCTCCTACTCCAGTGTACAAACCACCTACCCCCGTGTATGTGCCTCCTGTTATTCCGAAGAAGTCATGCCCTCCTATTTTCAACAAGCCACTCCCACCCATTCCAAAGATTATTATTCCTCCTGTGTATGGAACTCCAGTGCCAACTATCCCTCAGTTTCCCCCTAAGGTTATTCTGCCTCCTAAGTATGGTTATCCCCCATATTACGGTTCACCTCCACCTTACGCAGAGAACAAGCACGACAACAAGCACTAGGCAGCAGGTTGGCCTTAGGTGTTTAATTTGTTTCCTTCAGATTTTCTATTGATGAATGGTCATTATAAGGCGCAGTTTGGTTTTATTACGTGTGAATGCAAGTCAGAAAGGTAAGTTTCTCAATTTGCTAGATGTGAATGCCACTGCTTCAATGTACTCCACCAGCTATCGCTTGTATCATTTGAAGCGAAACTAAAATAAGCAACTTAATTTGGGTCTCTCTCTCCCTCTCTCTCACACACACAGATGTGCAGAAATTTTGGTTTCATGTCATCTTTTATGAAACAAATTAGGAGTGGCACCAATAGGATAAAATGAGAGAATATCGTTTAAGATGTTTGGACATATAGAAAGAAGATCAAAAGAAGAAAATCGAAGATCAAAAGAAGAACACTTAAGAAGTAAGAAGGTCTTGAAGTAAGAAGGTCTTTAAGAAGTAAGAAGGTTAGAAAAACTAAATTTAAAAAGTATTAAATTTGGAAAGTATTAAAAGAGGTAGAGGACGACAGTGTTGAAAAGAAACAATAAAAAATAATCTAGCTTATTGAGAGTTAACTGCTAACATGGCACGTGATAGGAATCTGTGGAAACAAAGAATCCATGTTGCCGACCCCGTTTGGTATGGGAATGTTGTTGTTGTCATCTTTTATGACATGGATGGCTGGTTTGGTCAATCTAGAAACACCTAAACAATGAAAAGATTGCAACTGGAGCGCCTTTAACTAAGATGTAATTATGCAACAAGCGCCTTTTCCGAATGACTTAGGATGGACAAGGAGACACGGTGTACACCTCTGGTTTTTAAGATGCTTATCCTTTTGTATATCTACCCCATAAGGACATGATTTCGTCCCACATGAAAGTGATGTGGCGTAAATGTTGCCAGCTACGCCATTCTAAATGTATAAAGATATGCTATATGATAAATATGACAAGCAAAACTTAAGAAATATTTGTGTGTGTGTTATCGTTTCACATGGACAAGATGTCCACTAGAATAGATTCCGGCTAGCCATGACAATCCCAGTAAAGAGCAGCAGGCAGGGTTCAATGTCCATCGTGCATGCAACAGAGGCGCGGCCGAGGCGATCAATTCTTCATTTAATGGAGACTGCAGGGTCTACAACAAACAGATGTCCACTAGAAATTCAGCCTTGCGACAAGCCTAACCTATCAAGTGGGAGAGGAAGTTCAATTGCTCAACCACATATAATCCAATGTATTTTCAAGTATTAAAAGTATATATATGGTGAAAATTAGAAAAAATTGCATTGTCAAGGCCAACTAATTTATCCATGTTTTGTTTCGTCTCAACTTACAGTATGTGTTATCCATGTTTTGTTTCGTCTCAACCTATATAAGTTATCAACTAGCTCCAAATTAGGATGTCATTTGCGAGAACTATGCAACACCTTCCATAATAAATCTCCGCATCAATCTCAGCAAAAGGGGGTCAGCAAATCAGAACAAGCCTTTGGCTTCTAGCTGGACAGTCGGGGATTTGATTTACATGTGTTAGTCTGGCCAAAGCCGATGCTGAGAATGGACCTTAACCTTGGAATTATTCAAATCCCTCAAAAGGTGGCCTCTCCGAGTTATAAAAGTAAAGAAACTCTACATTAATTTTGCTCTTGCCATTGACTTCATAATGTAGGGAATTCAAAGCAACTGCATCATGGATCGATGAAGCAAATGGGATAAGGTATGGGTCTGTTAGCAAGGCTTCATGCATACATTATTTCATCAGGATCATAGATACTTCCACAGTCAAATGGCCACCATTTTCTTTTCTAGGTTTGGTTGGCAGCGTTTGAAGAGAGAGATTGAGAACGCCATGTATCGCGACATACATGGAATCAAATGGCTTGGTAAGTAATGAAGTCAACGTATTTTCAGCATGCATTACGTTGCGAATGGGCCCGGTGTCTCCCTCTATTAAGCACGTCACTTTCTTCACTAAATGCATCGGTTTCAATTAGCAAGATCTCACCATATACAACCTAATACGAGAGATTTTTTATACACCAATTGGGAGGAATCTTTGCAATAAATTATTCAATGTTAGTTGAGAAAACTTATCTAAAGCTGGGAAGATTGTCATAGAGAAATTGTGGTGCATATTCTCAAAGTACTGATGGAGATAACGATATTAATCATCTTTAAAAGGCTAAAGGGGCATTGCTCATAGAGATTGGCCATCGAAATAAAGAAAAGAAACTCATCAGGCTAAGAGGAGTCCCTGACTAGTATGACAATGACGACTTCTACGCAAAGGGTGTAGAACAATCTTCAGAAGACCATCAGTAATATCTTCGTCTTTTAACAAAGTTGCGAAAAGAATAGACATTTGAGCATGATAACCACGTTGGTATTTTCAACCTCAAATCAATAATAAGACTACAAGAAACCTTGAAATAATTTCATTTATGGTTCATTGTATAGAACGCAAGTTTTATATTTTCAGAGGTATCCAGTGCGTCTTAACAGAGTTTATTTTAATATACAGGATAAACATATCTGAAAATTATAGGAATATTACACTCACAATTGAGACACATATGCTAAAGTACAGTGGTTCATCTAGTGTTTTATGTGACAAAGATATACCATTTAAATTGAAACATAAGAATTATAAAGCAACAGTAAGAACAATATTCACTGCATACGTAAATGCTATTAAGTTCATGTGAGAAAGTTGCAAAAACACGCTTAAGATGATTCAGAAAGAGAGGTGCATATACCCACCTACATCAGTAGACACAAAACTCTAACGTAGAACACTTTAGAGAACAGAAAAGATGGCCTTGAATGTGTTTCATTTTACAGTGAAAAATGCTAATATGACACAGTGGCGGATTCAAAAAATTGTTTCGGGTGGGGCAGACTTCATGTTCGGGTGGAGCAGGTTTTAAAATTTTTTAAATTCTTTTAGAAATCTCTTCCAGAATTTCGGGTGAGATGATCGCCCCACCCCGCCACTGATGACACATTAAGTTTATCACAATGACAACTAAGAATCCGTGCAACTTTGATAAGGCTTGGTTTTGTTTTTTTGGTATATAGCAAATCTATCTATATTTTAGGTCATAGTCTACTAAGGTTTCACGGTGTCATTCTATTGGAAAAGTTGTTTAACTGAGAAATATACCAAGAGGAGATGCCTACGTTAGGCCATCTAATTGCTGATATTTCATAAAACCGCTTGCTTATACCAATAATATCGCAAAACCGTACTCATCTCGAAAAGGGTACGTTGACACTGGACATCACTCTTGGCGAAAAGACCTTCCTGCGATCAACTCCACACAGTTTGCTTTCACATCAATTACTCCACCAAACCCTGCCTGTGACGAAACATTCCGACTGCAAATCTAGCCGTTGCTTTCGTGTGCGTCTCACATCACTACGCTTTGGGGAAATACGAAGTGGGTACACTGTCACCCTTCACCTCTTTTAGACTTTTAGTTGCTTAATTCTGATTGTGGAACAATGATATTAAATGCGTTGCACTGGAGTTCTTGTATCAGCTGCATGACAACGATGCTCAAATTAATGCATTTCTGTGGCTTCATTTGTCAATATTAAGTAAGTAGTGAAGGAACCCTGGTTCTTAACGAGAGCGTCAGGACCAATCGTCAGATGGACAATTAAAAACTCAAGAAACCAACAATAATTCGCAATATCTGAGCCATCCATTCTGATAACATAGCAGATCCCATGCGTCCAGAAAAATGAGAAGGCATTCGGGGAGTATAAGTGAAAACGTTGGGGGAACTCGGTGGCGGATTTAGATTTTTTTTGTAGCGTGGGCAAACTGCCTATTCACAACTAATTTAGGGTGAGGTGAACTATCTATAGTAACGTAGCATCTACCTGTTGCAAAAGGGGTCGAATTAAGTAAGACTAATTGTCCCAATGAAGAGACGATAAGCCACAGGTTGTGGGTAGCTTGATGTATACTATGTTGTGTATAAGACCTGATATCAGCTTTGTTGTTGGTCTAAGTAGATATCAAAGTAATCTTGGTTGATAATATTGGATAGCTATAAAAAGGATTCTAAGATATCTCAAACGAACAAAAGACTTAAAACTTTGTTTTCAAGCAGATGAACTAAAAGTGATAGGATACTCAGATGCTGACTTTGCTTAGAGCAAAGATGACAGCAAATCAACCTCAAGACAATGAGTATATTGCTTGCAGTATGCTACTAGTGCCGTTTGGATAAGCTGCTTCATACATGATCTGAAGCTTGACATAACCAATGAGTCAGTTGTTATTTATTATGACAATAATACAGTAATTACTCTTATTAAGAATGAAGCTGATACCTTACGAAGCAAGCATATAATGGTTAAATATCACTATGTTCATGATATACTCAAAAGAAATGAAATAACTATATGTTATATGTCAATTACTGATATGTTGGCGCCCTTAACAAAAGACATCTCAAAAGAATTATTTACTAAACATGTAACCCATATGGGGTTGAGATATGCCTAGTGTATAAGTATAGAAAATATACTTTATTGGGTTATGAAGGAAAAACATATTGTTTGTGAAAAAACCGCATAACAGATAAAAGTTGCAATTTAGTTGTAACAAGAAAAAATGATACAACTTGATAAACCTCAAAGTAGTGGGAGGAAAAACCAGTGTATGAAAGGTTGGCTATAGTGGCAAAGTGGGAGATGTAAGTCGTGGGTGGCCACTAACAACTATGAAATGCAGGAAGAAGGACCCTCTTTCGGGATTTCATGAGTTGTATTTTTGAAAATATAAACGTTAGTAAAAACTGTTTTGTTTTGAAAAAGTCACGTGCATTTATCGAATAAAATAAAATGGTTATTAAAAAAGAAAGCCTAGAGAGAAAAGCTCGGAAGATGGAAAATGTGATACGCAATACAATCTTATGAGAAAAACCCTTTGCGCGTAACGTAGAGCACATCTTTGTCCTCTACTTTCTTCTCCCTCATCCTATTTACAAAATACGGAAGAGACTTAGTGCAACTACATATTACGAAAGTAAAGAAAATATAAATCCCAAGAAAAACCAAAAAGCAGAATCAAAGATTGGACAGTTAACTTCCGCAAACTATAACTAGAGCCCAACATCTTAGATGACTCCAGCCCAACCGCGCATGTTATGTAGGAGGCACTCTGGTTCCTCCTAGCATGGCGCGTATTTCGCGGCTTTCATGGTGGTAGTAGCGAATCCATGTAGTCTTTCAGGGTGGCTGAATAACCCATGGCTACACCGTTGACTCGATACCGTAGGCCAAAGTTTAGCTTTAAAAAGGTAGTACGAATAGCCCATGATTACGGTTTCAGTCTCTGGTTACGGTTCAAGTCGATTACTCTCTCCTCGTTACTCATATTGGTTATTAATCAAACCATTATTGTTTTGCCACCTGCACCAGGCCCCGGCGCTGCAAAAGCGCGTGAGTTTCAGCCGATTTGAAGCAAGATTCCCAAGTTTCTTCTTCTTCTGGTGTTTTTCAGGAAAAATTACTGAAGCAGGTCGAATAAGTCTTCTTTCTCATGTCAAATTGAAGGTGGAGATCACATCGGTGATAGCATCGCAGATGTTAGCCTGAACCATCCATTAGCCATTTGTTATTGTTAAACACAAACAAATGCGTATACCGATCGCATCAGTTTTCCCCCGTCATCGAAGTATGCAACGTGAGAAACACCTGGTATGTTTCGACGTTGTCCATACGCTTTTACCTCTTGTGTACGATGGCGGATCTACGCGGAGTTGAGATGGGGACTCTGCCCCACCCAAACTTGCGAAGATTGAGAAGCTCACGGCTACAATAAATAATTTACCCCACACGAAAATATTTTCTAGCACTGGGTTGAAGCTGTAGGCGTAAGGCAAACTGCTTCCTCAACAATTCTCCGTAAACGTCCTGCTTGCGCATGAATAGCAGGGATGCAGGCCACCGATAGTCACTGGGACCCGCCTCCACCAGAAGACACGGGGTCAACATCTCGCCTTGTGTACAGAAATTCTATGGGCACATTGGCTCCCAGTCAGATTCAAAGCGCCTTTCATATCGATACCTTGCTCAATGACCTTTCAACACCCCAAGTCTTCTTTTCGTCATTTGCGAACCCCACTAAGATAATACATTTCACCCACTTTTTCCTTCCCCCCTCCCATATCCAGCTCCCAAATACCAGCCTGGCTTGGTTCACCTGGTACTATGGTCCGGTTTAATTGAGTAGCAGTCAACTCCTGACGGTCGTTTGCCGCTTCTGGTAGTAAAGCTTGAGATGGGATGGGAGAGTCGATGGATGACTAGAAGCTCTTTCCAAGTCAATGCATGAGCGCAGATTAGCACTATTGCATCCACATGATCACATTGGTACTTTTAGGAGCAACTTGGAGGGAGTCACGATCAAGAGGAAGGAGTTATTCTCTTCATTCTCTATACCTACAACTTGGAGGGAGTCACGATCAAGAGGAAGGTGTTATTCTCTTCATTCTCTATACCTAAGTACATTTATGGGGTCCTAATGATGTTTGAGGCAGTTAGCTTAACCAGATGAAGTAGAAAACAAAACACAGTCGACGGTAGATCCATCATTGATTTCTTTTGTGTAATACCACCCTGATGCCATGTCTGTTATGGCCAGGCCGGGAACATCAGACATTCCCCAAGAAAATGTCTATGGCAGAAAGTTCCTCTATGCATTTATTTTAACCTAGGCTTGAGTTGGAATTTAAACCACGTCCAATCCAAGACCAAATTGAGGGGACAGTCAGATTTTGGATTTGAATATAGTTTTTGATTAAGGCTGATTTGCGTATACTAACCAAACAATTACCTGTTTAGCAATCGGAGCGTTAGCCCACCTAGCGGGCCTATTGACTCCAAAAGATGCACTGTGTGGGCTCCAATCACAAGACGGTGTATACCGGGTTTCGGCCTCCCTGTTATGACCCAAAAAAGAAAAAGAAAAACAGAAAGCTCTTTAGCATGTAATGGGACGACCACAACTTGCAAATAAAGTGCGGCTGAAAACCAGGGCCAGGGGATCAAACAGGAGAAAAGGGCTAACAGCGAAATAGGAAGATCCATTATTATGGAAGAAATTACCGGCTGAGTGTGTCCTCTCTGCATAAAATTGTCCCAAAAGAACCCGATGCCCCATCCCAACGAACAAATTAACCCCAGTGGTACTATGTTACAGCCAGACCGGAAATCTCAGGTCCCACGAATCAAAAATTCCATGAAGGATAGTTCCAACAATCATGCAAGCATATAAATTGGCATGGCTTAACAGCTTATAGACCGAACCTGAGGTTGAATCCTCGTACCAATTCAAGATGTAGCTAGGAAGGCCACAAACCGATCAGCCGCAACACTCGACATCCGCAGAAATAACCTAAGCCTATAAGAAAATACCAGAAGACCCCAAGTCAAAGGTGATGAGCATCTTTATCCAAAGCAGCCCTAGTAAATTGCGAGATGAATAACAGGAAGCACACGAGCGTTTGGTTGGACGAATACCTCTCCCCCCTGCCTCGAGAAGAAAGGTAAATACCAGTCAAACTGTGAAAAAGGCTAGTCCTACAAGAACTAAAATATCAGATGAAAACCTCAATCTTGAAGTTCTCGTCTTCAGAGAGCATTTTATGAAACCATATTTAGACAAGTCTTACAGAAAGTCATAGTAATTTACTCTCCCAATTTGCTTCCGCTTTTGAGATTCACAACATTGTACAGTCCTGAATCGTTGGGTAAAGAGCTAGTATTATCTTCAGTGACACAAGGTAGAAAAAAATAAAAACATCTCCAATAGTGAAAATGTCGTCTACAATGAAAAAGAATGCCATGCCATTTTTCATGTGATGGAAACGGTTACTTATCAGCTTCTCTTGTGGTTTTAATAAGGTTTACAAACACAAGACCACTTGCATGGCACTAATACTAAGCTGAAAAATTAGAAAATAAAAACATAGACTATCTACACTTATGCACTAGAAAGCAAAACCACAGTTTGCTTAGCAGTTTACAGGATAGAATGGCTGAGATCATGAAATAAGGTGTTGACCCTTGAGCTAGAATGTGCTCATAGTTATCTAAGCTTCATACCTTTCATATATTATTGTACATAAACTATGAAGGCGCTTCCCCTTCGTTAGTTGTGAAAATGCCAGAAAAGGTCGGTTCATTGTTTACTTAACACCACTAACTTGTGTTCACAGCTGGTTAGAGACATCACAAGAAGCTGAGAAAATAAGGATTTAGATGACCCATGGAGACCTGCAGACATCAGCATCTGAGGCCCCGCAGCTGAGGCTGCTGCAGCACTGAAGCTTGCTCCGTCAGGGCATTAGTATTTGACAACAATAGCTATATATGAAGCAGTACCAGTTGACACCTCTGTTATAAGAAACGTAAAATACCATAATGTTTCTTAGTTTCTTGTTGGGAAGACTTAAGGTTGATCTAGAAAAGGCATACGACCGCCTGCGGTGGGACGGAGGATACATTGAGAGAGGCTAACATTCCAAACCAGCTAGTCACCATCATTATGCAATGCATCTCGTGCAGCACAATGCAGATATTATGGAAGGGGACAGTGACAGAGGAATTGAAACCCACGTCAGGCATTCGCCAGGGCCCTAATCTTTGTCTTGTGTATGGCTTCAAGAAGCCACACGCAAGGGCCAGTGGAAGGCGATCCAGCTAGCCAGGGGGGGACCGCTGCTATCCCACCTCTTTTTTGCGGATGACCTTTCCTGTCAGAGGTGTTTGCGGAAGCTCGGGAAGCCCACGGGGCGGTGTTGACAATGTTCAACAACAACATTCACGAAGAAGAGAGAAGCTCGGGCCCGGGCCATAGTGGTGAGCCAGGTATATTTATCAAGCAATATCAATGAGAACGCAGCCACTTTTGTGTTAGTGGGCTCAATGCTGGGTTTCAAGTGGGTGGATGACCTGGGCGTCTACTTGGGGGCTCCGCTGATTCACAAAAAGGTAAGCAAGAACACTACTAACTATATAGTCGACAGAATCCAAGGGAAGGGGTTGGTCAGCCAAATGACTCTCTGACGCTGGCCGACTAACTCTGGTGAAGGCAGTCCTAGCGGCAGTGCCGATGTTTATCATGCAAACAGCATCCCTCCCTATAAGCATATGCGCTAGGATAGAACAATTGATGCGTGACTTCCTGTGGGGATCACCTGACCAGAAGAGGAAGACTGCCCTGGTTCAGTGGAAGTCAGCCATTACAGAATGGTGGAGCTGGTTTCAGAGGACTAAGGAGTTGCAATAGTGCCTTTCTAATGAAGCTGGGTTTCAACATCTTAGCGGGGTGAAGGTCCTGTCCTCAAGAACAAAGACAAGTGGAGGTGGATCTTACGAGCTCCCAGTGCCCCTCCCTGTGGCGGGGTATCGCTAAACACTGGCCATTGGTAAGAAAGAATATCTACTGGATCATCGGTGATGGGAGAAGTGTTGTGGGAGTCAGGCACGCCCCGTGGGAGCTTACAGTAAAGGTAAAGTAAGCACCGCTCCGCTTAACTGCGACACTGCTTACTGCATTTTGTAGCGGTTGGTTGCTTACTGGGTAGGCCTGCAACTAAGGCTGTAAGCCCCCGTGGGAGCCTATAGTGCTTGGCTTCTTTCGCAAGGCTGCCAACAAGTTTGTCACAAAACGGAGCCTAAGGGGCGTGCGCCCGCGCGCCACCCACCTCAACACCTGGCGTGGGTGCCCACACACCGTCCACCGGGAGCTTCACCGTGAGGACTGATGTAAACCCCCTTGTACATATATGTTTTGTATTTCGTGGTGCGTGTGTTTGGGTGTTTGTAAGCTCGAGCTAACACCTATGCAGGCCGGATACAGCCATTACGTGTGTCACAGGATGGTTACAACAACAACCGGGTGGTAGGCGCCATGACAACCGTCACCCCTAGGAAGACAGAGAGGTGCTGCGGGGGCAGGCCACCGTGACTGTCGGGAGCTAAGGCACACCGGGCCCTAGTGCTGGAGTGGGAGCTGAAGAGGCTCATGCGTTACGCCCTGGCGCCCAGCGCGGGCATTACGCCCTAGCACGTGGCGCGGGCGTTATGCCCTGGCGCGTGGCACGAGCGTTACGCCCTGGCGCCTGTCCATTACAGGGGCACCAGGCGGGCGTTACTGCAGGCGGTTGGCGCGTGGAGGTAGCCGAACCACCTTGGGAGCCCAACAACCACCTGGAGACGTTGCAGCTGGTCCAGATGAGGGTGCCTATATAAGGGGCACGCATGCCACTAGGGAGGGGGTAGTTCCCCATTGAGAGTGAGTTCTCTATTGCCTTGTGAGAGGGTTGCACGAGTGACTTGTGAGCACATTGCCGTGAGGCTGGGCGGGACTATTCTCTGCTAGGACCTTGGTGAAGGACCTTAACTAGCTAGGGCAAGGGTGCGTAAGTCAAGACCGTGTGGGTGTGTGCAGTCCACAGTGTATGGAACCGTTTGTATCAAGTTGGAAATGAATTAAAGCTCGTTATGCCTGCTTCTCTTCATAAGCTTCTTGTGTTGTCTTCCAAGGGAGCGTTGGTGTGTGGGACGTGCACCGTCGAAGAGGAGGTTCCGTTGGACATTTGGCGTTTGGCTGAGCCAAGGAGTGCAACAACCCCGTGCACGTCAAGGAAGAGGCTGAAAGGATCACGGAGGTGGTTCTTGCCATCACAGGTAGTGAGTTTCAAAAATTTTGATTTTGAAATTCGACCCATGACAGTTTGGTATCATAACCTAATTGAGTAATTCAATGCCATTTGATTCATAAAATCGGTTAAACACGCATTTGGAATCGAATCGCAAGTGGACAGAAAATTCTGCTGAAAATTTTTCTGCAGATTTTTCGATTCGATTGTGGACAGGCTAAGTTGATTGAAACGAGGGGGAATCTATTTCAATTCAACGATATTCTATCCAAGTGTGATAGAACATACTCACTTGTGGAAAATCACAGGAGGATCTGTTCGGAAATTGCAGTCAAAGTGGACCGAAAAACCAGAAAATTCAAAAGTGAACTGATGTAATCCGTGAAGAACTGGTTGTTTTTGTGGATTTTTGGACTAACGAATTGCTTCTTAGTGCCAAAACATCAAGAACAAGTTCAAGTGGACACGGGACAGCCGTGCATTGCCGAAAAATTGGAAGAATTTCGCCGGGAAACCAATATCTGGAAGTTGCAGCAGACTGTTATAGAAAACCCAGAAATGGATTTTCGCGGTTTTGCGTTGCTGATTTGACTGGGCAAATCTGGTCGAAATTGGCCAAAAATTGTTGTGCGCACTCAATGTATATCATACAAGTTCACCGTGGTTTTGAATTTTGTAATCGATGTCTGTAAGTGCTTCAAATCAAGTCTGTAACTTGGCGAAAATCCATCTGTGCAGAGTGTTTTTCTGCAACAGTTCGGTTCGGGTTTTTAATTTTTGGTTCTTTTTCGGGTTTGTTATGCCCCGACCTTGTTTTTGTGTCCTATAATAAGCCCAACACAAGACAAATATGGGGAAGAACAGAAGAGGAGCAGCGGAAGAGGTCGGATCCTCGCACCGAACGGAAGCCGAAGACATCTTGGTGCAAATTCTGCAAAGACTTGATTCGATGCAAGTCACCCAGGCCGAGATGCAGCACAACCAAGATTCGATGAAGGAAAGTCAAGCACAACTAGCCGTGCAAGTGGCTCGACTGCAAAAGCAACCTATGACCGAGCCGGAGGTCCGACAATGAGAACACAACTCGGCTTCTTCAGTAGGCTTGCGTGAAACGGCAGGCGACTCTAACCTTGCATGTCTGAAATTGCGAATTCCAAAACCGTCGCCATTTGGGGGGCTTCGAGACAAAAAATTGTTGGAGAATTTTCTGTGGGATTTAGAGAGATACATGAGTGTATCTCAGGTGGCTGAGCACAGCAAGGTGCTAGTTGCCTCGCTATTTCTCAAGGACGATGTGAAGGTTTGGTGGCGTACGAGAGAAGTAGCAGCCACCAATGGAGGTGCCGCTCTCCCAGTGAGTTGGGAGGAGTTTCGTAGTGAGTTGAGGAGTCAATTCACGCCTACGAACCATAGTCGAAGGACCCGAGAGCTTCTTGCGAAGCTAAAGCACACCGGTACTTTCACGAGTACGTGCAAAAATTCAGCTCCTTACTGTTAGAGGTGCGGGATATGACGTAAGTTGATCAACTCTTCTACTTTGAGCAAGGCTTGCAACCTTGGGCTTAAGTTGAGCTAAGGAGGAATCCATCGTGTAAGTTAGATGCGATTTCAGTTGTGGAGAGTTTCGTCGACCTTAGGGGTGCGTGAGAGGAGAGTCACGAGGCACCTAAAGGGAGGAAGGACGGCAAATCAACTAAGTACCGCAATAAGAACGGTAAAGAGCTAGAGAAGAGAGTGGAAGCACCCTCTTCAGGGGGCAAGAATGGAGGCAAGGGAGTGGGACCGTGCTACATATGCACTGGGCCACATCTCATGAGAGATTGCCCTAACAAGGCGAAGTTAGCCGCCTTAGAAGTGGGGGAGCAGATTCGGGTCGAGGAAGTGACCGATGCGCCAGGAGATGAGGTGATCCAGGATGCGCAGTTCCAGCTCCTCAACACTATAAGCTGTGAGGGTCCAAACAAAACCCTGAACTTTGTGAAGGTACAGATGGGCCGACATACCATTCGAACACTGGTAGACTCGGGGGCAAGTCATTCATTGATTGCGCCGCAAGTTGCCAAAACAATGGGATTGAAGGTGACACCATCCCCAATGCAACTAAAACTTGTAAATGCAGCCACGAGTTCCATTGATAGAATGGCACGAGGGTGCAAACTGAGTGTTGGACTGTGGAAGGGTTCAACTTTGATGAACAAGATCTTTTATCCGTTCCTTAACCAATTTATCGTCGTTTATCTTGACGGCATAGTGGTGTACAACATTTCCTTAGATCAACATGTTCACCACCTGCGGACAGTCTTTCGGCTACTGCGGGAGAACCTCTATGTCAAAAGGGAAAAGTGTCTATTTGGACAGACGGAGATAGACTTTCTGGCCATGTGATTGGCAATGAAAAGATACGGATGGACGGGAGGAAGATCCAAGCTGTCAAAGACTGACAACCTCTAAACAGCTTGACGGGCTTGCGCTCCTTTCTCGGTTTGGCTAACTACTACCGTCGTTTCATCAAGGGATACGCCGCTCTGACAACCCCCTTGACGAACAGGTTGAAGAAGGGTCAGACTTGGGACTGGACAGAGTCTTACCAGGAAGCCTTCGACAAGTTGAAGGAGGCGGTGATGAGGGAACCTATGTTAGTGCTATCGGATCATAACCAACCGTTCGAAGTACAAACGGATGCTTTAGATTTGGCCTTAGGCGGGGTGTTAATGCAGAAGAGAACAAACATCCCATCACCTTTGAGAGTCAGAAGCTCAAAGACGTTAAAATACGATACTGAGTTCATCAAAAAGAGATGACGGCAGTGGTACACTGTTTTTGCCCATGGAGACACTAACCCTTGGGGAACCACTTCGTGGTTTGGACAGATAATGTAGTTGCGAGTTACTTCCATACATAAAAGAAGTTGTCGACAAAACAGGCATGATGGCAGCAATTTTTGACTGAGATTGATTTCACGTTCTATAAGGTGGGTAAGACTAACTCAGTGCAGACACACTTTGTAGACGGGCACAGTTGGCGACTCCTGAAGAAGGTGAATCTTGAAGTGTGCATGTTCAAAGTGACTTGGTAGAGCGGATTTGTGCCAACTTGGAGGTAGACGGGATGGCCAAGATTTTGTGTTAAAGACGGTTTGCTGCTAACAACAGGGGATAGGCTTTATGTGCCAAGGACGGGGAACTTAAGAAGAGACGTCCTGAAGGAGTGCCATGACTCACCTTGGGCTAGACACCCGAGTACGGAGGGAACTCGAGCTTTGCTGGAGATATCCTTTTACTCATTCCCGATAGCAAAATAATACATATATTTAAAATAAAATAAGAAAGAATTGTTTGGTTGTTTTAAAAGCCAAAACATGAATATATGCTATTTTTTTTAAAGTTAAAACCACAATAGAAAAATAAAAAAAATTTAAACAAGAATCAGAAGTTGTTGTTTCCCATTTTACAGGAAATGCATCTTGCTATCAAGAGGGAAAATTACTTTGAAGAACAAAACAAATAACACAAGAAATCAATAAACAAATAACTTTAGAATTAAAGAGAGTAAAAAAAAAATACACATTAATTTTTAAAACAAACAATAATTGTTTTAAAAGAGCAAAGCAAAATTTCGATAATTTTCAAACAAAATTCAAAACTTATTTTCACAAAAATGCTTAACCACAACCCAACCCCAGCCTGACACTCACAACCAAAACCACAACTCCAACATCCATATCGGAACCCCAACACTATCATATTTGCATTTTGGGTTGGGGTTCGACTCCGAGTGTTCGGATTGTGGGTGTAAGGTACTTGTGTCGAGTTTCAGATTTATTAGGGTCGGATTGGGGTTTGGGATTGGTCAAGGTGGCGCAGTTTGATCGGGTTGGGTGTCTTGATTTTTAACAATTCTTTTATACAAAAAAGGAAAATCTTGACATTTTAAAACAAATTTCTTTTAAAGACAAATACTTTTTTAAATAAAAATATTTCAAATAATTTATCAACATAATTTGTTTATAAACAACAAACAACAACTAAGCCTTTTTCCATACTCGATAGGCCACGCTTTCACGGTTCGTATTCGTATCTGCGTGAAAATATTAACAGAAAAGACTCAACATAAT
Source organism: Brasenia schreberi (assembly GCA_036023115.1). Classification (NCBI taxonomy): domain Eukaryota; kingdom Viridiplantae; phylum Streptophyta; class Magnoliopsida; order Nymphaeales; family Cabombaceae; genus Brasenia; species Brasenia schreberi. Next base: position 18,207,074 of record JAYKKT010000069.1, read on the forward strand.
TTGTTTATAAGAAAAGAAAAACTCACTTTTATAAACAAACAAAAATATTTTCTTAACAAGAAACAAAATCTATATTTGCAACAAAACTATCCCAAAGAAACTTTCAATTTTGAAATTAAAATCTCTTATATATGTATTTGAAGCAAACAATAATTTTTTTAAACAAAAAAAATAAAATATTTATGTTTATCTAATAAAATCTAAAACAACACCATCTGAAATGAAAATCTTTTAAAATAGTTTTTGAATATAATTTGTATGCAAAAACAAGAAAATGTCACCTCTATAAACAAAAATCTTTCACACAAAATATCAATTTTCAAACAAAATATTTTAAAGAAAATATCAATATAATATGAACAAATAACCACATGATAAGAAAATCACTTTCATGAAGTGATGGAAAAGTTCATAGATTTTGTCGGACAAGTAAAGAGTATGATATACTATAAGTGGTGCACGTTGGCAATGTCAAACACCCTTACGTATTCAAGCATAGACCGCCAAAATGTCAGAGTTTTGACTAATTTTTTTGGACTCTCATAAAAGACTATTGTGAATAAACTTCATATCATTAAATATAAAAAGAACTTACAATGGACGACAACCCAAGAAATCGGCTTTCTCTGTGCAGCCGTCCCCCTCTATTGCTTATTTTGCTCTCTAGCCCTAATCACTGATTTATACTCTATCTATCTTAATTTCCTAATCTACCCCTACTAACAATTAACTATTTCTAGTATAACATAAGACTCAAAATGACATAAGACAGGACTCATTTACATGTATTGACTCTTTCTACATGCTAAGACTACTTTCCTTCACACTCCCTCTCAAGTTGGGTGAAAGATGTTGATGACACCCAACTTGGATAAGGTCTCCTTCAATAGTTTGAAGGTAGTAGTTTTAGTTAAAAATTCAGCCCTCTGTTTGAAAGAGTGAACATACTCCAGCTGGAATTCTTTATTAGATATATTCTCTCTGATAAAGTGGCAATCGATTTTTATATGCTTGGTCCTTTCATGATATACTGGATTAGATGCCATCTGAATTGCTGCACTGCTATCACAATATAAGGGTAGAGGATGGTTAATTGAATAGCCTAATTCAGTGATCAATGAAGATATCCATTTTCCTTCACACATAGCTTGGGCTATAGCTCTATATTCAGTTTCTACCGTAAATCTTGCAACCACTGTTTGTTTTTTGCTTTTCCAAGATATAATATTAAAGTAATATATCAAGTAGTTGACTTCCTGTCATCACAAGAACCTGCCCAGTCAGCATCAGAACAAAATCAGTCGAATAGCTATTAGGCTACAAAGAAACCTGCAAGGTACCTGACGTTGTCAAGTGCTACTAGGTATTTCATTGTCGTTCTGACATAAGTAGGATTCATGGAGTTGCACGATATCTACTTGTGACTATACTTAAACATAATATGCATTTCTGTGATGAATAAAAGAGATCATACCTTTATATTTACGTTATTTCTGATTTACCTCATCTTTGTCAAGTAGCAAGAAGATTTGCCATCCATTCATCTTGTCAAGTAGCGAAGTGCCATCGGAGTGGCCATGTGTTTAGCGTTTTCCATTTCGAATCTCTTGAGCAATTCCTTTACTGATGTTGGTTTGACTTATGAATGTCCTGCGTTCGTTGTTTGATTTGAAGTCAGGAAAATTTAATTCTCCCGGCTTGCATCGACTTATTCCAAATTCATTCTGCATTAATTTAGCAAATTCTTTGCAAAGGATTACGTTAAAATAGCACCAAAAAATAATATCGTCCCGCATTATACTTGCCGCGAACAATATAGAATGTCACGCTTTTATTTTTAATAAAAAGGTAGTACTCAACTTTTCCTCTTGAAAAACCATTTTTCTAAAGGGAACTTATTCAATGCTTTCATGCAAGCTCTAGAAGACTTACTTTAAAACGTATATAAAGCCTTTTTAAGTTTAAAAAACATGGTTAGGCAGTTCGTAATTTTCAAAACACTGGAAGTTGTTCAACGCGTAATACCTCACTGCTTGAATAAAACCATTTAGAGAAAACACTTTCATAGTATCCATTTGATATAATTTAAAAATCCATGATGCAAGCATAAGCAAGTAACATTCTAATAGCTTCTGGAAAATCTAGCTACAGGTCCATAGGTTTTCCTCATAATCTATTCCTTAACTGTGATTATATCCTTTAGCAACCAATCTAGCTTTGTATCTCTCCATTGTTCCATCTGCCTTATATTTAATAGTAAACACCTACTTGAATCCTACTGTATGCCTATGAGAAGGCAACTGTGTGATAGTCCATGTATTGTTTTTAACCAATGCATTTAGTTCTTCGTCAATTGCAGCTTTCCATAAGGGGTACTTGATTGCTTCTTCGAACTTTGAATGAATCTTTTGTTTTGCAGCATTCATAACGAAGATTTGATAGCTCAGAGAAGTATTGACATATGACACATAATTAGAAATCGGATATCTTGCACATGCACGCTTACCTTTGTGAACAGCAATAGGAATCTCAAGGTCATTGTCCACTCGTACATGAGGATCTGATTCAGGGGAAATCTCTTTAGCACATGGGTCTTCTTGAGTGTACACAATCTTCCGGTGTCCTTTCTTGTACGTCAAAAGCTCTTTGGATGGCTGGCGGTTGTCACTCTGACTGTCAACTATCTCAGGATACTCCCCCTCACTAGGAACTAGTGGAAGGACACAAGGAGGAGGTGTAGAAGTTGCTATGAAAGGAGAATAATAAGGTGTACGTTCGAAGAAAGTAACATCTCTGGAAACATATAGTTTTTGAAGCAAAGGATCATAACATTTATAGCCCTTTTGAGAGGTCGAGTCGCCCAAAAAAATACACTTATCTAACTTTGAAGCAAGTTTATCCCGATGAAGAAGAGGAATATGTACAAAGCAGGTACACCCAAAGAGACGAGGAACAAGATGAAAAGTTTTGGAGGCTTTATCAAGAGTACGAAAAGGACTCTCCCCCTGAAGAGTATTACTGGGCATGCGATTTATAAAATAAACAGCAGTAAGAACAATGTCGCCTTAATAGAATTTGGGAACATTACTTTGAAGGAGAAGATTTCGGGCAACCTCTAGAATATGACGATTCCGTCGTTCAACAAGACCATTCTGCTGAGGTGTATAAGGACAGGTAGTCTGATGAATAATGCCCTGGGCTTGGAGATACTTAGCTAACTCAGTCCCAACATATTCGCCCCCATTATCGGATCGAAGAATTTTAAAAGTGGCATTGAATTGAGTAGAAATAAATTTATGCACAATGGGAAAAATAGAAGCAACTTCAGATTTAGATTTCATTAAATACACGATGGTAAGTCGAGTACAATCATCAATGAAAGATACAAAATACTTATGACCAAACAAAGAGGTGACTGGACTAGAACCCCATACATAAGAGTGAATAAGCTCAAAAGGCTGAGATCGGCGAGAATCACTTGAAGGATAAGAGACCCTCTGGTGTTTCCCGCGTTGACAAACTTCACATTGGAACTGAATTTTATTGGACTTGACGCGAAACTGAGGAACAATATATGGAATCTTGGACACTGGGAGATGACCAAGACGATAATGCCAAAGACGAAGAGCTGTATCGGGAGCGGGTGGTGTGGAGGAAACACTGCAGGAGGTAGAAGGAGGAGATGAGTCTTCAAGAATGTATAATACTCTCTGTAATTTATCATGCCCAAAGATTTTCCCCGTCTTCAGATCCTGAAATACACGAGTGGGATGAAAGGTCACACAACAATTTAAGGTACGAGTTAAAGAGCTGACGGAAAGTAGATTAAACGGGAAACTGGGAACATGATATACAGATGATAAATCTGAAAGACATGTAGAGACACTGCCCTGTCCAATCATATAAGTGAAGGAACCATCTGCCAATTTAATGGGTGCCTGATCTGTAAGAGACTGGTAAGTGGAAAAATATTTGGAGTCGCCCACCATATGATCTGTAGCCCTGGAATCAATTATCCAAGATTTGGAACTGGAAGGAGAGAAGAGAGTACCCGTAACAGTATGGGTAGCCTCAGCGATTGTAGCATGGTTGAGTGGAGTAGAGGGTTTTTCAGAGAATCGTTGTTCAAGACCCTCTAGTCGTTTGAGAATCTCCTGCATGCCCTCAGTGCTGGGATTGCTGTCTGCAGAGTGGACTGATGGAGGGCGAGATCGATAGTAATCTGGTTTACCATGTAATTCCCAACAATGATCTCTGGTATGACGTGATTTACCACAATGGGAGCAGACCAATTTATTTTTATCTTCTGAAGTAAGTCGTCCACGGCCACGTCCACGACTCTGAAGACCCCCTCTGCCATGAAAATGTGAATTGTCGTCTCGAACTTGAAGGGCATGCTGGTCTGGAGTAAGAAGCTGATCCTTCTCTAGATTTCTACGGTCTTCTTCGCGGATTAATAGTAAGTAAACAGTGCCCAAAGATGGAAGTTCATCTCTGCTTAAGATATTCAGTTTGACTGATTCAAAGTTTGGATTTACACCCCACAATAAATCAAATACTTTCTTTTTCTCAAGCGCAGCCTGCCGTTCAGTATAACAAGTAGAACACTGGATATTGGTATAGTAGAAGAGTTCATCCCAAAGACCGCGGAGATCTGCATAGTATGTACTCATAGATCGATTGGCTTGTTTGCACTTCTGATGCGCTCCAGAATCTCATATTCTTTGGCAACATTCTTCTTCCGGGAATAAGCCTCAGCAACAGCACACCAAATGGCATGGGCATAATCTAAAAACATAAAAGTTTTAGCGATAGATGGAATCATGGACTGGAGCAACCAGGAGGAAAGTAAGGCATCTTCTCATTTCCAAGTGGAATATAGACTGTCATGTGGCGTTGGAATGGAGGAGTGACCCATCAAATGTTCCCATCTCCCCCTTGCTACAATGGCGAGTTCCACAGAACGTGCCCATTCCATGTAATTTCGTCCATCCAGTTTAGTCGTGGTAATCTGAAGATGGTCCGGTTTTTCAAAGAGACCAGAGGATTCACCAATACGAGAAGAAAGGTCAATGCCTTTACCCTTGTCAGCCATGAAAGACGAAAGGAGAATGAACAAAATCAAGATCAGGGTACAAGACAAAGTAAGCAAATATGCTTCAGCAGCAGCCACTGCCTTATGCAGTGGTAATGATAATTATGCATGCAGTCAAGTGTCCAAAGCTCAGCTTTGTTATTATATTCTTCCTGCAGATGAATAGGCACCCTTGCATTGCCGCGAATAAAGGAGGAGGGTTGTGTTAGGCTTCTGACAACCAGCGTAAAACTTCGTCGGATTTCTACAACATGGATTACAAAAATTATGAGCATTGCCTTGGGGCGTCCCCGCCTAGCGACGTGCTGTAGAGCCCGAATGCAATAAGAAGTAAGCAAGGGCCACTATATTTTCGCCCGAATGTAGTGAATCAATTGCAGAGAGGGTTCCCACATCATGGACGGGTGTGGGTAAAGAAGTTAGTCCCGCTACATTGCCGCCCGAATGTAGTGAAAAATTTTTAGAGAGGGTCTCTGCATTTTGATTATGGACGGATGCGAGGGGTAAGGAAGCTAGTCCTAGATAATAAGATTTGTATTGGTTCTTAAAATATCGGAACATTATCGGGTAAGCTAATGGAGGTGGTAGATACTATGATTCGGAAAAATATTCATATTCTATGTTTACAAGAGATAAAATGGGTTGGAGAAAAAGCAAAGGAGATAGAGGATACAGGTTTTAAATTATGGTACTCAGGTAAAGAAAAGGCCCGAAACGGAGTTGGTATTATATAAATAAAGATTTAAAGGATAGTATAGTAGACATACAACGATATGGTGACCGAATCATGACATTGAAATTAGTGTTAGGAGCAGAGGTTTTGAATATAATTTGTGCTTACGCACCCCAAGTAGGACTAGAAGATAGTATAAAGACAGTTTTTTGGGAAGAGTTAGATAAGGTGTTTCAAAAGATTCCACAAAGGGAGATGATTTGTTTAGGAGGAGATTTAAATGGACATGTCGGTAAAGAGGCATTAGGATATCAAGGGATTCATGGAAACTTTGGTTATGGGGATATAAACGAGGAAGGTAGGGAGATTTTAAATTTTGCTATGTCATTTGATCTCTTTATAGTCAATACAATCTTCAAAAAACGAGATGAACATTTAATTACTTATAAGAGTGGCTTATCACAAACACAAATTGATTACTTTATTTGTAGAAAAAAAGATAGAGCGTGTTGTAAAGATATATTTAAACAGAAAGTCCTTCAAGGAGATGTTTGGAATTATGTTCGCACACCCTCTGATATGTGGAACAATATGGCTATACATATTAGGAAAGTGGCGAAAGATGTGTTTAGGGGTATCTAAGGGAGGTGTACCGGCACAAAAAGAAGCTTGGTGGTGGAGTGAAGAGTACAAAATAAAATCAAGGCAAAGAGGGCATGTTACAAATTACATTATGCTAAGAAAACTAGTGAAAGTTTAGAAGCTTATAAGAAAGCAAAGAAGGAAGCAAAAAAGGCCGTTAGTAAAGCAAAAGCTAAGATTTGGGAGGACTTATATAAAAAACTCAACTCAAAAGAGGGTGAAAGAGATATTTTTAGGATAGCTAGGGCTAGAGATAAGAAAACTAAAGATCTTAATTATGTTAGATGCATAAAAGACGAGGATGAAAAAATTCTAATGGCAAATGATGATATAAGAAATAGATGGAAAAACTATTTTTATAATCTTTTTAATGAAAATAAAGATGTTAGTATTAGTTTAGGAGATTTAGCCCAATCAGAAAAGTATATAAACCACAATTTCTACCGACGTATTCAAAAGAATGAAGTCAAAGAGGCTCTTAAACATATCAGGAGTGGTAAATCGGTAGGACCAGATAATATTCCTATAGAAGTTTGGAAAATACTAGGAGAAATAGGAATCACTTGGCTCACAAGACTATTTAATGAAATATGGAAAAACCAAAAGATGCCCAAGGAATGGAGAGCAAGTACACTTATACCCGTATATAAGAACAAGGGAGACATTCAAAATTGTGCGAATTATCGAGGTATCAAGTTAATGAGTCATACTATGAAATTATGGGAAAGAATTATCGAACGTAGGTTAAGACAAGTATCAAGTACAACAAAGAACCAATTTGGATTTATGCCAGGTAGATCTACTATTGAAGCGATTCACCTTTAGAGACATCTTATGGAACATTTTAGAGCAAAAAAGAAAGACCTTCACATTGATATTTATTGATCTAGAAAAAGCTTATGATAGGGTACCGAGGAAGGTTCTTTGGAGAACTTTGGAAAAAAGAGGTATCCCATTGACATATATTAACCTTATAAGAGACATGTATGATGGTGCAAAAACATGTGTGAGGACTCATGAAGGAACGACAGACTTCTTTGAAGTTAATATTGGGTTACATCAAGGATCAACTTTAAGTCCGTACTTATTTATAATGGTGATGGATGAGTTAACAAAACATATTCAAGATGAAGTACCTTGTGTATGTTATTTGCAGATGACATTGTATTAGTGGAGGAGTCTAAGGAAAAAGTTAATAGAAAATTGGAACTATGAAGAGAAACATTAGAAAACAAAGGCCTCCAACTTAGTAGAACAAAGACAGAATATATGTAATGTAAGTTTGATCATTTGGCTACTTCAGAGGACATAGAAATTAAAATTGGCACACATTGCATTCCCCAAAAGGAAAGTTTTAAATACCTAGGGTCAATTTTTCAAAGTGATGGAAGAATTGATGGAGATGTTATACATAGAATTAATGCTGGTTGGTTAAAATGGAGAGGAGCATCATGTATTCTTTGTGATAAGAAGATACCATTAAAATTAAAAGCTAAATATTATAGAGCAGCAATTAGGCCTGCCATGTTTTATGGTTCTGAGTGTTGGGCAGTTAATCATCAACATGTACAAAAGATGTCTGTGACAAAAATGAAGATGTTGAGATGGATGAGTGGTCATACAAGAAAAGACCGTATACATAATGAGATTATTAGAAACAAATTAGGAGTGGCACCAATAGAGGATAAAATGAGAGAACATCGTTTAAGATGGTTTGGACATATAGAAAGAAGATCAAAAGAAGAACCGGTAAGAAGGTTAGAAAAACTAAATTTGGAAAATATTAAAAGAGGTAGAGGACGACCACAAAAGTGTTGGAAAGAAACAATAAAAAATGATCTAGCTTATTGGGAGTTAACTGCTAACATGGCACACGATAGGGATCTGTGGAAACAAAGAATCCATGTAGCTGACCCCGTCTAGTATGGGAAAAGGCTTAGTTGTTGTTGTTGTAGATGAATAGGCACATCCACGAAATTCAGTAAGATGGCAGTTCGTTACTGGGGATTCATCGAATGCGATTCACGCTAGGAAGAAGGATCACAGCCTGGAGATGCTCGGGGAAAACGCAGGGATGACTGAATGAAATCAAGGGCAGCGTGGACAGAAGACAAGTCGGCAGCAATGAAAAAAATGTAGGTGGCCAAAAGGAAGGCTCGAAGCAGAAAAAAAAACTTCACTGCGGCTATGCAAGGAAAAATAGTCACGCTGAGCAGGGCTTCAATGCTGAAGAGGCTTCAAGAACAGCGCAAGTCAGGAAAAATCGTCTGACAAGAGGCTGGCAAACACGACATCACAAGGATACCAGCTCCATTCAAGAATACTCTAGACGTGTGATACCATATTGTGAATAACCTTCATATCATTAAATATAAAAAGAACTTACAATGGACGGCAGATTGGAGGACTTTCTCTGTGCAGCCATCCCCCTCTATTACTTATTTTGCTCCCTAACCCTAATCACTTATTTATACTCTATCTAACTTAATTTCCTAATCTACTTCTACTAACAATTAACTATTTCTAGTATAACATAAGACTCAAAATGACATAAGACATGACTCATTTACATGTATTGACTCTTTCTACATGCTAAGACTACTTTCCTTAACAAAGACGAGCATCCGATACGTGTGAACAACATCCAAACCTCTGCATGTTGAAATAGGTAAGCATTAGATACACAAACAAGTTTCCATCAACAACTGAAACACCTCTAATGTACTTCATTTTTAAGCAAGGTCACAAAAAAGAAGCCTAAATTTACTTAAAAAATGCAATATAAACCAAGCTACAATTACGTCACATGGAATAAGGATAACCAAGCATCCAAACAGCGAAAGAAGCCTCAAGTCTGCCCCTGCTCCTATTTCTGTCTTTCTCATTATTTATATAAGTTTACAGGACTGACACAAATTTTAGAGCTACAGACCCAAAACTGAATGGTTTTTACATACTTAGCAGATTTTTTGCAAAACCGCACAACTGATTTCTGACCAACTTTGAGACTCAAACCGAAACGGAGGTCCAACAAAGGGAACTCAGCCCAGTTTTAGTCCAGTCTAGTTATATGCGTGAACAGGCACACAAATCTTGTTCCTCTGTTTATGCATTTCTTATTGCACAAGCGAAATATGTGAGTGAGTTGAGTGCTTTCCTTGCAAACGAAGCACAACAACAAGCCGTTCTGAAGGTGCAGTAGCAATCGCACGCTGGTACATGTGAGGGACCATAAGGGACCTTCTTTGGCGCAATGAGTTGCAAACTCACGACGGATGGATGGGGTGCCATCCCGGAGGTCACATCGTAGGCCTAGGGCAACCAGGTGGATAGCCAGTAGGCGGGTGCATGTGAGCAGAAAATGGGCAGGTGGCCCAATGGAGAGGAAAAGATGGGACTGGAGCCGACCTATGAAAGGGTCGAAGAGGAGTTGCCGGTGGAGCACGCATCGGAACACCTATGGTGGCCGTAGAGAACACAAGTGCTCGAGAGTTCGCGTGAGGATGAAGTGTCCTCCAAGTGGTTGAAGGTCTCGAGGTGTTTCCCGAGTCATGAGGAGTAGGTACATCCCAAGGGGCGCGTGGAGGCGTAAGGGAGTGATACAGAGAGAACGGCGCCCAAATGATGCTCGCGCCGAGTACAAATCCTGTTTCAGGTAGGAAACGTGGAGAGTCTTGTCACCGGGTTCCTCAGAGGGGCGAGATCAGACGCCGGGACAAGACGACGTTCTGAGGTGGGGAACATGGTGGAGGCGTGGCACGAGATGCATTGAGAGTTGTCGTACATGTGACCAGTGAGAGGCCGGTGGTAGGGTCGGGTTTCACCAGTGGCATGGGGTCGTCCATTGGGGACAGGACCGGGTGCCAGGGTCAGTTAGGGCAGTGGCGTGAGTGCCAGCCGCGGAGAGGAAAACTCCCTCAGTCGGGGAGGTTTTTCGTAGTTGGTAGGCGTCAGCAGAAGAGCGCCAGCGCTAGTGTCCGCGCACAACGTCAATGGGCTAGCGATAGACTAGAGTTGTGCCGCAGGGAGCGAATGGCCAGCGCCAGCATCACGGCCGTGCCGCTGGAGGTGGGTGGCCAACACTAGACCGGGGCCAAAAGTGAGGTTTCTTGCAGGAGAGAAGAGAGGAGAAGGAGCAGATAGCCGGGGACGTGAGGAGTGTCCAGAGCAAGGCACATGGTCACGAGACCTCGAGGGCGAGGTCCAACTTGGCTGGGGGAGAATTATCACAGGCAGGATTTTTGTGGCGCACGCACCCGCGCGCATCCTTCCTCACCCTTCGTCCGATGGCTTTAGAGAGCACGAGCTCCAGGCGACGCATGAGCGTAGATACACGCGCCGATCGATGTGAACCTCCCTTGTAAATGTGTTTGTTAACATGTTGTATTCGGTTCTTTGTAAAGCCCGGGTGTGTTCTATGAACTTGGGCTAAGTCGAGTCTTGGTTGTAGCTTGGGTTAGTGTGGTGTTGGTTCATAGTGGGCTAGGTCTAGTGGTGTGAGTTAGGTTAGCTAGGTTGGGTCGGTTGTTGGCTTGGTCTTGTAATTCGGTTCATGCATTCCATGTATCGGTTCATGTAAGCTCGAGCTAAGCCATGTAAGTCTAAGCCTAAGTCTAAGTCTAAGTCATGTACTAAGCTTGGTCATGATGTTGGGTCATAGTTAGGCTAGGTTTAGTGGTTTGAGTCAAGTTAGGTTGAATCGGTTCTTGGCTAAGTTGTGTTGAACCGAGAGCTGCTTGGAGGGAGCGGTTGTTGAGTAACTGTCCCTTGCTTGGGGGGAACGGTTACCCCAAGCCAGCCGGATCCTTGCATGGTGGAACGGTTGCATGGGACAGCAGGTTGCGGTAGCAAGAGGAGACGCCCTTGGCTGAAGACTCTTTAAGTGTGCAGCATCACGTTGAAGAAGGTGGTTGGAATTCCCGCGAAAGGCTGGAGTGTTCCCGTGGAGTGGAAGACACTGGAGTTGGAGGTGCTGCGGTTCACGTGAGGCTGAGGAGAACCTACAGCAGGTTGCGGTAGCAAGAGGAGACGCCCTTGGCTGAAGACTTGAAGTGGAAGGGACTTGCGGTAGAGTGCACTTCTCCTTGGTGCAGCAAAGTGACAGCTCAGTTGAGAACCTCTCCACCAGGGCAGCCGTGAACAACAACGTGCTTTGCAGGTTCAGCCGAGAACCATGTGAGGTGCGGGTGAGTGGAGACTGCGAACAGTTGCAGCAGGCCCACATTTGCCTCTTGCAACAGGTAGGTCTCTTGCGGCCAGGTCTTCTATGGCAAAGCGTAGCTGTGTGCTCCCAGGACAGTAGGGCAGCCAGGCTGTCTCTTGGAGAAGAGCAGCCAGCCAAGTGTGGTGCAGACATTCCACTGCAGTCGAGTCTCTCTTGGAGTAGAGTGACGTTGATCCTTTGCAGTCGTATGTGCAGCAGTCCGTGTTCTGCAGCAAGGTGCAGACCTTCCATTGCAGCTGAGTCATTGGAGTGAAGACTAAACCCTTGGCAGCAGCTTGCAGCCAACCGTTCCCTATTGTGTGGGTAGACTTCCGTCGTACGAATTAGCTAGGCAAGTGTGTGAGTTCTGCTTGGTTCGGGTGTGAACCATAACTAGCTAAGATCTGTGTGGGACAGATTTGTATTATGTGAAAGTGTGGTTCAGTTGACCATTTGTTGTAAGTGTGTGTTATGTTCTGGTTTTGGAACATCGAGTGCATGGAGATCACACTACATCCCTACACGTTCGATAGATTGAACCAGGGATTCAAGGTAAGCCATGGTGAAGGCTTGCTTCAAGGGGAGAACGTGTGCAGTCAAGCAGGAGCACGTTCCAGAATTGGGCTGATAGAATCACGCGGTGATTCTAGCCATCACGGGCCGACGAAGGAGTCGAAAATTTTTGGTTTCAAAATTTGACCCGTGAAGTTTGGTATCAGAGCGAGGCACATGCTCACGAGACCTCGAGGGCGAGGTCTAGCTTGGTCGGTGTCATAGGCAAGATTTCTGTAGAGCTGATCCTGTCTCCTTATATGTTTGGTGTTTAAGGGTGCTTACACAAGAACGTATATTCAGCAGGAGTAAAGCGGTGAAGAAAAGAACTCATAGGATCCGTTGGGGTTCTAACCATCATAGGTAACGAAGGTTTGAAAAATTTAGATAGAAAAATTTGTACTGTGACGGTTTGGTACCAGAGTCGTAGGATCGATTTCATGCACATTTGACAGCAAAAACTGATTAAAAACATTCACTTGAAATGAAGCAGATAACAAAACAGCATGGGAAAGACCATAAGAGTTCTTTCTGTTCTAACCAAGTAATCCAATCCAGAACAGAGTCAGAAAATCGACAGAAATCTTCTGTCAGATTTTTCTGTCTTTGCTCAGTGTCGTTCCAAGTGAATGTTTTAATAAGTTTTTGTTGTCAAATGTGCATGGAATCGAGCCTACGGCTATGATACCAAACTGTCATAGTACGAATTGTTTAATCTAAATTTTTCAAACCTTCGTTACATGGCTAGAACCCTAACGGATTCTACCAACCCTCTTCTTCACCGCTGTACCCCTGCTGAATATACGTTCTTATGTAAGCACCCTTAAACACCAAACGTATAAGGAGACAGGATCAACTCCTCATATCTCCACGCCTTAGACAAAACACAACAAGTATTAAAATCACACACTTATTAAAACTCGGCTGCACACACCAAATTCACACCCTTCACTACAATCGGGGTTTTTCTTTAGTTAGCCAAGGTTCCTACTGGAACTGAACAGAGAGGTCTCTTGCCTAACTAGGAATGAAGGTGAGGTTTACACACGCACACCCTCTCTAACTTACGGTTGCTGCTGCAGGCTGGTTGCACTTGAAGGAGAACAGAACTGGTGGCACTCGGTTGTGGACAGCATCAGGCTGCACCTGGCTGGTTGGCGCGTGGACAACACCTAGCTATCGTGACAGGAACAAGGTTTGTACTATTGCGACACGTGGCTGCTCTACTGATGCCTCTCGGCTGCAGGACGTGGCGCTACCTTGGCTACAGGGCTACTGTTGTGCTCGGTTGGACCTGCTGCGCACCTTGCCTGAAGGTACTTGGTTGGCGCCAGGGAATGGATCTGCTTCGGTTGGCGTTAGGGGAGGATGCAGTTGGGTAGCATTGGGAAGAGGCACTCGATTGGCGGAGGAGGAAGGCACCTGGGTGGCATCTCGTGCGACAGTCTTTTAGCGCCCGGTTGGAAATCTCCTGCACAAGTCCTGGCTGCTCTCGGTTGAACCTGGAAAGCTGCTCTGCCTGTCTTCTCTCCACTCTCTCTCAACACTCTCTCACTTGGCACTTCGATTGCTCTAACTCCTGTAATATGGGAGTATTGGGACTTAAAGAGGAGCACGGCCAGTTGGGGTAACCGTTCCCTCGAAGAGATGGTTACTCCAACTCCCTGCATTTAACCGCTCCCTCTCCATGAGGTGCAGGTGACATGTCCTAGGTAACCCTACCTATCTAACACTTGTCCCAACCGGTTACAACCAACAATGACCTGTCCTAAGCCCTAATCGAACCACTATCCAAGACCTGTCGTAACTAACTAGGACCCATGACCTGCCCTAACTAACTAGGACTCGGGTCAATCGTCCACTCTCGGCAATCCTGATATGAAATCCATGGAAACAAATTTCCACAGTCTCTCTGGAATAGGAAGAGGCTGGAGCAACCCAACTACTCGTCGTCGCTCTACTTTGTCCTGCTGGCATATAGGACACATTCGGATGTAGTCAGCTACATCGCGTACCATGCGGGGCCAATAGTACCCGCGTGCTAACAAAGGAACTGTACACTCAATCCTCGGATGTCCGGCATACTCCGCATCGTGAACTTCACGCATTAATGTTTTCCTTAAATCTCTAGTTTCAGGAATGAATAACCGTCGATTCTTGGTCCAGACCAAGCCATCTCTAATATCATATCTGTCGGTTATACCTGACTGAACTTGAGATACTATGTGCGCATACGAAGTATCCTGGTCCTTTACTTGTCTTACACGATCAATCAAATCCTCTCTTACTCTAGTGATGGCATTCAAAGTCTCAACCCTCCTTCGACTCAGTGTATCGGCCACAACATTTTCTTTGCCTGGCCTGTATATCCAATCGAAATCATACTTCTCATGAGTTTCGACCCAACGTGCTTGTCGATGTTTAGCTTCTTTTGGGTTCTGAAGAAAGTGTTTGCCACGTTATCGGTAAGAACAGTGAAATGGGATCCTAGGAGGTACACTCTCTAGATCTATAAGCAATGAATCATTGTCATCAATTCCTTTTCATGTGCGGGGTACCGAGTCTCCGCATCCTTAAGCTTCCTGTTCTCGAAAGCTATGGGGTGTCCATCCTGGGTAAGAACACCTCCGAGTGCTCAGTCACTCACGTCCGTATGTACCTCAAAGGGCCTACTGAAATCTGAGAGTCGTAGTACTAGTTCCTGACAGATTAAGGCTTTGAGGGCCTCGAAGGACTCTACACGGGTATCCATTCCCAAGTTCCTCCCTTCTTCAATAGCTTAGTCAAAGGCGTTGCGATCTTCGAAAAGTCTCTAATGAACTTTCTCTAGTAATTCGCAAGCCCTAGGAAACTCCGTAACTCTGAAACGTCCCTACGAGTTTTCCACCCTTCAATTGCACGGACTTTCTTTGGGTCCATGCGGATCTCACCTCCGCCGATAATATGCCTAAGAAATGTGATGGTGTTCCTAGCAAACTCACATTTTTCTCCCTTTACATAAAGAGAGTGTGACCTGAGTCTCTCAAAGACTAATATGAGGTGTCGGACATGCTCATCCAAGGTCCGATTGTAGATCACAATATCGTCGAGATAAACAACCACAAACTCGTCAATATACCCAGCCAATACCTCGTTCATCAGCTTACAGAATCTTGCTGGAGCATTCGTGAGCCCGAACGGCATCACCAGGAACTCGTATGCTCTGTATCGAGTCACCATGACCGTTTTGGCCTCATCCCCAGGTACAATTCTCACCTGCCAATAGCTAGATCGCAGGTCCAACTTCGTGAACCACATGGCTTCGCTAAGTCGATCAAAGAGGTTGGCTACTAGTGGGATAGGATAACGATCCTTCACCGTTACTTTGTTTTATGCCCGATAGTCTACACACATCCGTAGAGAACCGTCAGACTTCTTCTGAAACAGTATTGGCGATCCAAAGGGTGACTTAGATGGTTATATCATCCCTACTTTCAAAAGCTCCCCTATCTGTTTCCGGAGCTCTTCCAGCTCTGGAGGACTCATCCTATACGCAACATGGGCTGGCGCTTTCGCCCTCGGTTCTAGCACAATCTCATGGTCTGTGCACCGCCTAGGTGGTAACGTCTTTGGGAGATTTGTAGGCATCATGTCCTAGAAGTTGAGCAGTACCCGCTCAATCTCGTGTGGAATCCTAACATCTCCTGAGTCCAACTCATCTTCTCTAAGACCAGTGTTGTCTGACGCGTATCGTATCACGTATCGCTGGGCTCCACGATACGGGCGTATCGTATCGTACCGTACTTTAATATTAAAAAAACTATAAAAAATATATAAAAAAATCAATAAAATTAGTAAAAATCCGAAAAAAATCAAGAAAATTCTGGAAAAATTTGGAAAAATCTGGTAATTGCTTTAAATTCATATAATGCAAAGTTTAGCACAAATTGAACATTTAATATTGAATAATTGCATCCAAAATTATATATTTTGAATCAAAAAATGAAATACATTTATATTTTACATATTGTAAGTTTGTATCAGGATCATTAACTAAATAATCTTCATCTTCTCCTTGATGATGTTGTTGCACTTCAAATTAATTCATGCAATGTCTTCTTCAGTTAGGACTTAGGAGTGCATTTTCTTCGTTATCTTCCATAATCCACTCAAGTAATATATCAAAATTAACAAACTGCTATCTTTGTACATGTAGTTGTCATATTTGCTAATTTTCATACGTGAGCAAAACAATGAGCTCCATTTTTTTGATTATTGAGTCTATGACACCTCAATGATGTGATATTATTACTTGATGATGTCCCCTTTTTCTTTTATTGGAGACTAACTTTTTAACTAATGCTTGAGCTCCATTTCTCACTTCACAGACTGAGTTAAGCCTCACACACATTTATCATGTTCAACTCAATGGAAGTCATGTAACGTGAACCCTAAAATAGTGAAGTTGTGAAATCCCCACTCAATGAACCAAGAGAACTAAATGTTTTTAATTGTTTACGATCTGATGAAATTAGAAACTGTTAGCAAAAATATACCTAAAAGTTGTAACAGAAAGGGAAATGCTTTTGTCACAAATTTTTTTTTATACATTATTCTTATTAAATAAATGAAATTATAAACCCAAATTATAAGCATATTGGAGGATGCCTTTAAGGGAAGTGAAGAGAGGAGAAGAGAGGGCAGAAACATGCAAAAAAAATTGGAAAAAAAAATTTGAAAAAAAAATTAAAAAAATTTAATTTTTTTGTGGGCGTATCGTATCGTGGTATCGTACGGATAACACTGCTCAAGACTACAAGCAATGTGGGATGTCCCTTTCGAATACCCGGACAAATAAATCGCTAAGATTAGGAGCCTTACTTGGGTCACATTGAGGTATAAATCAAGATTGAGTATGATCCATGCACACCAAACCTCCGAGGTGTGGGGCAGTCATCATGCTCGCTGCCTGAAAGAAATCACAGCCAAGGAGAACTCCAAAGTCGTCCATAGTGCTGACGATAAAATCCAAACTACCGCTCCAATATCCAACTTTGAGGCGGCAAGCTCTCGCTATTCCAGCGACTCTAAAAGCATTGGTGTTTACCGTCTTCAATCGTGCTCTGACTGCTCTAGCCTTAAACCCCACTGTGTGGCTAGAGAGGTAGAGATTATTGAATGGGATGCGCCAGTGTCTGCTAAGGCGCGCACTACGGCAGTGCCTATGTGTGTTTCTACAAAAACCAAACTACGACGCGGCTCATCGCGCACACATGTGGCGCCTAAGAGTTGGAATGATGCTGCTTGGGCGTTGGTGCTAGCACTAGCGTCCTCTGCTGCTTCTTCGGCGCTTATCGAGACTATCTTTGCCTTTTTTGGGCAAAATCTCATAAGATGTGGACCTTACAAATGAAACATGTATCCTGAGTCTTAGAATCTCTAGGAGGCACGTTTTTGCCTTTGTTTCCATTTGATCCTTTCTTTGAATTACTCGATGATCCTTTATTCTTTTTATCCTTATTTCATTTCTTAGATTTGCCTTTTCCCATACTCGACTTCTTTTCCTTCTTCTTAAGATTACCTTCAATCTTTGTAGTTCTAAGATCCACGAAGGTCTCTACAACTGCAATTGCCTCAATGACGGTAGAGGGACTTCTCCACTTGGGCCCAGGGTTACAAGCCCTGCTCAAAGTAGAACAACTTGTCTTCTTCGGTCATTCTCGAGCAATAGAACAACCTGGAGGTGTTGCAGTTCATGTGAGACTGATACCAAACTGTCACGGGTCTAATTTTGAACCCAAATTTTTCGACACATTCGTCGGCCCGTGATGGCTAGAACCACCAAGTGATTCTATCAACCCTATTCCATAACGTGTTCCTGTTTGATTGTACACATTCTTCTGCGGAAAGCCTTTGCTCGTGACTCCCCTTTGGCTACCTCATTCACCCAAATCAGATATCAACCATGTAGGGAGACATGATCAACTCCTTTGATCTCCATACTAAGAACATAACGAACCTATATTCCAAAACACACACATAACATACGAACTGCACACACAGTTACAATGGACTGCTACAAGGGAATCGGCTGCACTACTATGTGAGGCAAATGGCTACAATGAAGTGTCTGCACTACACGCAATGACACTCGGCACAACCTTCTACAGAACACACTGCTGCACCTGGTTGAAGATGACACCCGACTAGTTGCTCTTCTCCAAGAGCCAACCTGTTGCAAGACGTACAGCTACACCTGGCTGCACCAGTCTCCATGAGATGGTTCGGCTGCCACTTGATGCCGGAACAACCAACCTACCATAGATGGCTCTCAGCTTTACAACTGCACGCACTTGGATGCACCCTACTGCGCTCACTCGGATGTAAGGGAAGGCACTTCAGCAACTGTTCGTAGGTTCACATCCACTCCTCAACGTTCCACGGAGATCCCCTCAGTTGACACTCGGTTGCTTGTCTTATAAGAGAACATGGGTTGTACTGATGTCCAAGGAAGAGAGAACAACGACCTGCTGCAACAAGTAACGCTCGATTGGCTGCTGTACTTCAACGCTCCATGCTCCAGCCGCAATCACCAACCTACTGCCGCAGTGAACGCAGACTCTCTTCAGCTTCACGTGAACCGCACCACCTCCAATCCCTCAACTCCACGGGAACTAAATTTCCAGCCCTTCACGGGAATTCCTTCAGCCGCTGTCTTCAATGTGCTGCTGCACACTTAAAGTCCACGCATGGAACTGCTCCCACCAAGGTGCTCAACGTTTCAGACGATTACCCAACTCCAACCGATTATCAATCTGCTGTCACCTTCTCAAGGTGCTGGTTTGGAGTAACCGCAGCTTCTCTTGAACACACCTGGCTGTAACCGACACTCAGCATGCAAGGGACGGTTTCACAGAACCGCTCCCTCCAAAGTGATGCAGCTCGGTTCAACAACACTCCCATCCGATTCAAGCTTGACTCAGCAACCGTCTTGGAACCACCTAGCTAACCCTAAGTAACTAACCTAGGTACCACTTGAACCCTAGTTACAAGACCCAAGACAAAATGGATCCATACCCGATCCAATACATGAACCGAATTACAAGACCAAGCCAATAACCGACCCAACCTAGCTAACCCTAGTTGAACCTAACTAACACCACTAGACCTAGCCCACTATGAACCAACACCACACAAAGCCAAGCTACAACCAAGACTCGACTTAGCCCAAGTTCATAGAACACACCCGGGCTTTACAAAGAACCGAACACAACATGTTAACAAACACATGTACAAGGGAGGTTTACATCAATCGGCACGTGCGTCTACGCCCGTGCGTCGCCTGACACTCGCGCTCTCTGAAGCCATCGGATGAAAGGTGAGGAATGATGCACACGAGTGCGCGCACTACAGAAATCCTTCCTGTGACAATTCTCCCCCGACCAAAATGGACCTCACCCTCGAGGTTTCGTGAGCATGTGCCTCGCTCTGGACACTCCTCACGTCCCCGGCCATCTACGCCTTCTCCTCTCTCAGCTCCTGGAAGAAACCTCACTGTCAGCCCTGGTCTAGTGCTGGCCACCAGCCTCCTGCGGCATGGACCTGATGTTGGCGTTGGCCATCCGCTTCCTGCGGCACGACTCTGATATGGCGCTAGCCCACTGACGCAGTGTGCTGACGCTAGCGCTGGCGCTCTTCTACTGACGCCCACCAACTACGAAAAACCTCTCCGATTGAGGGAGTTTTCCTCTCCTCGGCTGGCACTCACGCCACTGCCCTGACTGACCCTGGTACCCGGTCCTGTCCCCACTAGACGACCCCCTGCCACTGGTGAAACCCGACCCTACTACCGACCTCTCACTGGTCACATGTACGGCAACTCTCAATGCATCTCGTGCCACGCCTCTACAACATTCATCACCTCGGAATGTCGTCTTGTCCCAACGTTTGACCTCGCCCCTCTGAGGAACCCGGTGATAAGACTCTCCACGTTTCCTACCTAAAACGGGATCTGTACTCGGCGCGACCATCATCTGTGCACCGGTCTCTCGGTACCACTCCCTTACACCTCCACGCGCCCCTTAGGATGTACCTACTCCTCATGACTCGGAAACACCTCGAGACCTTCGACCACTTGGAGGACACTTCATCTTCACGCTAACTCTCGAGCACTTGTGCTCTCTACGGCCACCATAGATGTTCTGATGCATGCTCCCCCAACACCATCGGCAACTCCTCTTCGACCCATTCATAGGTCGGCTCCAATCCCATCTTATCCTCTCCTTTGGGCCACCTTCCCATTTTCTGCTCATATGCACTCTACCGCAAGTTCCTTCCACTTCAAGTCTTCAGCCAAGGGCAGCTCCTCTTGCTGCCGCAACCTGCTGGAGGTTCTCCTCAGCCTCACATGAACTGCAGCACCTCCAACTGGACACGTATGAGAATATCAGTCAAACTTTAGATAATTCATATTCAAGCAAAGTTGCAAAAAAAACCTAAACTAACCTTACAAACATGTAAGGAGGAACATGATTAAAAAACATGATCTCTCACCTATAGTTACAACATCCGTTAAAAGGATGACCCTCAATTTAAATTGTGAAAGGAGCCTAAAGTTCCAATCAATCCCCTCATCACTTAAGTGTGTTGGACATAAATGAAAATGCAATTCAAGCTTAACAAAATTCGTGTTCAAGCAAGGGTGTGATAAAGAAACCAAAACTAATCTCACAAATGCTTGAATTAAGTTGTGTAATTGAGAATAATAATAAGATAACTTCTTCGATAAACATAAACCAACATTTAATTCAAATAGCGAAAAAGGATGGTAATGCAAGGACTCTCCCATCATGCTTGCAATGTTCTGGACATAGAGGAGAATGTCAATAAAACTTTAGATAACTCATGTTTAAGCAAATCAGCATAAAAGAAACCTAAACCAATCTTACAAAAGGATGTATCATAATCTATAATAGGGAGACACATTTTTGCAAAGCATCAACCCATACCTCTAGTTAGGGTAATAGTCAAAAGGACGGCCATGCATTCAAATTGTGAAAGAAGGCCTTAAGTCCAGCTTAATCCCCCAACGCTTGGAGTGTGCTGCACACAGATCAAAATATCATGCCATACTTCATGTTCAAGGAAGGCCTCAAAAAAGAAACAAAAAATAACCTCACAAACACTTCAATTAAGTAGCATAGTAGGAACTTTACTGGTAACATGAACTCATTGATAATTACATCACCCGTTAGAAGGATGGCATTGCATCCACGTAGTCAAAGAAGCCCCAAGCCCGGTGGACTCCCCCTCGATGCATAGAGTGTGCTAGATAAAGATGACAATGTCATTTCAACTTAATATAATTCATGTACAAGAAAGGCCGCAAAAAAGAAACCTAAAGTGACTTTACAAACACTGGAATTAAGTAACGTAATTAATGAAAAATAGGTAACTTGATTCGTAAGGATAAATCAACTTAAAATTACGGTACACCAAACCCCAAAGTCTAATGAACTCCCCCTGCATGACATAGATTGGAAAACATGAAATTATGTATGACTGCACTGCCCATCAAATATCCCGCATCTAAATAGTGAAAGAAGCCTAAAGTCCAGTAGACTCATCACAATACTTACGGTGCTATATCACATGGGTGCGGGTGCGGGATACGACAAATTTCAAAATTTTTGAGTGCGACGACACAACTATAGTATCTAATATTATATATTATATATAATATTCAAGCTACAACAAGTGAGACATCAATTAATATAAGTATATGACAATAGCAAGTACACAACATTATATTAAAGCAAAACACATAAATGGTAAACAACTACTAATTTCATCATAATACACAAATCAATCTTCACTATTCGGACCCATTTATCCAAAAAGACTCGAACTTTAAAATCGATATCAGATTTTGAAGCGTGGAATATCCACACAAAAGGAAGTGAAGAAGGTCCGTATTAAGATATTTTTCTATGTTCATTGGCGGAGTTTCATGGGAGATGATGGAAGACAAGCTGAAGGAGCATTTTGGAAACTATGGTGAGGTAACTCAGGTGGCCATCATGGGAGATAAGGTCACGAGTCGATTAAGAGTCTTCGGTGTCATCGTCTTCACGGATTACTCTCTCTTTGATTGGATTCTGCAGGATAAATACACCATAGATGGCAGAACCGTGAGTTACAAAAAAAATTGTGTTTTTTTTTTGCTATGCCGCACCGATACGGTGTCGCTATCGCACCCGTGTTGAGGTCGACACTCCACCCCTTAGAAGTGTCTGTGAGTCTTAGTTATGGTGTGCTAGACACATAACAATATCATTCAAACATGACATAATTCATTTTCAAGGAAAGCCACAAAAAAAAAAACCTAAGTCAACCTCACAAACGCATGAAGTAACTAGC
The DNA here is from genome assembly GCA_036023115.1 of Brasenia schreberi. Taxonomy (NCBI): domain Eukaryota; kingdom Viridiplantae; phylum Streptophyta; class Magnoliopsida; order Nymphaeales; family Cabombaceae; genus Brasenia; species Brasenia schreberi. The sequence continues at coordinate 18,229,637 of JAYKKT010000069.1, forward strand.
ATAATTTATGATAAGGAGGAACTGCATGTAAAAACATGAACCCACTTGTAATTACTACACCCGTTCAAGAGGATAACCCCATCTCCAAACAATGAAAGAAGCATCAAGTCTAGCGAACTCCCCTCAATAGTTGCAACATGGCGAATTTCACTAATGCTTGTGTTGTGAGGTTGATGTAGTAGCTCAGGATATAACCATTTCATAATAGAAATATAACATGAAAAGAAGCTAATCATATCAACCCCTGCTTGCGCATAATACCAAAGCTAAAAACGCTTATCAATGCATCGATATGATAGATCATCCATAATTTGATATGTATAATGCAGTTACTTGTTTTACTCTCTTGCAGAAGCAGACATAGAAAAATGACAATTGAACGTAGGAAAATTTGGGCATTCTAAAATAATTATAGGTAAAACAAGAACCTCCTTAAAACCAATTAACACCTTTTCAGCCAAAGCAAATAAAACAAAACTATTTGCAATATCCAACATGATAAGAAAATCAATTTCATGAAGTGATGCAGAAGTTCATAGATTTCAACTGTCGGACAAGAATAGACTATGATATACTATAAGTGTTGTACCTTGCAATATCCAACATCCTTACGTATCTAAGCGTTGACCCCCAAAATGTCTAAGAGTTTTGACTGATTTTCGAAACTCTCATAAAAGACAAGCATCTTATACGTGTGAACAACATTGTTGAAATAGGTAAGCATTAGATACACAAACAAGTTTCCATCAACAACTGAAATACCTCGAATGTAATTCATGTTTAAGCAAGGTCACAAAAAAGAAGTCTAAACTTAATTAAAAATGCAACATAATTAAGAAAAAGGAGGCAACTTAACTGATAAACATAAACCAACCTACAATTACGTCACATGGAAAAAGGATAACCAAGCATCCAAACAGCGAAAGAAGCCTCAGGTCTCAAGAACTCTCCCTGCCTGCTTGCAACGTGCTGCACACGTATGAGAATATCGGCTAACCTTTAGATAATTCAGAATAAAACAAAGTTGCAAAAAAGAAACCTAAACTAACCTCAGAAATACATGAAGTACGTAGCAAATTTACAATAAGGAGGAACTTGATTAAAAAACATGAGCTCTCACCTATAGTTACAACATCCGTTAAAAGGATGACCCTGAATTTAAATAGTGAAAGAAGCCTAAAGTTCGATTCAATCCTCTCATCGTTTAAAGTGTGCTGCACATAAATGAAAATGTAATTCAAGCTTAACACAATTCGTGTTCAAGCAAGGCTGTGATAAATAAACCAACACTAATCTCATAAATGCTTGAATTAAGCGTGTAATTAAGAATAATAATAAGATAACTTACTTGATAAACATAAACCAACCTATAATTCAAACAGCGAAAAAGGATGGCCATGCATGGACTCCCCAATCATGCTTGCAGTGTTATGGACGTAGAGTAGAATGTCAATAAAACTTTAGATAACTCATGTTTAAGCAAATCAGCATAAAAGAAACCTAAACCAATCTTGCAAAAGGATGTATCACAATCTATAATAAGGAGACACATTTTTGCAAAGCATAAACCCATACCTCTAGTTAGGGTACTAGTCAAAAGTAACGGAAGGTACACATAAGAAAGCTATTGACAGCACCCATAAAACTTGACTGGTCCACCCAAAGAACATGAAAGTTCAGAGGAATCAAAACAGCATAGGAAGAAAGGACATCAAAAAGGAATCTGCAGGGGGAAAAGGCACTCAATGACGGATAGTCATCATCGCATGTATCCATAGTCTTTATAAAAAAATTTCACCAAGTGAATGTAGAGCAGATTTCTACAAAGTGAATAAGATTCAAAAGAAAAGACACCTTTTTCACGCTTCATACTCTTCTGCCTTTCAGAAAGCATTTAGGGATCTGGTATGGTGAAGATTAGGGTCCTCATCTGAATTCATGGCAAATTCCCTTTCCAAATATTTTCTACAGGAACATGCAGTTTTCATCAGCCAGACCAATATTCCTGAGAACTCATACCAGCCCTGAGTTGAGGCCTCTGTGATGGAATCCTTAAACCCGACACAAGGTTTCAGCCTGAATATATGCTAAACTAAGTTATCCAGTAACATCTCAAACAAATTATGATCTTCTGAGAGAAATTTGAATAAAATGAGTACCAACATCGATTACTGTAAACAAATTATGATCTTCAAGAACTAATCAATTAAGAAAAGCATTTTGCAGAAGGGGTAAAAATGAGTACCAACATCGATTACTGTTCACGCATATTAACTCCTTACATCTATAAGGAAATGGAAAACGCTAAGTCAGGAGATTTTTAGGTTCTAGAAATCATCTACCATACTTCAGGTAGTTTACAGCAGGGACTCCTTCCTCTAATCTGTTCCTCAAGTTTCATTCTTTGACCTCAATAAACTATGAAATTAGAGTTTGGACATCAACAATTTGGAATTTTATCACACAAATCGCATTTGGATGAATAGAAAAACGTAATAAGACAAGAACAGGATTATAAAACAAAACAATCAATACAACCAAAACTAAAATCAATTCATCATCGCCTAAAATGAGAAAAAGCACAACAGATCCCCACATCAATGTAACATTCATTGTTGTTCAGTCGAAGTGTTCTTAACAGTAGACACAGTTGAAGCACAACAGATTATTCTGAATAACGCTTGCTTCCTCTGTCTTATTGAGGCTGTTGGTACAGAGTTTGCCGAGGCTTATTCCTGAGACATTGTCATTGTTCCTTTTCTTGGTGGGAGTGAAGGAGAGGTAGGTGAGAAGTGTGGTGGCATTAGCAGGCTGCTGAGGGGCCAGAGGGGATTTTTCTTGGTGTGAGGGGTTGCCAAACGGAGGAACTCACGTCGGGGGCATGAGGTGCCATCTCGGAGGTTGCGTAGTGGGCCTAGGGCAGCCAGGTGGGTAGCCGGTAGGTGTGTGCATACATGCAGAAAGTGGGCAGGTGGCCCAAAGGAGAGGAAAGGATGGGACGGGAGTCGACAGTGAGGGGTCGAAGAGGAGTTGTCGGTGGTGCTGAGGGTGCACGCATCGGAATACCTATGGTGGCTATAGGGAGCACATGTGCTCGAGAATTCGGGTGAGGATGGGGTGGCCTCAAAGTGGCCGAAGGTCTCGAGGTTCTCCCAAGTCGAGAGGTGTAGTACGAGGGGTTGTTTGGGGTCCACGCACGGAAGGTACATCCCCAGGGGCGCGTGAGGGTGGTACCGAGAGATAGGCGCGTCGATGACGCACCCGCCGAGTATCGGTCACGTTTCAGGTAAGAAATGTGAGGAGTCCAGTCGTCGGGTTCCTCGGAGGGCCGGGGTTAGATGCCGGGACAAGACAATGTTCCAGGGTATGGAACGTGGTGGAGGCATGGCACTAGATCATGGAGACGCTGCCGTATACCTGACGGGTGAGAGGCCGGTGGTAGGGTCGGGATTCACTAGTGGCGGGGGGGCGTCCAGTGGAACAGGGTCGGGCGCCAAGTTGGGGCAGGAGCAAGAGTGTCAGCTGCAGGAGAGAAACCCCTCAGGGAGGGAGGTTTCTCAGCGACAGTCACCGTTCACTGCATCTACGCACACTCACGAGACCTCAAGGACGAGGTCCAACTTGGCCGGGGGAGAGTTGTCACATGACATTTTTAGGAGCGCTACCGCCACACGACGATTCTCACTTTGGCATGTCTACGCACGAACGACTCACGGAGAGATGCACGCATCCCTTCATTTCAGAGGCAAGCGCGCATGAAGGCGGGCGGCGTGTGCACACATGAAGTTGTTCATGCTCTTGTACATACTATATCTAGTGTGGGTTGAGTCCTTGTAACTGAGGGTTCAAGTGTGTGTGAACCACTTGGACTAGCTAGGGTCGGTTAGGGCCACGTTGAATCATATTGGGGTAGCTAAGTTAGTCCCTAACCCCCTTAGTTAGACACTAACCTAGCTAGCTTAGCTACCCCAATATGACTCAACGTGGCCCTAACCGACCCTAGCTAGTCCAAGTGGTTCACACACACTTGAACCCTCGGTTACAAGGACTCAACCCACACTAGATATAGTATGTATAAGAGCATGAACAACTTCATGTGCGCACGCGCCATCCGCCTCCATGTGCGCTTGCCTTCGAATGAAGGGATGCGTGCGTCTCTCCTTGAGTCGTCGGTGCGTAGACATGCCAAAGTGAGAATCGTCGCGTGGCGCTAGCGCTCCGGAAAATGTCATGTGATAACTGTCTCCCGGCCAAGCATGACCTCGCTCTCGAGGTATCGTGAGCGTGTGCCTTGCCCAAGACACTCCCCTGGCTGAGCACTTCTCATGACCCCGACCATCTGCTCCATTACCACCTTCGGCTTCTGTCCCTGGCATGTCAAAACCTCCCCAGGATGTTCGATTCGCACGACACTCGCCCTGACTCAAGCTTCTCCTCAGTCTCGGCCTGACACTGGCAACGGCCCTAGCGTGGTGCTGGTCACCCGCCCCCTTCGGCCTGACCCAGGCGCTACACCCTTGTCTCCTGCGGCTCGCACTGGGCGCTAGCCCCGGGACACTGACTGCGGTTAGATCAATAGAGTACACTCCTCCACGTCCAGATCTAACCACCTCACCACAAAATTTCATAAAACAACTCACTTACATGGCTGTTTTTCAAAAAATTCACGCCAGAATTTTTTAAAATTCTGCAGGATGTCACCGGAACTTCACATCCACAGATCTGCGATGCTTCCTCGTCTCTTGGCCTTCGAAACTTGCTGGAAATTAGTAGGAAAACCTACTCAGTTCTATAACAGACCTAGCAAAGCTTATTTTAGCAGTGATCAGAATGAAAGACAAAAGATTGAAGACAGTACCGCATCATTGGCTGATATGAAAAAGGAAATTGAGATGTTAAAGGCTCGTTTGACTGATTCACAATTACCATCTACATCCTCCCACAACGACTCACAAGCAACTATTGCCTATCCATTCTCATTCTTGACTCAAGATAATATAAATTCTTCTTACTCAAGGATATGGGTTATTGATTCTGGGGCTATAGATCACATTATCAGTCGACGAGATTTCTTTGAAAACTATAAGTTGATCCAGACAAAAATTAACATTAAACTGGTGGATGGTTCTCATACTCCAATAGTGGGAAAAGAAAGTATTATTACGTCTTTTAGTACATTGAAAAATATCTTACATGTTCCGAACATTTCAGTAAACTTACTATCTATCCTTGCTATGACACAAGATCTGAAATGTCGTATAATGTTTGACTATACTGGATGTGTATTTCAGAAATTGTGAACGGGGAGGATATTTGGTAAGGGTAGTGTGAGGAGTAGCCTCTACTTTTGCAAGGACAATAAAGAAAGAACATTTCAATCAACAGTCATTACAGAAAAACAGAAGGGAGACATACCTCTTTGACACCAAAGACTATGACATTTACCATTTTCTAAAATAAAGATGTTACTTCCTGAGTTTAAAGATTGTAATAATTTGAATTTCATTTTGTGAAACTTGTTAGAAGGCAAAACACCATCGTATTTCTTTTCCTTTAAATGAAGAAAAATCTTTCATTTCGTTTGACATTGTTCATTTAGATATCGGGGGCCCTTGTTCTAATACATCTGTGCATGGATATAAGTATTTTGTTTCCTTTATTGATGAAGTGAAGAACATTCTTCCCGTATACTGTCAGTTTGTTCAGACTCAATTTCAGCGTATTGTAAGGGTTTTTCGTAGTGAAATGGGGGAGAGTTCATGTCTCAATCTCTTCACTCATACTTTCTACATCATGAAAATCTACACCAGACCTCATGTGCTTACTCTCCTCAACAAAATGGTGTTGCTGAAAGAAAGAATCGACATATTCTGGAAGTCGTAAGAACACTCTTAATAGGATGTAATGTACCAAAAGGTTACTGGGGTGAAGCAGTCTTTGTTGGAGATCAAGTTGTATCTTATCGTGTATGTGTTCATCGTGTATGTCATTGTGTAAGTGTAGTCAGGTAGGAGTAATGCGGGTCCTAATGGATCGGTCTATGATCCATTAGGTACTTAGTCTTATTAATTAGTAAGTAGGGGTATTTAGGTCTTTCAAGTTATAACACCAATATATATATAGTGTAGTAGTCTTTACGATTAGGTGAGAAGAGAAAAACGTGAATGGACTGGGAGACTGCAGGGAGCCGACCAGCCCTCGTCTTGAAGATTCGATGTAAGTTCCTTTGTTCTCAATAAAATAAAGTTCTGTTTTGGGTTAATCTCTCCATGGTATCAGAGCCTATTTGGGATAAAATCAGTGTTTCTTTGTTGGAAAATCAGTCCACACTGGTTGTCTTTGGAAGTTGCAGAAAATTTCAAAGTGCACAAATTTTTTTTGTGTGGATATATACTAAGGTGTTTAGTGAATCTGGTTGAAATTTTATCATTATTTGGAATACATCTTATAGTGCCCAACGTGATTAGGAAAAATCATAGTTTAAGGGCATGATTATATGCCTTGTTATTGGACAGTTTTAATAGTCGTTTATTACGTGATCAGTTGTCGTTACTGGATAGCCGATAATCGCTTTGTGATCAAGATCAGGGTTCAGTTATCCAAGAAAAAAAAAAGGGGAGAGAAATAATGGACAGAAGCAAAATAGCAGAAGGCAATGACAATTTGTTGGACAAGGGCAAAACATTTCAAGTCACTAACCTGAAACTAGATGGAAAAAACTATCTACAGTGGGCCAGATCAATAGAACTCGCAGTTATGGCAAGGAGGCGATGGGCGTATCTTACAGAAGAAATTCTCAAACCACCTATAACAGATCCTCTATACTCTCGATGGTGTCGAGAAAATGCACTTGTCAGTGCTTGGTTAATACAATCCATGACGCCTTCTATTGGTAGTACATTTATGTTTTTGGATATAGCAAGAGATATCTGGCTAGCGGTTCAAGAGGCATATGCTCAGCAAAAGAACATAGCAAAAAAGTATGATATTATTGAGAAGATCAGAAAGTGTCGACAAGGGAGCAGATCAGTTAGTGAATATTATGCAAAACTCAGAGGTCTGTGGGAAGAACTACAGCTTTATTCTAAAACAAAATGCCAAACTTGTACATAGGAGAGGAACGAGGAATTTGAAGAGCGAAAAGTGTTTGACCTTCTTTGGGGAATATCATCAGAATATGAGACCATGAAGAATAATATCCTCAGCAAAGAAGAACTCCCTTCTTTGAGTATTGTATACTCACTCCTCCTCAGGGAAGAAGACAAAAAACAATTAGAAAAGAAAACCAAAATCAATTCTGAAACTTCAGCATTTGTCGGGAAGAATACTTATGTTTCACCCTTTGCTAGAGGTAGAGAAAGTTATGGCAGAGGCAAAGGTAGATCGGGATTGACATCTGAAGAAAAGAATAAAATAATCTGTTCTCACTGTGGCAAACCTAGACATACCAAGGAAACGTGCTGGACCTAGTTGGGAAACCTGCCTACCTTCAGAATAAATCTAACAAGGCGTACTTTAGTAGTGATCAAAATGAGAAACAAAAGGCTGAAGGCAATTTAACTTCTCTGGCAGATATGAAAAAAGAGATTGAGCAGTTGAAAGCTCGTCTGATAGATACACAATCGCCATCTACATCCTCTCACAGTGACTCACAAGCAACTGTCGCTTATCCCTTCTCATTCCTCACTCAAGGTAATACCTACACTTCCTATTCAAGATTATGGATTATTGATTCTGGAGCCATAGATCACATGGTTAGCAGAAGAGACTTCTTTGATACTTACGAATTGACACAGGGAAACACCAATATCAAATTGGCAGATGGTTATCTAACTCCAATAGTAGGAAAAGGAAGTGTGACTCAGGATTATCAGTAAATTTATTAGTAAATTTATTGAGTCAGGGAAACACCAATATCAAATTGGCAGATGGTTCTTTGATACTTTTGGAACCTTAAAAAATGTCTTACATGTCCCCAATATATCAGTAAATTTATTATCTGTATTTGCTATGACTCAGGATTTGAAATGTAGTAAAACCTTTGATTCCACTGGATGTATATTTCAGGAAAGGACTTTACTTCTGCGAGGACAATAAAGGAGTTGCATTACAATCAACTATCATCACAGAGAAACAGAAGGAGGACATTCCTCGGTGGCACAAGCGACTAGGCCATTTACCATTTTCAAAAATAAAGTTGTTATTACCACAATTCAGTGATTGTAATGATTTGAACTTGAATTGTGAAACTTGTCATAAGGCAAAGCATCACCGTGTTTCCTTTCCTTTGAATGAAAAACAATCTTCTATTCCATTTGATATTATACATTCTGATATTTGGAGCCCATGTTTTACAACTTATGTACATGGATACAAGTATTTTATGTCGTTTATTGATGATTGTATGATTGTACCAGATTTACTATGATTTACCTTATCAAGACCAAAGATGAGGTAAAGAACATTCTTTCGATTTACTGTCAGTTTGTAAAGACTCAATTCCAGAGCAATATAAAGATTCTTTGCAATGATGGGGGAGAGTTTATGTCTCAATCTCTTCACTCATATGTTCTACAACATGGAATGTTACATCAGACTTCATGTTCCCATTCCCCTCAGCAAAATGGAATTGTAGAAAGGAAGAATCGACATATCTTAGAGGTGGCAAGAACTCTATTAATAGGTGGCAATGTTCCAAAATATTTTTGGGGTAGAGCAGTTCTAAGCCGCATGCCAAGCAGGGTTCTCAATGGAAATACTCCCTTCAATTCTTTATGTCCTTCTCAGAAACAATTCCACTTACTTCCAAGAGTCTTTGGGTGTACGTGTTTTGTCCATATTTACCAAGGTGCCAGAGATAAACTAGATGCTCGATCTATTAAGTGCGTCTTTGTAGGATATTCAACTACTCAAAAAGGATATAAGTATTATGATCCGTTAAAAAGGAAATTTTATGTTACAATGGATGTTACCTTTCAGGAAGACATACCGTATTATAAAGTGCAGGAAGATCCTACATCAAACATACAATCCTCTCAGGTCATACCACTTCCTCCTACTGAAGTTACATCTATTTATGAAAGTACAGAAACTGACATGGTTCCCCCTGATGGGAAGGAATGGCAAGTATATAATAGAGGTAACCGAGGGGTTATTTTTCCATATCAGATGACTGAAGGAAATTCCCAGCGAGAGTCATATGTACTTCCTTCTCAAATAACTACTCATGATCCAAATATTGAATTGGATGATCGTCCTATTGCGATCAGAAAAGGAAAACGTATAGCAGCAAAATATGCATTGGAAGGAATGGTGTCATACTCTAATTGTCCTAGAGAATATCACTTCTTTGTGATGAACACAGAGAATACATTCGTACCAAAAACATATGAAGAGGCTAAACAACATCCAGGATGGAAAGCAGCTAAACATCCAGGATGGAAAGCAGCTATGGAAGAAAAAATTTCAGCTCTAGTGCGAAATAAAACTTTGAATTGACAACTTTACCATCAAGAAGGAAAACTATGGGATGTAAGTGGGTATTCTCTGTAAAGTATAAGGCAGATGAAAATATAGAGAGATATAAAGCTAGATTAGTGGCTAAAAGATATAGTCAATCGTACGACATAGATTACACAGATACGTTTGTTCCTTTGGCCAAAATGAATACCATCAGAATTCAGTTGAGTCTAGCAGTTAATAAAAGATGGGAATTATGGCAACTGGATGTGAAGAATGCATTTCTCCAAGAGGATCTCATAGAAGACATTTATATAGACTTGCCACCTGGATATCTTTATGGGCACAAAGAAGGGAATGTGTGGAAATTAAAAAAATCAATTTATGGATGGAAATAATCTCCATGGGCATGGTTTGAAAAGTTTAGTGATGGAATTTGAATCTTGGGCGTTATGCAGTGTATCAGTGACCATACTCTCTTTATTAAGCAAGGCCAGAAAAATATCATGTTACTAGTATATGTTCATGATATTATTATTACAGGAGATGATATAGATGGTATTATTGACCTAAACAAGAAACTCAGTATGCTATTTGACTTGAAAGATATGGGAAAACTAAATTACTTTCTTGGCTTAGAAGTTATCCATAGAGATGATGCTTTATTCTTATGTCAAAGGAAATACATTTTGGACTTATTTGAAGGAGACGAAAATGGAGGATTGCCATGTATGCTCAACTCTAATGGAGATACTCATGGAGGACGACAGCAAGAATGCAGAACCATATGAGGATATTGGTAGGTACCAAAAATTAGTGGGAAAATTAATATATGTCACTATTACACGGCCTCATCTCAGTTTTGCAGTGGGGTATGTTAGTAGATGGATGCACAATCCCTCCAAACACCACATGAGTAGTATTTCATATTATCAGATATTTGAAGTCTATAATAACATATGGTTTGTTATACACTTCAAATTCATCATTGGACCTCAAGATATACTCAATGCTGATTGGGCAGGTTCGAAAACAGATAGAAAATCAACTTCTGGTTATGTGGTATGTTTAGGAGGCAACATTGTATCATGAAAGAGCAAAAAACAATCAGTAGTAGCCAGTAGTAGCCAGATAAGTGCAGAAGCAGAATATCGTGCAATTGCTTTGGGGATATGTGAAAGACTATGGGTTTTATCACTCTTGGCCAAATTGGGTTTCAAAGTGAATACTCCAGTTCCCTTTTATACTGATAGCAAAGCAGCTCTTCAAATCGCTCTCAATCCAGTTTTCCATGAAAGAACCAAACACATTGAAATTGATTGTCATTTTATCAAAGAAAAGATTTCACAAGGTTTTTTCAATCTTATTCATGTATGTTCTGAAGGCCAACTGGCAGATATCTTCACGAAACCTGCATCAGTAGGAGGACTCCAGAAAACTCTTCGTCAATTGAGAATTACAAATTTTAAAGATTCAACTTGAGGGGGCGTGTTGGAGATCAAGTTGTATCTTGATCGTGTATGTGTTCATCATGTATGTCATTGTGTAAGTGTAGTCAAGTAGGTGTAATGCGGGTCCTAATGAATCGGTCCATGATCCATTAGGTACTTAGCCTTATTAATTAGTAAGTAGGGGTATTTAGGTCTTTCAAGTTATAACACCAATATATATATATATATATATATATATATATATATATATATATATATAGTGTAGTAGTCTTTAGGGTTAGGTGAGAAGAGAAAAACGTGAATGGACTGGGCGGCTGCAGGGAGCCGACCAGCCCTCGTTTTGAAGATTCGATGTAAGTTCATTTGTTCTCAATAAAATAAAGTTCTATTTTGGGTTAATCTCTATAGTCTTAACATCGATTTTTCTTATAAATCGTATGTCAAGTAGAATCCTCAGTGAGAATACTCAATTTCATTCATTATGTCCTACTCAGAAACAATTTCACCTTATTCCTAGAGTATTTGGGTACACATGCTTTGTTCATATTCACCATGGCTTAAGGGGTAAATTAGATGCAAGGTCAATGAGAAATATCACGATCAGCATAAAAGAAACATAAACCAATCTCACAAAAGGATGTATCACGATCTATAATAAGGAGACACATTTTTGCAAGGCATGAACCCCTACCTCTAGTTAGGGTACTAGTCAAAAGGACGGCCACGCATTCAAATTGTGAAAGAAGGCCCTGAATCGCTCAACGCTTGGAGTGTGCTGCACACAGATCAAAATGTCATACCATACTTCATGTTCAAGGAAGGTCTCAAAAAAGAAACGAAAAATAACCTCACAAACACTTCAATTAAGTAGAATAATAGGAACTGTATTGATAACATAAACTCACCGATAATTACATCACCCCTTAGAAGGATGGCGTTGCATCCACGTAGTCAAAGAAGCCTCAAGCCCGGTGGACTCCCCCTCAATGCATGGAGTGTGCTGCATAAAGATGACAATGTCATTTCAACTTAACATAATTCATGTTCAAGCAACGCCGCAAAAAAAGAAACCTAAAGTGACTTCACAAACGCTTGAATTAAGTAACGTAATTAATGAAAAATAGGTAACTTGATTCGTATGATAAATCAACTCACAATTACGGCACGCATGAGAAGGATGGCCACGCATCTACATAGCGAAAGAACCCCCAAGTCTAGTGAACTCCCCCTGGATGACACATGAGAATCTTAGTAACTTGTAGATAATTCATGTTCAAGCAAAGCCGTGAAAAAGAACCGAGCTGTTTAATTTCTAATAGGGAAGAACTTTATTGAAAAGCATGAAATTACCTATCACTACAATGCCCGTCAAATATCCCGCATCTAAATAGTGAAAGAAGCCTCAGTCCAGTCGACTCACCACAACGCTTACGGTGTGCTGCACACATAAGAATATCATTCAAACTTGAAATAATTTATTTTCAAGGAAAGCCACAAAAGAAAAAAAACAAAACCAACCTCACAAACGCATGAAGTAACTAGCACAATTTTTTACCAAGATGAACTTGACGGAAAAACATGAACCCACCTTTAATTACTACACCCGTTCGAGAGGATGACCCCATTTCCAAACACTGAAAGAAGCATCCCAAGTCTAGCGGACTCCCCTCCATAGTTGCAGCGTGGCGGATTTCACTAATGCTTGTCTTGTGAGGTTGATGTAGGAGCTCGTGATATAACCATTTCACAACAGAAATATAATATGAAAAGAAGCTTATCATATCAACCCCTGCTTGCGCACAATATCAAACCTAAAAACGCTTATCAATGCGACGATATGATAGCTCATCCGTAATTTGATATGTATAATGCCAGTTACTTGTTTTACTCTCTCGCACAAGCATAGACATCAAAAAAAGAAGATCACTTTATACTCGTATAAGATGAAAAACAAAATTATTTTTAAGGTAAAATGCCATTTGAATTCAAACACTATTAAAAGGCTTTTTTCGATATAATCTGTTTACAAAAACAAAAAGAAATCGCTTTTATCAACATAAACATTTTTAAACAAAATTATCAATTTTAAACAAAATATTTCAAAGAAAATATCAATATAATATGGAAAAATAACCACATGATAAGAAAATCAATTTCATGAAGTGATGCAGAAGTTCATAGATTTCAAATGTCGGACAAGAAATGAGTATGATATACTATAAGTGGTGCACCTTGGTAATATCCAACATCCTTACGTATCCAAGCGCAGACCGCCAAAATGTCCAAGGGTTTTGACTTATTTTCGGGACTCTCATAAAAGGCGAGCATCTTATACGTGTGAACAACATCCAAACCTGTCCATGTTGAAATACGTAAGCATTAGATACACAAACAAGTTTCCATCAACAACCGAAATACCTCGAATGTAATTCATGTTTAAGCAAGGTCACAAAAAAGAACCCCAAACTCAACTAAAAACGCAACATAATTAAGAAAAAGGAGGTAACTTGATTGATAAACATATGCCAACCTACAATTACGTCACGTGGGACAAGGATAACCAAGCATCCAAACAGCGAAAGAAGCCTCAAGTCTCATGAACTCTCCCTGCCTGCTTGCAACGTGCTGCACACACACGTACGAGAATATCGCCCAAACTTTAGATAATTCATATTGCGAAAAAGAAACCTAAACTAAACTCACAAATACACCAAGCACGTAGCAAAATTTATAATAAGGAGGAACTAAATTAAGAAACATGAGCTCTCACCTCTAGTTATCACATCCGTTAAAAGGATGACCCCGAATTTAAATAGTGAAAGAAGCCTAAAGTCTGATTCAATCCCCTCATCGTTTGAAGTGTGCTGCACATAAATGAAAATGTAAATCAAGCTTAACAAAATTCATGTGAGAGCAAGGCTGTGATAAAGAAACCAACACTAATCTCATAAATGCTCGAATTAAGCTGTGTAATTGAGAATAACAATAAGATAACTTATTTGGTAAACATAAACCAACCTGTAATTCAAATAGCGAAAAAGGATAGCCACGCATGGACTCTCCCATCATGCTTGCAATGTTCTGGACATAGAGGAGAATGTCAATAAAACTTTAGATAACTCATGTTTAAGCAAATCAGCATAAAAGAAACATAAACCAATCTCACAAAAGGATGTATCACGATCTATAATAAGGAGACACATTTTTGCAAGGCATGAACCCCTACCTCTAGTTAGGGTACTAGTCAAAAGGACGGCCACGCATTCAAATTGTGAAAGAAGGCCCTGAATCGCTCAACGCTTGGAGTGTGCTGCACACAGATCAAAATGTCATGCCATACTTCATGTTCAAGGAAGGTCTCAAAAAAGAAACGAAAAATAACCTCACAAACACTTCAATTAAGTAGAATAATAGGAACTGTATTGATAACATAAACTCACCGATAATTACATCACCCCTTAGAAGGATGGCGTTGCATCCACGTAGTCAAAGAAGCCTCAAGCCCGGTGGACTCCCCCTCAATGCATGGAGTGTGCTGCATAAAGATGACAATGTCATTTCAACTTAACATAATTCATGTTCAAGCAACGCCGCAAAAAAAGAAACCTAAAGTGACTTCACAAACGCTTGAATTAAGTAACGTAATTAATGAAAAATAGGTAACTTGATTCGTATGATAAATCAACTCACAATTACGGCACGCATGAGAAGGATGGCCACGCATCTACATAGCGAAAGAACCCCCAAGTCTAGTGAACTCCCCCTGGATGACACATGAGAATCTTAGTAACTTGTAGATAATTCATGTTCAAGCAAAGCCGTGAAAAAGAACCGAGCTGTTTAATTTCTAATAGGGAAGAACTTTATTGAAAAGCATGAAATTACCTATCACTACAATGCCCGTCAAATATCCCGCATCTAAATAGTGAAAGAAGCCTCAGTCCAGTCGACTCACCACAACGCTTACGGTGTGCTGCACACATAAGAATATCATTCAAACTTGAAATAATTTATTTTCAAGGAAAGCCACAAAAGAAAAAAAACAAAACCAACCTCACAAACGCATGAAGTAACTAGCACAATTTTTTACCAAGATGAACTTGACGGAAAAACATGAACCCACCTTTAATTACTACACCCGTTCGAGAGGATGACCCCATTTCCAAACACTGAAAGAAGCATCCCAAGTCTAGCGGACTCCCCTCCATAGTTGCAGCGTGGCGGATTTCACTAATGCTTGTCTTGTGAGGTTGATGTAGGAGCTCGTGATATAACCATTTCACAACAGAAATATAATATGAAAAGAAGCTTATCATATCAACCCCTGCTTGCGCACAATATCAAACCTAAAAACGCTTATCAATGCGACGATATGATAGCTCATCCGTAATTTGATATGTATAATGCCAGTTACTTGTTTTACTCTCTCGCACAAGCATAGACATCAAAAAAAGAAGATCACTTTATACTCGTATAAGATGAAAAACAAAATTATTTTTAAGGTAAAATGCCATTTGAATTCAAACACTATTAAAAGGCTTTTTTCGATATAATCTGTTTACAAAAACAAAAAGAAATCGCTTTTATCAACATAAACATTTTTAAACAAAATTATCAATTTTAAACAAAATATTTCAAAGAAAATATCAATATAATATGGAAAAATAACCACATGATAAGAAAATCAATTTCATGAAGTGATGCAGAAGTTCATAGATTTCAAATGTCGGACAAGAAATGAGTATGATATACTATAAGTGGTGCACCTTGGTAATATCCAACATCCTTACGTATCCAAGCGCAGACCGCCAAAATGTCCAAGGGTTTTGACTTATTTTCGGGACTCTCATAAAAGGCGAGCATCTTATACGTGTGAACAACATCCAAACCTGTCCATGTTGAAATACGTAAGCATTAGATACACAAACAAGTTTCCATCAACAACCGAAATACCTCGAATGTAATTCATGTTTAAGCAAGGTCACAAAAAAGAACCCCAAACTCAACTAAAAACGCAACATAATTAAGAAAAAGGAGGTAACTTGATTGATAAACATATGCCAACCTACAATTACGTCACGTGGGACAAGGATAACCAAGCATCCAAACAGCGAAAGAAGCCTCAAGTCTCATGAACTCTCCCAGCCTGCTTGCAACGTGCTGCACACACACGTACGAGAATATCGCCCAAACTTTAGATAATTCATATTGCGAAAAAGAAACCTAAACTAAACTCACAAATACACCAAGCACGTAGCAAAATTTATAATAAGGAGGAACTAAATTAAGAAACATGAGCTCTCACCTCTAGTTATCACATCCGTTAAAAGGATGACCCCGAATTTAAATAGTGAAAGAAGCCTAAAGTCTGATTCAATCCCCTCATCGTTTGAAGTGTGCTGCACATAAATGAAAATGTAAATCAAGCTTAACAAAATTCATGTGAGAGCAAGGCTGTGATAAAGAAACCAACACTAATCTCATAAATGCTCGAATTAAGCTGTGTAATTGAGAATAACAATAAGATAACTTATTTGGTAAACATAAACCAACCTGTAATTCAAATAGCGAAAAAGGATAGCCACGCATGGACTCTCCCATCATGCTTGCAATGTTCTGGACATAGAGGAGAATGTCAATAAAACTTTAGATAACTCATGTTTAAGCAAATCAGCATAAAAGAAACATAAACCAATCTCACAAAAGGATGTATCACGATCTATAATAAGGAGACACATTTTTGCAAGGCATGAACCCCTACCTCTAGTTAGGGTACTAGTCAAAAGGACGGCCACGCATTCAAATTGTGAAAGAAGGCCCTGAATCGCTCAACGCTTGGAGTGTGCTGCACACAGATCAAAATGTCATGCCATACTTCATGTTCAAGGAAGGTCTCAAAAAAGAAACGAAAAATAACCTCACAAACACTTCAATTAAGTAGAATAATAGGAACTGTATTGATAACATAAACTCACCGATAATTACATCACCCCTTAGAAGGATGGCGTTGCATCCACGTAGTCAAAGAAGCCTCAAGCCCGGTGGACTCCCCCTCAATGCATGGAGTGTGCTGCATAAAGATGACAATGTCATTTCAACTTAACATAATTCATGTTCAAGCAACGCCGCAAAAAAAGAAACCTAAAGTGACTTCACAAACGCTTGAATTAAGTAACGTAATTAATGAAAAATAGGTAACTTGATTCGTATGATAAATCAACTCACAATTACGGCACGCATGAGAAGGATGGCCACGCATCTACATAGCGAAAGAACCCCCAAGTCTAGTGAACTCCCCCTGGATGACACATGAGAATCTTAGTAACTTGTAGATAATTCATGTTCAAGCAAAGCCGTGAAAAAGAACCGAGCTGTTTAATTTCTAATAGGGAAGAACTTTATTGAAAAGCATGAAATTACCTATCACTACAATGCCCGTCAAATATCCCGCATCTAAATAGTGAAAGAAGCCTCAGTCCAGTCGACTCACCACAACGCTTACGGTGTGCTGCACACATAAGAATATCATTCAAACTTGAAATAATTTATTTTCAAGGAAAGCCACAAAAGAAAAAAAACAAAACCAACCTCACAAACGCATGAAGTAACTAGCACAATTTTTTACCAAGATGAACTTGACGGAAAAACATGAACCCACCTTTAATTACTACACCCGTTCGAGAGGATGACCCCATTTCCAAACACTGAAAGAAGCATCCCAAGTCTAGCGGACTCCCCTCCATAGTTGCAGCGTGGCGGATTTCACTAATGCTTGTCTTGTGAGGTTGATGTAGGAGCTCGTGATATAACCATTTCACAACAGAAATATAATATGAAAAGAAGCTTATCATATCAACCCCTGCTTGCGCACAATATCAAACCTAAAAACGCTTATCAATGCGACGATATGATAGCTCATCCGTAATTTGATATGTATAATGCCAGTTACTTGTTTTACTCTCTCGCACAAGCATAGACATCAAAAAAAGAAGATCACTTTATACTCGTATAAGATGAAAAACAAAATTATTTTTAAGGTAAAATGCCATTTGAATTCAAACACTATTAAAAGGCTTTTTTCGATATAATCTGTTTACAAAAACAAAAAGAAATCGCTTTTATCAACATAAACATTTTTAAACAAAATTATCAATTTTAAACAAAATATTTCAAAGAAAATATCAATATAATATGGAAAAATAACCACATGATAAGAAAATCAATTTCATGAAGTGATGCAGAAGTTCATAGATTTCAAATGTCGGACAAGAAATGAGTATGATATACTATAAGTGGTGCACCTTGGTAATATCCAACATCCTTACGTATCCAAGCGCAGACCGCCAAAATGTCCAAGGGTTTTGACTTATTTTCGGGACTCTCATAAAAGGCGAGCATCTTATACGTGTGAACAACATCCAAACCTGTCCATGTTGAAATACGTAAGCATTAGATACACAAACAAGTTTCCATCAACAACCGAAATACCTCGAATGTAATTCATGTTTAAGCAAGGTCACAAAAAAGAACCCCAAACTCAACTAAAAACGCAACATAATTAAGAAAAAGGAGGTAACTTGATTGATAAACATATGCCAACCTACAATTACGTCACGTGGGACAAGGATAACCAAGCATCCAAACAGCGAAAGAAGCCTCAAGTCTCATGAACTCTCCCTGCCTGCTTGCAACGTGCTGCACACACACGTACGAGAATATCGCCCAAACTTTAGATAATTCATATTGCGAAAAAGAAACCTAAACTAAACTCACAAATACACCAAGCACGTAGCAAAATTTATAATAAGGAGGAACTAAATTAAGAAACATGAGCTCTCACCTCTAGTTATCACATCCGTTAAAAGGATGACCCCGAATTTAAATAGTGAAAGAAGCCTAAAGTCTGATTCAATCCCCTCATCGTTTGAAGTGTGCTGCACATAAATGAAAATGTAAATCAAGCTTAACAAAATTCATGTGAGAGCAAGGCTGTGATAAAGAAACCAACACTAATCTCATAAATGCTCGAATTAAGCTGTGTAATTGAGAATAACAATAAGATAACTTATTTGGTAAACATAAACCAACCTGTAATTCAAATAGCGAAAAAGGATAGCCACGCATGGACTCTCCCATCATGCTTGCAATGTTCTGGACATAGAGGAGAATGTCAATAAAACTTTAGATAACTCATGTTTAAGCAAATCAGTATAAAAGAAACATAAACCAATCTCACAAAAGGATGTATCACGATCTATAATAAGGAGACACATTTTTGCAAGGCATGAACCCCTACCTCTAGTTAGGGTACTAGTCAAAAGGACGGCCACGCATTCAAATTGTGAAAGAAGGCCCTGAATCGCTCAACGCTTGGAGTGTGCTGCACACAGATCAAAATGTCATGCCATACTTCATGTTCAAGGAAGGTCTCAAAAAAGAAACGAAAAATAACCTCACAAACACTTCAATTAAGTAGAATAATAGGAACTGTATTGATAACATAAACTCACCGATAATTACATCACCCCTTAGAAGGATGGCGTTGCATCCACGTAGTCAAAGAAGCCTCAAGCCCGGTGGACTCCCCCTCAATGCATGGAGTGTGCTGCATAAAGATGACAATGTCATTTCAACTTAACATAATTCATGTTCAAGCAACGCCGCAAAAAAAGAAACCTAAAGTGACTTCACAAACGCTTGAATTAAGTAACGTAATTAATGAAAAATAGGTAACTTGATTCGTATGATAAATCAACTCACAATTACGGCACGCATGAGAAGGATGGCCACGCATCTACATAGCGAAAGAACCCCCAAGTCTAGTGAACTCCCCCTGGATGACACATGAGAATCTTAGTAACTTGTAGATAATTCATGTTCAAGCAAAGCCGTGAAAAAGAACCGAGCTGTTTAATTTCTAATAGGGAAGAACTTTATTGAAAAGCATGAAATTACCTATCACTACAATGCCCGTCAAATATCCCGCATCTAAATAGTGAAAGAAGCCTCAGTCCAGTCGACTCACCACAACGCTTACGGTGTGCTGCACACATAAGAATATCATTCAAACTTGAAATAATTTATTTTCAAGGAAAGCCACAAAAGAAAAAAAACAAAACCAACCTCACAAACGCATGAAGTAACTAGCACAATTTTTTACCAAGATGAACTTGACGGAAAAACATGAACCCACCTTTAATTACTACACCCGTTCGAGAGGATGACCCCATTTCCAAACACTGAAAGAAGCATCCCAAGTCTAGCGGACTCCCCTCCATAGTTGCAGCGTGGCGGATTTCACTAATGCTTGTCTTGTGAGGTTGATGTAGGAGCTCGTGATATAACCATTTCACAACAGAAATATAATATGAAAAGAAGCTTATCATATCAACCCCTGCTTGCGCACAATATCAAACCTAAAAACGCTTATCAATGCGACGATATGATAGCTCATCCGTAATTTGATATGTATAATGCCAGTTACTTGTTTTACTCTCTCGCACAAGCATAGACATCAAAAAAAGAAGATCACTTTATACTCGTATAAGATGAAAAACAAAATTATTTTTAAGGTAAAATGCCATTTGAATTCAAACACTATTAAAAGGCTTTTTTCGATATAATCTGTTTACAAAAACAAAAAGAAATCGCTTTTATCAACATAAACATTTTTAAACAAAATTATCAATTTTAAACAAAATATTTCAAAGAAAATATCAATATAATATGGAAAAATAACCACATGATAAGAAAATCAATTTCATGAAGTGATGCAGAAGTTCATAGATTTCAAATGTCGGACAAGAAATGAGTATGATATACTATAAGTGGTGCACCTTGGTAATATCCAACATCCTTACGTATCCAAGCGCAGACCGCCAAAATGTCCAAGGGTTTTGACTTATTTTCGGGACTCTCATAAAAGGCGAGCATCTTATACGTGTGAACAACATCCAAACCTGTCCATGTTGAAATACGTAAGCATTAGATACACAAACAAGTTTCCATCAACAACCGAAATACCTCGAATGTAATTCATGTTTAAGCAAGGTCACAAAAAAGAACCCCAAACTCAACTAAAAACGCAACATAATTAAGAAAAAGGAGGTAACTTGATTGATAAACATATGCCAACCTACAATTACGTCACGTGGGACAAGGATAACCAAGCATCCAAACAGCGAAAGAAGCCTCAAGTCTCATGAACTCTCCCAGCCTGCTTGCAACGTGCTGCACACACACGTACGAGAATATCGCCCAAACTTTAGATAATTCATATTGCGAAAAAGAAACCTAAACTAAACTCACAAATACACCAAGCACGTAGCAAAATTTATAATAAGGAGGAACTAAATTAAGAAACATGAGCTCTCACCTCTAGTTATCACATCCGTTAAAAGGATGACCCCGAATTTAAATAGTGAAAGAAGCCTAAAGTCTGATTCAATCCCCTCATCGTTTGAAGTGTGCTGCACATAAATGAAAATGTAAATCAAGCTTAACAAAATTCATGTGAGAGCAAGGCTGTGATAAAGAAACCAACACTAATCTCATAAATGCTCGAATTAAGCTGTGTAATTGAGAATAACAATAAGATAACTTATTTGGTAAACATAAACCAACCTGTAATTCAAATAGCGAAAAAGGATAGCCACGCATGGACTCTCCCATCATGCTTGCAATGTTCTGGACATAGAGGAGAATGTCAATAAAACTTTAGATAACTCATGTTTAAGCAAATCAGCATAAAAGAAACATAAACCAATCTCACAAAAGGATGTATCACGATCTATAATAAGGAGACACATTTTTGCAAGGCATGAACCCCTACCTCTAGTTAGGGTACTAGTCAAAAGGACGGCCACGCATTCAAATTGTGAAAGAAGGCCCTGAATCGCTCAACGCTTGGAGTGTGCTGCACACAGATCAAAATGTCATGCCATACTTCATGTTCAAGGAAGGTCTCAAAAAAGAAACGAAAAATAACCTCACAAACACTTCAATTAAGTAGAATAATAGGAACTGTATTGATAACATAAACTCACCGATAATTACATCACCCCTTAGAAGGATGGCGTTGCATCCACGTAGTCAAAGAAGCCTCAAGCCCGGTGGACTCCCCCTCAATGCATGGAGTGTGCTGCATAAAGATGACAATGTCATTTCAACTTAACATAATTCATGTTCAAGCAACGCCGCAAAAAAAGAAACCTAAAGTGACTTCACAAACGCTTGAATTAAGTAACGTAATTAATGAAAAATAGGTAACTTGATTCGTATGATAAATCAACTCACAATTACGGCACGCATGAGAAGGATGGCCACGCATCTACATAGCGAAAGAACCCCCAAGTCTAGTGAACTCCCCCTGGATGACACATGAGAATCTTAGTAACTTGTAGATAATTCATGTTCAAGCAAAGCCGTGAAAAAGAACCGAGCTGTTTAATTTCTAATAGGGAAGAACTTTATTGAAAAGCATGAAATTACCTATCACTACAATGCCCGTCAAATATCCCGCATCTAAATAGTGAAAGAAGCCTCAGTCCAGTCGACTCACCACAACGCTTACGGTGTGCTGCACACATAAGAATATCATTCAAACTTGAAATAATTTATTTTCAAGGAAAGCCACAAAAGAAAAAAAACAAAACCAACCTCACAAACGCATGAAGTAACTAGCACAATTTTTTACCAAGATGAACTTGACGGAAAAACATGAACCCACCTTTAATTACTACACCCGTTCGAGAGGATGACCCCATTTCCAAACACTGAAAGAAGCATCCCAAGTCTAGCGGACTCCCCTCCATAGTTGCAGCGTGGCGGATTTCACTAATGCTTGTCTTGTGAGGTTGATGTAGGAGCTCGTGATATAACCATTTCACAACAGAAATATAATATGAAAAGAAGCTTATCATATCAACCCCTGCTTGCGCACAATATCAAACCTAAAAACGCTTATCAATGCGACGATATGATAGCTCATCCGTAATTTGATATGTATAATGCCAGTTACTTGTTTTACTCTCTCGCACAAGCATAGACATCAAAAAAAGAAGATCACTTTATACTCGTATAAGATGAAAAACAAAATTATTTTTAAGGTAAAATGCCATTTGAATTCAAACACTATTAAAAGGCTTTTTTCGATATAATCTGTTTACAAAAACAAAAAGAAATCGCTTTTATCAACATAAACATTTTTAAACAAAATTATCAATTTTAAACAAAATATTTCAAAGAAAATATCAATATAATATGGAAAAATAACCACATGATAAGAAAATCAATTTCATGAAGTGATGCAGAAGTTCATAGATTTCAAATGTCGGACAAGAAATGAGTATGATATACTATAAGTGGTGCACCTTGGTAATATCCAACATCCTTACGTATCCAAGCGCAGACCGCCAAAATGTCCAAGGGTTTTGACTTATTTTCGGGACTCTCATAAAAGGCGAGCATCTTATACGTGTGAACAACATCCAAACCTGTCCATGTTGAAATACGTAAGCATTAGATACACAAACAAGTTTCCATCAACAACCGAAATACCTCGAATGTAATTCATGTTTAAGCAAGGTCACAAAAAAGAACCCCAAACTCAACTAAAAACGCAACATAATTAAGAAAAAGGAGGTAACTTGATTGATAAACATATGCCAACCTACAATTACGTCACGTGGGACAAGGATAACCAAGCATCCAAACAGCGAAAGAAGCCTCAAGTCTCATGAACTCTCCCAGCCTGCTTGCAACGTGCTGCACACACACGTACGAGAATATCGCCCAAACTTTAGATAATTCATATTGCGAAAAAGAAACCTAAACTAAACTCACAAATACACCAAGCACGTAGCAAAATTTATAATAAGGAGGAACTAAATTAAGAAACATGAGCTCTCACCTCTAGTTATCACATCCGTTAAAAGGATGACCCCGAATTTAAATAGTGAAAGAAGCCTAAAGTCTGATTCAATCCCCTCATCGTTTGAAGTGTGCTGCACATAAATGAAAATGTAAATCAAGCTTAACAAAATTCATGTGAGAGCAAGGCTGTGATAAAGAAACCAACACTAATCTCATAAATGCTCGAATTAAGCTGTGTAATTGAGAATAACAATAAGATAACTTATTTGGTAAACATAAACCAACCTGTAATTCAAATAGCGAAAAAGGATAGCCACGCATGGACTCTCCCATCATGCTTGCAATGTTCTGGACATAGAGGAGAATGTCAATAAAACTTTAGATAACTCATGTTTAAGCAAATCAGCATAAAAGAAACATAAACCAATCTCACAAAAGGATGTATCACGATCTATAATAAGGAGACACATTTTTGCAAGGCATGAACCCCTACCTCTAGTTAGGGTACTAGTCAAAAGGACGGCCACGCATTCAAATTGTGAAAGAAGGCCCTGAATCGCTCAACGCTTGGAGTGTGCTGCACACAGATCAAAATGTCATGCCATACTTCATGTTCAAGGAAGGTCTCAAAAAAGAAACGAAAAATAACCTCACAAACACTTCAATTAAGTAGAATAATAGGAACTGTATTGATAACATAAACTCACCGATAATTACATCACCCCTTAGAAGGATGGCGTTGCATCCACGTAGTCAAAGAAGCCTCAAGCCCGGTGGACTCCCCCTCAATGCATGGAGTGTGCTGCATAAAGATGACAATGTCATTTCAACTTAACATAATTCATGTTCAAGCAACGCCGCAAAAAAAGAAACCTAAAGTGACTTCACAAACGCTTGAATTAAGTAACGTAATTAATGAAAAATAGGTAACTTGATTCGTATGATAAATCAACTCACAATTACGGCACGCATGAGAAGGATGGCCACGCATCTACATAGCGAAAGAACCCCCAAGTCTAGTGAACTCCCCCTGGATGACACATGAGAATCTTAGTAACTTGTAGATAATTCATGTTCAAGCAAAGCCGTGAAAAAGAACCGAGCTGTTTAATTTCTAATAGGGAAGAACTTTATTGAAAAGCATGAAATTACCTATCACTACAATGCCCGTCAAATATCCCGCATCTAAATAGTGAAAGAAGCCTCAGTCCAGTCGACTCACCACAACGCTTACGGTGTGCTGCACACATAAGAATATCATTCAAACTTGAAATAATTTATTTTCAAGGAAAGCCACAAAAGAAAAAAAACAAAACCAACCTCACAAACGCATGAAGTAACTAGCACAATTTTTTACCAAGATGAACTTGACGGAAAAACATGAACCCACCTTTAATTACTACACCCGTTCGAGAGGATGACCCCATTTCCAAACACTGAAAGAAGCATCCCAAGTCTAGCGGACTCCCCTCCATAGTTGCAGCGTGGCGGATTTCACTAATGCTTGTCTTGTGAGGTTGATGTAGGAGCTCGTGATATAACCATTTCACAACAGAAATATAATATGAAAAGAAGCTTATCATATCAACCCCTGCTTGCGCACAATATCAAACCTAAAAACGCTTATCAATGCGACGATATGATAGCTCATCCGTAATTTGATATGTATAATGCCAGTTACTTGTTTTACTCTCTCGCACAAGCATAGACATCAAAAAAAGAAGATCACTTTATACTCGTATAAGATGAAAAACAAAATTATTTTTAAGGTAAAATGCCATTTGAATTCAAACACTATTAAAAGGCTTTTTTCGATATAATCTGTTTACAAAAACAAAAAGAAATCGCTTTTATCAACATAAACATTTTTAAACAAAATTATCAATTTTAAACAAAATATTTCAAAGAAAATATCAATATAATATGGAAAAATAACCACATGATAAGAAAATCAATTTCATGAAGTGATGCAGAAGTTCATAGATTTCAAATGTCGGACAAGAAATGAGTATGATATACTATAAGTGGTGCACCTTGGTAATATCCAACATCCTTACGTATCCAAGCGCAGACCGCCAAAATGTCCAAGGGTTTTGACTTATTTTCGGGACTCTCATAAAAGGCGAGCATCTTATACGTGTGAACAACATCCAAACCTGTCCATGTTGAAATACGTAAGCATTAGATACACAAACAAGTTTCCATCAACAACCGAAATACCTCGAATGTAATTCATGTTTAAGCAAGGTCACAAAAAAGAACCCCAAACTCAACTAAAAACGCAACATAATTAAGAAAAAGGAGGTAACTTGATTGATAAACATATGCCAACCTACAATTACGTCACGTGGGAGAAGGATAACCAAGCATCCAAACAGCGAAAGAAGCCTCAAGTCTCATGAACTCTCCCAGCCTGCTTGCAACGTGCTGCACACACACGTACGAGAATATCGCCCAAACTTTAGATAATTCATATTGCGAAAAAGAAACCTAAACTAAACTCACAAATACACCAAGCACGTAGCAAAATTTATAATAAGGAGGAACTAAATTAAGAAACATGAGCTCTCACCTCTAGTTATCACATCCGTTAAAAGGATGACCCCGAATTTAAATAGTGAAAGAAGCCTAAAGTCTGATTCAATCCCCTCATCGTTTGAAGTGTGCTGCACATAAATGAAAATGTAAATCAAGCTTAACAAAATTCATGTGAGAGCAAGGCTGTGATAAAGAAACCAACACTAATCTCATAAATGCTCGAATTAAGCTGTGTAATTGAGAATAACAATAAGATAACTTATTTGGTAAACATAAACCAACCTGTAATTCAAATAGCTAAAAAGGATAGCCACGCATGGACTCTCCCATCATGCTTGCAATGTTCTGGACATAGAGGAGAATGTCAATAAAACTTTAGATAACTCATGTTTAAGCAAATCAGCATAAAAGAAACATAAACCAATCTCACAAAAGGATGTATCACGATCTATAATAAGGAGACACATTTTTGCAAGGCATGAACCCCTACCTCTAGTTAGGGTACTAGTCAAAAGGACGGCCACGCATTCAAATTGTGAAAGAAGGCCCTGAATCGCTCAACGCTTGGAGTGTGCTGCACACAGATCAAAATGTCATGCCATACTTCATGTTCAAGGAAGGTCTCAAAAAAGAAACGAAAAATAACCTCACAAACACTTCAATTAAGTAGAATAATAGGAACTGTATTGATAACATAAACTCACCGATAATTACATCACCCCTTAGAAGGATGGCGTTGCATCCACGTAGTCAAAGAAGCCTCAAGCCCGGTGGACTCCCCCTCAATGCATGGAGTGTGCTGCATAAAGATGACAATGTCATTTCAACTTAACATAATTCATGTTCAAGCAACGCCGCAAAAAAAGAAACC
This sequence comes from Brasenia schreberi, assembly GCA_036023115.1. Taxonomy (NCBI): domain Eukaryota; kingdom Viridiplantae; phylum Streptophyta; class Magnoliopsida; order Nymphaeales; family Cabombaceae; genus Brasenia; species Brasenia schreberi. Next base: position 18,256,829 of record JAYKKT010000069.1, read on the forward strand.
TAAAGTGACTTCACAAACGCTTGAATTAAGTAACGTAATTAATGAAAAATAGGTAACTTGATTCGTATGATAAATCAACTCACAATTACGGCACGCATGAGAAGGATGGCCACGCATCTACATAGCGAAAGAACCCCCAAGTCTAGTGAACTCCCCCTGGATGACACATGAGAATCTTAGTAACTTGTAGATAATTCATGTTCAAGCAAAGCCGTGAAAAAGAACCGAGCTGTTTAATTTCTAATAGGGAAGAACTTTATTGAAAAGCATGAAATTACCTATCACTACAATGCCCGTCAAATATCCCGCATCTAAATAGTGAAAGAAGCCTCAGTCCAGTCGACTCACCACAACGCTTACGGTGTGCTGCACACATAAGAATATCATTCAAACTTGAAATAATTTATTTTCAAGGAAAGCCACAAAAGAAAAAAAACAAAACCAACCTCACAAACGCATGAAGTAACTAGCACAATTTTTTACCAAGATGAACTTGACGGAAAAACATGAACCCACCTTTAATTACTACACCCGTTCGAGAGGATGACCCCATTTCCAAACACTGAAAGAAGCATCCCAAGTCTAGCGGACTCCCCTCCATAGTTGCAGCGTGGCGGATTTCACTAATGCTTGTCTTGTGAGGTTGATGTAGGAGCTCGTGATATAACCATTTCACAACAGAAATATAATATGAAAAGAAGCTTATCATATCAACCCCTGCTTGCGCACAATATCAAACCTAAAAACGCTTATCAATGCGACGATATGATAGCTCATCCGTAATTTGATATGTATAATGCCAGTTACTTGTTTTACTCTCTCGCACAAGCATAGACATCAAAAAAAGAAGATCACTTTATACTCGTATAAGATGAAAAACAAAATTATTTTTAAGGTAAAATGCCATTTGAATTCAAACACTATTAAAAGGCTTTTTTCGATATAATCTGTTTACAAAAACAAAAAGAAATCGCTTTTATCAACATAAACATTTTTAAACAAAATTATCAATTTTAAACAAAATATTTCAAAGAAAATATCAATATAATATGGAAAAATAACCACATGATAAGAAAATCAATTTCATGAAGTGATGCAGAAGTTCATAGATTTCAAATGTCGGACAAGAAATGAGTATGATATACTATAAGTGGTGCACCTTGGTAATATCCAACATCCTTACGTATCCAAGCGCAGACCGCCAAAATGTCCAAGGGTTTTGACTTATTTTCGGGACTCTCATAAAAGGCGAGCATCTTATACGTGTGAACAACATCCAAACCTGTCCATGTTGAAATACGTAAGCATTAGATACACAAACAAGTTTCCATCAACAACCGAAATACCTCGAATGTAATTCATGTTTAAGCAAGGTCACAAAAAAGAACCCCAAACTCAACTAAAAACGCAACATAATTAAGAAAAAGGAGGTAACTTGATTGATAAACATATGCCAACCTACAATTACGTCACGTGGGACAAGGATAACCAAGCATCCAAACAGCGAAAGAAGCCTCAAGTCTCATGAACTCTCCCAGCCTGCTTGCAACGTGCTGCACACACACGTACGAGAATATCGCCCAAACTTTAGATAATTCATATTGCGAAAAAGAAACCTAAACTAAACTCACAAATACACCAAGCACGTAGCAAAATTTATAATAAGGAGGAACTAAATTAAGAAACATGAGCTCTCACCTCTAGTTATCACATCCGTTAAAAGGATGACCCCGAATTTAAATAGTGAAAGAAGCCTAAAGTCTGATTCAATCCCCTCATCGTTTGAAGTGTGCTGCACATAAATGAAAATGTAAATCAAGCTTAACAAAATTCATGTGAGAGCAAGGCTGTGATAAAGAAACCAACACTAATCTCATAAATGCTCGAATTAAGCTGTGTAATTGAGAATAACAATAAGATAACTTATTTGGTAAACATAAACCAACCTGTAATTCAAATAGCGAAAAAGGATAGCCACGCATGGACTCTCCCATCATGCTTGCAATGTTCTGGACATAGAGGAGAATGTCAATAAAACTTTAGATAACTCATGTTTAAGCAAATCAGCATAAAAGAAACATAAACCAATCTCACAAAAGGATGTATCACGATCTATAATAAGGAGACACATTTTTGCAAGGCATGAACCCCTACCTCTAGTTAGGGTACTAGTCAAAAGGACGGCCACGCATTCAAATTGTGAAAGAAGGCCCTGAATCGCTCAACGCTTGGAGTGTGCTGCACACAGATCAAAATGTCATGCCATACTTCATGTTCAAGGAAGGTCTCAAAAAAGAAACGAAAAATAACCTCACAAACACTTCAATTAAGTAGAATAATAGGAACTGTATTGATAACATAAACTCACCGATAATTACATCACCCCTTAGAAGGATGGCGTTGCATCCACGTAGTCAAAGAAGCCTCAAGCCCGGTGGACTCCCCCTCAATGCATGGAGTGTGCTGCATAAAGATGACAATGTCATTTCAACTTAACATAATTCATGTTCAAGCAACGCCGCAAAAAAAGAAACCTAAAGTGACTTCACAAACGCTTGAATTAAGTAACGTAATTAATGAAAAATAGGTAACTTGATTCGTATGATAAATCAACTCACAATTACGGCACGCATGAGAAGGATGGCCACGCATCTACATAGCGAAAGAACCCCCAAGTCTAGTGAACTCCCCCTGGATGACACATGAGAATCTTAGTAACTTGTAGATAATTCATGTTCAAGCAAAGCCGTGAAAAAGAACCGAGCTGTTTAATTTCTAATAGGGAAGAACTTTATTGAAAAGCATGAAATTACCTATCACTACAATGCCCGTCAAATATCCCGCATCTAAATAGTGAAAGAAGCCTCAGTCCAGTCGACTCACCACAACGCTTACGGTGTGCTGCACACATAAGAATATCATTCAAACTTGAAATAATTTATTTTCAAGGAAAGCCACAAAAGAAAAAAAACAAAACCAACCTCACAAACGCATGAAGTAACTAGCACAATTTTTTACCAAGATGAACTTGACGGAAAAACATGAACCCACCTTTAATTACTACACCCGTTCGAGAGGATGACCCCATTTCCAAACACTGAAAGAAGCATCCCAAGTCTAGCGGACTCCCCTCCATAGTTGCAGCGTGGCGGATTTCACTAATGCTTGTCTTGTGAGGTTGATGTAGGAGCTCGTGATATAACCATTTCACAACAGAAATATAATATGAAAAGAAGCTTATCATATCAACCCCTGCTTGCGCACAATATCAAACCTAAAAACGCTTATCAATGCGACGATATGATAGCTCATCCGTAATTTGATATGTATAATGCCAGTTACTTGTTTTACTCTCTCGCACAAGCATAGACATCAAAAAAAGAAGATCACTTTATACTCGTATAAGATGAAAAACAAAATTATTTTTAAGGTAAAATGCCATTTGAATTCAAACACTATTAAAAGGCTTTTTTCGATATAATCTGTTTACAAAAACAAAAAGAAATCGCTTTTATCAACATAAACATTTTTAAACAAAATTATCAATTTTAAACAAAATATTTCAAAGAAAATATCAATATAATATGGAAAAATAACCACATGATAAGAAAATCAATTTCATGAAGTGATGCAGAAGTTCATAGATTTCAAATGTCGGACAAGAAATGAGTATGATATACTATAAGTGGTGCACCTTGGTAATATCCAACATCCTTACGTATCCAAGCGCAGACCGCCAAAATGTCCAAGGGTTTTGACTTATTTTCGGGACTCTCATAAAAGGCGAGCATCTTATACGTGTGAACAACATCCAAACCTGTCCATGTTGAAATACGTAAGCATTAGATACACAAACAAGTTTCCATCAACAACCGAAATACCTCGAATGTAATTCATGTTTAAGCAAGGTCACAAAAAAGAACCCCAAACTCAACTAAAAACGCAACATAATTAAGAAAAAGGAGGTAACTTGATTGATAAACATATGCCAACCTACAATTACGTCACGTGGGACAAGGATAACCAAGCATCCAAACAGCGAAAGAAGCCTCAAGTCTCATGAACTCTCCCTGCCTGCTTGCAACGTGCTGCACACACACGTACGAGAATATCGCCCAAACTTTAGATAATTCATATTGCGAAAAAGAAACCTAAACTAAACTCACAAATACACCAAGCACGTAGCAAAATTTATAATAAGGAGGAACTAAATTAAGAAACATGAGCTCTCACCTCTAGTTATCACATCCGTTAAAAGGATGACCCCGAATTTAAATAGTGAAAGAAGCCTAAAGTCTGATTCAATCCCCTCATCGTTTGAAGTGTGCTGCACATAAATGAAAATGTAAATCAAGCTTAACAAAATTCATGTGAGAGCAAGGCTGTGATAAAGAAACCAACACTAATCTCATAAATGCTCGAATTAAGCTGTGTAATTGAGAATAACAATAAGATAACTTATTTGGTAAACATAAACCAACCTGTAATTCAAATAGCGAAAAAGGATAGCCACGCATGGACTCTCCCATCATGCTTGCAATGTTCTGGACATAGAGGAGAATGTCAATAAAACTTTAGATAACTCATGTTTAAGCAAATCAGCATAAAAGAAACATAAACCAATCTCACAAAAGGATGTATCACGATCTATAATAAGGAGACACATTTTTGCAAGGCATGAACCCCTACCTCTAGTTAGGGTACTAGTCAAAAGGACGGCCACGCATTCAAATTGTGAAAGAAGGCCCTGAATCGCTCAACGCTTGGAGTGTGCTGCACACAGATCAAAATGTCATGCCATACTTCATGTTCAAGGAAGGTCTCAAAAAAGAAACGAAAAATAACCTCACAAACACTTCAATTAAGTAGAATAATAGGAACTGTATTGATAACATAAACTCACCGATAATTACATCACCCCTTAGAAGGATGGCGTTGCATCCACGTAGTCAAAGAAGCCTCAAGCCCGGTGGACTCCCCCTCAATGCATGGAGTGTGCTGCAATAAAGATGACAATGTCATTTCAACTTAACATAATTCATGTTCAAGCAACGCCGCAAAAAAAGAAACCTAAAGTGACTTCACAAACGCTTGAATTAAGTAACGTAATTAATGAAAAATAGGTAACTTGATTCGTATGATAAATCAACTCACAATTACGGCACGCATGAGAAGGATGGCCACGCATCTACATAGCGAAAGAACCCCCAAGTCTAGTGAACTCCCCCTGGATGACACATGAGAATCTTAGTAACTTGTAGATAATTCATGTTCAAGCAAAGCCGTGAAAAAGAACCGAGCTGTTTAATTTCTAATAGGGAAGAACTTTATTGAAAAGCATGAAATTACCTATCACTACAATGCCCGTCAAATATCCCGCATCTAAATAGTGAAAGAAGCCTCAGTCCAGTCGACTCACCACAACGCTTACGGTGTGCTGCACACATAAGAATATCATTCAAACTTGAAATAATTTATTTTCAAGGAAAGCCACAAAAGAAAAAAAACAAAACCAACCTCACAAACGCATGAAGTAACTAGCACAATTTTTTACCAAGATGAACTTGACGGAAAAACATGAACCCACCTTTAATTACTACACCCGTTCGAGAGGATGACCCCATTTCCAAACACTGAAAGAAGCATCCCAAGTCTAGCGGACTCCCCTCCATAGTTGCAGCGTGGCGGATTTCACTAATGCTTGTCTTGTGAGGTTGATGTAGGAGCTCGTGATATAACCATTTCACAACAGAAATATAATATGAAAAGAAGCTTATCATATCAACCCCTGCTTGCGCACAATATCAAACCTAAAAACGCTTATCAATGCGACGATATGATAGCTCATCCGTAATTTGATATGTATAATGCCAGTTACTTGTTTTACTCTCTCGCACAAGCATAGACATCAAAAAAAGAAGATCACTTTATACTCGTATAAGATGAAAAACAAAATTATTTTTAAGGTAAAATGCCATTTGAATTCAAACACTATTAAAAGGCTTTTTTCGATATAATCTGTTTACAAAAACAAAAAGAAATCGCTTTTATCAACATAAACATTTTTAAACAAAATTATCAATTTTAAACAAAATATTTCAAAGAAAATATCAATATAATATGGAAAAATAACCACATGATAAGAAAATCAATTTCATGAAGTGATGCAGAAGTTCATAGATTTCAAATGTCGGACAAGAAATGAGTATGATATACTATAAGTGGTGCACCTTGGTAATATCCAACATCCTTACGTATCCAAGCGCAGACCGCCAAAATGTCCAAGGGTTTTGACTTATTTTCGGGACTCTCATAAAAGGCGAGCATCTTATACGTGTGAACAACATCCAAACCTGTCCATGTTGAAATACGTAAGCATTAGATACACAAACAAGTTTCCATCAACAACCGAAATACCTCGAATGTAATTCATGTTTAAGCAAGGTCACAAAAAAGAACCCCAAACTCAACTAAAAACGCAACATAATTAAGAAAAAGGAGGTAACTTGATTGATAAACATATGCCAACCTACAATTACGTCACGTGGGACAAGGATAACCAAGCATCCAAACAGCGAAAGAAGCCTCAAGTCTCATGAACTCTCCCTGCCTGCTTGCAACGTGCTGCACACACACGTACGAGAATATCGCCCAAACTTTAGATAATTCATATTGCGAAAAAGAAACCTAAACTAAACTCACAAATACACCAAGCACGTAGCAAAATTTATAATAAGGAGGAACTAAATTAAGAAACATGAGCTCTCACCTCTAGTTATCACATCCGTTAAAAGGATGACCCCGAATTTAAATAGTGAAAGAAGCCTAAAGTCTGATTCAATCCCCTCATCGTTTGAAGTGTGCTGCACATAAATGAAAATGTAAATCAAGCTTAACAAAATTCATGTGAGAGCAAGGCTGTGATAAAGAAACCAACACTAATCTCATAAATGCTCGAATTAAGCTGTGTAATTGAGAATAACAATAAGATAACTTATTTGGTAAACATAAACCAACCTGTAATTCAAATAGCGAAAAAGGATAGCCACGCATGGACTCTCCCATCATGCTTGCAATGTTCTGGACATAGAGGAGAATGTCAATAAAACTTTAGATAACTCATGTTTAAGCAAATCAGCATAAAAGAAACATAAACCAATCTCACAAAAGGATGTATCACGATCTATAATAAGGAGACACATTTTTGCAAGGCATGAACCCCTACCTCTAGTTAGGGTACTAGTCAAAAGGACGGCCACGCATTCAAATTGTGAAAGAAGGCCCTGAATCGCTCAACGCTTGGAGTGTGCTGCACACAGATCAAAATGTCATGCCATACTTCATGTTCAAGGAAGGTCTCAAAAAAGAAACGAAAAATAACCTCACAAACACTTCAATTAAGTAGAATAATAGGAACTGTATTGATAACATAAACTCACCGATAATTACATCACCCCTTAGAAGGATGGCGTTGCATCCACGTAGTCAAAGAAGCCTCAAGCCCGGTGGACTCCCCCTCAATGCATGGAGTGTGCTGCATAAAGATGACAATGTCATTTCAACTTAACATAATTCATGTTCAAGCAACGCCGCAAAAAAAGAAACCTAAAGTGACTTCACAAACGCTTGAATTAAGTAACGTAATTAATGAAAAATAGGTAACTTGATTCGTATGATAAATCAACTCACAATTACGGCACGCATGAGAAGGATGGCCACGCATCTACATAGCGAAAGAACCCCCAAGTCTAGTGAACTCCCCCTGGATGACACATGAGAATCTTAGTAACTTGTAGATAATTCATGTTCAAGCAAAGCCGTGAAAAAGAACCGAGCTGTTTAATTTCTAATAGGGAAGAACTTTATTGAAAAGCATGAAATTACCTATCACTACAATGCCCGTCAAATATCCCGCATCTAAATAGTGAAAGAAGCCTCAGTCCAGTCGACTCACCACAACGCTTACGGTGTGCTGCACACATAAGAATATCATTCAAACTTGAAATAATTTATTTTCAAGGAAAGCCACAAAAGAAAAAAAACAAAACCAACCTCACAAACGCATGAAGTAACTAGCACAATTTTTTACCAAGATGAACTTGACGGAAAAACATGAACCCACCTTTAATTACTACACCCGTTCGAGAGGATGACCCCATTTCCAAACACTGAAAGAAGCATCCCAAGTCTAGCGGACTCCCCTCCATAGTTGCAGCGTGGCGGATTTCACTAATGCTTGTCTTGTGAGGTTGATGTAGGAGCTCGTGATATAACCATTTCACAACAGAAATATAATATGAAAAGAAGCTTATCATATCAACCCCTGCTTGCGCACAATATCAAACCTAAAAACGCTTATCAATGCGACGATATGATAGCTCATCCGTAATTTGATATGTATAATGCCAGTTACTTGTTTTACTCTCTCGCACAAGCATAGACATCAAAAAAAGAAGATCACTTTATACTCGTATAAGATGAAAAACAAAATTATTTTTAAGGTAAAATGCCATTTGAATTCAAACACTATTAAAAGGCTTTTTTCGATATAATCTGTTTACAAAAACAAAAAGAAATCGCTTTTATCAACATAAACATTTTTAAACAAAATTATCAATTTTAAACAAAATATTTCAAAGAAAATATCAATATAATATGGAAAAATAACCACATGATAAGAAAATCAATTTCATGAAGTGATGCAGAAGTTCATAGATTTCAAATGTCGGACAAGAAATGAGTATGATATACTATAAGTGGTGCACCTTGGTAATATCCAACATCCTTACGTATCCAAGCGCAGACCGCCAAAATGTCCAAGGGTTTTGACTTATTTTCGGGACTCTCATAAAAGGCGAGCATCTTATACGTGTGAACAACATCCAAACCTGTCCATGTTGAAATACGTAAGCATTAGATACACAAACAAGTTTCCATCAACAACCGAAATACCTCGAATGTAATTCATGTTTAAGCAAGGTCACAAAAAAGAACCCCAAACTCAACTAAAAACGCAACATAATTAAGAAAAAGGAGGTAACTTGATTGATAAACATATGCCAACCTACAATTACGTCACGTGGGACAAGGATAACCAAGCATCCAAACAGCGAAAGAAGCCTCAAGTCTCATGAACTCTCCCTGCCTGCTTGCAACGTGCTGCACACACACGTACGAGAATATCGCCCAAACTTTAGATAATTCATATTGCGAAAAAGAAACCTAAACTAAACTCACAAATACACCAAGCACGTAGCAAAATTTATAATAAGGAGGAACTAAATTAAGAAACATGAGCTCTCACCTCTAGTTATCACATCCGTTAAAAGGATGACCCCGAATTTAAATAGTGAAAGAAGCCTAAAGTCTGATTCAATCCCCTCATCGTTTGAAGTGTGCTGCACATAAATGAAAATGTAAATCAAGCTTAACAAAATTCATGTGAGAGCAAGGCTGTGATAAAGAAACCAACACTAATCTCATAAATGCTCGAATTAAGCTGTGTAATTGAGAATAACAATAAGATAACTTATTTGGTAAACATAAACCAACCTGTAATTCAAATAGCGAAAAAGGATAGCCACGCATGGACTCTCCCATCATGCTTGCAATGTTCTGGACATAGAGGAGAATGTCAATAAAACTTTAGATAACTCATGTTTAAGCAAATCAGCATAAAAGAAACATAAACCAATCTCACAAAAGGATGTATCACGATCTATAATAAGGAGACACATTTTTGCAAGGCATGAACCCCTACCTCTAGTTAGGGTACTAGTCAAAAGGACGGCCACGCATTCAAATTGTGAAAGAAGGCCCTGAATCGCTCAACGCTTGGAGTGTGCTGCACACAGATCAAAATGTCATGCCATACTTCATGTTCAAGGAAGGTCTCAAAAAAGAAACGAAAAATAACCTCACAAACACTTCAATTAAGTAGAATAATAGGAACTGTATTGATAACATAAACTCACCGATAATTACATCACCCCTTAGAAGGATGGCGTTGCATCCACGTAGTCAAAGAAGCCTCAAGCCCGGTGGACTCCCCCTCAATGCATGGAGTGTGCTGCATAAAGATGACAATGTCATTTCAACTTAACATAATTCATGTTCAAGCAACGCCGCAAAAAAAGAAACCTAAAGTGACTTCACAAACGCTTGAATTAAGTAACGTAATTAATGAAAAATAGGTAACTTGATTCGTATGATAAATCAACTCACAATTACGGCACGCATGAGAAGGATGGCCACGCATCTACATAGCGAAAGAACCCCCAAGTCTAGTGAACTCCCCCTGGATGACACATGAGAATCTTAGTAACTTGTAGATAATTCATGTTCAAGCAAAGCCGTGAAAAAGAACCGAGCTGTTTAATTTCTAATAGGGAAGAACTTTATTGAAAAGCATGAAATTACCTATCACTACAATGCCCGTCAAATATCCCGCATCTAAATAGTGAAAGAAGCCTCAGTCCAGTCGACTCACCACAACGCTTACGGTGTGCTGCACACATAAGAATATCATTCAAACTTGAAATAATTTATTTTCAAGGAAAGCCACAAAAGAAAAAAAACAAAACCAACCTCACAAACGCATGAAGTAACTAGCACAATTTTTTACCAAGATGAACTTGACGGAAAAACATGAACCCACCTTTAATTACTACACCCGTTCGAGAGGATGACCCCATTTCCAAACACTGAAAGAAGCATCCCAAGTCTAGCGGACTCCCCTCCATAGTTGCAGCGTGGCGGATTTCACTAATGCTTGTCTTGTGAGGTTGATGTAGGAGCTCGTGATATAACCATTTCACAACAGAAATATAATATGAAAAGAAGCTTATCATATCAACCCCTGCTTGCGCACAATATCAAACCTAAAAACGCTTATCAATGCGACGATATGATAGCTCATCCGTAATTTGATATGTATAATGCCAGTTACTTGTTTTACTCTCTCGCACAAGCATAGACATCAAAAAAAGAAGATCACTTTATACTCGTATAAGATGAAAAACAAAATTATTTTTAAGGTAAAATGCCATTTGAATTCAAACACTATTAAAAGGCTTTTTTCGATATAATCTGTTTACAAAAACAAAAAGAAATCGCTTTTATCAACATAAACATTTTTAAACAAAATTATCAATTTTAAACAAAATATTTCAAAGAAAATATCAATATAATATGGAAAAATAACCACATGATAAGAAAATCAATTTCATGAAGTGATGCAGAAGTTCATAGATTTCAAATGTCGGACAAGAAATGAGTATGATATACTATAAGTGGTGCACCTTGGTAATATCCAACATCCTTACGTATCCAAGCGCAGACCGCCAAAATGTCCAAGGGTTTTGACTTATTTTCGGGACTCTCATAAAAGGCGAGCATCTTATACGTGTGAACAACATCCAAACCTGTCCATGTTGAAATACGTAAGCATTAGATACACAAACAAGTTTCCATCAACAACCGAAATACCTCGAATGTAATTCATGTTTAAGCAAGGTCACAAAAAAGAACCCCAAACTCAACTAAAAACGCAACATAATTAAGAAAAAGGAGGTAACTTGATTGATAAACATATGCCAACCTACAATTACGTCACGTGGGACAAGGATAACCAAGCATCCAAACAGCGAAAGAAGCCTCAAGTCTCATGAACTCTCCCTGCCTGCTTGCAACGTGCTGCACACACACGTACGAGAATATCGCCCAAACTTTAGATAATTCATATTGCGAAAAAGAAACCTAAACTAAACTCACAAATACACCAAGCACGTAGCAAAATTTATAATAAGGAGGAACTAAATTAAGAAACATGAGCTCTCACCTCTAGTTATCACATCCGTTAAAAGGATGACCCCGAATTTAAATAGTGAAAGAAGCCTAAAGTCTGATTCAATCCCCTCATCGTTTGAAGTGTGCTGCACATAAATGAAAATGTAAATCAAGCTTAACAAAATTCATGTGAGAGCAAGGCTGTGATAAAGAAACCAACACTAATCTCATAAATGCTCGAATTAAGCTGTGTAATTGAGAATAACAATAAGATAACTTATTTGGTAAACATAAACCAACCTGTAATTCAAATAGCGAAAAAGGATAGCCACGCATGGACTCTCCCATCATGCTTGCAATGTTCTGGACATAGAGGAGAATGTCAATAAAACTTTAGATAACTCATGTTTAAGCAAATCAGCATAAAAGAAACATAAACCAATCTCACAAAAGGATGTATCACGATCTATAATAAGGAGACACATTTTTGCAAGGCATGAACCCCTACCTCTAGTTAGGGTACTAGTCAAAAGGACGGCCACGCATTCAAATTGTGAAAGAAGGCCCTGAATCGCTCAACGCTTGGAGTGTGCTGCACACAGATCAAAATGTCATGCCATACTTCATGTTCAAGGAAGGTCTCAAAAAAGAAACGAAAAATAACCTCACAAACACTTCAATTAAGTAGAATAATAGGAACTGTATTGATAACATAAACTCACCGATAATTACATCACCCCTTAGAAGGATGGCGTTGCATCCACGTAGTCAAAGAAGCCTCAAGCCCGGTGGACTCCCCCTCAATGCATGGAGTGTGCTGCATAAAGATGACAATGTCATTTCAACTTAACATAATTCATGTTCAAGCAACGCCGCAAAAAAAGAAACCTAAAGTGACTTCACAAACGCTTGAATTAAGTAACGTAATTAATGAAAAATAGGTAACTTGATTCGTATGATAAATCAACTCACAATTACGGCACGCATGAGAAGGATGGCCACGCATCTACATAGCGAAAGAACCCCCAAGTCTAGTGAACTCCCCCTGGATGACACATGAGAATCTTAGTAACTTGTAGATAATTCATGTTCAAGCAAAGCCGTGAAAAAGAACCGAGCTGTTTAATTTCTAATAGGGAAGAACTTTATTGAAAAGCATGAAATTACCTATCACTACAATGCCCGTCAAATATCCCGCATCTAAATAGTGAAAGAAGCCTCAGTCCAGTCGACTCACCACAACGCTTACGGTGTGCTGCACACATAAGAATATCATTCAAACTTGAAATAATTTATTTTCAAGGAAAGCCACAAAAGAAAAAAAACAAAACCAACCTCACAAACGCATGAAGTAACTAGCACAATTTTTTACCAAGATGAACTTGACGGAAAAACATGAACCCACCTTTAATTACTACACCCGTTCGAGAGGATGACCCCATTTCCAAACACTGAAAGAAGCATCCCAAGTCTAGCGGACTCCCCTCCATAGTTGCAGCGTGGCGGATTTCACTAATGCTTGTCTTGTGAGGTTGATGTAGGAGCTCGTGATATAACCATTTCACAACAGAAATATAATATGAAAAGAAGCTTATCATATCAACCCCTGCTTGCGCACAATATCAAACCTAAAAACGCTTATCAATGCGACGATATGATAGCTCATCCGTAATTTGATATGTATAATGCCAGTTACTTGTTTTACTCTCTCGCACAAGCATAGACATCAAAAAAAGAAGATCACTTTATACTCGTATAAGATGAAAAACAAAATTATTTTTAAGGTAAAATGCCATTTGAATTCAAACACTATTAAAAGGCTTTTTTCGATATAATCTGTTTACAAAAACAAAAAGAAATCGCTTTTATCAACATAAACATTTTTAAACAAAATTATCAATTTTAAACAAAATATTTCAAAGAAAATATCAATATAATATGGAAAAATAACCACATGATAAGAAAATCAATTTCATGAAGTGATGCAGAAGTTCATAGATTTCAAATGTCGGACAAGAAATGAGTATGATATACTATAAGTGGTGCACCTTGGTAATATCCAACATCCTTACGTATCCAAGCGCAGACCGCCAAAATGTCCAAGGGTTTTGACTTATTTTCGGGACTCTCATAAAAGGCGAGCATCTTATACGTGTGAACAACATCCAAACCTGTCCATGTTGAAATACGTAAGCATTAGATACACAAACAAGTTTCCATCAACAACCGAAATACCTCGAATGTAATTCATGTTTAAGCAAGGTCACAAAAAAGAACCCCAAACTCAACTAAAAACGCAACATAATTAAGAAAAAGGAGGTAACTTGATTGATAAACATATGCCAACCTACAATTACGTCACGTGGGACAAGGATAACCAAGCATCCAAACAGCGAAAGAAGCCTCAAGTCTCATGAACTCTCCCTGCCTGCTTGCAACGTGCTGCACACACACGTACGAGAATATCGCCCAAACTTTAGATAATTCATATTGCGAAAAAGAAACCTAAACTAAACTCACAAATACACCAAGCACGTAGCAAAATTTATAATAAGGAGGAACTAAATTAAGAAACATGAGCTCTCACCTCTAGTTATCACATCCGTTAAAAGGATGACCCCGAATTTAAATAGTGAAAGAAGCCTAAAGTCTGATTCAATCCCCTCATCGTTTGAAGTGTGCTGCACATAAATGAAAATGTAAATCAAGCTTAACAAAATTCATGTGAGAGCAAGGCTGTGATAAAGAAACCAACACTAATCTCATAAATGCTCGAATTAAGCTGTGTAATTGAGAATAACAATAAGATAACTTATTTGGTAAACATAAACCAACCTGTAATTCAAATAGCGAAAAAGGATAGCCACGCATGGACTCTCCCATCATGCTTGCAATGTTCTGGACATAGAGGAGAATGTCAATAAAACTTTAGATAACTCATGTTTAAGCAAATCAGCATAAAAGAAACATAAACCAATCTCACAAAAGGATGTATCACGATCTATAATAAGGAGACACATTTTTGCAAGGCATGAACCCCTACCTCTAGTTAGGGTACTAGTCAAAAGGACGGCCACGCATTCAAATTGTGAAAGAAGGCCCTGAATCGCTCAACGCTTGGAGTGTGCTGCACACAGATCAAAATGTCATGCCATACTTCATGTTCAAGGAAGGTCTCAAAAAAGAAACGAAAAATAACCTCACAAACACTTCAATTAAGTAGAATAATAGGAACTGTATTGATAACATAAACTCACCGATAATTACATCACCCCTTAGAAGGATGGCGTTGCATCCACGTAGTCAAAGAAGCCTCAAGCCCGGTGGACTCCCCCTCAATGCATGGAGTGTGCTGCATAAAGATGACAATGTCATTTCAACTTAACATAATTCATGTTCAAGCAACGCCGCAAAAAAAGAAACCTAAAGTGACTTCACAAACGCTTGAATTAAGTAACGTAATTAATGAAAAATAGGTAACTTGATTCGTATGATAAATCAACTCACAATTACGGCACGCATGAGAAGGATGGCCACGCATCTACATAGCGAAAGAACCCCCAAGTCTAGTGAACTCCCCCTGGATGACACATGAGAATCTTAGTAACTTGTAGATAATTCATGTTCAAGCAAAGCCGTGAAAAAGAACCGAGCTGTTTAATTTCTAATAGGGAAGAACTTTATTGAAAAGCATGAAATTACCTATCACTACAATGCCCGTCAAATATCCCGCATCTAAATAGTGAAAGAAGCCTCAGTCCAGTCGACTCACCACAACGCTTACGGTGTGCTGCACACATAAGAATATCATTCAAACTTGAAATAATTTATTTTCAAGGAAAGCCACAAAAGAAAAAAAACAAAACCAACCTCACAAACGCATGAAGTAACTAGCACAATTTTTTACCAAGATGAACTTGACGGAAAAACATGAACCCACCTTTAATTACTACACCCGTTCGAGAGGATGACCCCATTTCCAAACACTGAAAGAAGCATCCCAAGTCTAGCGGACTCCCCTCCATAGTTGCAGCGTGGCGGATTTCACTAATGCTTGTCTTGTGAGGTTGATGTAGGAGCTCGTGATATAACCATTTCACAACAGAAATATAATATGAAAAGAAGCTTATCATATCAACCCCTGCTTGCGCACAATATCAAACCTAAAAACGCTTATCAATGCGACGATATGATAGCTCATCCGTAATTTGATATGTATAATGCCAGTTACTTGTTTTACTCTCTCGCACAAGCATAGACATCAAAAAAAGAAGATCACTTTATACTCGTATAAGATGAAAAACAAAATTATTTTTAAGGTAAAATGCCATTTGAATTCAAACACTATTAAAAGGCTTTTTTCGATATAATCTGTTTACAAAAACAAAAAGAAATCGCTTTTATCAACATAAACATTTTTAAACAAAATTATCAATTTTAAACAAAATATTTCAAAGAAAATATCAATATAATATGGAAAAATAACCACATGATAAGAAAATCAATTTCATGAAGTGATGCAGAAGTTCATAGATTTCAAATGTCGGACAAGAAATGAGTATGATATACTATAAGTGGTGCACCTTGGTAATATCCAACATCCTTACGTATCCAAGCGCAGACCGCCAAAATGTCCAAGGGTTTTGACTTATTTTCGGGACTCTCATAAAAGGCGAGCATCTTATACGTGTGAACAACATCCAAACCTGTCCATGTTGAAATACGTAAGCATTAGATACACAAACAAGTTTCCATCAACAACCGAAATACCTCGAATGTAATTCATGTTTAAGCAAGGTCACAAAAAAGAACCCCAAACTCAACTAAAAACGCAACATAATTAAGAAAAAGGAGGTAACTTGATTGATAAACATATGCCAACCTACAATTACGTCACGTGGGACAAGGATAACCAAGCATCCAAACAGCGAAAGAAGCCTCAAGTCTCATGAACTCTCCCTGCCTGCTTGCAACGTGCTGCACACACACGTACGAGAATATCGCCCAAACTTTAGATAATTCATATTGCGAAAAAGAAACCTAAACTAAACTCACAAATACACCAAGCACGTAGCAAAATTTATAATAAGGAGGAACTAAATTAAGAAACATGAGCTCTCACCTCTAGTTATCACATCCGTTAAAAGGATGACCCCGAATTTAAATAGTGAAAGAAGCCTAAAGTCTGATTCAATCCCCTCATCGTTTGAAGTGTGCTGCACATAAATGAAAATGTAAATCAAGCTTAACAAAATTCATGTGAGAGCAAGGCTGTGATAAAGAAACCAACACTAATCTCATAAATGCTCGAATTAAGCTGTGTAATTGAGAATAACAATAAGATAACTTATTTGGTAAACATAAACCAACCTGTAATTCAAATAGCGAAAAAGGATAGCCACGCATGGACTCTCCCATCATGCTTGCAATGTTCTGGACATAGAGGAGAATGTCAATAAAACTTTAGATAACTCATGTTTAAGCAAATCAGCATAAAAGAAACATAAACCAATCTCACAAAAGGATGTATCACGATCTATAATAAGGAGACACATTTTTGCAAGGCATGAACCCCTACCTCTAGTTAGGGTACTAGTCAAAAGGACGGCCACGCATTCAAATTGTGAAAGAAGGCCCTGAATCGCTCAACGCTTGGAGTGTGCTGCACACAGATCAAAATGTCATGCCATACTTCATGTTCAAGGAAGGTCTCAAAAAAGAAACGAAAAATAACCTCACAAACACTTCAATTAAGTAGAATAATAGGAACTGTATTGATAACATAAACTCACCGATAATTACATCACCCCTTAGAAGGATGGCGTTGCATCCACGTAGTCAAAGAAGCCTCAAGCCCGGTGGACTCCCCCTCAATGCATGGAGTGTGCTGCATAAAGATGACAATGTCATTTCAACTTAACATAATTCATGTTCAAGCAACGCCGCAAAAAAAGAAACCTAAAGTGACTTCACAAACGCTTGAATTAAGTAACGTAATTAATGAAAAATAGGTAACTTGATTCGTATGATAAATCAACTCACAATTACGGCACGCATGAGAAGGATGGCCACGCATCTACATAGCGAAAGAACCCCCAAGTCTAGTGAACTCCCCCTGGATGACACATGAGAATCTTAGTAACTTGTAGATAATTCATGTTCAAGCAAAGCCGTGAAAAAGAACCGAGCTGTTTAATTTCTAATAGGGAAGAACTTTATTGAAAAGCATGAAATTACCTATCACTACAATGCCCGTCAAATATCCCGCATCTAAATAGTGAAAGAAGCCTCAGTCCAGTCGACTCACCACAACGCTTACGGTGTGCTGCACACATAAGAATATCATTCAAACTTGAAATAATTTATTTTCAAGGAAAGCCACAAAAGAAAAAAAACAAAACCAACCTCACAAACGCATGAAGTAACTAGCACAATTTTTTACCAAGATGAACTTGACGGAAAAACATGAACCCACCTTTAATTACTACACCCGTTCGAGAGGATGACCCCATTTCCAAACACTGAAAGAAGCATCCCAAGTCTAGCGGACTCCCCTCCATAGTTGCAGCGTGGCGGATTTCACTAATGCTTGTCTTGTGAGGTTGATGTAGGAGCTCGTGATATAACCATTTCACAACAGAAATATAATATGAAAAGAAGCTTATCATATCAACCCCTGCTTGCGCACAATATCAAACCTAAAAACGCTTATCAATGCGACGATATGATAGCTCATCCGTAATTTGATATGTATAATGCCAGTTACTTGTTTTACTCTCTCGCACAAGCATAGACATCAAAAAAAGAAGATCACTTTATACTCGTATAAGATGAAAAACAAAATTATTTTTAAGGTAAAATGCCATTTGAATTCAAACACTATTAAAAGGCTTTTTTCGATATAATCTGTTTACAAAAACAAAAAGAAATCGCTTTTATCAACATAAACATTTTTAAACAAAATTATCAATTTTAAACAAAATATTTCAAAGAAAATATCAATATAATATGGAAAAATAACCACATGATAAGAAAATCAATTTCATGAAGTGATGCAGAAGTTCATAGATTTCAAATGTCGGACAAGAAATGAGTATGATATACTATAAGTGGTGCACCTTGGTAATATCCAACATCCTTACGTATCCAAGCGCAGACCGCCAAAATGTCCAAGGGTTTTGACTTATTTTCGGGACTCTCATAAAAGGCGAGCATCTTATACGTGTGAACAACATCCAAACCTGTCCATGTTGAAATACGTAAGCATTAGATACACAAACAAGTTTCCATCAACAACCGAAATACCTCGAATGTAATTCATGTTTAAGCAAGGTCACAAAAAAGAACCCCAAACTCAACTAAAAACGCAACATAATTAAGAAAAAGGAGGTAACTTGATTGATAAACATATGCCAACCTACAATTACGTCACGTGGGACAAGGATAACCAAGCATCCAAACAGCGAAAGAAGCCTCAAGTCTCATGAACTCTCCCTGCCTGCTTGCAACGTGCTGCACACACACGTACGAGAATATCGCCCAAACTTTAGATAATTCATATTGCGAAAAAGAAACCTAAACTAAACTCACAAATACACCAAGCACGTAGCAAAATTTATAATAAGGAGGAACTAAATTAAGAAACATGAGCTCTCACCTCTAGTTATCACATCCGTTAAAAGGATGACCCCGAATTTAAATAGTGAAAGAAGCCTAAAGTCTGATTCAATCCCCTCATCGTTTGAAGTGTGCTGCACATAAATGAAAATGTAAATCAAGCTTAACAAAATTCATGTGAGAGCAAGGCTGTGATAAAGAAACCAACACTAATCTCATAAATGCTCGAATTAAGCTGTGTAATTGAGAATAACAATAAGATAACTTATTTGGTAAACATAAACCAACCTGTAATTCAAATAGCGAAAAAGGATAGCCACGCATGGACTCTCCCATCATGCTTGCAATGTTCTGGACATAGAGGAGAATGTCAATAAAACTTTAGATAACTCATGTTTAAGCAAATCAGCATAAAAGAAACATAAACCAATCTCACAAAAGGATGTATCACGATCTATAATAAGGAGACACATTTTTGCAAGGCATGAACCCCTACCTCTAGTTAGGGTACTAGTCAAAAGGACGGCCACGCATTCAAATTGTGAAAGAAGGCCCTGAATCGCTCAACGCTTGGAGTGTGCTGCACACAGATCAAAATGTCATGCCATACTTCATGTTCAAGGAAGGTCTCAAAAAAGAAACGAAAAATAACCTCACAAACACTTCAATTAAGTAGAATAATAGGAACTGTATTGATAACATAAACTCACCGATAATTACATCACCCCTTAGAAGGATGGCGTTGCATCCACGTAGTCAAAGAAGCCTCAAGCCCGGTGGACTCCCCCTCAATGCATGGAGTGTGCTGCATAAAGATGACAATGTCATTTCAACTTAACATAATTCATGTTCAAGCAACGCCGCAAAAAAAGAAACCTAAAGTGACTTCACAAACGCTTGAATTAAGTAACGTAATTAATGAAAAATAGGTAACTTGATTCGTATGATAAATCAACTCACAATTACGGCACGCATGAGAAGGATGGCCACGCATCTACATAGCGAAAGAACCCCCAAGTCTAGTGAACTCCCCCTGGATGACACATGAGAATCTTAGTAACTTGTAGATAATTCATGTTCAAGCAAAGCCGTGAAAAAGAACCGAGCTGTTTAATTTCTAATAGGGAAGAACTTTATTGAAAAGCATGAAATTACCTATCACTACAATGCCCGTCAAATATCCCGCATCTAAATAGTGAAAGAAGCCTCAGTCCAGTCGACTCACCACAACGCTTACGGTGTGCTGCACACATAAGAATATCATTCAAACTTGAAATAATTTATTTTCAAGGAAAGCCACAAAAGAAAAAAAACAAAACCAACCTCACAAACGCATGAAGTAACTAGCACAATTTTTTACCAAGATGAACTTGACGGAAAAACATGAACCCACCTTTAATTACTACACCCGTTCGAGAGGATGACCCCATTTCCAAACACTGAAAGAAGCATCCCAAGTCTAGCGGACTCCCCTCCATAGTTGCAGCGTGGCGGATTTCACTAATGCTTGTCTTGTGAGGTTGATGTAGGAGCTCGTGATATAACCATTTCACAACAGAAATATAATATGAAAAGAAGCTTATCATATCAACCCCTGCTTGCGCACAATATCAAACCTAAAAACGCTTATCAATGCGACGATATGATAGCTCATCCGTAATTTGATATGTATAATGCCAGTTACTTGTTTTACTCTCTCGCACAAGCATAGACATCAAAAAAAGAAGATCACTTTATACTCGTATAAGATGAAAAACAAAATTATTTTTAAGGTAAAATGCCATTTGAATTCAAACACTATTAAAAGGCTTTTTTCGATATAATCTGTTTACAAAAACAAAAAGAAATCGCTTTTATCAACATAAACATTTTTAAACAAAATTATCAATTTTAAACAAAATATTTCAAAGAAAATATCAATATAATATGGAAAAATAACCACATGATAAGAAAATCAATTTCATGAAGTGATGCAGAAGTTCATAGATTTCAAATGTCGGACAAGAAATGAGTATGATATACTATAAGTGGTGCACCTTGGTAATATCCAACATCCTTACGTATCCAAGCGCAGACCGCCAAAATGTCCAAGGGTTTTGACTTATTTTCGGGACTCTCATAAAAGGCGAGCATCTTATACGTGTGAACAACATCCAAACCTGTCCATGTTGAAATACGTAAGCATTAGATACACAAACAAGTTTCCATCAACAACCGAAATACCTCGAATGTAATTCATGTTTAAGCAAGGTCACAAAAAAGAACCCCAAACTCAACTAAAAACGCAACATAATTAAGAAAAAGGAGGTAACTTGATTGATAAACATATGCCAACCTACAATTACGTCACGTGGGACAAGGATAACCAAGCATCCAAACAGCGAAAGAAGCCTCAAGTCTCATGAACTCTCCCTGCCTGCTTGCAACGTGCTGCACACACACGTACGAGAATATCGCCCAAACTTTAGATAATTCATATTGCGAAAAAGAAACCTAAACTAAACTCACAAATACACCAAGCACGTAGCAAAATTTATAATAAGGAGGAACTAAATTAAGAAACATGAGCTCTCACCTCTAGTTATCACATCCGTTAAAAGGATGACCCCGAATTTAAATAGTGAAAGAAGCCTAAAGTCTGATTCAATCCCCTCATCGTTTGAAGTGTGCTGCACATAAATGAAAATGTAAATCAAGCTTAACAAAATTCATGTGAGAGCAAGGCTGTGATAAAGAAACCAACACTAATCTCATAAATGCTCGAATTAAGCTGTGTAATTGAGAATAACAATAAGATAACTTATTTGGTAAACATAAACCAACCTGTAATTCAAATAGCGAAAAAGGATAGCCACGCATGGACTCTCCCATCATGCTTGCAATGTTCTGGACATAGAGGAGAATGTCAATAAAACTTTAGATAACTCATGTTTAAGCAAATCAGCATAAAAGAAACATAAACCAATCTCACAAAAGGATGTATCACGATCTATAATAAGGAGACACATTTTTGCAAGGCATGAACCCCTACCTCTAGTTAGGGTACTAGTCAAAAGGACGGCCACGCATTCAAATTGTGAAAGAAGGCCCTGAATCGCTCAACGCTTGGAGTGTGCTGCACACAGATCAAAATGTCATGCCATACTTCATGTTCAAGGAAGGTCTCAAAAAAGAAACGAAAAATAACCTCACAAACACTTCAATTAAGTAGAATAATAGGAACTGTATTGATAACATAAACTCACCGATAATTACATCACCCCTTAGAAGGATGGCGTTGCATCCACGTAGTCAAAGAAGCCTCAAGCCCGGTGGACTCCCCCTCAATGCATGGAGTGTGCTGCATAAAGATGACAATGTCATTTCAACTTAACATAATTCATGTTCAAGCAACGCCGCAAAAAAAGAAACCTAAAGTGACTTCACAAACGCTTGAATTAAGTAACGTAATTAATGAAAAATAGGTAACTTGATTCGTATGATAAATCAACTCACAATTACGGCACGCATGAGAAGGATGGCCACGCATCTACATAGCGAAAGAACCCCCAAGTCTAGTGAACTCCCCCTGGATGACACATGAGAATCTTAGTAACTTGTAGATAATTCATGTTCAAGCAAAGCCGTGAAAAAGAACCGAGCTGTTTAATTTCTAATAGGGAAGAACTTTATTGAAAAGCATGAAATTACCTATCACTACAATGCCCGTCAAATATCCCGCATCTAAATAGTGAAAGAAGCCTCAGTCCAGTCGACTCACCACAACGCTTACGGTGTGCTGCACACATAAGAATATCATTCAAACTTGAAATAATTTATTTTCAAGGAAAGCCACAAAAGAAAAAAAACAAAACCAACCTCACAAACGCATGAAGTAACTAGCACAATTTTTTACCAAGATGAACTTGACGGAAAAACATGAACCCACCTTTAATTACTACACCCGTTCGAGAGGATGACCCCATTTCCAAACACTGAAAGAAGCATCCCAAGTCTAGCGGACTCCCCTCCATAGTTGCAGCGTGGCGGATTTCACTAATGCTTGTCTTGTGAGGTTGATGTAGGAGCTCGTGATATAACCATTTCACAACAGAAATATAATATGAAAAGAAGCTTATCATATCAACCCCTGCTTGCGCACAATATCAAACCTAAAAACGCTTATCAATGCGACGATATGATAGCTCATCCGTAATTTGATATGTATAATGCCAGTTACTTGTTTTACTCTCTCGCACAAGCATAGACATCAAAAAAAGAAGATCACTTTATACTCGTATAAGATGAAAAACAAAATTATTTTTAAGGTAAAATGCCATTTGAATTCAAACACTATTAAAAGGCTTTTTTCGATATAATCTGTTTACAAAAACAAAAAGAAATCGCTTTCACAACAGAAATCACTTTATAAATCCTTTAAAAACAATTTTAAAATTAATTTGCATACAGAACAAGAAAACTTTCACTTTTATAAACGACAACAGTCTTTAGAGAAATACTTTCTAAAAATGTACTTTTAAAGCCTGAAATAAGTATTTCAAAGAAAACCTTCCATTAAAATAAAATCTTTTACAAATTTTTTTAAACTAAAAGTTGTTATTTTAAACAAGTAAGAGAATTTTGCATATTTTTCAAACGAAATTAAACAAATTTACATTAAAAATATCTTTTAAAATGAAAATTTGAATATAAGTTGTTTATAAAAACAAGAAAACCATTTATAAAGAAAAATGGTTTTTGAAACAAATACGAAACAAACAACTTTATTTTGGAACGAAAAATCTTTTAAAACAGCTTTCGAAAAAAATAACAATTCTTTTAAACAAAGGAAAATTTTTAGTTTTTTCCAAAAGATGTAAACCAAAACTTTTGAATACCTTTTGTAACGAAAATCTTTTAAAACGTAATTTATTTACAAAAACAACAAAAGTTTTACTTTTATAAACCATAATGGTTTTTCAAACAAATAAGAAATTAAAATCTTTATTTTGAAATGAATTATTTTGAATAAACCTTTTGTTTTGAAATGAAATATCTATTAAAAGAGTTTTTTAAGAAACAACACACACAACCACGACAAACCATATCACCACCATGAGCAAACCTCAAACCATACCGAGTACCCACCAAACCATCACCCGACCCGAAAAGCCAACATCACCAACCCTAACACCCGAAATCGCAACCCATATCCCAACCTAACACCCACGACCAAACAACCCGACAACCAAAACCACAACGACTCTCTTATACCCTAACATCTATATCAGAACCCAAACACTACCACGGTTGGGTTTCAGGTTGGGGTTGGGCTCCGAGTGTTCGAATTGTTTGTGTGAGGTACTCGTTTCAAGTTTCGGATTTATTAGGGTCAAATTCGGGTTTGGGATTGGTAAGGTAATGTAGCTTGACCGGGTTGTGTGTGTCTTGCTTTTTTAACAATTCTTTTAAACAAAAAAAGGAAATTTTTGACATTTTAAAACAAATTTCTTTTAAAGACAAATACATTTTCAAATAAAAATGCTTAAAACAATTTATCAACAAAATTTGTTTATAGGAAAAAAAAAACTTTCACTTTTATAAACAAAACCAAAAATATTTTCTAAAACAAGTAAGAAAAAAAATTTATTTACAAAAAAGCTATCCCAAAGAAACTTTCAATTTTGAAATGAAAATTTCTTAAATATGTATTTAAAGCAAACAACAATTTTTTAAAAAAAAAAAGAAATTCTTTATGTTTATCTAATAAAATCTAAAACAACACCATCTGAAATGAAAATCTTTTCAAATAGTTTTTGAATATAATATGTTTGTGAAAACAAGAAAATTTTCACCTTTCTACAAAAAAAAAAACTTTATGTTTATCTATTAAAATCTAAAACAACACCATCTGAAATGAAAATCTTTTAAAATAGATTTTGAATATAATTTGTTTGCAAAAACAAGAAAACTTTCACCTTTATAAACAAAATCTTTTAAAACAATTTTTGAAACCAATAACAATTATGTTAAATGAAGGAGAATTTTGATAGTTTCCCAAGATTCTAAAACAAATTTATTCTTAAGGTAAAATGCGATTTTAATTCAAAAACTTTTAAAATGTTTTTTCAATATAATATGTTTGCAAAAACAAAAAGAACTCACTTTTATCAACACAAACATTTTTAAACAAAAATATCAATTTTCAAAGAAAACATTATAAAGAAAATATGAATATAATATGGACAAATAACCACATGATAAGAAAATCACTTTCATGAAGTTATGCAGAAGTTCATAGAGTTCAAGTGTCGAACAAGAAAATAGTATGATATACTATAAGTGGTGCACCTTGGCAATATCCAACGTCCAACGTCCTTATGTATCCAAGCGTAGACCGCCAAAATGCCCAAGAGTTTTGACTGATTTTCGACACTCCCATAAAAGACGAGTATCTGATACATGTGAATAACATCCATACCTGTCCATGTTGAAATAGGTAAACATTAGATACACAAACAAGTTTCCACCAACAACTGAAACACCTCTGTTATAAGAAATGTAAAATACCATACTGTTCTTGAAATCTTGATGTTTCTTAGTTTCTTGTTGGGGAGACTTATACACGAATTAAAAAAGTTTAAACTAACACAAACAAAACATTCATTAGGTTATAGTGTAGTCTAAGTTCTTTTTCATATAACAGGAACCACTTCCATCGTGCATGCCATCTTTTGAAGGAAAAAAACTAAAAACAAAAAATAAACATAGTAACTTAAGACAAAAAAGAGAGACGCGTTTTTTAATCTAAAGATAAGGAAGAGGAGGTAATCCAGTCTCTTTGATTTATTCTTCTGTTTTTCTTTTATATAAATAAGTGAAAAGGAACTGGAGAATATCTTACATACAGGAGGTGCTGAACTTCTATTTTACGTAATTTTTTCCAAAAGCTAGTCATACAAACGACTTTAGAATATTGAAGATACATGGATATAACATATTACACTTTACAAGGGTGCATATCAGATTTTATAAGCTACCAATACTTTTTTTTAGACCCACACAAAATCGATCTACTTATCTAGAAAGTTGTGTTAATAGTCAATGTCAAGGTTCCTAGACATGAAGATCGCATTTATATGACTGCTTTTAACAAAAACACATTCCGTGCTGATTTTTTCTCATATGACCAATTGTGCTCGAGATCATAGAATCGCTCTTAAGAAGAACTAAACTTGTTATATAAGTCTCTAAGGATGAGTGAGATAGGGAGTTGTTATTTATCTTAAGAAGATTTCATACTTTCCCCGTTTGATAAGGATGGGTACTATTTCTAGCTTATCTAAATAATAGGACCACAATATCTGACTGCAAAGTATGGGTGGAGACTCATATGTTCTTATGCTGTCTAGTACCCAACTGCAGACACTCGTATGCAGCGAAGGAACCAATGGTTGAGAAGAACTACACAAAGCATAACAAGAAACATGAACCATGAACCATGAACACAAAAGGAATCCAGAAAAAATGAAGCAATTCATTTAAACTTTAAGTAACAAAGGTCGGAGACTTGCCTTAATCATTCAAGTAATCCATCAACAAGCTAGTGAAAATATCAGTCAGAACTTCTGCATCAGGAGATCGGCATGACTGTGGACAGTTGAATTCTATCTTGGCAAAAGCCTTGGGAGTAAAGAATAAGGTATCTGGCTTGTACCAAAGTCTTGAGAAAGAAGATTTTGTTAATAACGTCGGATACTTGACCTGCTTCAAATGCAATTTTAGTTCATGACTGAGTCCCAGGAAGTAAGACAACATTGTCACCTCCCTACCTGTTGTTGTACTACTTTAACTGTCAAATCGGTAGGAATGAACACATTCGGTGCAGGCAAATGCAGCTCATCATTAGGAGATGCATCAATCCATTTCTGCAAGATATAAGTAGCCCTCAATAATTGAAAGCGCAAAGTATTCAAGATGGAAGTAATAGACATGAATGTGATACAAGCATGATATAAAGAGCTCACAAATCAAAAAATGACAACCCAACCTGTAAAATAGCATCTGTGACTTTCTCAAAAGAAAATGCAGTTTGATACCAGGGCTCCACCTTATCTGTATAACCTTCAAAAAATTTTGATTCCCAAAAGATTCTGCAAAAGTAACTCCTCTTAAAGCAACTCGAAGCTGAGAAACAAAACATGAAGGTTCAGAAGATTGGACGGTGGTTCACCAACAAAAGTAAATGACATCATGATGATCATCAAAATTACCAGATGAATCAAGTCAAACCCCAAGAAGTTGTTTCCTTCAGATATCCATAATCACAGAAAAGTGCAGCAAGTAAACATCAATTGCATCTTCGAGATACTTTAAACATTCTTGGTGGAATAGGATACTTGGAACTCATATTATATAAACATATCCTACGATGAACAGGAAAAAAAATGTGAAGAGTTTTGCTTGATATGTAAGCAAAACTAATGGGGTTGGCTACATGCATTTTTTGTATCCACAGAGTCCTATCATAATTTGTAGAATACATGATATGTAAGTCCGACAAAGTTTTACGCTGGCTGTCGGAAGACTAACGCAACCCTCCTCTTTTATGCAGGCTTGAGACCAGCCATACAAGGGTGATCCCTTACATGGGTGGAGTTAACTCAACACTATCTATTTTACATATTTATTAACTAAATATTCCAACCTGGAAATAGTGTATTGCTATGTAGTAAGAACACTTTGTAGAATACTAACCTGTTATTACTTTGTTAGTGATAATAAATTATGAAAAACATGCTTTAGGATGTCATTGCGGTATGCGTATGTGTCAATAGAACAAAAGATTGGTCCCTTACTTGGTTCATAAAAGGAATGTAATATATGGATTCCTTTTTTTTTCTTTTTTATGTCCTTTTCTCGTATGTGTATGTGTCAATAGAACAAAAGAAGATGGGAGACAGGAAACCTAAACTGACACTCTTGAAATTCCATAGGAAAGATATAAGTAAGTCATTGCGGTACGTGAAACCCGCAAAATCAGAATGCTTCAAAATGTTTGTAATATGAACCAACACAGAAAAGGAAAGCTGATATAAAATATTCTGTATCATAAATGATCATCTACTAGTTCGGAGATCAACCAAAACAGGCAAATTATTCACTTAGAGCACAAATGCAGGTTCCAGGATTTCAGTACATTTATCTTATAGACATGCAAATAAATCAGATTGGTCCCTCTAAGGCATTTTTGGAGGAAATGATGCCCTTGCAAAGGGCAAGGATATGTGGTACCTCTACTCAAGTAACGGAAGGTACACATAAGAAAGCTATTGACAGCACCCATAAAACTTGACTGGTCCAGCCAAAGAACATGAAAGTTCAGTGGAATCAAAACAGCATAGGAAGAAAGGACATCAAAAAGGAATCTGCAGGGGGAAAAGGCACTCAATGACGGATAGTCATCATCGCATGTATCCATAGTCTTTATAAAGACTTTTCACCAAGTGAATGTAGAGCAGATTTCTATAAAGTGAATAAGATTCAAAAGAAAAGACACCTTTTTCACGCTTCATACTCTTCTGCCTTTCAGAAAGCATTTAGGGATCTGGTATGGTGAAGATTAGGGTCCTCATCTGAATTCATGGCAAATTCCCTTTCCAAATATTTTCTGTAGCCACAGGAACATGCAGTTTTCATCAGCCATACCAATATTCCTGAGAACCCATACCAGCCCTGAGTTCAGGCCTCTGTGATGGAATCCTTAAACCCGACACAAGGTTTCAGCCTGAATATGTGCTAAACTAAGTTATCCAGTAACATCTCAAACAAATTATGATCTTCTGAGAGAAATTTGAATAAAAATTTTCTTCAAGAACTAATCAATTAAGAAAAGCATCTTGCAGAAGGGGAAAAAATGAGTACCAACATCGATTGCTGTTCAGGCATATTAACTCCTAACATCTATAAGGAAATGGAAAACGCTAAGTCAGGAGATTTTGAGGTTCTAGAAATCATCTACCATACTTCAGGTAGTTTACAGTAGGGACTCCTTCATCTAATCTGCTCCTCAAGTTTCATTCTTTGACCTCAATAAACTATGAAATTAGAGTTTGAACATCAACAATTTGGAATTTTATCACAAAAATCACATTCGGATGAATAGAACAACGTAATAAGACATGAGCAGGATTAATCAATACAACCAAAACTAAAATCAATTCATTGTCGCATAGAATGAGAAAAAGCACAACAGATCCCCACATCAATGTAACATTCATCGTTGTTCAGTCGAAGTGTTCTTAACAGTAGACACAGTTCCACTCAAGACGTCCTACAGGCTACAAGGCCACTACTTCCGTTACATTTTATGCCAATGCCTCAAAATTTTCAAGAGCCGAGATAAAACATCAGAAAGGAAAATCTCTCCAATGTGTACACTAACCTCGCTTGAGTTATCAGATAGATGCACAATAAACCAAATAAATCACCTGGATCGCCGCAATATATTTGGGACTTCCAGTTTTTAGGGAACAGGGAAGCGAAAAGAGGGAAATTTTCCAAGGAAAATGGAATCCTACGTGGGATTTACCTCAAGAACATGATTTTGCAACAAACCGATGTGCTAGAACAAATCTGCACCTTTGACCTTCTAATCGCAAGTAAGGATGCCAATGGAAAATTCACTACGATGAACAGAAATTTTTTTTGTTAAAGATGTATATAGTCTACCTCACAATGTTTAGGCATTAGAAAAAGTACTTGACATTTAAATCCCCCAAGAAGCTAACTATTAACATGAAATTTGTCATGGCCCTATTGCATGCATCCTGGCAAAATCAGACAACTTCCACTTAAATAGTCTTGGGTTTTGTATATTTCACTCCATAATCTTTCTGATTTCTTCCTTGGTGGAAACCTGGAAGGTTCTCCCAAACACGACCCTAGGTGCCTGGATCAATGAAAATTGGATTCTAACTGCACTATTTATTTTCAAGTGGTATCAGAATTGTTCACAACCTTTGGTTAACTAAGTCTTTTCTATAATTTAAATGAAAACAAACAACCAATACATATCTCTGCTTTCATTTCTATCTCAATTGTTATGCCTCCCGAAATCACTATCAAAGAAACCTCCATTTTCCCCTCTAAGTAAATTCTTTCAAGCTCAGATAAGAAGGACTTGCATATCACTTAGCAGTGAAGTTTTAAAGCATCATCATATCTCAAAGCATTTTAATAGATGAAGTTGACCACGCCTATGAAGGGCTTCATCCATGGGAAGTACATTGTTTGGACATGAAGTTGATTTCACTTCTGAATGGCTGCATGAAACAAAAGTATAATGTTTGTTGGTCCACGTTTTCATTGGAATTCATTGATGCTCGGCTTGTAGCTGTTTGGAGTACATATAACAAGATTTATATTATATATATACAATATGTACTCCAAACAGCTACACATCCTGTATCTCAGACCACCATTTTATCTCTGATTTGCGTACCATGTTGAGCTGATTAAATATCACTGGCCACAAATTAGATTATTCTGAATAACGCTTGCTTCCTCTGTCTTATTGCGGCTGTTGGTACAGAGTTTGCCGAGGCTTATTCCTCAGACATTGTCATTGTTCCTTTTCTTGGTACACGACCCATAGGCCTTCTACCTTACACGACATTGCTCCGTACGGCTTCTGGCCACTCTCCGAAACTTCTTCCCAGTGGATTCTGTTCCATGCCTCACTTCATAGGGAACCTTGAAGGGGCCTACTTTTATACATTCAATACATCCTTGAATGGCTCTATTGGATCCATTTCATCTCCAACAAGATGAAAATAATGCATATGCATTCACTTCCATAGATACATGAAGCTTTGCTATTTCAGTTACATAATTTTTATTCAATGACTGGATCACTATTATGCAAAAAATGACTACTATGATTGAAAAAAAATCAGAAAGAAGAGTGACCCGCTGATGAACTGAACCTGACTGACATGGAAGGATCAAAATAATAGCACAAAATATACCATTGTCTCCCATTCTAACATAACGGGTTGTGCAAAGAACAATAAGCAACTCCATTGACTAAATTCCACATAGCTACCTTAACCTCATTGGCAGTTAACTAAGATAGGAAATTGTGTCTCACCTGACATGTTTCGGAGTAAGCCGCTCTAAAATCATGTGGATAATCTCTGGGCTGAATCTAGATGGTAGGGATGATTCTACAAGCCAATCTTGTGGTGGATATAGCTGCAACAAAGAAAATTTCTTGGTTGTCAACCGGTGAAATATATTATGTATGACACGAAAAATGATCACTTAACAACAAATATCGGTCATTGTTGTGAATGAGTTTTATTTTTGTGTGTCTACAAAAAGATACTCCAAGGAAAAGAAAAAATAGAAAACAGCAAATGTCATTCATAACTGTGTTGGTTTCATCCCTCCCAGGCAAATCATACAAGATGAACTTTTATAGGTCCATTTTATAATTAAGATGGAATAACAAAGAGAAGCAGTCACCTATTTGGTGCAATGTCCGTTTCCATTGAATAACTTTCTCGCGTAGAGGAGCTTTCGAGGAACAGCATTATGACTTGTTGAAGGATGAGATGTTTTCTCCATCAAAAGGTAAATAATCATCAGTAAAGGGGTTACAATGATTTTCTTCTGTATTCAGCCATGAATCTTCATTTGATCTTGCTTATGTTTACTTCATTTGGTTTCTCCTGGCCATCTTCAGTGATAATTGGTGAGGTAATTACCCTTCCACTACCAATGGCAGGTTCCATAGACGTTCTGTTTGCCACAAGGCATGTTCTGTCATAGGCAGTAGATAACAAAAATAAGAACACAATGAATTGGCAAAAAAGACTCAAAAAGTAAAATGCAGAGGTACCAATAGGCCTATCGAGTCAAGCGAGGTCTGCATACGGACGAACCCTCTCCGACAGGTAAACGTCTACCCATGCCAACGGAGGACTCGTCCCCCCTTCACCGCCACCGCCTACTACCTCCGGAGCAACCAGAGACAGTGGCGAAGGCCACCCCGCTCGCACCGCACCATCCCCCGCTACCTCTTTCCCAAAACCCACCCTCAATGATAACCAGACCCCTCACTCTCCAGCGAGAATCGGGGAATGGGATCGTAAGAGACGAAGGAGGGTTGTAGGAAGGTTGCGTCTCCAAGAGCCTCCGCGCCACTCCTCCTCCCTTTAAATGGTCACCCATGATCAGGCGCCCGTTTGATTAGGAAGGTAAGAAGTTCGATTTAGGAAAGTAGGTTGATTTAGGAAAGTTATTCCAAAAATCCTACGTGGATCGGTCAACGTAGGCTCAATTAAATTTTTGGCTCGATTCGCTTAACACGACTTAAGCTATCGTCATTTTTCTAATAAGCTACTTTACCGACTGGAACTATAATTCAATAAGTGGATCCTTTTAACAAGTTCAACCATGCATAAAAGTACTCGAAACACACAACTGAGGCTCTTCTAATGATACTCCACAATGATATCACATGTTTGTTCCGCTTGTGATATCATTTATGCACACATTTTTTTATTATTTTCTGTCAACAAAAGAGACACTTAAGGTACAAAAGTTGAACAACCAACTCCAACTCTTTAGAAATTGGAACTGTTAAAAGTTCTTTCTTCTTATCGTTAAATGCTATAGGGCATCGGATTAAGCCTAAAGTCTTGCATTTTAATGTTGGTTTTGGGTTTTCTATTACTAATTTAAAATTTACTTTCGATAAAGAAAACAGGAATAACTGTTATGATCACTGGTATGATACTACAGAGTTGGCTCCCACTGCAATTTCCGCGAATGCCAGGGTTTGAATCTTGATGTCCAACCGTGGTCTTGTCATCTCACGCGGATGATTGCGAGCAAAAGAGGAAAGGGGGTAGACAAAGAATTCGATTACTCTGAAACTCCATTGATCCAGTTTGCTCTTTGCTTCTTCTTCCCCAGTAGCGACTCAGTCGTCAGACAAAATGAAGATGAAATTGATACGTCTCCTTCTCTGTTTTCTCTTTCTGTATTCGGTTCTCTTTTCTCATCTTTCAGCCGCCTTCGCCCCTCCAGACAATTTACCTGATCGGCTGCGGCTCACCCACTGACTCGACAATCGAATCCAGACTCTTTTCCAGCGACCTCCACCATGCCAATCGTTTGGTTCGTCCACCCAGCACGAATATCTTTGCAAGATCGGGGCACTCATCTGCGGATTTGCCTCAGATCTACCATACGGCGAGCATTTTCAACTATCCATCTTGATATGAGTTCGAGATATAGAAGAAAGGCACCCATATGATCCGTCTTCACTTCTTCCCCTTTATCCCCTCTGACGTCGGCTTCAATCTCACGGCCGCCGTTTTCAGTGTACATACAAATGGCTTCTCTCTTTTGAACGATTTCTCTCCTGCGGATGGCTCTCTGGTGGTCGAGGAATACTTGGTGGAAGTGAATGACAATCGGTTAGTCATCTGTTTTATCCCTTCCAAAGGATCGTCTCTAGCTTTTGTTAACGCCATGGAAGTCATCTCTATGCCTGATCTTCTTGTTCCTGAGGCTGTTCATGTGGGTGGAAAGATAAATTACGATAATTTCTTATCGAAGCAAGCGTTGGAAAATGTTTATAGGATCGATATGGGGGCGGGGCCCGAAATCAAACCTTCGAATGATACCCTTTACAGAACTTGAATTCCTGATTATGGTTATCTGAAAACTAAGTCGTCTGCTCAGGAAAAGAATTTCGGAGGACCAATATATTACCATGCGGTTTTTCCCAAAGAAATTGCACCTTACAGAGTTTATGATACTGCCCAAGTTCTGAGGGGAGAAGGAGGATCGAATATAACATGGGTGTTTCCTTTGGATTTGGGTTATAAATATTTTGTGAGGTTCCATTTCTGTGCTGTCGGTTAACTATACTTCAATGTGTATATCAATGGGTTGTGTGCCTAAGAGGAGCTCGATCTCTCGAGTGTCACCCATGGTGCTCTGGCTACTCCATTTTATGCAGATTTTATCGTCGAGCCTGATTCTCGTGGCGAGTTGAGTGTTACTGTGGCTGCTTTGAATGGGGATATGATGATAAAGAACGCTTTGTTGAATGGGTTGGAGATCTGGAAGCTCAATAATTCCATAGCTAGTTTAGATGGTGAGCCATCGTCGAGTCAATATCTCAGAATGGGTGGGTCAGGAATGAAGTTCCATGCTGCTATTGAGAGCTTCGGTGCGATTGTCTTGATTATGATGGCTATCTTTCCGGTGATGGTGGTACTGCTGAAGAGGATGAGAACTAGGAGTGAGATCGGATGGACAAGATTGGCAGTTGAGTCAGATAAAGCATAAGAACTACGAGGAAGATTATTGTTTCTGTGCTTCTCTGCTTTTGAGTGCTTTGGTATTTAGCCCTCTTGGTTAAGAAGGTAGTGTAATCTAAGACAATGAGTCTTGTAAGTTTATCATATGATAATTGTAAAAGTAAACAATGCCATTAGCCGTAGATGAGACAGATCAATTCAATGGTGACTGCAAAGAAGATTACTGTAGTAGCCGTAGATGAGACAGATCAATTCAATGGTGACTGCAAAGAAGATTACTGTAGTAATTTTCGTCTGATTCTTCTCGGTTGATGTACCATATATGATGATCTTTTGTACGTTCACTTGTACGCAGGAACTTGTATTTATGGATTGCATGTTAATATGCCTCTTTGTTTACTCGAGCAATTAAGTTTTCATTTGTCCTTGTCCCTCCAGAGTTTTTTGTGCGGGTTTGTCTTGTGATGTGTAACTGTGGGGTAATATTATTTCCAAAGTGATATTATAACTTGGTATGGCCTTCATTTCTAATGTATATAATAGATTCTTTCTCTGACATGAATTTCCTCTTCAACTCTTTCTATTTGGTTAATTCTGATATAGTTTGTTGTAGTCTGTCTTCCAAGATTCTTTTTACCTAGAGCAATTACGCTGCCTTGCAACTGCTGAATCCTAGAAGCTTGTGAATTCAAATCAAAGATCCCCATTCTCTGGTTGCAAATAGTAGAAACTGTAACCTATGATTGTACAACAACAACAACAACTAAGCCTTTTCCCATACTACATGGGGTCGGCTACATGGATTCTTTGTTTCCAGAGAGCCCTGTCATGTGCCATGCTGGAGAAACTGTAACCTATGATTGTAACACTCAAATTTGGGATGCTAAAAACATAAGATTAATATTGTGTTACAAATTTTAATGATCCAATTCAAGGTCTAATGGGCTATTACACCCATGATGAAAATGAGATTTCCTTCTGTCTAATATTCGATTGGAATCCAAAAGATAAACCGAATAATTTTCTGCAAACTTTTGGCCTAGTCAATCATGATTATTGAGATGCATCACTTTGAATGGTCTTCATTCTTTTGAATTTAGTAGTTACCCGTAGCCTAAGGGATGATTGCCACTCCTTGATGGTTATGTAAGATAGGTGGACTACCAGAATCATACTGTCTTAACCAAGGAATCTCAACTCTAGAACTCAGTGAGTTATTACCAATCTTCACTTTGAAAAGATCTGCAGCGTAAAGCAATGTGTGAGTGGCACGTATCTGCAACAAAAGTTTGTTTTCCGTTCAGTTCATCTTTTCATTTATGGAACAGATGATGCACTTCCAAGTTCCAATGATATAATATTAGCGCAGAAACAGGTCTTGAAGGTTTCATGCTCAATCACCTTGAAGAAGAAGGTATCATGCTCAAGAAGAAGTACGGCAAGTAAGTTCGCTTCCCTGGGCAATCATGTTTAAAGCTTCAAAGTATTTATTTCTGCCATCCTGTACTTCAGAATACAAGAATTTTGTAATGTTGTTGTTTTCCACGCTTGTGAAGCTGATATTTCTTTACCCATTGATTTGAAAAGGGAGCTTATTCTTGCTTTTGTTTGACATTTTGGTTGCATGAAAGATTATTCAAATAGGTTAGAGAGAGAGAAAGAGAGATTGGAACTCTTGAAGGTTACCTTGAGTCAATCTAGATGGGAAAAATCTCCACTTTTAACAATATACCGAAGTGCAATGAGTAGTTCCATTAAGCTAAAAATATCTTGAAATCTACGTCGTTTTGTATTCAAAATACTACAATTTCGACAAATCTGTCATTTTTAATAGGATTGTCATGCTCATATATTATAATAATAACATTAAAACTTTAAGTGAATAAGATATTAAAAAAAATCTTGCGTGGTATGATACGAAGTGGCAAATCTACAATGAGGTGAGGTAGGGTTCTTGCCCAACCTAATTTTGAAAAATTAAAAACAAAAAGTCTCACTCTAAAATTTTTTGCTCAAAGAATTTTGAAAACGAAAAAAAAAAGAGTATACACACGGTTGATCCTATGGGCTATAATGACAGATTTTACATAACCTATGAAATAATTATGAGGACTTTGTTGCATTCACTGGTGGACTCCAGATTTTTTTAGGGTGAGGTGCATTTTTATTTCATGTCGATAAAATACTTATATATTTTTTTACATATTGGCGGACGCAAAAAAAATCACATCCTCATCTTGCCTTGGTGAGTCCGCCACTGACTGCAGATGTTTCCTTTTGTTTGTTTAATGGCTCAACATTTTCCTTTTATGGATGAAAAATTGTTACATTAATGCAAATAATTGTACTTTGGTAGTGGCAACAGCTTGAGTCATTAAAAAAAATTGGGAGACTTTTTCTGGGCCCAGTTAGATCATATCCAACCCATTTTAGGTACAAAACCCGATTGACGAGCGTATAACATTCGTATAATCAAAATATTATAAAGCAACAATAATATTAATACTAATACAGTATCACTGATTGATTTATATTGAGGTACTACTAAGGGCCCTAGGACTCGATGTGCTGGCCTCCATCTTCATCCATCTTACCCGGTTTAAAGAATCAAACTCTGTTACACTGCAGAAGCCTCTGTCATATGGATAAAGAGTATCGAACTCGTCACATGAACTTATGAGTCAACCCCAGAGCCAAGTGAGATGTTAGCTCGTCTAGTGGTGACCATTTTAAGGTCTTAAAAATATTAAAAATTTAAAATACAAAATAAAACCGAGAATTCAAAACTGTGGTTCGATGAAAGGCAGAACCC
Organism: Brasenia schreberi; assembly: GCA_036023115.1. Taxonomy (NCBI): domain Eukaryota; kingdom Viridiplantae; phylum Streptophyta; class Magnoliopsida; order Nymphaeales; family Cabombaceae; genus Brasenia; species Brasenia schreberi. The sequence continues at coordinate 18,294,365 of JAYKKT010000069.1, forward strand.
AAACCAAATCGGGTGGACACATCTTTTGGATTTGTTTTGACTGGTTTCGATTTCATTCGGTTCTTCATCCGGTTTAGTTCCGATTAATACTACCTGTCCGTTTTCAAACCGACTTAGTTGAGTGCTGTCCGGCTTGACCGACACCCGGTTCACGGGGCACTTTAAGGGTGTTTTCGGCATTTTTGTCGCCAGCTGGCTAAGAGGAACACTTTTTTCTTTTAGAAAGAATCGCATAAGCGCAGCAACACATTTTGGCGAAATTACAAATCAGGAGCTACAGTGCAAGATTTTCAAAAGTGCCTGCTGTATTTCATCTAAATTTGAAAAACAGTCCTGACTTAGTCTTCGCTGAACTAAGTCGACTTTGAAATTATGCGGTATTACAGCGACCCATCACAATCACCCTGTGTCATTCTTCAGCATTGTTCATATATTTAAGAACCAAAGTTTCTTTCAAACTCCCCCAGAAAAATTAGCACCAGATCTTTTCTTGCACTAAGTGGTGTCAACGATGCGAATTCTTGGTCTCGACGATGCTCCATCTCAAGTCGTATTAATGTTGGTTCAAGTCGCATTATTGTTTAATTTATCATACCTTTTAATAGGAGTTATAACGTTTTTACTTAAAATGTCTAAAACAAATCTTAAGCTATATATTTACATTTCACTAATGCTTGAAAAAGGGTGTTAGCAAAGTCATAATTATATCAACAGTAATTCCTTTAAAATAAATCATTTTTAATGATGTACGAAAGAAATTCTCAATGAGGAGAATATTTTTGTGATCAAGAAGGGTGATAATCACATGTGATCGTACCATGGCTGGGCCTGGCTTGTTCTTATTTCGGTTCTCAAAAGGAGTTGAACCAAACTTGAATTTTTTATGTTTTACTCAACTTGGCTAGTGAAGTTTGTGAGCGGTTCATCTAGTAAACTTGTGCAAATCTACTCTTTATCGTTTGGTTGTTTAGGGTGTGTTAGATATATGGTTTTACAAGAGACCGACCTTACTTTTTAGTGCTTGTCATTTTAAGTTTCGTTGTGCATCAAATTCATCGTTGGTGTGAAACTATAGTTCTATAAGTCCAATTTAAATTTAAATCTTTGGTATTAAAGAAGATGTGGTCATATGAACTAGGCTAAGGACTTTACATGAAAATTCAAACATTGACACCATTCATGAATCAAATACACAATCATGATTACAAGACCATATTAGTCTAAGTCTATAGTTTCAATACCAAAGCTTTGACATCATGAATCAAGCAAACTCTACTTGTAGTAGATCATTTACAGGTGAAATGTACATATTTGCTAGACAAATGGGGCATATTGTTTTGAATAAGGTGTAAAGCAAACAGGAACATCCCCAAGGAACGAATTAAACAGTGCAAGCTTTTCAAAGGAACCACTTGCAAGCTTTACAAATCTGCCCCTTTAGTTGTATAGGTCGAATAGACATCCCCAAGGAATGAATTAAACAGTACAAGCAGTCGAAGGAACCACTTGCAAGACTTTCATTGTTGGGTGTAAAGAAACCGCTTTTGAGCAAAGAAGAGTGTGATCAAAGCCACCCGCCCGACAGCTTGAACATTTCTTATCCTACTAAGTAGAGTGTCAGGTGTAAGATTCAAGAAGATCTCATATTTTTGAGATCGGATGAGATCACATTCATACTCTCGAATAGAAGTGACTTGTGATTGGATATTCTTTCCTGCACACTCGAAATCTCGAAATTCAATGTTGACGTCAATAAAGAGGAGCAGGGAGCACTTGCCTTGAAATCTGATGAATAAAGGAACGATTGCTTTTTGTGTAAAAGGATTTAATGGCAAGAAGGCCATTGTAAGTTGTTGGGGGACTTGCTCAATGCGTAGCACGATGTGCATGTGACATGAAAAAGCCGCAATCAACCACATGGGCGGCTGTGCATTCAGAATGCATGCACTCACATGGATGGCAAATTTAGTTGTCATCACTTGTCGTAGTATTGTTAACACTAGGTCGAGCACAACGACAACTAACAGACACCACTTTTAATGAAACAGGCCGAATTTTGGTTTTGGTTCCGAAAGATTCGAATTGGATGCAAGTTGCAACACTCAAGCAGGATCTTATTGCTGTAGAAAGCCAGTTAGAGATCTCTTCTGGAATAAATGATGATAATGATGTATGCTTCCAAGCATTTGTGAGGCTTGTCTTGCATAGTTTTCTCACTTTCTTTTTTTGGTTACAATGGGGAGGCTGAGGACAATGCAGACTCCCGGTATCAAAACATGATCTTCAACTTGCGACTCAAACCCCTTAGCTAGGTGAGCTATTCGTACCTTGAAGCAGGAAAAAACCAGTAAAGCTCGATCTATCTTTAGAATTGATGATGATGATGTATAATTACAAGAATTTTGACGGTTGGACACATAGTATGATAATATTTTATGATAACTCTCTCTCTCTCTCTCTCTCTCTCTCTCTATATATATATATATATATATATATATATATATATATATCCGTGTGTGTGTGTATGGCGAGGTTCAGAGCGTGCACAAATGAAAGGTGGTCATAGCATCTTCTATATATATTTCAGCGGCAGTACCTTCTCCAGAAATATCAGCATATTTAGATTTTGTGACTATGGGGTAATTTAGTTCCGTTTGGAATTCTTTGAGTCAGAAGCATATTGAGATCTAACATTTTGTAGTACTTGGGGAGTTGTGGGAATTTTGTGCGCAAATTAAGAGGCGCCAGTTTCTTTTCTTTCTGTACTCTTATTTTTCTCCTCTTATGACTAGCATATCGAGATCTAACTGTTGATTGTTCATCTCGTCTTGACTCTTGGCAAGCTTGATCTCGCTCAAACTTACATAAGTTTCACAAGACAAGCTTGGGTTGGCCCAGCCAGTATAGACACATATAATGAATATATATAATGTTGAGATATACATACACAAGAAAAGCATGCCAAGTCAATCAGGTTGATTGGTGTATGTCTTCAATCAGTCACCACTTATATGTTTACAACGGTTTTGTGATAGCTCTACTAGTGGTTCACCCAACTCCATTCATTAATCGAATTGCAGGTTACATAACTAAAGAAATCATTTAAGGATTCACAATCTTTCAGTATAAGTACAAAAGATATGATAAGAAATAGAGAAAAGAGTTTCATTCACTTGATCTAACTGTCAAAGAGATGAATAGTGTAGAACCAGTAAGTATTGATCTAGTTTCTTGTCATTGCAAACTGATTGCATGGGTTGCCTTATGCTCACGAGATCAATGTTTTTTTCAAAAGTAGCGATATACTACAACTTTCTTCAATTGATCCATATTGAAAGAAGCTTGGCGAGGTGGAAAGGTCATTAATATTTGAGTACAAAGATGAGAACAATAGAAAAATAGCTAAGATGCATAACATTATCCAATAACTATTGATTCATTTTCATGTGAAAAAATAGAGCAATTAGGATGTATAAGCATTGGAATCCTCATTATACTACATTGTAGGAGTCACGCCTCCACCGTCCTAAAGACATGCCATATAAGAGACTTACTAAGAGGGAGTTGTCCGGATGAGGGCATGTAAGAAGCGAATACTACTCGAGAAAAGCAATGTTGTGCTTAGCTTGCAACTCTTTATAGATGAGAAAAAACTGCGATCTAGCAACTATCTTTGAGCACCTTGAATTTGATGATGGTTTATTGGGTACAGATATGGATGATCAACAACTCTTGTGCATTCTCACTTTATACATGTATATGCGCATGCCTGCAAGTTGTGGGAATCATGTGATACTCTACATGTTGATGAGATGGAAATGAACAACCCTACTGCTAACTGTGAAGTGGAACTGATGGTACTTTTCAACAGGGTCGACAAGACTGGTTAAATAGGTTGACGACCAAAATATTCAATCAACGTGAGAAGATTTTCTGGACAGAAATTTCTCTCCTCTGCCCATTGAATAAAGAAGTCAGATTGAGCCATATCGAGTTCGACGACTCTGGAGAACCTGGCTTTCGTTTTCCTCAGCTTCAATGGCCCTGCCCGAACACATAGTTTCTTCCTCTCAGTGCTCTGCAGAAAGAAACACCTCTTGAACACCGTCGAGTAACTGTTCCGGTTTCCATCCCTCAGTAGCTTCTCCAATATCTCCCTCAACACATTGGCTAAGACCCCCTTCTTGTCCCTACCTTAAACCACCAAGCAGTCGTCATTGACCATCGTGTTTGAGCACCACTACCCCATTCGATCGCCTATCAAGTTAAGCAACTATTATTCTGTTTTTGAAATCCACCATTATCAACCCAAAAACCACCATTACTGCCTCTAAACCAACACTAATTAGCCACCAAAACTACCATCACCAATCCGATCAGTCACCACCGTTTTTGCCATTCAAAGTCTCTCGAATCACCCATTTCACCGCTCCATTGCATTGCCACTCTTTCCATCTCTATCGTCAGTCTCAACTCTTTGCCACCGTTGATCCCTTTGCCACCATCAATCCCTCTCTGTCAGCATCTCGTGTTCGCATCCAGCCACCAACCAGTCGCGACCAACGCTTCGCCGATTAGGCTATGACATGTTAGAAAATAAGTAAGTTTATTAAATTCTTTTTATTGAATGATCAAATCTATATCACTTACAATTTATTAAATATATGATAAGTATTTATGGAGAGAAATATGAGAGAAAGCCAACAACATTCTCCTCTTGGTTGCGGAAGATAGCCCAATGACCTGTAAAATAGTCGTTGGAGCCTCTTGATAGCCCTGGTGCTAGGCTGACCAAGTGGCTCTGGTGCCCGGTGAACCTGGTGATGATGGTCTGGTCCTGGTGACCTGAGTTCATTAGGACCTGATTATAAATATAAACTTATGGGCCATATTGGCCCAACCCTATTATATTCTAATGCCGCACTAACATATAAGCCAAAAAATGAAGAGTTGAAAAAGAAAGCAAACTACTTCCATTTGTGCAAAATAAAGTGTTTACCTTATCGTTACCAGAAACAACTGACATCTCAATACCATGCTTAAGTTATTCAACATAGAAAAAACAAGCAGTCATGAACCCACATCAAACAAGTGCTGACAATTGAACTGAGCACAAGAGGAAAAATTGTGCACAATAGGAAAAATTGTGCTCATGCTAGATTAAAAATAGGAACGAAATTATGCTTGTTAATGAATGAAGAAAGTAGAGAGAAATTTAACAAGAGTAGATGCTAAAATAAGAGGAGAAAGCCAATACTAAAGATTACTAGCACATGCATTACATTTTACTTTCACAAGAAGCATATTGGCTCAGTGCATGCAGTACAGCAATAAGGAAAATGGTTTATACTGTCACCGGAAGCAGATTCTTAGTGCATGGATTGTAGCAAGATTGTCTGGTGATCACCATATTTATTTGATAGAATTTAATTTTTGCTATGGCATTTATCTCTTGTAAAATAATTATAGGAAAAAGTTTAATCACCCAACATCGACTTTTAGTTATGTATTTAGTGGTAAAAAAGTGGACAAAAAAAAAGAGTGAATCAAGCTATTTAGTCTAAATAGTGTAACCTCAAAAGCGAGAAAAAAAGAATATTTAAATAGAAAGTCCTTTAAGGAGATGCTTGGAATTATGTTGGTACACCTTGTGATATCTAGAACAATATGGCTATACATATTAGGAAAGTGGTGAAAGATGTGTAAGGTGAATCTAATAGAGGTGTACCGACACAAAAGGAAGCCTGGTGGTGGAGCGAAGTGGTGCAAAATAAAATCAGACAAAGATGACATGTTACAAATTATATTATGCTAAGAAGACTAGTGAAACTTTAAAAGCTTATAAGAAAGTAAAGAAAGAAGCAAAAAAAGCTGTTAGTAAAGCAAAAAATAAAATTTGAAAAGATTTATATAAAGAGTTCAACTCAAAAGAGGGTAAAAGAGATATTTTTAGGACAACTAGGACTAAAGATAAGAAAACTAAGGATTTTAATTTTGTTAGATCCATCAAAGATGAGGATGAGAAAATTCTAATGGCAAATGATAATATAAAAAATAGATAAAAAACTATTTTTATAAGCTTTTTAATGAAAATAAAGATGTTAATATTAGCTTAGGAGAGTTAGACAAATAAAAAAAGTATATAAACCATAATTTCTGCTGACTTAATTAAGTCAAAGAGACTCTTAAATATATGAAGGATGTATTGTATATACATACACATTATACATACATATGTAATATATATAATATGTATAGTATGTATATAATGTATGTATCTAGTGTGTAATTGAAGCTGAATTTAGACTAGTATGTTGGGGATGCATAAACCCAAAGACACTAAACCCCGTGTAGTTGTGACTCGTTCACCAACTTAAATTCTTGTTTTGTACCAAGCTCATTAGCTTGTTTGAGCATCATAAGCATAACATAAGCCAAACGAGACTATTGAAACATGAGTTGTTCATAAGTTCTTGTGTTGTGAAATTAAAGCAGCTAATTATTTAAAGTTACTGTATCCACGTAACTAATCGGGTTAATATGGAGTTTCTACACCCTCTCTCCTTTATATATATATAATGCAAACTATTCATGTGCAAATTTTAGCAAATTTTATCCACACCAATATCAACTATTCAATTGAGGAGAATGGAATGTTGATATTCAAAAACTAAATATAAAGAATACACACGGGATCAATCAAGTATTATGGGAACAAGCATATGTATTTTTCATCTTTTTATTTGTAGTCTCAACTACTTATGACCTTTGATTGAATTGTTTAAATTAATTTCATGAAGATTGCGTATTGATTATTTGTATTCTCCAACTTTATATATATATATATAGAGAGAGAGAGAAAGAGAGAGAGAGAGAATTACAACTAAATGTATAATATTTTTCAACTATACGATTGCCTATTAAGGTGATAAAATAATAAACATCTAATATATAATGCAAAATACTCTTGAGTCATATATCTACAAGTGGAGATGTTTATGCAAAATTACATACTGAAACATATTGTACTTTTACCTCTCTCTCTCTCTATACATATATATGACTAGGCATGATAAAAAGCTCATCAATGTTAGCGAATGATGCAGAAAACGATGACAGTAGCAATGACAAAGGAATCAGTACTCTTGCACATTGTAGTAGCTAATATCGCTAGCATCTCTATTTAACTAAGAAATGAGATTATATGTTGAAGTTTATACTCAGCTCGCATACGTTAACAACCCATATTGTATTTGACTCGTATTTTTCGCGATCCTAACACAGGAACAAGCTTTTCTAGGTTCGAACCAAGCCGGACCACAAGCAGCCCATATTCGTTTACCACGTACGGTGCAAGGTACTGGTAGCCCAGCCTGTATCGAGCCCCATAACAGGCGGTTCTATCAGGGACCCAGTTGCTTCCAAAACCACAAATTTTGGACCCAGTTGGAGTTGGAGTCGGACTCTCTCCTGCCCATCCGTTCACGTTATCAGAGAGAGAGGGGGAGCGGATTCTCTTGCTATAAAAGGGCAGGGTGAAAGAGGGCTCCATCTAAGGGAGAGGCGAAAGGAAAGGCATGCGAAAGGGAGAAGACTGCGCGCAAGAGAAAGAAAGAGAGGGAAGGTAAGCTAACGAAGGAGCGGAGAACCATGGCGACGACGGCATCGGTGTGGGCGAAGCCCGGGGCGTGGGCGCTGGAGGCCGAGGAGAGCGAGGCACTCGAGCGGATGCAACAGGAGGAGCAGCGCCACAACGAAGCCGAGGCGGCGCTCTCTGATTTCCCTTCTCTCTCCGCTGCTGCTGCCTCGAAGCCCGCTCGGAAGAAGAAGGCGCAAACGCTCTCCCTGTCCGAGTTCACCACGGGAAAGGCCGTGACCCATGGCTCCGCGAAGTCTTCGCGGCCGGCCGCAACCGAGCCGCTTGGCCTCACCCCTGACGAGCTCCTCCTTCTACCCACCGGCCCCCGCGAACGCTCCCCTGAGGAACTCGAGCGTGGAAGGCTTGGTGGTGGTTTCCGATCCTACGGCCGTGACCGTGACCGTGACGGATTTGGGAGCGGTGCCGGCAGTGCAGGAGGGGAACGGGGATACGGCAGCGAGAGCCGTCGTGAGGCTGGAGGTGTTGGTGGTGGTAACAGGGATTTCGCTCCTTCTCGTGCGGATGAGATCGACGACTGGGGTGCCAGCAAGAAGCCGTTGCCGGAGCGACGAGAGAGGGGTTTCTTCGAATCCCAATCGAAGGCGGACGAATCGGATAATTGGAGTTCGAATAAGAGCAGATCTGCGTCGTTTTCTGGCGGTTTTGGTGGACACAGAGAGCGGGAAGGAGGCCGTCCGCGATTTGAGATGTTTGGCGGAGGGGCCGCGTCGGACTCGTGGGGAAGGAAGGCGGAAGATAGCAATGGTTCAGTTCCGGCAGCACGGCCTCGTCTTGTGCTGCAGCCCAGGACGTTAGCGTTGAACAGGAAGGCTGATCAGCAGCAGACTCAGAGTGCGTCTGGGACCACACAGAGGCCCAAGGGTGCGAACCCGTTCGGGGAGGCAAGGCCGAGGGAGGAGGTGTTGGCGGAGAAGGGGCAGGACTGGAAGAAGATCGAAGAGAAGCTTGAGTCGGCAAAGATCAAGGACGCTGATGCCGCGGCCGCTCTACGGCTGGAGCGGAACGATGGGTCGTTTGGAAGGAAGGGTTTTGGGAATGGGAGGGCGGATTCTCTTGACGATAAGACGGAGAGGAGTTGGAAAAAACCTGATTTGACAGATGGCCCAGCGAGGTGAGCGTTTAATGAATAAATTTTGTTTAGCTTCTTTGGTTTTAGTTGAAATTTCTGTTCTATGATTGAGTCCTTAACCGCGTCAATTGTGGAATTCATATGTTTTCTTGGTGAAGCTTTTCTGTTTCTAGGGTTTGTTGAGCTTCTGGAAATTTGAGTTGTGGATGCTAAGCGCGGATTTGCTGTCACTGAGTATACAAGGATTTCGGTGAAAAGAGATTAGTTTTACATGACATACGATTCTTTTTAATAAGGATTAGTCTTCTATTTCAACCAATTGTTGATTTGGTACCTCTTCTGCTGGTTGAGAAATCTGAAACTTGCATCCTAATGTGACAAACACGATATGTGATTTTGAATACCTTTAGAGAAAGTTGTAATAAGTTGTAATCTGTTATCAGCTCATGTTTAGCTCGTAAGTTGCATCCAATATGATATAGATTACATAGGAACACGACATTTGCTTGGTGTTTCTTGATAATGAACTCATGTGAAATCACCATGAAGATTTAACTTGGATGGCCTAAGTTCCAATAGGCCTTCCTTGTGGTATAGATGATGAAAGTGGTATTTGTTTGAAGCCAATATTGCCTTTTATGTACTCTACGTGGTTACATAATTTAAGTTTTAGCTTTCTACTGTGTATAATAGATGCATTTGGTGTCTGATACAGGCAAATATGTTCTGCGGTTGAAATCTTTGTACTTCATATCAATGTTGTAAATATCATATTGGACACTGTATCACATGGGGCACCATTACACCTGTACCTATATGATACAATACAGGTTAAATTATTATTTTTTAAATTCATAAAAAACTAAAAGATGCCAGAGGAATGGAGAGCAAGTACAGTTATACCCATATATAAGAACAAGGGAGACATTCAAAATTGTGCGAATTATCGAGGTATCAAGTTAATGAGCCATACTATGAAATTGTGAGAAAGCATTATCAAACGTAGGTTAAGACAAGTATCAAGTACAATAGAGAACCAATTTGGATTCATGCCAGGCAGATCTACTGCTGAAGCGATTCACCTTTTGAGACATCTTATGGAACATCTTAGAGCAAAACAGAAAGACCTTCACATGATAGTTGTTGTTGTCATAAAAAACTAAAAAGAAGATTTTAAGATCATGAAAAAAAATTCTACAGTATAAACCACACCACACCAAGAGACAATAGATTCTACATCAAAACAAACCAAATCACATTTATACAGTGCCCTCGGCCCACATTTATACAGTGCCCTCGGCCCTCATTTTTGAAATTTAAGATTGATGACTATTAATGAATATAATAATACTTATGGGACTTTCATAGACAAAGGGGTTGGTCTTGAAGAGAGTTAGGTGTACACATGCAAGAGGAGCCAAAGAAGCTGGCCTGCATTAATTCAGATTGAGCTTCTTAATTTGCCTCATATGTGTAACTATAATCTTTATCTCTGCCTGATAAGTATTTCCTTCACTCGTTTATTGAAAGCATATATTATGCTTGGTTATCTAGGATCATGTAGACATTGGCACTTGAGGAGTAATATGAAGGTGTCTTTGAGCTGGTAAAGATAGATTAGTTCTAGCGAACTTTTTACTGGTGCCTTAAGTTTAGCATTCTGAATTTTTTGCAATGTTTATGTTTTAAATAACAGCAAAACCGATATACTAGATAATGCATGGCAATTGCTGTAATAGATTCACTGTAGGTGCTGCAACATTGTCATGAATATGTTAATATTATAGTCATTCATATAACTAGTTGTGCTATAAAAGCCATGATGCCATTTATGACAAAATTGAGAATCCCATTCTCGATAAATTGTTAATGATTTCTAACTTGCGGATTGTGAATCCTTGGTGGCTTGCGCAAACCAAAAGTGTTTTCCTGGTAACTGGGTGATCTGTGGTTGCATACTTTGTGCCTGATGCATGCAAGTATTCATATGTTTCTCATGAAAAAAGTGTGCCAATTGGATCAGTGGTGCCCTCCCAAGTTTCATCTTTTTTACATGTTATTAGCAATCGTGGGCTTGGAGTATGCCTTAGGCATGTGTCTAACTGGGAGCTGGGGAATCTAAAGCTTGGTTCGGCTATGCTGATTCTGTGGAAAACAGATTCAATTTTGAAGTTGGTTGAGAATATAATGACTTGTACACTCAAATTCAGCTCCTTTTGCCTTGTGTTTCCTTTCCATTTTCCTTTATCTTTTATAGTTTCTGATGGTTTCTGATACGAACCATAGGATGGCTGATGCTGTAGAGACAACAGAGGGCACTAATGGAGTTGAAGGTCCCACAAGCAACTGAATGGAAATCTCTTTAGTATGTATTCATCTTATGAAAGCTTCTGCGGTGCTGTAGCTGTGGAGTGGATTGCGTGGAGATGAGAAGTGTCTCTTGACTTTCACCGTGCTCATTTTTATCTGTGGGTTTCTATGTTTATTCTCTGGGTTGCAGACCGCACCAAGTCAGTTTTGGTAGTTAATGATTTTTGCTATTTTCAGTTCCTTGCATGAGCTCAAGATTTTTTTAAACCTTTTTCCAAAGATTGATTTTGGTCAATGATAATAGCTTGTGCTTTCCTGTGTTTATTTGGACCATGGAATGACTTGTTTGAGAGGATCAATTATTACTGAATGTCTTGTTTTGCCCGTTTCTGATGGGGCTGCATCTTTGATTACAATATGTTATGGCAAACTCATACTTCATTAGCCAGTGGTGCGAACGGGGATGAAGGGTGAACACGTTTCTCGACAGGGAACATGCCTGAATGCTGAAAACCGGGGGAGATAGCCGCTCCTAAATACTTGGCGGGTATTTGGTTTGTGCATCATTTGCAATGTGGTACTATTAGTTTCTGACAAAAGCAAACCTTATCCCACGGTATATGGGGTCTCTTAGTTGTTCTTACGTTCTATCTTCATTAATCTCTCATTTGATCTTTTATGAGCGCCATATCAACTTTTACCTGGTTCTCTTTCCCTGCGTGATCAGACATTTGCTTCAAACATCTTCAACTCTCCCCGTCCAACTATTTGCATTCATCTACACTTGCTGCAAACAGGCCACACTTCTCACCATGAACCTCTTCACACATTCTTGCATATTCTTATCACTACAACCTATTCCTTGAAATCGGAATTGCTTCCAAAGCTGCCGAATTGTAGGGTAGTCTCGCAAGCAATGAGAAGCCATACTGTTTGATGCCAAAGATGGGAACATAATGTTTAAGAGTACAGAAGACAGGTGCAGAAGAAGCAAGCAGATTGATTTGAACTGGGTCACTGTGGCTTCAACTGATGTAGAACAAGCCAGACTGAATATTTTACTGCCTATGCTCGAGGGAATTGACACGGGGTGGTATTGGAGGTTGGTAAGAACATGAATAAGCAGTGGATGCTAGGTTTTTCAGTTAAGGAACGGGTGTCAGACGGGTTGCTATTGAGAGGGCTTCGAGATTATCTATGGAGCTTGCTTGTGAACCATGAGGCTCTATGCAACCATGGCAAGCGTGGCATTCGTTTCTTACATTCCATGGCCACTTGTGGGTCTGGATATGGGCTAATAACCAAGACCAGAAACTATGAAACTTAAGTTGGCCATCTTTTATGCAGCAGTGAAGTATGTAGTTTGAGATGCATCGCCCAATCTCGATCTGTTCTTAATGAAAATCTGTCGTGACGAATGGGAAGCCGATCTCTACAAAAGCGAGATTTGTGGAAGGCTGTATCATGCCGCGAGACAGTATCTGATTCGCTGTTATTGATACGCTATACCATATGCAAATGATGAGATGTGATAAAGTAAAGCTCATTTCTCACGATCAAGATCTTGTTCTCAAGCCTCAATCCAGTCAAACCTGTATGGGTGTGCTGGTCCAAACCCTAAGTCTTGGCTTAGATGATTTGGGAATCCCACCACTTTAAGCATCAGAATAGAACCATTTAAGAATATATTCTTATAACATGGATCGTATTGGTGGCATTTTATCAAAAGCCCCTCTTTTTCTGAAAGAAGGAATGGACTTTAGGGTTTGTTAATACCGTTTTATAGTTGTTTTCTGTAACGTATTGCATCAAGTTCAAAGCAAATCCCAGTGAGGCAATAAATTCTTGCGAGATGCATACCAAAATCAGAACCAAACCATATTCAACACTATGTACATCGGCTATATAGGTTTGTAGCTGCGATTGAGTTCTTATTTTGTGTTATATAAGCATTTAAACTTTGAAATCCAAAAGGCGTTATTGCCTCCGCAAGTAGGCGCCTTCTGGTAATAAATAACTTGCACGGGCAGTTTATTTGATAGCTTTGGATCTCTGCAAACCTGATGTTCCACTATGCCCCTAAAATCTCGTTTACGAAATAACAAACAGGGTCCCAACTGGTCAGCTATTAACGAAAGGCCACCTACGGTTTCATAAATCACGGCTTCACCGCCTGCCTTTTCAAAGTAAATCAAACAACTGCCTCGAGGGTGGAAACAAACATGGCCGGTTGGAACAGGACCGGGCTATGAATCGGTCAGACTGGATCCACAGCCGGAGCCAAACCAGTTTCATCCTCTTTGGAACTGAACCCAGTTCGTCCAATCTTTTACTATTTTTTGAATTTTTAAACTTTTTATTCTATTTTTCCAGTTTGTGGCTCAAATTGAAGTTGGCAGTTCTGAACCAGAACCAGAACCGGCTTGGTCCCTGTTCGGTTTTGGTTTCCTGGCTCCAGGGAAACTGGAACCAGCCATGTCTAGGTGGAAGGACATGCGGGAAGTCATAGAGGATGATTGGCATTGCGGATTATCTGTCTAATTCGGATTACAACAATTTAAATACACCATTTCAGTTTGGTTCTGGATCCAATTCGATTTGTCCTATACTCAATTCATTCCCTCACCCATGTATGCTCCTATTATGAGTTTCAAAGGAGGTACCCAAGATGCCATTTACATGGTTGTGTTAATTTTCTTGAGAAAAATACATCTTCCCCTAAGTTGAAACCCTAGAATTCCAACAATTGAAATGCAGATGGCTTGACTTTTAGAATCCATCCTGCAGCATCAGATCCATTCGCACCCGACCCATTTCCTGCAGCACCATGAAATTTACCCTTCCCCAAAAGAATAAACCTGCCTTTCCATTAAATTTTTACACACAGGCTTTTCCATTAATTTCATGCGGTTCTTGTTGTGGGTGATCAATGCGCCATAAATATTGTTTTCCTGCGTAGTTTTGTTTATGACGAATGTGAAAAGGTCACTAAATGGATACTGTGTTGGCTCTTTTCCCTATTCACCTACTACGCTCAACAGGTCAGACCAGGTCACAATCTAGGTAGGTCAACTGGTCAAGGTTGTCGCCCGAATTTGGGACGCTAATACCAGATCCATATCTAATTTCAATTAGGGGTGCCAATTTGGCACATTGGGTCATGTTCGTGTCTATGAAAAGGTCGACCCCAATATGACCCGATTTTTCTGTATCGCTTCAAGTAGACAAACATGGACTTTTCGGGTTGTGTTTCCACACCGTGACTTGCAGTTGCCAGCAACCTTCTGCTTTGTGTGCGATGTCGTTTCATGCTTGTGTGTAAGAATGGTCAATCCACAAGACTGCTTTCTTTTTTTGTTTAATGTGGTGGGACAAAAACACAGACTTCTCCAGTTGTGTTCGTATTGAGTTTTCGTGTCATGTGTGAAATGGCCAGCCCTTATGCAGATCCCACAAGGAATCCATAAACCAAACTTTGGACCACTGCATTAATAAGTACATTACTTCTATGTTTTGTAATTCTAAACATTTTCGTAATTCATAAGCCCAGTTCTATTTGACCTGTTTGGAACACGAAAAAGGGTTTCACCAATCCAAAATTGAGGTCACATGAAGCATATTAGTCCAAAGCAGTGACGCCGTTCATCTATGCCATTAACATAATCTGATCATGGCCCCTTTGATAAATTCATTATATAGCATGATCAGTAGAGTTCATACGATCAACGGTTTCGTATCGGTTGACTGAGGCAAGTCAGGTCTGGTTATTCTTATGTTAATTTCTTAGAGAATCATGTGTAATCTTTTGAACCGAGATAAATGTTATTTGCCAAGACTAACAATCCATTAAAGTAACAAGCATTATTTGTAAGCTATCCTTGGCACGTAAAACACTTGAGCAAGGCTTCTACGTGATCTTAGTCCGATTCCAGCACAAAGACCTAATGCTCTAGTTGGTACGGGATCAATAGAAAAGAACATTTGCCTTGACCAGCCTAGAGTGAGAAAGAAAAGGACTAAATGGACATATGAGAGGAATAATATTTTACACCTAGGAATGACTGTTTGACTTGGGTTGATTGTCTCTCCATTTTCATTCTCTTCCTCCTCTTTCTCCTTTATGAGGTAAAAGAGAGAGGGAGGAGAGCAACGAAACGATCGAGCGATGAGGGGACCAGTTTTTGGCTGTAAGAGGGCTCCTTACCCTGGTGCAGTTTTTTTTACTTGTTGAGATTTTTAGAATGTTGTTAGTATGCTAAATATTGGTAGTAGAGCAATTCATTCAGTAGCGAAGGTGCCTTGGGAAGATAATGACTATGGTAGCTCCGGTGATATGCCTGCATTATCTTTATCTAATGAAAGATTTCTCCTTTTTTTGGTTGTAGACGCAGCGTGTGGTCACCTTATAATTTGGGAAAGCAAAGAATATTCATTGGTTGGGTTTTGTGATGGAAGGCAAGGAAAAAGCAGGGCTCTTATTTGATTTACTATAGAAGTTTCAGGGCACTTCAATATTTCTCCATTGAGTGCATCTCCATGAGTATGCGTGTGCAGCTTCCCTCTTCGGGTCGTCTCTCACACCCCGTATTAATTGATCTGATGTACAGAGTGAACACGAAATTCAAATAATAAAGCACACTAAGTTTTAACGCAACCAACCACCCCGCTCCCCCCCCCCTAATTATTTACACACTTTCCTATGATCCATAAAGAATGCCTTCATTGGTTGAAGAAAAACGGGAGTAATGTTTCCATCCGTTCACATATGCTAACTTGTAACTGAACTGATATTTGCATGTGGATTTATATATTATACATGTTTGCCTGTCTACATTTAGATACATGTATTTATGGGTATGTATGTGTAGAGAACGAATACATATTCCTTCTCAAGGCAACATTTCATCATTTTTTATTTGAAAGAAGCCCGATTGACGCACCAGCATTAGACCTTACAGTAGAGGGTATAATATCTTTTTCTCCTCCTTCAAACCCATCAATTGACTTGAGATTCACCAAAAAATCAGCATTACACACAGGTTAACAAGCTTCTTCTGAATTGCAAGAATTTGAGCTGTATACGGTGAAATTACGCCAATGCTCCAACCCAACCTGCAAACCAACCATATGAATTGACATGACACGATCATCCTTTACAAGTCAAAGAGAGGGTAAAAATGACAAGAAAAACATATTAACAAAAAATATGGAATTAACACAAAAGATCTCAACGTAATACCGAGTAGAAATAGTAAAAGTACGCGCTGATGTCATTTCTACTGTACTAGCAGAGAGAACATAATGGAGTCCGAGTAAACCACAATTGAGGAAGACTATCTACTCAACTGGATCAGATGGCAAAAGAAACAAATTGCAAGAACATCATATTTTTATTTGATTCTGTTTGCAACTTGTGTACCTTCACAAAGCAATTTACAATTCGTCTTACAACAGGTACCTCTGTCGTCTTTCATTTCCCTTCCACCAGAGGCATTTGTAAAGGAATATGGACCAACCATGCTTCCTGAAAGGTGAGCGCTTTCATATCTTGTAGACTTCACATTTGGACCATCTGATATCTTGTTGTAGCAGAACATTGAATTCAGAAAATGCTTATCGACATCCTGTACTGTATGTTTGGCACATCTTTAGAATTGCCTAATAAAAACAACCTTTCAAAAAAACTTCGATCAAAACCGCATCCTGATCAAATCCACCAAGTAGAAAACATACAAATTGGATGCGGCTTAAACGTCCGTATAACTTGCTTTTAATAGTTGTTCCATAACATTAAATTGCAATGGAATAGCTGAATCACAATCTTTAAACTTGGCAGCTTCATCATTAATCAATGTCCTCAGGTGGCGCACCTCAAAATTGTGCAATAGACCCGAACTAGAGGTCGTGCAGGAAATTAATGAAGCACTAGCCAAACATAACCACGAGAGCCAATCTTTATCAACTCTTGAAGGAACACAAAACACCTTATTAAGATAACAAGGATAAGCGAGACAGCATTTCTAATCTGTCGAAGTGACTTGCGGGCAGCACTGCCCAATAAAACACCGTCCTGAACATCTTCATATTAGAAATACTAGTGTCTTCAATATTCACAGGACTTGAAAAGAGTCTTAGATTTTCCACGAGGGTTTAAATCTTAAGAAAATTTATGGTACTGAGAAGTAAAATTATCAAGAAAATCAATTAATGATGCTATGCAATGCTTCCACACTATAGATGGATCAAAACATTCAGTAAGCCTATCAATTCGATAGTCCAAAAATAACTCATTTATGTGACCAGGATTTAATCTAATTTTTGTTTCCAAATAACAATGTCAGGAAGAGAAGCATTCTCTGCATTGCTCAGGTGAATCACTAATAAGAAATGCACGCAACTTTCTTAATTGCAATATTGGTGGGATGCACATATGATGGGATCATAACGCAACAGTATCCCCAAAAGCTTAGCAAACGGTACTTGTCTTCCCCAAAGGAATCATTCTCCCAAGATTGCATTTCTTGAACTTCTTGACAGCTATCTTCCGCAAGGGTGACTCTGGAAAGGACAAGTTTGAGCAAAGTTCAACTCAGGTCTCATCAATCAAATGAAACATGAAAAGTTCCATATATTCTTCAACTGATGAGAACTCTAATGGGATGCTTCTGACCTGCAGAAGAGAAACGATTTAACTGCTCAATAAATGAGGATTACAGGTTTCCTAATATTTGAGGCCCTTGTCAAAATTTTCAGAAATAAATTGCATTCCCTTCCATTGGACTAACTACCTTTTAGTACATTTTACAACTTTGAACATACAAAAGATATTCCTAATCTTAGTAAAGAAATTACTTAGACTGCAATTGTAATCCTACAAAATCATAAAAGGGCTTCACAATGTATTTTCCAATGCAATGAGCTACTCTAGGGTTCCAAGAACTGCAAAGTCCCTGTGGGCAATGATACATGGTGGAATATAGAAAAGAAATTACGTGTAAGATATAAAAATAGAACCGTGCATATATACATGCGTTTGATCATAGTTTAACACATCAAGGCTCAATCTAGACTTGCACAATCTTTTTAATTAGGATTAAATAAAATATGCCAGCTCCTTTCCATAGTATCCCTCATAGACTAGCAATTGTTTTAGATTAAACCATATATTGTACCACAAAACTAATTACATACTCCACTCCTGATGCATCATGACCCATCGTAGCTAAAATGAATGTAACTCCAATATTCACAAATTCTATCCATAGCTAAGCATTTAAAAAGGCATGTGGACAACTCTTCCAACATGATTTCTACATTGATTTTCATTAAAAGGCTACGTCATGAGTAGATGTTTATTAACAATTTAATATTCTCTCAACAATAACATAAAGCTCATTAGTAGTGTCAGCAATATCATGAATGTAAATAAACAAATCAATATTCTGCATCATTGAAAAACTTAAATCTGGATGGCTAGAATGCTTGCGATCAGAAATACTCCGGCTCAAAATTAAGGATGCTAATCATGTCGAATTCAGGACATACCAAAAATTTAAGAAATCAAACTAAGTTGGATCTTAAGTAGTCAGGATTTGATGGCCTCTGATGTGAAGGGAAAAAACCAAACCCCCAAGCTGCTGGGAAATAACCTTTTTGAGTTCGGATTGTCCAATGGAATAAATCAGATTTAAAGCAGAAATTAAAAAATGGACCAAATTCAATTGTTAACTGGATCATCCAAGCTATTAGGTTTTGAAATTCTATTCATCGACAAGCCACTAGATATAGCTTTAGTCTCGTATCGAAGAGTAGTAGATAAGAATAGCTTTATATAAAGTAAATAATTACATTACCATATCGCCGAGCTCAGCAGCGTGAGTTTGTAACCCAAGTGGGGGCAATGAGATGGTGGGACCGCTAGCTGGTCAGGAACGGTGGGGTTTGGATGCACCGTTACGGTCTGCCCTGTTCCAAGCCGGGAGTTGGTTCATCTCTTCCGGACGAAGGTTTGGGCGGGCTTGACCTTAGAGCGGAGGATACTGCGTGAGGCTGGTTTCACAGAGCAGCGAGCACCTCCCTCTCTCGGCAGTGGAGGGATAACAGACTGTTGTCATTCTTCCCCGCTTACCGTGTCTGGCCTCCTACGCGCGGACCACTATCTTTTTTGTTATCGGTGTTCCGGTTGAATCTCAAATAATATTTATTGCTATTCAGACTTGGATATAAATTGGTTCATCTCTTCCGGACGAAGGTTTGGGGGGGCTTGACCTTAGAGCGGAGGATAGCGAGCACCTCCCTCTCTCGGCAGTGGAGGGATAACAGACTGTTGTCATTCTTCCCCGCTTACCGTGTCTGGCCTCCTACGCGCGGACCACTATCTTTTTTGTTATCGTGTTCCGGCTGAATCTCAAATAATATTTATTGCTAATCAGACTTGGAAATAAATTGGTTCATCTCCTCCGGACGAAGGTTTGGGCGGGCTTGACCTTAGAGCGGAGGACACTGCGTGAGGAAATCGTGGAGAGGCCAGAATCGGAAATCGTGGAATCAGACGTACCTCGCCAGATAGTAGGCACTTACGAACTGCTCATATTCTTCAAGTTAAAATTGCGGAATCAGTAACAAACGCTTCGCCATAGCCTGCATCGGCAGCACCAAGTCCTAAAGAAAGAACACAAAATCACGTAAAAGACCATTTGATAATTCCAAAGGATCTCGAAATGTGGCAAAACATAATTGATCGTGAGGTTACAACGTGACGGTGGGAAATCTCACCATCAAAGTAAATGAATCCTCGAGAAGGGAACAGACAACTGAGAGTTAATGAATCCTCAAAAAGAAACTGGAACAGACAACCGAGAGGTAATGAATCCTTAAGAAGAAATCGGAACAACAGAGTAGAGGCCAAAATACCACTAACATTTAGCCAGAAGGAAATGAAAATGACGAAACAAAAAGACGATCAGAAGCATGCTTCTACTTATTCCTCCTACGGTGTAGCTGCAGCAGGGAACTAGACTGCAAACAGAGAAGAGCACAAAGGAAAAGGAAACGAGGTGAAAACGGACGAAGCGAGAAGAAGAAGATGAGTGCACCAGGGTCTGAAAAGCCAGTAATTCGTCTCTGCCTGTACCATCGGCGATTCGATTTCTGCGTAATTATGATCTTGAGTCTCCATTTTCAGCAGACGCAGCCATCTGTTTGCCTTCCATAGCAATCATGACCTCGATTCTCCCACAGAATGTGAACGGCGCGTGCGCGGGAGAGACGATTTATGAATGACGTTTTTCTTTCCTTTTCTTTTCCATGTGTAGTTGCAAACTATTTCTAAACAATGGATCGGATACCCACGCGAACAATACCCGTTAAAATGAATTCTCAAGTATAGTACGGCTTCGGTTTGCTTAGGTGCTCCGATCCATTTTGTAACTTGGGCGCTTCTGGCTAGACTCTCATTAGGTCTCCTTCTTCTTCTTTTGTCCTTTTCACCTGGCTGCAGCGATGTTCGTCCTCCTTAGATAGGCTTCAGGACCTTTCAGAGGTTAACGTGAACCAGGGTCTGAAGGCAAAATGACCCTTCCATTTTCAACAGACGTTTGCCTTCCATAGCGATCATGACCTCGATTCTCCAAGGTGTACTAAAATTTCTTTTCGATATGTGAGCAAGAGAAGGAACGGTGCGAGAGCGCGGATTTGTGAATGACGTCCTCGTTTCCTTTACTTTTTCGTGTGTAGTTACAAACCATTTCTAAACAATGGGTACCCGCGCGAACAATACCTCTCAAATGGGTTCGGTTTTCTTAGGTGCCGGATCCATTTTGTAACTTGGGCGGTTCTGGCTAGACTCTCTGCAAGTCTAGACGCAAAGACTCCTGAAGTGTGTGTCATCATCGTACCATATGAACTATGAACTAGCTTAGTTCTTCGATCCAGGCGGCCCCATTTGAAGTCCTCCTGGTTCTACTACGATTCATGATTTCTGAAAACTGACTCGAAACTGAAACCAGAGCCAGGGGTTTCAAATCGTCAAGTTTAAATATATTTTCTAAAATACCTTAGCTCGACAGTAGGGCACTCCTCACCATCCCAGCTAGTGGGGAGTTCGATTCTCAGAGGATGTCGTTACTGCTCATGTATTTCAAATAAGAAAGTTTTAAATTTTATTTATGAAACACTCTATCACCAACAAAGCATTAGTTCAATGGTAGGGTGCCTGCGTTTCTGTCCCATTGTTTAGTTCTTTAATTAAGTCGGTTTAAGGGAAGATGTATACAGAAGATTTCTTTGCTATAGTCTTTTGAATTGTATTATGTGCACAGTACGTTCTGCTGTATTTTGTAGCAGCCCAAATCTTGAATCTTTATGGAAAAACAAGAACTTGAATAACCCCCAATTATATGATGTGATACGTTTATGTTTGTTTAGATTGTTATTGGATGAGTTACTAAAGGAGAAGGACATTGGCAAGAAATAAAAGAACTATAACCAATGAGAAGGTCTACGATAAGTTCAAGAAATAACTTACCAAATTAACAAAGTATATAAGATAAAAACTCGAATTCAAATTAAATTCGAACGCATGCATATTCTTTTATATTCTACTAAATGATAAGTTAGTAGCGACATCGTCCTTTCTTTTTGCCCCGCTTTTGGTGAACACCCTCACATGGCTCATCCACAAAGCATCTATAGTGAGAAAATGACAATTAGCTGGTGGATGAATGGGTTGGACCCAGAAAAAGGTCCAGGTTTGGATCCAATTTTGTGGTTCAGTACCTGTTGGCCTAAAAAACACCTGAACCATACGCCACGACACGAGAATGGTGATGCCGATGCGAGCTTGCTGAAAGATGTGCCGACGAAAATGAAGTGTGTCTTATCGTGTCTACCTTGAGAGAAACCATGCCCATTAAGCGCCTTTTGAAATTGTGTCAACTTTGAAGCTCTTTTCAGCATAGGTTTGCAATCCAGGTTTCATAGAAGTTGTGGCAGGCGTACCTGGTCCTGTTTGTATCAATTTTATGCGGTGGGTTTGACCCAAATGACCTATAATTATGTTCTTTTGTTATGGGTTGGGTTAGGGTCGAACCCAACTAACCATTTCGTTTTTGGGTGAATAAAGGAAACTTGATGGCCTTCTTCCAGTTTAGAGGGGCACAATCAATCTTAATGGTATCTGTTTGGACGGTCTTCCATGGTTCAAGCCAGTTAGGAACTGTTTCTATCAGGGTTGGCAATATCAGACACAAAACGAAAACCTGACACTAACACGAACTAGAACATCCATACTGTGTCCACCCAAAGTAACACGGAAAAGATTGGTACGTGTTAGAGCTAGACCTGTTTTTGCAGAAAATGACAACAGAAAAACTCAAGTCAAAGTTGCTGGAAATGTACCGCTCAAAACAAAATTGCCACATGGATATGACCCAAATGTATTCACAATTCACCCAAAGAAAACGAAAGGTTCGGGTTGCATTCATGTTGACCTGCTTCTGACGCAAAAATGAAATGACGCAGTACAAAATTGACCGCGACCATGCCATCACCAGATTCTACCTCAAATGCATGCACAATTCAGATTTTAAAGAATTGGCATTCCTCGTAACAACAAAATTCTAGCTGATTCTCCACAGAAGGGAATAATAGCTCATCTGGGGGTCTGCTTAAATCTGCCCGGTGAACTTAGACACCGGACGCGTTTGCGACACAAAATACCGAGTCCATGTTCCTTGAAGATGAAAATCATTAGTTCAGGAACTACAAGGCCGATTCATGCTTGCTTACTCGCAAAGCGTGTCCTTTTCTAATTCATGTGTTCAAGAACTGTTGGTTGTTTTTGTTTTAGTTTGGTTTTCAATAAATCAAGTAAAAAAAGCCCGCGTCAAACCACCTATAGGTTGGAAATAATTGACCGGAATACTGTGTCGATACAATTCAATGCGGGCAAACATTGGTTCGTCTAGGTGTCCATGAAGATCTTGAAGCAAATAATCTGTGACCCATTGCCATTAACAGATTAGAAAGTATGAAGTTTTGGCCAAGCGCTAATGACAAGTTATTTCACATGGATGTGGGAGCGGGACATGGCAATTTTTGAAAATCACGAGTGCAAGATCACGGGTATCATGCAAGCATATCATACTTAATTTGTGAATTGGGAAAACAATGCGACCATTGAGTTCACTAATGCCTCCACAAGCAAGTGATAATTCCCCACAATGAACATGCCCAAAAAGAAAGAATTGCATGCCAAAGATTGCTATCATCTGATCAGAGAGAGAGAGAGAGGCATGTATTCTAATTTCACCACATAAAAATTAAACTCTGTAGATCACAAGTGAGGACTAAGTTCACCAGGGGGGGCTTCTATGCTTTATGTCCAATGAAAAAGATTTAACCAAAAATTTCACCTAAAAACAACTACGGCCATAAACGAACTAATGAGAGAAACTTCAGTGAAATTAACCCTCAA
This sequence comes from Brasenia schreberi, assembly GCA_036023115.1. Taxonomy (NCBI): domain Eukaryota; kingdom Viridiplantae; phylum Streptophyta; class Magnoliopsida; order Nymphaeales; family Cabombaceae; genus Brasenia; species Brasenia schreberi. The sequence continues at coordinate 18,317,879 of JAYKKT010000069.1, forward strand.
AACCAAAACTCTGATGGACAAAATCTATATGTTCCAGAGATAGAAGGTTATTTTGTATGAAAAAATGAAGCATTCACTGGTTGGAACTAGTTGAACATGAATCCCCAACTTATTTCACCTACTTTTGATGCTGATTAAAAGGCACTGGCATTCAAAACATTGTTCCGAAGATTGCGTCTTGCTGATATTTTGTATGAAAAAATGAAGCACTCACTGGTTGGAACTAGTTGAACATGAATCCCCAACTTATTTCACCTACTTTTGATGCTGATTAAAAGGCACTGGCTTTCAAAACATTGTTCCGAAGATTGCGCCTTGCTGCTACTAAGCTAACATATGTCACTGCATGGGCTGGGGATTGAACAACCTGTTCTTGATAATATTTCTAACCACAGGTAGCAGGCCAAGGAGGGCTACCTGAATCTGTTCTGAGGTATTCAACCGGATACTGACTTGCCCAGAACCTCTGTTATTCAAATTTGCACGAGCAATCATGTTTGTGGCTCTTCCAACAGGGATCTGAGATTGCAGGTTACATCCAAGGGCAAGATCTCCACGCCAATCCACGAGAGAGAGACTAAGAGTCGATAACATCCGACCGATGGGGTAATCTTTGTCTCTGACAGTGGCTTCCAGGCTACCCCCATAAGCTATGTCTCCACGGCCAGCCATGGCGCCACCATTCAGAACCACCTTCAGTCTCTTGTTAACTATCAGCTTGTCCTCGACTTTCAAGCCGGCAGACAGAGCATCACCCAAAAGGGTCACTGAAAGGCCAGCTCCTGCCTTGTTGCACTTGTGACTACTGATCCTTGTTTCACCACGTAAGGTATATGCGATATCCTTTCCTACTGTCTGCATATCTAAGCCTAGTGAGGTTGCTTTTCCCTCTCCATGCTTTATTGAACTGGCACATTCCAGTTGAAGATTGGCCTCCTTCTTGTCCTTTGTAACCTGACCAGAAAAGGATACAGGGATCTTATCTCTTATCACGAACAACCTTTCCACATTCAATCCCTCATAACCAACATCATGATCCCAGCCATGAGATTCCAAAACAGGCCTGACAAGCCACTGGTTCGCTGTGTCGAGGTAACGATACCGGTGGGTCGGATTATCAGAATCAAAGGATGCGGGCAATGCCATATCCGGCATAGGAACTGGCACCGAAGCTGCACCACCACTTTCTTCTTCCACATTTTCACTATAGTCACTTGGCAGATCTTTTGCTGATTCTGCCATTTTCTTCATCATCTTCCGAATGCTTTTTTCTTCCTTCAATTGTTTCTTCATCAAAAGCTTTTCTCTGTACTCTAACTCATCAAAATATGCTTTCTTCTGAGCTTTCAGACAGCTTCTCCACCTGGGCCTTTGTTAAAGGTTTAAGAAGCAGTGGCAAGTCATCAAGTTCTGTTTCATCATCAGAATCTGATGATTCATCAAGGTCATCATCAAGACTGTCCTCATCACCAAACTGCTCCTCTGGCAACTTTAATTGCGGTCTTGACTGGAGAAGGGATGACAAAAGAAAAGGCAATGGAGGCGCTCTTGCTCGAGCTGTAAAAGGCTTTCCAGGTGGACCATCTTGTAACTTAAGAAAGAGCATTTGCTTCGCTCAGAATTTTTGACGGCAAAAAGATAAAAGTAACAAATGAGGTTTCCAAACTCTGGCCATTTGGCAACACCCTCTGGCCAGTCCTATTTGTTCTGCATGCAGAGTGGTTCTCCACAAGTGATACAGGATTCATGAGACGTATGTCTCAGCTGCTTGACGAATGGCTTGGTTGCACAACATGAGAACGCTGAGTGACAAACATGTCATAACTGGAAGCAGTACCATTAGGCCATCAGGTGGAGCAGATGCTGCATGAGTCAGGAACTATTAATGGCATTGAACCATATGGATGGTCCAAAAATCTCTGTAATTGTGCGTAAGAGTGGCATATCACTAAAATCCCTGCTCTGCATATCTAACCTATCAAGATACAATACAATATCAGGTGGTGTTTTCTTAATAAAGCGCTTAACAGAGTGCAGGATCTTCTCATTACTTTGCTGGTCTAGAACCAGGAGGGTAGAAGTCCTGGCGTATCAATGACCCGTACTCATAATGCCCTGCACAGTTCCCACAACATCCTGAACCTTTCTGGTTCCCATATGAAAAGCACTAGTATTAAACTTAACCTCATCAAAAATAGAATTGATGGTGGCACTCTTACCAACTCCAGTCTTTCCGAGCACCATGATGGTGCAAGAGAAATCAAGGTCATCCTCCCCAGCTGCTTCCAGTTGTTCTGCCAAGGCGCTTGCCCTGTCAAAGCTAAATGAACCAGCTCTACTCGCTCTAAGCTGTTCCGCAAGACCAAGCCGGTAAAGAACTTGGGCAACCACAGGATTATGGGGAGTCTGGCCAAGCCTCCTCGCGAGGCGCAGAAATTTCACGCGAATCATCTGAAGTTTGTCACGAGTCTCATTGTCTTCCCCTGCATCCCCATTGACAGCTTCTTCTGTGACCTGAGGTTTCATCGGCGGTATCGCTCCATTAGTCCGATGTTGCTGCTGGCTTCGAGGAGCAGGATCTAACAAGGAGGCAGATGACCCAAGTCCAGCTGGACGGGAGGGGGGTTCTTGGCTATCACTGGAACTTCCTGATGAAGAATTTGCCATGGTTTTAGCACATGACTTGTCACCGGTAGTCACAGTCGGCTTTCCATCCGCTTCAAATCCAGTGTTTGTCTCTCGTTGATCTAATTTCATGGTTGGGGATGTTTCTCTTGTAACAAAATCACCGGAAAATGAATCGGCATGATTCAGAGAGTTACCATTCTCATGCAAGGTGGGGTTTTGCGCGGGTGCATTTCCATCAGACTTTGCTGGCTGCTGAGTAACAGAAACAGACTCTAACAAAGAGGCCGATGAATCAATTCCAGAAGGACAAACAGGGGGAAGCGACAAAGCAGTGGAACTTTCACCAAATGAGCCAATCAGTGGAGTGGCAGAAGAATCTTTATCATTCAGGGATGGTTTCTCCCCTTGATTATCCAGCTCAATAGATTTCAACTGTAAAGATTGTGTCTTTTCTCCTTCAGATGAGTAATCAGAAGTGACTTCGAGCTCATACTTCGGAATCTCTAGAATTCCATTCAAGGTGGAGTCTTCTTCAAATTCATTGTCTCCTTGTGGCTCATCAGACGAGAGAAATTGCCGAATTACTTCCTCCATAGACAAGTTACCGATCTCCTCCTCCTCTTCTTCCTCAGAAACAACAGTAACATGATCGTCCTGAGAAGATTCCACGGAACCGGTCAGGTTAGTCTTCTCAGTACCAGAAGCAGTGTCCTCATGAGGCACGCCAAAAGCTTCTCTCCTTTTATCGTCACCGTCATCATTGCTATGGGAAATTTCATTATTAGAAACTTGCTCACGCTGATTCACTGAATGAAAATTGGGTTCTTGGTCATCCACACTTTCGAAATTCTCCAGGTTTACAACACTATGCTCGTCGGAATCCCCTTCATCAAGGGATTCTCCGAGCTCGGCATCCACGAATTTGCCGTCCAGGGAAACACCACTAACTTCTCTATGTATATGCAGTGGGGGATCATTTACTACACCCGTCGAATCAGCCATCAGAAACTCCTCCTTAGGACCAGCATTACCTAAGAATCAACAAAGTTAATCCATTATATACATGATTTTTGAAAAATCCATAAGCAAAGGCACTAAAACAAAGTTTATAGCCTGATAAAAGCCAAACACCCACCTTCTTGATGATCATTTGTTTCCACAGCACAATCTTTGGATTCGCTTCTTCCATCTTCGACAATATGCTCACAATCTTCGTCGATTAGAAATGCATCCAGTTCGCCTCCACCAGTGTTCATCGACGGCACATCTTCATCCATCGGATTCGTACTTGAACATTGAGGAAAACCGCCAAAAGCCGAATTCTCAATGACCTGCTTTGGAGTTTCGAATACTTCTTCGATATTTTCCGACTCATAGGCAGCCAAAGGTATAACGGGTGGATTCTCCACCTCCCCGTCGACGTCCTCTGCGATTCTTTCTTCTCCCAACAAGCTTTCGCATTGCTCCACCTCTGCGGGGACTTCTGAAGCATCGTTTCCTTTCAAGTCCTCTGTCTCGTTCAATCTCTCCACCAATGTCTCGGAAGCACGACCCTCATCGAAAACGCCCGTGCCATTCTCAGCCATGACTCAGCTTCGTCGATTGGTTCCACGAATCGCAACTCAAGCACGTACAAAGCAAACCCCTAATTTTATTCATCAACGAAAACGAAGAACGAGCAACAAAAAACCGTAATCAAAATTGTGGGGAAGAAGAAAATGCGCATTATCTTCAGGGAAAAAGGGTACCAACAAAAAGATATGCACCAAAAGACCATTCACAAAGACGAGAAAAAAGCATCAAAGGATCTGCAGAGCAGAAAACGAAAAAGAGAACCGGAAAAGGTGATTTTCACCTGATTAAAGGGGACCAAGAGACGACGGAGGGAGAAAAGGGACGCTGCAGGAGAGGAATACAGTGGGGGAACCCTATCCTCTCTCTCTTTCTACGTTTCTATTGGGTGTTTCTGCTAGAAAACATGGCACTTTGTGTACGGCGTTCTCTGTGTGTGTGTGTGAGAGAGACTGGCCGGCGATTCCGCAAGGTGGAAGATCCAACCGCCAGAAAAGGAGGTGGAGGAGATCGGATGGTTGCAATTTCGAGAGTGGCAGAAGTTGCATGTGTCTCCTCTCTCCTCCTGTTTGCTTCTGTAGGGCAGCACCGAGAGTCCAGCGTGTCCTGAAACGTGTCGAGACATCATGTGATGACACGAAACAAATGACTGCTTTTGGCAATACTACACACCATTTGGATCGGGTCATTCGAATCAAATGGATTTGATGAAAACTGGTTCAAAGGGGTTGATTGGTGAAACAGGATATATAATTGCAAACCGGACCCGTTATGAGTTAGAGGTGGCCAGTTTGGACCTGGCCGGCATCTCAAATCGGACTTGAACCACCCAAAGAACCGGAACTAGGAATTCCGACAGTAGATCCGAACCAGCAGAAGCGGAACCATGTCCAGAACCAAAGGGAGCCGATTTGGTTCCAGTTCAAAGTTTTGGTGTAACTAGAATCACTGGTTTGGAACCGGCCCTCCTGAAACCGGCCAGGTCTACCTCGAGTTGGAGTTTGAAATTTTCATTTCTGTTATATATTTTCCAAACTTTTTAATTCTCATAGGGACAATCTAATCCTGCCATTTCTTTTCCAGAACGGATCGATTTGGAAACATATTCTTCGTCATCTTTAGGATCATCATATGAGATATGATACTTTTGGTTGCCTTCATAAACGGACCCTTTGGTGACTCACCAAATTTGTTTGGTGTTTCTTGCAAACACGAAGACGACCACCGTGTGGTTCGAACAAGCGACCTACCTACTAGTGAGACTTAACTAACCGTTGAGGTACATCTTATGGTCCCGTTCAATCGGCCTACCAGTCAAGAGAAACTCAACAATATTATTGAATTTAAGCCTTCGGTCATGAATTACATCTGGTTTTGACTGCACTTGCAAACGCCACACCGAACTTTGTAGATTGACACCGTAGTTAAGTGAATTCTATGATTTCAGCGACTCCCCTTTTCCTTTTTCTTTGTTTTGCACCGAGTCATGGATATCACCTGTGTCGAGAATCGACTCCAAAGAACCTTCTCGACGGAGGTCATGAGTTCGCTACGCCGGGTGTGCAATCTGGTAGGGGTCCTTGCTCCAAATAAGAACAAGAAATGATCTTTTTTCAGCTTAGTTTTACTTTTCAAAGAGTCCAATTTTTTCTAGAGAGAGAGACACTGTATGAGAGAAAAGAAGAAAACACACAGAAAGGACAATCAGCAAGAGCATATGCATGTTTGAGTGCTTTCGGCTCTTACGGGGACATTATTTTTATATTTTTATTTAATTGATTGAATAAAAAATGCTATTATAGTTTTAGGAAAATATACTATTAGAAAATCATGGGTAATTTTCATTTGGCTGTGGTGAAAGCCGAGGCACTGTCTTCAGTGTTTCATTGATTGTATCAGTTGAGAACATTCTTGTTGAGTGAGTGGTTTACAATCCAAGTCCTGTAGCTATGATTTTGCCAACTGCTATGTACTTGTTTCTTCTTTATAATTAATAGAAACAATAAAATAAATCTCTTTGATCACTTCTTTACTAAACCAACAAAAGAATACTCCTCGACGTTATAAAACTGTATCATACATGCATGGTGCAATAGATTTATGCGCTCGATTTAGGTCTAACAATGTCATGATTCCTTTTTTTCCCTTTTTTTTATTATTGTGTTGGTGATATGAGTATCAAACTTAGGACCTTTAACTTGCAAGGGTCTTTGTGCAACAATGGACCTTAATTTGAGACCCCACGACTCTATCACGAGTGTTTGATTAAAAGGTCTGGGCCTATGAAATTAGACATATAGGTCAGGTCTTATGACATGCATTTACTTGATTATGATAGGCCCAACATTGTAATCAAACACCTTCCTTAATGCCACCGTATGCATTACCAGAACTTGGGACCTCCTACTCATTCTTTGAGGTTTCATCTATATTAGAAAGGTTGGTGGAGCTTTCCTTCATCCACAGGTTCTACAAGGATGGGAAAAGGAGCCATGAAAGAAGTACTATCATTAATAACAACACAATTAGTGACTTCTTGATTAGAAAAGCCAGAAGTGTATTTTCCAATTTTCTTATCAAATTGAAATATTCATTCATTCAATCATATATTTTAACTGCCCAAATTCGATGGATTAGCACAAATTTATAGCATACATGTACTTCAAGTCTCTCTCTCTCTCTCTCTCTCACACACACACACACACACACACATTAAATAGATAAGACATTAAGTCTAATGGTATTGGGCTCTGGGAGGGCTCCGTAGTCGATCACATCCTTGTTTGTGACCTTGAGCATTATGAGAATGAGTTCAAGAGGGTTCACTCTTTCTTGATTGCATTTCTCCTTGTCCTTTGCTAATCCCTTATTCGCCATGCATGCAGTGGCCCATGCTTGTCTATCAGGAGCCAAGCAGAAAGTTGCAGTCCTTCATTGCTTTCCTTTTTCTCGTTCTGAAAAGCTGCAGACTACAATGATTCGTGTGGTGGGCTTGGCTGTAACTCAGAGTCACAGAACATGGTGACCTCAGATACGACACGAGAACCCGACATAACTATAACCCAAAAGAGAGCATGTTCATGTCCACCTAAAGCAACAAAAGAATGGGGTTGGATTTGGGTTGTCCAATTTCAGAATACAACACAAAAACCCAACTCAAGCATGACTGGTAGAAAGTCCATGACACGAAAAAAATGTCTGCTGCATTCCGGTTGACTTGTTTTCCACACTAATACAAAATGACATGATATGAACATAACCCAAAACATGAGATTGCAACCCCTACTTGTTCTTTTTGGTCAAAACTGAAGAAGATTGATGGCTTGGAAGCAGCAGCACATGGTTGATTTTAATGAGTTCCAATTCTTATTTTGGTTTATATTGGGGGTGTGATGAATGCTAGATCAGAGCAGTGACCAAAAGTTCATGTCATTAACCCATTTAGTGTGGGGAATTGGGACTTGGTTTTGGGAAGTCAGGGGTTCAACATTAGGAATCCAATTCAAAGCCAAACAGTTTGGCTACACAAGCTAGTACTGGATTCAACCCACCATCTTACGAAAGCAGACTCCAGCCAATTTGGCTCTCACAAGCCTTGAGAATGTACAAATTTTACCTCTATAAGGAGAAGAAAACCCGCCTCAAAGCTATGCTGTTTATGTTTGGTCTGCTACTGGTGGCATCTCCCAGCAGGATCATACCAAACTAACACGAGCATATGATCAAATGCTAAGCCAGTTATTTTGTCCACGAATGCATTGGTTCTCTATAGCAGTGATTGACGAGGTCAAGAGTTCAATTCTATGGTTCTGCATCACTTACCCCAAGGCCAAATCATAGGCACGATGGGACAATCGAAGGAGCCTAAATCTAAGACCTCGGTGCAATCTGTTAGACTCTCTCTCTCTCTCTCTCTCTCTCTCTCTCTCTCTCTCTATATATATATATATATATATATATATATATATATATATATATATATATATATATATATATATATATATACACATGTGACTAGTGACAAAGAGTGATAATGGTAAGTTCAATATTTTTCAGTACATAATCTTACATAAACATTAGTCGGAGTTCTAAATTAAAAGTACAGTTCCATTTGTAATTTGCATTTAATGTATTATATATTTTTTGTTTTATCACTTCAATAGTTTATTTTAAAGATCGAATAATAGAGATATTTATAAAAATTATGTACCAACATATTATGTATTTACCATTACTTCTCTCTCTCTCTCTATATATATATATATATGTGTGTGTGTGTGTGTGCGTGTGTGTTGCAAGCTATAGCGGTTTATGCAGACCCTATGCACGACGTGCATGCACTGGGTATGAAACTCTTCAAATCAGCTTGCTGGCCAGGATGCTTGGAATTTTGAACTTCATATCAATCAAGTACTGTTGAATATCAAACCAGTCGCATCCTTTAAAGGTTAATTCCTTTTCTTTTGATTGTAAAAGTCAAACTTCTTTTTTGTGAAGTTGGCTGTAATGAAGTATATGGAGCCGTCGAACTCTGGATTTGGAAAAGCAAAAGCAGCCATTGACGGAGTTTCGTTTCAGTCAGGCCTGAACTTTTCGTTAAAGAATACTAAGGCGATCCAGTTTGTTCAATCCCGAAAAGGACGAAATAGATAAACTCTACCAACCTCGCTTTCCTTGATTGAATCTCCATGTGGTGGCCTCATGATGGTCACTTTTATTGGGGAGGTCTCATTGGACACCATCAGCATTACTATCTGTAACACACACACACAGAGAGAGAGAGAGAGAGAGAGAGAGAGAGAGAGAGAGAGAGAGAGAGAGAGAGAGAGAGAGAGAGAGAGAGAGAGAGAAAGGTTTCAGGTTTGATAACTGTTGTAATTGAGGATTTATTCCATATTTCTTGGATACATAGATGTATTACATCTGCATGTAATTCTTCTTTGCTGGTGTTCATCTGTCTTTACACGGAAAGGAAAATCTACCTATTTCATCAAAACCACATTTGAGCAATTTGTACGAGAGGCTTCAACCAATACCAAATGTGCCACTCAAATAAAATTCTACCCAATTTATACGCTTTTGACTCTTATCAGCAAATTGAAGGGAAAAAACTAACAATGAATTATAAACAAAAGATGGTTTCTGTATAAGAAATAACCCAAAAAAGATGAAGATGGTGGAAAACACTGCTTATTCTTGACCTTTAGATAATATCGAGTAAACACTGATTAATGCTGACAACTAGATTATTAAGGATTTCTCATCTCTTTGGGCAGATTAGATGTCGATAACGCTGCTTGGGTGTCGCTCCCCAAGTTCGTACCGGGCCTGGTGAGCCTCTACTTATACTGACTAATCTGCTGAAAGAGTGTTGATACATTGACATGGGTGGGATTTAATTATCTAGTTTATTTAATACTAACTAGAACACATTATTGATGTTTAAGAGGAGATTATAGTGATATAACATTTAAACATTCATATTATATTAAAATTACACTGGGTTGTTCTAATCACACAAAAGGTGATTTTTTTTGAGTTACATTAAAAACAAATATGCTCGATAAATGACAAGCCTACGGGGTTAGATTGGATCAAATCAAATTGAAAATGAAATTTTGGATCATGGTAGATGGTCACAAAACTATGAAGTCATGATACATAAGGGCGAGGAAAGTGAGGGGTGGGGTTGATTCATGGCGGTAGGCTTCTGGTACTAGAACTAAAGGGTTAGACTTGCATGGGCTAGATCTAAAGGATAAGATTTATGTGAGCGTATAATCATGATTTTGAGGAATCATGGTTTTATGTTTGGTTTGTGAGAGGTATAAACGCTTGGTTTTTGTGTGAGGTAAGGTAGAGTCACTGGACCTAGCGTCTATAGTCTACCACTCTCAGGAGTAGAAGGTTTTAACTCAAATTGAGTTAATTAAATAACAATTCCATAGGGTTTTGTGTTTGATGTTTTGTGTTTGATGCACAACGGAACTTGAATTGACGAGTACTAAATATCAAGGTTCCTCTTTAACCTTGTATCAAATGGACTTTTGGAATATATCAGCCGCCCATAAGAAATGGGAAACAGGAGAGGCTTTTGGATCTTTGAAAAATATCGCCCTCCTACGCGACTTTTAGGAAGTACCATCCCTCTCTCTCTCACTTCTCCCTTGACTTCCTTTGCGTGCGAAGAGGCTACCACTAATCACACCCAACAATTTTCTTATTATCTCCACATATTCACTTAAAAAACTTTACAGAAAATCCTTCATACAGCTTAACATATACACACACATGCACTCTCTGGGAGTCGAACTCTGGCGCTAGAGCTCCCTGCCATTGAGCTAATGCTCTGGGTACTTTAACTTCACACCTTTTACAAGCCAAAAAACGACACAATTTGGATTAAGGATCTCCCTCTTCCCTGCCTAAGGTCTCGAGTTCGATCCGCGCAGGGCGTGGATATCTATCAGGGCTCTGCCTAACCCCAACGTGGAAAGATAAAATCAACAAAAGAGAAAGAATCATTAGAGCATATTACAAGACGGGTGATGGAAGAGAATAAAAAAGTCTACGCTTTCCCTTCCAACCTGGCCTGTGTTAGCCCGACGCACACATCCACGAAGTCTTCGTCAATGAAGTCCGTGGAAAAAATCTGGATCCGATCCGCAATCCCTTTGGCAATTGCCTCTGAAATGAACAGTCGGGCGTACCCGTGGATCCGGCCCGTCACCGGCCGAACACACACAACCGGGTTGTCTGCCTGCGGCGTCACCGTGTTTTCAACTCGGTAAAAGTACTTTCGATCTGAAACCGGTGCGTGTTGCCCGAGATGGTCCAGGTTGCTCTGAAACTTTTTCATGGGTAGATCCGTGTCGATCCAATTATCCCTAAGATATCCTGAACTCCATAACGGTGATCCAGCGCCGGGCGGCGCGGCTTTCCGAGGCTTCCAGATGCAGATCACCCGTTTCGGCAACAACTCGGCCACGGTCCGGTCGAACACGCCTTCGTCTTGGTGGATCAGGACGTCCCCGAACTGTTCGATGAGGTACTTGTCAAATTCTGATGGATCCTCTTTCCCGAATTCCGTCCGAATCTCCAAGATGATGAGCTCCGACTCGGTTTCAGACAGGAACCGCTTAACGTCTCGGATCACGACATCGATGCTGTAAGTGGTGAGAACTCCATGGCAGACTCGCCGGTTCTGGTCGACTCGGATGTCGAGGACTCTAGCACCGAGGACAAGTTGCCGGTATATGGAGCGGGATTGGCATTGCGCGAAGGGCCGTGAGACGTACCGGATGCCGATCTTGTTGGTTCCCGAGTCATGGGTACCAGGCCAGACTATGGACTTGATCCTGAGCTTCTGAAGGTCCAGGGAGGACATCCAGTTCTTCCGATCCGCGGGTCTGTGATCCGACCCGGGGAAAGAGAGCCCTCTCTTCTCTTGCAGTTCCTCCAACTGCTGCTTCTCGCTGGCCACGGACGTCCGGCGCTGCATCTGCTTGGAGACCTGAGTTCCCATCTCTCTCTCTCTTACGATGGGTTGGCTGGTGTGTAGATATGTAATGGGAAAGATTTGATTTTCAAGAAAAATAAGTTATTAAAATTCCAGTGGGTATGAAGGTAAAGCTTGCAATTATAATATCAACAGTTAGGTACTACCGACAGCCATACACAATATGGATTAGTTATACTTAAATTAGTTCGAATTACTTTTTTGAGAAAATTTCCTTTTATTGAGAGATACCATATCGCCGGAAAAAAACAGGCTTAGTCGTGCCGGAACCTACTTAGAGAACCATATGTTTCAATCAATTAAATTCAATGTAAGTATGTGTATAAGTTTACGTTTGCTTTAGGCAAACAAGCAGTAGAAGAAATAATAAAGGACTAATTTTATTTGTTTTTTAATTTTAAAAATGGGTAAAAGGAGATATAGTTACTAGTTTGGGTTTCGGGTTGTCTGTTTTGCCGTTGGGACCGGCTTTGTTGGTAGATTGTGGCTTGGATGAAATAAAGGAGCATTTAGAAGCCGTCGCTTTCTAATGGTTGGAGTGCTGTCGTCATCCTTTACTTTAATAAGTTTTCTATATCTATCATTTGAATTATTGTGTTGCCTCTTTAGATATTTTTCACTTGTCAATTGGGGCGTACCGGAGTGAGACCGATATGGTGGTTAGTAAGACAATAAGGGTGGCGATTTCGTGTCAGTGTCGTGCAGGGGTTAACATGAACACGACATGACATTGGTTCGGTATTGCTCGACCCAACACGAACACAATAAAATTGTTTCGCATTAATACGGACCGGATACGGCTGACAAAAGATACCAAAAGAAGGGGAGTCAGGGGACACAAAGAAGTGAAGAGTCGCGCGTGCCTGCACACAGCGAGAGAGATGTTCAACCTATAATTTACCAAAAGTTATAATATTAGAGCTGCCTCTTTTTTAAAAGATTTTAGATTTCATTTTTCTTGGACTATTCTAATATTATGTTCGGACTACAAGAATGGTTTGGTATTTCTTGGTATCATCATGAGTACAATTAGACATATTCGGTTCTGGTTAGCCCAAAACATAAAACCTAACTTAACCGACACTGGTTTTGATTCTAGAACAATGGTTTCGGTTTGAGTCTAGAACCACTCAGAACCAGTAAACTTATTTAAAAATTTTAAAAATTATAAGAAAACTTAAAAAAACCCGAAATTGATAGTTTGAGACTGCTGGTTCTAGTTTTATAAAAGGAGAAACAGGATGGTCCCTGCTTTTGGTTCCGGTTTAACCAGTTCTTAGTTCAGTCGGTTCCCAGCCGGGTTCGGGTCCGATTGAAACCACCAGACTGGTTATCAACGGGTCATGTCTAAGTACAACGTAGCCTATTTCTCTGGGTAGCGCTTCTGTCGGGTTCCCATGTAAGGTCTGAAATTGCTAACGTTAAAAGTACTTCCTTTTAGAAAGAATTCTTTTTAAGTTTTCTTAGAAATTGCCTTAAAAAAGGATAATATCTTAAAAATTTGACCAAAACTTTGTGATCGAAGGAAATCGAAGTATCAAACTCACCCAGGTCGTGTAAATAGCCCACCATTTGAGCTGTGGACTATGACTATACTTCGAATCGTAAATTTGAAAGGAAATTGCTTGAAACATAAATTAATTTCAAAGATACAGAAAAGTGCCAAATCTCTCAAATTTTCGAATTTTGAGCTCAAACACGTAAAAGAGCTTCAAATTGGTCTAATTCAAATAAGATGATTCCAGTTTTATGCAAAGCCCGAGTTCAGATTCGAAGGCGAATGGCTAACGCTGATCTGCGGAATCCTCCATCGTTCAGAGACTGTTGAAGCGAAATGAAATCAATTAAAATCGAAATTTATGTGTGATTTAGAGAAGAGCATGAGGAGATCCAAATTAAAGTCAAATTAATGAAGCTGCATGCTGAGAAGAAGACTAAAGCTTGAACTCGAGGTCAGACAGGATGGCTATGATAGAGAGAGGTACTGGCCGTTTTTGTGGGCCTCCGCCAAATCTTTGGGTCGATATTTGGTCAAAATTGAGTTATTCACATGTAACTTGATAAAGAAATGTAGTATTTTAGTTATAACTCTATCGATACAACTTTGGTTAATGTGGTTCTTTATGGTTGAAAATACCAAACCTATTAAGATGTGGTTAGTGGTTGATCCCGATTTCATCCATTCATCTTTTATCTAAATTGGCGACCTTATCGATTTCATTTTCGACTAAACTTTGCATTCAAAATAGTTATCAAACTTGATATTTATTGATGATTAGCCACCGTCCGGCCAAGGTCGATGCCGATTTTCTCTTTTTCCAATCGTTAGAATGAGAGACGGTATCGGAGGTCGACCAGCTTCTCCTTAATCTTTGATTCTTTTAGAGATTGATGAATACAGCACCCCTTTTCCATTTCTCCGTAGTGGAGTCACCTCTAAGTTCGTCGACGATTTCTCCCTTGGAACAAGCAAATTAAATTTGTCTGGCCTGTTATGTGTTCAGGTAGATCGTCTTCGTTTTCTTAACAGTTTCAAGCTAGCTCTTGTGTAATCTTGTATTCTGTGTTGAAGTTTAGCATCGATTCACAGCTCAGAGTTCTGCTGAACTTCTCTGAAAACGACCAAAACACTGCCCTGTAATAACCAGGCTGATCAAAGCCCTACTGAGACACCCATCGTCTTCTGTCAATAGCCAATGCAACATGATCTCATCTGCTTACTAGAAACCCAAAACAGCCATTATTCACAACACCGAACCACACAGAAAATTGCCTACAAAAATGATCAGCCAACATGAATCTGCTGCATTTTTCGAAGGTGACCTGATAAAAAGCGAGTCAGGTTTGAGTCCGAATCCGAAATAAATATATACATACGGATAACCAATATTGTGTGTATCGAGTCAGGTCCCAGACAACCTGACTTTGGCCGGAATAGAATTAATCCGACCTGAACTCTCCCAGTTTGCCACCCTTGCTTAGTTTCATGTAGGGCATTCACGGTTTGGTTCTAGTTTCAATCTTAAGCTGAACCATTACTCGGGATTTCTAGTATTTTGAGAGCCGAACCAAATTATACCATAGTTAAAATCGAACCGAACATAACGGTTCTGATTCATTTGATTATGAACCACAGTTCTTATTGTAGTGTAATATAGAGATGACGGTCGAAAGACTAGGTTGCAAGCTAACATGAACGTTATCCTTTTCAAAAAAATAATTTAATATCATGTGGTCGATGATCAACTATCAAATATTAAACTATTAAGAATAAATATTGCTCCGTAAAAGGCGAAGAAAGTATGTCTTATTTGAATGATTTTTATAGTACTCAATTCACCCTTCATTTCATTTCCTACTCGATTCAGGATTAAAACCTCAGGTGAAATACTTAGTTCAGGTTTTCATAGTTCAGTTCCATCACTAAAATCATTAGAACCAAATCAAATCAAACTATTGGGTACCTAAAACCGGTGTAGTTTGGATCCAACGGATCCTTGAACACCCCTAGTTCTGTGTTATAGAATGACGCTTGCAAGTAATGGTCAGAGAAAGGGATCTTTTTTTGGAAGGAATATAAAAGTCTAAAAGAGTTTTCGTGGGTCATTTGAATTAGAGAAAATAGTTTACAAGGTTCGTAATATTTAGAACTTAACGAGTTTCAAGAAACGCGTCAGATTTAGCACCTCTACAGAACGTGTGAGATTCGAAGAACAGGTTTTCGCTTTCCAGTTTTGGTTGGGAGCGCTTTTTCTTCATGCTTCGCTATTTACGGACGGAGGAAACTCCCATGCAACGCTTTCCGCCTTCTCCGCCTTCCCTCGTGGATCCGGCAGCCGTCGGCACGGAGAAGGAAGAAGCCACGATATCTCCCGGAGAGGACGCCACCGTTGGTTTTTCTGCTATCTCGTTTGACTCGCCTTGGTTTTTATTCGGTGAGTCGTTGATGCGATTGCATTTGCAGAAAGTCAAATGTGCCTGTGATCGTCAATGCGTTGATGACGCGGTGGTTTGCGTGTTCCATCATTTTCCTCTCTGTTTCCCCCGTTTCCTCATCTATTTCTTTATTCAATGTTGGAGTTTCATTCGTTTCCCATGATTTACATTCGAGAACCGTAAATTGTTTCTCTTTCTTCGTAAACGCGTCCGCCGTCGGCGTTGATAAGCGCTTCTTCTCATTGCTTCAATTCAACGGCTCCGGGTTCGTCCTTTGGTGGTACTCTCTCCTTCTCTGTGCTGTTAATTGGCCTCTTATCTCTTGGCGGATTCTCCTTTGTCTCTTTCTTGGATTCGAATAGGTTATTGGTGGGCAGCTATCGTTTTCTGTGGAGTTTTACATGGCATCTGTGTTTGTGTATGCGTGTGGTTGGGCATTCCGAAAGACGATAGAGAGAAACACTGTGAGAAGAGGAAGAGGCACGCATCAGAACGACGTTCTTCCTCATCCGTCTTTAACTAGCAATTGTTTCAGTGTAAAATTTGTGGGTGCGGTCACTTCAACAGGGCGCATTCTTGAATGTAAAGGATGAGGCTTCTCTTCGATCATGCAGGGAATTCGAAAGTTTTGCGGTAGATGGTGTCCCTTACCCCTATTTTCCATGGTATATCTACCCGTTTGGTGGTCGGTCACTGGATATTAACTGGTTTATGTAAAGTAGTTTCCAATAAAAACAAACTTTCTTCTTTGCATTAGTTTATTGTTATAGATTGAAATGTTTAGAAATGCCGATTCCGCAGAGTGGTCTTCATGCCTCATTCTAATTAAGAGAGATAGAGGTTTGATGTGATGCAATAACTCCATATGTTTGTTTCAGTGCTCCCCGCATGTGACATAGATGATCCTTTTCCTGTTATCATAGTTGATGCAATTTACTAGAATCGCGAGCTTAGTCACTCCAATCCCTGTGAGACAAAAGTAACAAGGATGGCGTCTTAATCAATAAAGAATTAAGCTAGTTTAGTTTATTGGCTTCAAAGTCTACACTCCCCTGTTCTGCAATGCAACTCTCTCTCTCTCTCTCTCTCTCTCTCTCTCTCTCTCTTCTCCACGTCTGAATGACAAGATCAATGGGATCAAGTGTTACTGAACTTTCTGTCAACTTTTTCTCGTAGTTGAAGCTATAGGATCATGGGAAGAACAGAGTCACCTAACAGCTTAGAGTCAAAACTTCCAGAACGGTCTATAGAAGCTGATTTGGAGCCAGGTGGTGAAAATGTTCGATCAATGTGCTTCTCAAATAGAGGACACAATGGTTCTTTCCATGATGAAAGTAGGAGAAGAAGCTCCCTGTCTAGGACCATAAGCGGTCAGTTTGAAGGAGATGATGACAAGACAGCATTAGCAAGGCCTTCAGGAGCTGATTGGAAGTGGGATGGCACAAGTGACACACATTTGCAATCCTTGAGTTCTGGCGAGTTCCGAGTTGTTATTGACGGGGTGCTCCTTCGCAATAGAAGCTCGGGATTTGGTTCCATATCATTAAGAGTGGATGGAGATAAATCACACTTGGAGAATGGGACAGTCGTACCGGATGATGTTCTAATACTGACCAATGGCGTGCGGTTCCAAGAAGCTCTTCTTCCAGGCACGCGACCTCCATTTTCACCTTTAGATTCAGAATTGATGGTTAATCCTACCATGCATTGTGACGGATGTGGTAAGGATTTGAAGCCACCTGTTCAGGTGAGTTTGTTGATCTTCTTGTTTTTTTATGACAAAATAAGAATATTAAATCAGATATTCCAGAAAATGTATCTTTCTATTAACAGTGGCATCTAGTGACAACCGGACTTGAACTTCTCTTTGAGGGGTAGAATTTCATCCCTTTTACTCATGAATGTGACCTTCGTGAAAGTATGCATTTTTATCTTAAATTGTTTTTTTTTTTGTAGAACCAATGTGAAGTTTTGCAAAAAGAGCTCCTCGTTCTAGATTCTCAATAATATGTCTTAGCTGTTAGTTTAACCTCAGATTTTGGAACCCTGCTGTCCAGGGAATTTACTAGCCTTGTGGCCTTGTTAGCTTGGAGGAATCAGGAGTTCAATCCTTTTACTCATGAATGTGACCTTCAAGAAAGTATGCACTTTTAGCTTAAATTGGCTTTTTTTGTAGAACCAATATGAAGTGCTGCAAAGAGAACAATTTGTCCGAGATCCTCAATAATGACGTCTTAGCTGTTACTTTAAACTCAGATTTTGGAACCCTGCCTTCCAGGGAATTTATTAGTGTTGCAGCCTCACGGGCATGGAGGAATCAGAACAATTATTTTATGGCTTATTCTCTTCCCTAATCAGTGTTGAATCAACTTGGGGATCATTTGAAAATATTATAGTTATTAATAGATGGGATAGGCATGTTGAAAACACATAAAATGGTTCCTTTGAAGGGTTTCATGCACTACCAGCTTTTTCTGCTTGCTCGTGAGTTAATGGTGGATTACGTGGTTCCTGTTACTTGGAGCATCAGATGTACATCTAAGATGAGACAATTTATAGTGCTATGCTGCATACTCTGTCTTTGAGAATGACTAGGATATTAACAGAACAGGGGATTGAGGATATTTTTCCTTGAAAACCAATGATTCATTGATTGTCTTCTTTGTTTGTTCATTTTCTTTTCCGAGTTTGTTTCTTTGTTAAGATAACATGTCCTAACTAATCTCTGTTGTAATGCTAATGTTACAGCCTAGACAGCAACCACTTCCAATGGTATCTGAGATACCTGCTCTTGCTCACCTGGCTTTTTTCGGAATCCTTGGGGTAAGCAACTCTATAAATGTGTAATGCAAGTATATAAAACTCTATACTTCTGCTGACTAGGATGCTTTTGGAAGATTTGGATGAAGCAACTGTACCTAAATATTTTCCTTTTGTTAAAGATGTTTAAACGTAAGAACATTGTAGTTTTCTGAATATAAGGTCCAGTTTGTTGCTTTTCTTCTCATTCATGTGCATTTCATTGCAACACGCACTTTAGATTTTCAAACTTACTAAAGTTTGAATGCAGTAAATTCTTTTAGCATGTGAATGACTCGGGGAAGTTACTTGATTGTATGGATATGTGCCATTTTTATATAGAAGTTTATAACCAGGATGTTCTACTAGCTGAAGGTTCAGTTGTAGTTGGTTAAACATCCTTAGCTAGCTTTTATGCAGATTTTCTTTCATTTATTTTCAGGTCTGCCTAAGGTATTGGTTGCAAAATCTCTTGGGGCCTAATGGTGCAAAACTTACGAGTGACCAGTCTCTATATTATACGGACCTTCCAGCCAATATTGTTGGATCCTTTTTAATGGGTTGGTTTGGGATCGCTTTCAAAAGAAATATATCTGAAGTTTCAGAACTGTTAGCGTTGGGGCTGACAACTGGTTTTTTGGGAAGCCTCACAACATTTAGTGGATGGATTCAGAAAATGATCAATCTAGCAACTCAAGGAGAATGGGTTAGTTGCATCTATGGCATCATTTACAGTAAGATCAAACCTTACCCATGTGCGTTTACCTTATATTACATTTTAGTGCATTCTGACAAATGATTTGCATCTACTTGTAAAACATATTTAAATATGTAAAGCTTTTGACTTGATTTATACTAAAAGAGACTTCATGGTTCGGTTTATGAAAGCACGCAGGTCGTGTTTGTTTATCAGATGTTTTGCTTAACTTCCTGTTGGTATCTTAATAGGCATGGCGTTTACGCTTGTTGCCCTCATAGCTGGGCTGCTAACTGCAGAGCCGACAAGGTGGATTTTCATGAAGATAACGAGAGGTGGCGTTTCATTTAGGGTCGAGCAGAAAAGACACCATGATGCACTTTTTTGGACATCTGTAACAGTGTTGGCTACATTATTCGGCCTATTCATTCTACTGCTTTGCTTGAAATTCGGACCAAATGATTGGGCCAGGTTATTTTTAGCATGCTTGGTAGGTCCATTTGGTGTATGGGCACGATGGTTTCTGGCTAAAAGGTTCAATGACGCAAGCTTTCGATCAAGGCAGCAGATAAAATGGCTACCTTATGGTACTCTGATTGCCAATGTAGGCGCAGTAGGAATCATGGCTGCATTATCTACAATAAATTTTGTGGTACTCTCTGTGAAGCAACGTTGCAGTTTCTACTGTGAAACTTTGTGTGAAATAATTTGCTCATTTTGTGTGTACATTTGTGTGCAGATAGCCACGAAGTATTCAGGTATGGTGATAAAGGCAATCCAGCTTGGTTTCTTGGGATGCTTGAGCACTGTATCTACTTTTGTTCAAGAGGTATTCGTTTTAATCATCGGCAGGGATATGGGGGATCATAATTGTGATCGTCCGGGTGATCATGAGTGGAGAGCTGCTCTTTATATCTTACTGAGCGTGGGCTTGTCTTTCGGCCTGGAGATTTTGGTTTACTCCATTCCTGTGTGGAGCAAAGGATGCCTCAAGTAGCTGTGGCTATCAGGATTCATCCTGTTTCATGAGATCCATGGCACCAATGCCTCTTCGCTATAGGCCTCTGGTTGAAGAAACTTACTGTTGTAAGTTAATGTTGATAACCAGCTGCATAATCGAGAGGGCGTGGCGATTACTTCATCTTATTGAATTACAAGATCTTCCAAAAGAGTCTGATTCATCATAACTTTAATATGTTCATCAAGGAGGCTATGAAGCAAAGCAGCACGCGACATGGAGTCAAGGAGTCTGTCTGCCACTTGGTTTTATAGCTTGAGCATGAGAAATACTTCAATATAATACCATTAAACCAAACAATAGAATAAAATACACGAATGAAAAATTCGTATTTTGAATCTCCTTAAGCAATGAGGCTGTAAATGAAAAGTTATAATATTTAACATTGGCATTTGAGTTACCATCTGGACTTGCAAATACATTTCAGTCAGTGATTTCAAGTGTTGTATCATAAGCGAGGCCGTGCTTTGCCTCATGAGAGAAACCAACAAAAAATTAGTTTCGTAATAGCTTTATTTGAACCTTTTGCAGTTTTATTTGGTGCCAGAATGTTTTAGATCTTTATTCCACCCTTCGAGTAAGGTGAGGTCATAAGCAAATGCTGCAATGCATAGCAATCAGACTCGAGCTGGGATTCGGTGACCCATTGGCATGTAGAGAACCTTAGGCAAAGGCTTGTTATTCAAGGGAGGGAACTGTTTGTAATCTAAATTTAGGAGGTAGACCCTTGATACCACTTACAGAGTTGGATTTGATCCATGACATAAGTTGAAGAATCCTTGTGATGGTGGAGTACATAGTTTCAAAGTATATAAATTTTAATGTGTTTGTGAAGAAGGATTTTGGTCTTCATTTCCCTAAGAAAAAAGAAAAAGTTAGATGCAAATAACAGGCTTCTGCTCCCTGGAGGTGACTGGGGAAATACTTTTTTTAGTTGCGAAGTAAAGTAGGACTTACTGTAGAATGAGTACTCCAAGTTCTAATACAGACTTCTTTTTTTAGATAATACCAAATACATAGGGAAGTCTACTGTCAACCAACAATATTGGGAAAAATATTCAAGAAAGTTTACTTCTCGCGTCCAAGATGTTTTCTTTAGTCAGATAACACAAGATCAAACTCATAAGAATCCATGTAGCAAACTTCACTTAACGTAGGAAAAGGCTTGGTCTTGGTCCAACATATTTTATATGCTAAAACTGAGCAATAAAAATAAGAACATATCTTTTATGTCCTAGTTTTGGTTCAGTGATGGTTTCAGTTCTCCTGATTCTACTTTCTGGTGGTTTGTGGTATGGTTTGGGTCTAGTTTAACCATACCCGTACCGTTATTGAACTTAGGACCACCATATGCAAGGATAAACCCTCATTAATTACACCCGGAGATAGATTACAAGTTCGATATGATCGAAATTATATCCTAAGTGCAGCATACCAAGTCATTCTCCTCTCCCTTTTGAGAAAATTGTATAGCCTTGCGAAACAAGCCAACCCAAAAGATTGTGGATTTTTAAACATGCAAAGTGTCATAAGTGTACCTTAATACGGCATGTTCTTCATGAAAACAGCGTATGAGGATTAATTAACTAAATCATTTATTAATTTATTGATAATCTTCTCATAGCAACTTTTTACTTTTGTTGAATTTTACAGTCCATTGTTCCAATCCATCGAAAAGGCATCAACTCTTAAGAGTTATCTATAATTAAGAAAACTGGCAAGAGGATTAAATGAGGCAATGAAACCCACTTGAGCTTACAGCCCTAATCAGTTGAAATCAACTGAACTACTATACCTAAACAACAATAATGCATCCTCCTAAAGGTCTTCTAGAAACCTAATACATATGAAAAGTACTAATCATATAAATATAACATCAACACTCCCTACCTTCCAGAAGACCCAACACACACACACACACACACACACATATATAAAAAGAAGTTTTCATGCATTCTCCTAAAATTAATCTTCTAGAAACCTAACAGATATAAAAAGTATTATTCACATAAATATAATAACATCAATAGTTCCGTGCCTTCTAGAAGGGATATGTGTGTGTGAGAGAGAGAGAGGACAAAATACACACAAATTTAAACCAGAATAGGTCGCTTGCTAACTACCGAGTCTTAATTTAGTGTACGATATACAATTTATGAAATCGTAGAATAATTATGTGAAGCCAGTTTTCTATAACATCTATTAATCATATAAAGACGAGTAAAAATATATCATATAATCGCTTCTTTTGGTGGGGACCCACAAAGTCGGGGCAAAAAACAATTAACTCTGGCGTCACTGGCTCGTCCCCTTACGCATGGGAAATATTAATATATAGTTGAGAGCGACTCATGAATAATCTGCGCACCGCAGAATTTAGATTTTGGTTCATAGAGATTTATGTCGTACACAAATAAAGTCATCAAGAACCCCTAGCTTCTCTCTTGCTCCACACCAGAAAAAGAAAAAATATAGAAGGTGATGGATGTCTAGGAATCTACTCTAGGACATCACTTTGTTTTCATTTGTGTAGTTCTCTTTGCAATTAAGACCCTTCACACACACACACTCTCTCTCTCTCTCTCTCTCTATATATATATATATATATATATATATATATATATATATATATATATAGATAGATAGATAGATAGATAGATAGATAGATAGATAGATAGATGGATGGATGGATGACAACATTACTTTGTCGTCTGTTCATGTCCGATGACAAAAGGCGAACGCCCTAGACGGTTCGGCAAGGCGTTGGACCCCAGTGCATGAGAAAAATGTATCGGAGTTGCGAAATTGATGATGAGTTCGAAATTGACAATTCGTTTGGGGGTTCATTATTGTTACAGTCATTTTGATATTAGTAAGAGTATAACTGAGCTTGGATAATAATCATGATACTCGGAGACTTGATGGATATCATTGAGTGCAGACGGATCGATCAAGCACCATTGGATGTCTGGTCTCAAGTCTCGTGTGTGAAACACGAACACATCGCATGCTCTTTCCCTCTCTCTCTCTCTGGCACACACACTTGGTCCTCTTTCCATATCCATCTTATTCATCTCAACTTGATTGGCGCTGTAGGTTCGTAATATGTCCAGGAATGTTTAGTTCTTCACATTAATTTTATTTCTTCCTTATTAAAAAATAAAGATCACAAGTCCATCTGCCAAGATGCTTTGGATATCCGAATTCGATCTGACGACCTAGTTTAGAAATCGTGGTAGGTAGTGCGGGCACTCATTATTTGGGTCGTTCAACGTACCAAAAAAGAAGAATAAATCAAACCAATCATATTTTCACCAAATCTTCCGGAAGTTCCAGAATGCCGTGAACTTTGAACTGCGTGTATGGCATTCCGGAATCGCTTTTCAATTTATCGAGTGAAACAGAAAAGATGGAAAGAGTGGGTATGAAGTTATAATTCTGCAAAATCCCCTCTCGTCTCTGAGAAATGGAAAACTAACCACAAGCAAGCTATACACTCGACGACTTCCGCATAGTCTTCGAATTGACGAAATGATCCCAAATTTTCACCTAAGGTTTACATGTGGAATGCTTCCCCGAAAGAGATGATGAGAGAATCTCGTCATTTATCATCCGGTTTCAAACCGAAGAAAAACGAGGCAGCGGGTCAAAAGCAAATCGTCACCGTCCACCGGCGTCTAAGAAGAGCTCCAAGCCATCAATTACCAGCATTGATCCGTCTCCCAGTTCTGTCGGGAGTAGCCGGAGAATGAAGAGGACCTCCGGAATCGGATCCGAAGCACATCTCTCTCGTAGACGGCGCGCTTCTCCGGATCAGACAAAGTAGAGTAAGCAGCGTGGATCCGAATGAACTCGTCGGTGGAGGCGTGCTTCCGGTTATCGCCGACAACGTCGGGATGGACTGACCTTACTAGCTTCCGGTACGCCGCTTTGATCTCGTCGCCAGAGGCGCCAATCTGGAGGCCGAGGACGTCGTAGTGAGACGGTGGAGAAGAAAACGAAACGCGCCGCGGCGGCGTATCGGTAGAGGACGAAAAGGAGGCGGAGATGCTGCGGAAGCGCGGTCGGATAGCGGAGAGTCCGACAGTCGGTCGGAGAGCCTCCGGCGAGAATCTGACGAAATCAGGCCTGTTGGCGATCTTCTCACCGAAGAGCCGAGGCGATCCCAATGGAGAGGTTGCCATCCTGCGCAGCACGACGACGGGAGGGTCGGGTTCGGGTTGTTCGCAGACTGGAAACAAGCAACTGCGCGGACGACAGGAAGTGAAGGCAAGAAGCGGGACTTTATAGGAGGCGGGCGGCGGCTGAGCGTTAACCATGGTTAAAGAATATGGGTTACGTACGTCATCCATGGCTGAGTCAGCTGAGTTTGTGCTGACTCACGGTTATCCGAGCTTCTTGCGACTACGCTTTCAACTCTTTTCGGTACAAAGCCAACTATTATTTAGATATTACTAAACATACATTCCTATTTTCATTTTTAACCCCGTCCTACACATATTACTCTCTTAATTCGTTCTCGCTCCTCTTCTTTCTCACCCCTTCCCCTCCAGTTCATTTCTCTCTCTTCCGAACGTACCACCATTACATCATTTGAGCTTGTCAATAGTAAGTCGGAACTGCCACCATCACCAATTGGTTGTAAGGGACTGCCGTCTCGCTAAATTACTTTTTGTTTCGTGAAAATGAAAGAGTTGTGTTCTAGGACGTGCATCAATTAAAAATGGGACGTGCTTAGGCTGTGTCTTGCCTTCATCTCTACAGGAGACATGTGGGATGCTGCATATCTCTCCATGAGAAGCAGGGAATGTCTCATATTTAAAAAAAAAGTTCTCATCATAATACGAATGAAATGAAGTTAGGTAAAACAAATCTCATTTTATTAGGAGTGTTTATAAAAGTTTACCACATAATATTGTAACATCGAGTAGAAAAAAAAGGAAAAAAGAAAAAACAGAAGCAAGATAACAAAATTTTACTAAACATTATTGTTTTGACACAAAGCGGTAGAAGAGGGGAAAAAAAGAGGGAAGGCAAGTACGAGAGATGGGAGAGATGAGATGACAAGCACAAGAGACCAAGAGAAATGAAAGGGTAAAATGACAAAATGACAAAAAATTGAGAGTAAAATGAGAAGCTTGGGATGTGCCCCTTCTAAAAACGTAATAGTTTTGTGTCTAATTGATGGCAACAAAAGAAGAGTATCATGCTATTGTCACGCCAATTCACTATTGAGGCACTTTTTTCTCAAAAATACCAAAACTACTCTAGGCACAATCCCTTCTCTTTCTCTTTACTGTAAATGCATACCTCATTGTTCCAACATTATTCTCCAGAGCTTCTAGCAACAGTTACGAGTCCTTTTCTTCCCACACATCTCATGCACTATCATTTTGTATTCAACTTTCATCTTCTTCTTCTTTCCATTGTCAAAGTCGAGGTAGAGACGTGATAAAACTACATCTATCTTTCTTTTGAGAGGGACACAATATAGCCATACTCATGCTCCAACCCTTGTTGACTTACAGCCATTGAGCTAATGTCATCAAATATACAAAAAAAAATCGATCAAATACATAAATATATCTCAAAAAATACAAAATCTCTCACTGAATCAAATGTTCAAACCTCCTCTCCTTCCTTTTACTCCATGAAAAGGCATCAAAACGATCTAGTTGTGCATCATACAACGACAGAAGAAGGCACCAGAGTTTGGGTTTCGACAAAGTCGGTGGCAATGAGAGCAGGCTAGAGAGGGTTCAACAGAGGAGAGAGAGAGGAACTACAACTGAGGTTGGGTGTAGTGCAAGAATTTTTGAATGTGTAGGGATTCTTTTGAAATAAAAAAAAATAGTGTATGTATAGTAAATTCGAGGTGTGGTGATTCTAACGCCCTTGTTCTTCTTCTATCATACAACTTCATTTGCTTTTCTAATTTACATTTAGTGACAGAAGTCTGGCCTGACCTGATTCACACCTGAACCTAAATCAAATTTGATATACAGCAATTCAGGTCTGGATCTATAAATTGGACCCGATTGAGATTGGGTCTATTGAGTGACAACCCAAATCATTTATACCCGAATCTGTTGAGCAATTTGAATTTCAATATCTTGGTCTACACGAGTATGCCCTAGAACTGAATCATGAAGGTTGGTTTGGGTCTAAATGCTAAGTCGGGTCTGAATAAAATTGATCAAGTTTCACCTAAGCATGAACTTGAAGGAAAAATAGCATCAGTCCCCATTTCTGCATTAGTTTAGCATTCAGAGCCAAATGATGAGCGGACCCAGATTCAAATGTTGTTATGAATCCGGATCTGGACTGGCAATTAAGTAATCCATATTAAACATGGGTAAGTAAAGACCCAGGAGAATCCGTTCAGTCGTGCTTAGAACACCTTTCATTTTGATCATTTTTCAAATTGCTGCCAATATAATACCCTACACAAAATCTCGACATGGGCACGACTTGAAAGTCTCTGCAAGTGTCCGACTCCATCCAAAGTAATAAGAGAAAAATCGGGTCATGTTTGGGTTGGCCTGTTTCTGATATGAACATGAAATAACACGAAATGAACGCAAACCCAAAACACAAATTTGCACCCCCCACACTCCTTTGAACTTTTCAGAAAAAATAAAAAGCAGCAACTCAGCAAATAGCATGTCAAGGCTGTGTTAATCACATTTATTAATTATTTATCACCTCTTAGCATTCTAGAAGGAGAAAGTGCCAATTAACCAGCTGGACCGGGGCACCAATTTATACCGATCCATATCATGTCTGGATCCAGTGAAGCACAAGAAAAATAACTTTCTCCAGCATCATGAATACTGGGTCCATTCCATGTACTAGTAGCCAGTTCCAAGGCCCAACCCGGACATACATGCATCTAAAGCGATGTCGACGTATCGGAGTACACTCAATATCCGATCTGACTCCACAAATTATCCATAACCCGAATACAAATGCTACGCTGGTTAGGACTCGAATTTCGTTTAAGCAAATACAGTGGATATGGTTTTAGCCTCAACGTTCATATCCAACTGTGACTTAGATGCATCTCATATAAACGAGATTAGTTTACATCACTCAGCATCTAAATTTAGAAGGTTTTATGAAGCAAAATACACGAAACGATGCGGAAGCATATGCACAATCACACACACAGTCTACGCAAAATGGTAAACAAATAAAGAAAAAAATATAAGGATTTATGTGATCCGGCAAGATTTGCCTCATCCACGGTCATGACCAAGAAGAACATTTCTGCTATGATGAACAAGAGGGTTGTACAATCCTTAATCAATAGGTTTTCTCGTAACCCTAACTCCCATGCAATGTCTCTTTTTATTACCAGCTCTTCTAATAATCAATGGCAGATCCACTTTAGAGAGAGATGAGACATGTATCTCAACCGTAGAGAAATACAAGTACTTTGTAGATATGAAATACAAGTGCATCTCACCCAAAAAAAAATTATCAATTAGTTTTAGTAATCATAATTTTTGAAAGAATGGCTAAGAATTTAATAAAGTCAAATAGGCCAGTCTCAATACTCAGAAGATGTAGGAGAGATGTGTTGGGCAGCAGAAAACTAGTATAAAACATTGTTACCTTGAGTTTTGAATGTATGATATAAAAGGTAGTTATATATATATATATATAGAGAGAGAGAGAGAGAGAGTGACCTATTGTTTTAAGGGTTTTTGAAAACATACAAAAAAACAATATTAGTATACTCATGCCCCAAAAAATAATGATCAAGTAGGTTCCAATTACTATATATATATATATATATATATATATATATATATATATATATATATATATATATATATATATATATATATATATATATATATATATATATATATATATAAACAACACGGACAAGTTGTAGATCACAAAACATTTATAACTTTATTATTGAATTTAAGCATGATAGCCTGACATCTTAAGTACATCAGATGCCAATCCCCAACAACTCTTCACCATTGTAATTCGAAACATATGAAAAATAGGTTCGGCCTCCCATTGTAAAAAAAAACCCAGCTATTTGGATTCTCCGCACCTAATCCAAACCGAATCCCATAAAGCAACTCAACTTTTCCAAGTATTTTGTAAGACGACAGTCGAAATTATTTGCATCATTGAGCCACTATCAAATAATATAACTTTAACAAATAAAATATGAAATATATTTAGTTTGATACCAAGATTCATTTGTTGCCTTTCCCGCAATGTATCTGCCCACATGGCTGAGGTCACAAAATCGATCCAAGCAGCCATCAACTTGGCCAACTAAAAGGTTGCTATATGAAAAGTAAGAACTATGTGAATAAATAATTTGTCGCATACTGTATTACACCCAATAAAATCATACGTCTTTTGCACAAAGAGCAATAGCTCACAAGGTTAATGGTGTCGACAAACAAGTTGAAGGTCATCGGTTCCACATCAGAAGCGTGAATTGATAATTGTTGTCTCGAGGCAATGACATTCAACTTGAAACATGTTCTCTTCTCTTTTTTTGTGGTCGAGATAGGGAGGCCGAAACCAGGTATGCATGCCCGGACATCAAAACTCAGACCTTCTCTTCGTGAAGTTTGTTTTAATAAATCTTGATCATTTACCATACTAGCAATGAACTCGACATAAGTTAGATCATTGTTTATGGCTTCTTTCCAATACTTTTGTGGTTTTATTATTCATCTTTTAATATTCTCTCAATCTAGTTTCTTATACCTTTAAACCAAAGCTTTCTTTAGTCATTTTATCTATTTTAAATAATTTTTCCTATTTTATCCTCTATTGATACTATTCAAAATAAATAAATAAATAAAACTTGTGAGTAAGCTTGTTTTTTCTTTCTTATATTTAACAAATGACAACATATTATATCATATCTACTACTGTTTTTTTTCTTATAAACAATGGCATATCATGGATGGTCGTGCGACTGTCCCAACGGAAATTCTAGAAATTTTTATTTTCATATTAAAACTTTAAAAGGAAAAAAACTCGCCCCACCCCGGTTATGAAGTCTGCCCCATCCGAAACAAAATTTTGGATCCGCCACTGCTTATACAAACAAGTATAAGGCTTTAGTGATGTTATACTTCATCCCTTATTATCCTCTTTGTTGTCTTAATTGACATTATAACAAATTTATCCTCCTTTCCAAGTTTTATAATCAATAGAAAGAATCCAAATTAACGGACCATTGTTGGCCGCCCTCTCTTTTCCTACAATAAATGCTTCACAATTTGTTACTCTCTCTCTCTCTCTCAAGTGCGCCCCCACCTTTAGAAACACAACATGCAACCGCAACCAAGATTCTGGGGCCGTTTCCTTGATATTCCTATTTCTTCTCATACATTTTTATTTCCCATTTTTTGTGTAGGTGATCCAAAAATGAATGCTATCCTTCATTCTTGGTACTCCAGTGATTGCCTTCTGTCATCCACTCATTTGACCTCTCTTTCACTTCAATCCCTCTATCCTTCCTTTCTCTTCCCTTCACATCCCCAATTCATCCACAAAGAGAAAGATATTAAGCTGTTTTTAGTTCAACTGCTAGAAGCTCTTGTTGAGATTCACGCCCATAAGCACCCATGTCTGCAGTTACTGCTGCAGTGTCCCTCCCAACCTCCAAGACTTCATCTTTACCAGCAAGGGCTTCTTCCTCCTTGGAGAGGATCTACTTTTACAAGGTACGCATCTTTTCGATCATCCACTGAGGATAAAACAAGGAACTCTTGGATTTTAAATCGGTGGTATTCGATTAGCCGTCGATTTTGTTTACATGGATTATTTGACAATGTAGGTCTAGTGTATTGCTGTCCATCTATGCGTGTTATGAGCCACGCATTTAACTTAAGTCAACCAAGTTGTGTGTGCGTGGGAGTGGGAAATTCTTCTCTTTTGATAATTGGATTTATAATCTCTTGCCTATATTACTGATGACTCGAAATCCATAATTATAATTGTTATATATATGAATAACTGCAGGCAGTTCGGTGGTTGTACTACTAGTTTAATGACTTGGAGAGATCTGACAATCTATCCTAAACCTAGTTTTATGCTCAAAACATCATTATTTATGTAAAACTCCAATTCAGATCGCCATAACTGAGAAAATGTAGTGATGTTAGTTGACCACTGCTCTGTGTTTTGCACTGCAGACGTTTCTTAGTGGGAGACATGTTGCTTTTGAAGCGGTGGTGTCAGCTAGGAGTTTTTCTAAAGTTGGAAATCTCTCAGTCAGGGCTCAGACTGTTATAGATGCTCCTGCAAAGGTAGAAAAGGTCCACAAGAAGAATGAGGCAGGAGTCGTTGTGAACAAATTCAAACCCAAGACGCCTTACACTGGCCGATGCCTTTTAAACACCAAGATAACTGGTGATGATGCGCCAGGAGAGACATGGCATATGGTTTTCAGCACAGAAGGTGATTTTAGGCAATATTGTCCTCACGTGTTTCCTCCTGTTGCTAATATGTGTGTTTTCATGCCTAAAAAGTTAGCCTGTTCTAATCTTGGCTTTGTTGTTCATAGGTGAAGTACCATATAGAGAAGGCCAATCTATTGGTGTAATTCCAGATGGGCTTGACAAGAACGGGAAACCACACAAGTTGAGGCTGTACTCTATAGCTAGCAGTGCTCTTGGAGACTTTGGAAACTCCCAGACTGTAATTTGTTCTGCCTTTGACCATTTCGGCCTTAATTTCGATTCTGTCCTGCACTGATTTCTTCATGTTTGAGACGTTTATATTTGGTTTCTTCGAATCTTCATTCTCATGAAACCCAAACTGGTTCATCAGATGTGCATTTCTTTCATTTCACCATTGTTTCTCTTTCTTCCTATTTTGAGCATATCATGTTTCCTAGTTCGGTAAACTTCTTTGGGAATCTATTCAACATCAACCGTAATCTATTTTGATGAGTTATCCACTACTTCCTACAGGTTTCATTGTGTGTAAAGCGTCTTGTCTACACTAATGATCAAGGGGAGATAGTCAAGGGAGTCTGCTCTAACTTCTTATGTAAGGATTAGATATACAATCTGCGTTGTGTTCTTGCTACAATTTTCACCGTTCTTTAACTTTATCACGTCTTCATTAACTGTTAAATGTTAAAGGTGACTTGGAGCCTGGTGCAGAAGTTAAAATTACGGGGCCAGTTGGCAAAGAAATGCTTATGCCTGTAGATCCTAATGCCACTGTCGTCATGGTAATTTCCTGCTGAACGGTTACAGCAAGTATCATATTCGATTTGTGGCAATCACCTGGTGTCATATGTGTGATTCTGATACATGATATTGTAGCTTGCGACTGGTACTGGAATCGCTCCTTTCAGGTCATTCTTGTGGAAGATGTTCTTTGAGAAGCACGAAGATTACAAGGTAAGTTTGATTTCTTTATTCATATCTGAAACTTTTAATTGTTAACAGTGGAGATCTTCTCAAAATTGTGTATTTTCTCGATGATATGCAGTTCAACGGCCTAGCATGGCTGTTCCTGGGAGTTCCTACGAGTAGCTCTCTTCTCTACAAAGAAGTGAGTGGATAAAGCTGATACGACAGAAATATTGATCGATGTTTCTTTTTACCGTTCAATGTGGAATTAAATGGTTTTTAATTGTGCAGGAATTTGAGAAAATGAAGGAGAAAGCACCCAATAATTTCAGGGTTGACTATGCTGTGAGCCGAGAACAAACCAATGAAAAGGGAGAGAAGATGTATATTCAAACCCGTATTGCTGAATATGCTGAGGAATTATGGGAGTTGCTCAAGAAGGATAATACCTTTGTGTACATGTGCGGCCTGAAGGGAATGGAGAAGGGGATTGATGACATTATGGTTTCTTTGGCTGCTAAAGATGGTAGGTCATGGTCCATACTTCCTGATTTATCTGGTAGGTGTTCATGAATTAAAATTATGTCCTTAATGGTCACTCTTGTTTCCAGGAGTCGATTGGCTCGAGTATAAAAGACAGTTGAAAAAGGCAGAGCAATGGAATGTTGAAGTATATTGATGCCTGCTTCTTTTAAACATGCTTTTCCTCACCAAAGAGCCTGTTGGAGACTTTGTAATTGTGCTATTCTCTGTAGATAGATAACCGTACCTCCTATATTTTTTCCGCTTCAGCTTCTCCTCGTGCAAGTTGTATTTCCTGCCACCATTTTTTAAGTTCTATCATGGCGGAATGCAGCTGAATGTTTAATTTCAGACTCTTGTAAGCATTTTCTCTGATCTAAAATGTGGCCATTCCAAGTTGCTCAGTGCAGTTTCATATTTAAATGTGTTTCCTAATAGTACTATACTATTATTGTATCAGTGGTCATGCATAAACTTGAACGTTTCAACAGTCTGCATAAGTAGGTATGATCAATAAAAGCCTTGGAATTTTGCATAAAGTTTCTAAGTTTTCCAACAAGAGAACACTGCTGACCATTTATCTAAATAAATCTGTGATAGGGTGTGAAGGACCATATATGGCAGTAGATGGCCTACTCTTTCAATATATTTGTGCTTTTGTTTTGCTAACTGGAGTTGTCTTCACTTTCAGAGAAAAGAATATACTTGTGAAAATGAATAAGGGGCTAAAACAAGTGTTGTTTGATGCCTATCGTATCGTGTATCGTTTTAGTTAATGATACGATATTATCGTCTCGTATCGTAATTTAATACTAAAAAATTGGTAAAAATAAAAAATCAGAAGAACACGAAAAAATATAATAATTATAAAGAATTCATATAATGTAAAAGTTTAATACATATTAATCATTCACCATTCAATAATTAAAAAAATAACTACATATTTTGAAGGAGTACATGACATTCTTAGAAAAAATACAACATTCGTAATTAGAAAAAAATATAATTATATAATATAATAAGGATCATCAAGTAAATAATCCCTATCTTCTCCTTGTTGAAGATCCTGACCACCTTCTCCTTCAAAATCAAAATATAATCTCTTTGATGATATTGTGTTGCGCTCCTTTCAAATTAATCCATGTAATGTCTTCTTCGATTATGAGTGTATTTACTTCATTATCTTGTATAATTCACTTCTCTAATATATCAAAATTATCTAAACTTATTAGATCAAATTGGTTTTCTTTCTTATTTAACTTTTTTAATTACTTGCAAAAAAGAAAGATAAGTAATTAGTAAATAATATTAATAATTTAAGTAAAATAAAATATTAAATTGAATATTTAAGTAATAACTAATACAATATTAGTTCTATCGGAGCCGCATGTTACAACGGAGTCGCTTATGTTTCAACCTATTACACTTTTTTGTATAGATGTGTTCAAAGACATTCCAATTCCTTTCACAACCTGTTGTATAATAAGTTTGACTCACAACTCTTACTTTAAAGTCTTTAAGGTTTTGGCAATCACTTCTAAACCTATTCTACCAAACATCTGATACAAAAAGACAAACATCAAAGACAATCCACAGTAAATATAAGATTTAAGAAACTTAAATATTAAAATAAAAAGTTTACCTGTGTAAATATTAGTGCGACTGTAAATGACTACAGGCAAGCCCATCAAGTGAGGAGCATTAAGATTTTTATCTCTCGATGTATAGCATATGCTCTGCTCTCATGAAGGATCAATTTGTCTATACAATCAATGATACATCGGTTTACCTCACCGTCCCTTTTAAACCTTGCTGAATACCTAAATGCTGGTTATGTAATAATTTGTTGCATGAATAGGCTTATGCAATTGTTTATTCTATTTATTATTTATAATGTTTCATGCGGGTACATAATCCCTCTTTGTTCTATTGAAATTGCTTCTAATGATTTCTTTTGCCTAATTCATGGCTTCATAAAGATAGCTTCATATAGTTTCTCCTCATTATCAGTCAATCTCAAAACTTTTATTAAATGACATGTAATCCTCAATAGTCTAACACAGGAGTTTCAAAATATACTCTTAAAAATTATCTTTAAAATCTAGTTCAACTTCTTCTTTCTTTTATTTTGAGATAACTGTACAAATTGTTGTCACTCATTTGAGTAAATCATTCTCTACAAGGTTTGATTTTATATAGATAAGAAATCAGTTGTAAACTGAGTTGTAATTGTACAAAAGAGCTTTACACCATTTGTATATCCTCTCTTCATACATAATACAAAAACATAGTTGTAGATATATTTGGTGATATATTGACAACACTCAGTTGTTGCCTTTATCTCATCCATCTCATCAATATCCTTAAGAATGAGATTTAAACAATGTGTTGCACATAGTGTCCAATAGAAAGTCTCATAAGTATATACTAACTCATTTTCAACTGCTTTATAGTTAGTTACATTATTTGTAATTAATTAAACTATATTCTCTAGCCCAATCTCGGATATCACCTTATCAAACTCTTACTTTAAGACATTTACAATATGTCTCAACTCTTACATGTTTAGGGATCTAAAAAAATAAGTCATTTAGGACAATAGAAAAAAAAGTTTAATAAAGTTCTTCCTCATCTATTTATTCATCCATCTACCATAATAGTACATTATTTCTCCTTCCATAACTCTCTCAAAGTGGAATAATATTTTTGAACTTTAAGAACAATCTTATCTAATAATTTTCCTCTTAACTTTTGATAATAGGGCATGTTATACCCTGAACCAATGTTAACAATTACATCTATCATTACTTAAAAATAAAAACAGTTTACTGAATTAAATAGAATGCATGTATCATAAAATCATCTGCCCAGTACAAGGTTTGTTTGTTCATGCAACTGCTCTTAAGTCATAACAACACAAATTCTAAGTTGAGCACTATGTGTAGTGCTAGGAGAGAAAAATGATTGTATGTCAGAGTAAGCTTTTCCTCTACTCCTTCCCCTTCTACTACTTCCACTTGCAACATCTTGAACAACCCTATTTTTTCTCGTTGGTTGTTGAGAACTACTACTATCAACTCTTTCCTACAATCAAGTAATATTATCACCCAATCCAATCCAAAGGTATCATCCTCTTCTTAAAACATCTCTAAATATCTTTCTATTGTCTTATCTTAATTATGCTCTTAATCATCTGTAGACATTTTCATTTAATGACTTATATTAATTTTCTAACTCTGCCCGTGCAAGGAGCAATTTCTTTTCTAGTCCCTAGTAAGTGATGTTTCAATCGTGAAATTCTACCACTAACAACCTTCTCACAAAACAAACATTTTATATTAAATATGTTTCTCTCAACTGGTATATCCTACTGTCATGCCGATCATTGGATCGAGACTGGGAGTCCCTAACACCTCTTTTTTGCATCTCAATTAAACACTTCAATCTAATAAAAAACCTAAAAAATAAAAGCACTTTATAAATCTTCAATCTTCACTTAACACTCAAACATAGTATCTCCCACCTCACGAAATCATATCCACACTTCACAACCTCATATATTGTCATTTAAAAAAAGTATAAAATGCACAAAAAGTAATAAATAAAATAAAAGAAAAAAATTCTGAAAAATGCAAAATGTATACCACAACTTGGATTAAGAGCCTTGCACAAACACTGTAGGGCACTTTGAAAGTCACCGGAGATCACCTTGAGAGCTTTCAACATACTCCAACAAACGTTAGAAGCTCACAGAAATATGGGTTTTTGTTTAGCTAAGGACATTTTATAAAGGTTCCTAATCGTATGGCCCGTATCGTATGATATGAGTGATACTGACTGTCTTATGTTGTATCGCACAATATAACCAAATAAGTTTTTCGATGCGATAAATAAGAATGTATCGTATGGTGGGGTTTCGTGATACGATACATAACGATACGGATAACACTATAACGATATGGCTAAAATAAGTTGAATGGTGTATGTGAGTTTGCCCTGCTTAAAGTCACCATGAGCATATATCAGTCTCGAACTCTGAGGGAGTTATAGTACGTGTCAACGTTCCAATTCCAGATCCTGTGTGTGTCTGCCAGCAGGCAGGCGCCAGAGATGCAATTCTATCCATCGCGGATCAATTCATCTAGTTTCAATAAAGTTTTCATATGTAAGTGTCCAATTTGTAGATGTTTTCAGCCATAACTAATTGAAGCAGAACGCTACCTGCTCTGTGCCGCTTTAATTTTACCAGATATTTTATTACGATATGGACATCAAAACCATGCGGAGTGTGAAGGATGTAACCTTAACCTTAACTAAGTAGGACTTTTTCTGCACTTGGTAGGGTTGGCTAGAGGGAGGACTTCCTAGGAGATGACCCTTCATATTACTCTCGTCCAAGAACGATGAACTTTGAATATCTTATAGGACCAAGAGTGTAAACGCTGCAAAATTTGTGCCCAAAAGTAGAGGAACCATCAAAATATTTTATAGGCATCCGGATTCGGGACCAACTGTTTCTCTGTTTGAGTATTGTGTAAAAGGTAATTTCCTCACGTCTAACCATTCACAACATAAGCATGAAGAAGGCACTAATAGATGCTTTCAAACGTGCATTAACATACAACCTTGTAGTTCTTTCGTAAGACCCATTTGCCGTAAATGATCTCTATTCATTCATCTAGTGAGTGAGTTCCAATGTTCCACAGAAGCATCCTTGTAAGGAATATAATATGAGAAGGAGCAATTAACAAAATCTCGCTGTTCGTGTTTTTGAGCAGCACTGATGAAACTATCGCTGCCGGTTGAAAATCAAAATGGAACATCATAATCGAAATGGGAATTGATTCAAAAGTGTCGTAAGAATTGAAGTAGGAGCGAAATATGAAGCGTTTTGAAAGCAAAAAGATTATAATATATCAGAAGATGACGGCGCAATGGAAATGAGGTAAAAGCACAGGGAAAAAGACAAAAATGCGAGGGAAAGGGTAACCCTCGTTAAGGCTGCACTGCCATGATCCAAGGGTCTTAGTCCTGCTTGACTGTGTGAAAAAGGAAACGAAGAGGAAAATGACCTTTGCTACCTCGTCCCAGTTTGCTTTATCCTTTACGGACATGCTACTAAACTATGTCGCCAGAAAAGCTCATCATCCCTTCTGTGTACCTCCGTGCGTTCGAGAGAGAGAGAGAGGAAATACAGAAAAATTACTAAAAAGCACGTTCTCCCATTCTAACGGTAGGTTGAAATCTTTATACATCTGTCGCTATAGTTGAGGAAAGAAAAAGAACGGAAAGAGAGCCCTATATTAATCACTACATGCCTGCCCTTTTGCCTATCAAAGTCATTCAACGTCATGCCTGACTCCTTCAAGATCAAACAAGCAACGAAAAAGAAGAGAATTAGACGAGGCTGTCATGAAGAATCAATGGTGCCTGTGATAAGCAGGAGCAGGAGCGAACGCGGTTGCATTGAGAGGGGGGAGGAGTCCCGAGGCATTGAGCTGTTTGGGAGGTGGGCACTGGTAGCACTTGGTGAAGAGCCCGAAGGTTTTCACCTGGTGCACGAAGTTGGTCATGCTAGCCCACCCGCCGAAGCCGAAACCAACCAGAAAAACCCAGCCCACCACAAAGAAGTTGATTGCGTAGGCACCCACCCAGCCTCCTAAGAACCATGGCGGCCTCTCGACTGCGTTCTCGCGGGCTGCGGCTCGGCGGAATGTGATCATGTGGGCGAGAGCCGGGATAATGTAGACGGTGAAGCTGACGAGGAGAGAGCCGACTGCCGAGTTGATGGGGCCGAAGAAGGGGAAGATAATGGCCAGAAACCAGATCGGGATCACAACAGGAAGCCGCGCAGCTGCTCGCTTGCACATGCTCTTGGCTTCGTGCATTCCTATCAGCTTCTCCCACACGAAGTACAGAGGCGTGCACGCAAACCCGAATGTTATGAACTGTTGAGAGTTATTTTTTGCAATGAATTAGTTCATTCCCCGTTAACAGAAAGAAGTAACTACTCTCTCTTCTACATATATATGTGTGTGTGTGTGTGCCTTATGTCGGTAGTACTGAGGTTGTAAGGATTATGACTGTTTACATTCCATATTCCGCCATTTTCTTTAACAAATTAATGAAAAACCAAGCTGTGTCAGAGAGGCGTGCCTACTGGTGTACGGTCCAAGAAAGAAAAAGAGAACTATACTTGTAAGAATAAGAAAAAAGGCATGATACTTGGAGACAACCAGCGGGGTCGAAATACCAACCAAGGAATCCCGAGACATTCCAGCAGTAACGAAAATGACGCCCCCAGATGTGATCAAACATGAATCCTTTTAAAAATTGCAGAAATGGAGGAACCTCTTTATGGTAAATCGCCAATCTTCAGGAGCTACCAGATAGTAACAAAATATATCGTCTTTTCTAGCTTAAAAAGGAACCCAGGAATCACTCAGGCCCCGCACATTCTCCGTCAAAAGAGACGCTTGCTCAGTGCATTTTCAGAGTAAAAGGAATGAAGAAATCAGCAAAGTATGAGAGAGAGACCTGATGAATGAGCATCAGAATGACAGCGCAGTATCTCTGAACCCTGTCCTTGAGGAGAGCAAAGAGAGGGCATTGGAATGAGCAAGGAGCATGTCCCCAAATGCCCACATAGACTGCAGCTGCCTGATGGCAGAGTTAGAGGTCAACACATATAGTGTTGCGATACATATACACATATCAGCTTAAACTTCTGTGGCTTCCACATTGCATGTATAATTTCCCCTACAATATAAAAAATTAAAATATGCCTGCTTCCAGGATTCACATAGCACATGAAAGATAGAACTTTTTCTTGGAGCATATAGTCAATTTGAAATCCCAATATAAATTAAAAGTTAGGACAAAGTTTATCCTTTAATTTAATTTCGCAATAATCATGTTACTCATAATGAAAAAGAAACCCTTTATAGCTAAAATAAATGTAATACGAAAATCCCTTTATGTATGTAATTTGGTTCAGCTTTCCATGTAATTTGGTTCAGCTGAGTCCTCTCACACTGTAACAGTAGCATGTCCACCGAAAGTGTAGAGAATGTTGGTAGCCCCAGTGAAGTAGAGAACCAATTTGGTTGGCCCTGAGTGCTTCACCCCCTCAACCTTCATGAACATATAGATTGGAAGAACATAAATCAATAAGCAATAATATTTCACATGTATTATGCAAAGCAATCATTTCCTAGTAGGCTTTCGGTTATATGATTTTGCTTTTCTGATGACCAGTGACGTTAGTAAATTATGTGAGTTCTTTACCTGTCCGTGGATAAGGGAAGCTATGGTCATATACCACATGCAGTGTAACTGGTCATCACGAGGCCCAAGAATGACCAGATTCTGTAATTGTGGGAAAGAAGGGAATGGAAGACTGTTATTTGCACAGCAGGCTTTTAAAGATGTAAGTCAAAGTCCTCTTGTCCAATTTTGTCATTTATGTAGTATATATTACTGCATTTAACACCCCAAGATCAAAGCGATTTAAGCAAATGTTAGCTATACTAATTTCAATGTATGTAATCAAATACGATTCATATATTCAAAGAATAAAATCTGGAGAGCCTACCTTGCACAAGCAATTAGCTGAATTACTGATCCAAACAGAAGGAAAGTGCAGTTGAAAAGGCCAATCCAACAGCTTCCTCCAGTATGTTTGCCTAAAGTAAGTCCATCAAGACACTTCAAACCACTGCAAAAGATTGAACTTAAACCATGAAACTGTAAAGTTCCATATAGATATATTCACTGTAAAAATGGTACTTGTTCCATATAGATATAAATTCAGAAGAATATTCTTGGTTCCTTGAATGTGTAACCTGAATGACATGGTTTTGAAGCTGACATTCTCTTTTTTCTTTCGGCTTCTGTACTCGATATAGAATGCTAATTAAATAAGCAGTCCAACTTCCAAGCAAGCCATAGAACACTTGGAATATGATGCCTGAAAGCATGCCTAGTTGAGAGAAAGAGTATGGTAATATCAATAGCACTTGTGCAACCTACATAAATGTAAACCATCCATTAGCAGAGAGAGGGATATGCATCAAAATCTACATTATGTATTAAGAAGGATGTAAATACAACACACACTTAAATTATGTAAAAAGAGAGATGTAAGAACGAAAGGAAAAAGAAGAGCTTTTGTAGATCGATCCCGGCTTGGAGACTTTTTTCAAGGGAAATAGCTACGGTGAACGTGTCACAAGAACATCAACTAAAGAGGACTAATACATAAATGTAAACCACTTTGGTGTTGAGAGTGACGCGGGAAGATGGAAAGAACCTGGTTAGAAGCGCAGCTGAACCATGCATCATAGACAGAACCACCGTGCCAGAACAGCTTAGAGAGTCTGGTTTTCATGGTTTGGGAATTGCCTTCAGTTTCCATTTCCACATAGTTCCCTGCAACCACTGTCTCCACTTTCTCTGTAGCCATGCTGTGAGAGAGACAGAAGAAGAAGAAAGAAGCGTTCTTGGAACTCTGGTAGGTCTAGTTTCACCTGCTATTTATATATACAGCCTGGCTGCCGATTTTGTGAGGGAGAAATATTGAAATGATCGGCTGTTTGGGCCTAAACCATCTTTAATCTAAGTAGACGATTTGTTCAAATATTAATTCTCTCTCTCTCTCTCTCACGCGAGGAATCGAATATGGGGTGAACGCACGAGTGGGTTGCCCCGCATCCCCTGTCTTATTATTAAAAAAATTCACTTCCAAATAGACAAAGCTACCCTCTTCTAAATGTCCAAAATTTTGACTTGCGATAAATTGCCCGTTCAATTCTTCTTCATTTATGTATGTGCATCAATCGATCAAACAAAAGACAAAAAAACATGAAATATTTCGTCTGCTTGGACTCCACTGTTGTGACGCTGAACCAGCAAGATTTTCAGGCTACAGTAAGTTTGTCTAGACCAACATCGAAAAGGCAAAAACTAGTCTGTTGTATTCACTACCTCATAAAGGATCTTCTTTTGCCATGTCAAGTGTTTGAAGTTGAGAGAGAGAGAGATGCTAGAGTCAGTACATGCCAACACAGAAAATAACTCTAAAAGCTATATCGAATTCACTCTGGTTGCTTTCGTCCATCCGATTGTATGTAAGTTAGATCGACTTGTAGGGCGGATTTAGTTGTTTCTCCTCTGAATTATAGTTTCTCGTCTTGATCTCATGATTCATTTCCTCTTTGTATCATTTGGTAGTCACTAACTATTTCATATAAAACCGATGGCACTGTTGCTAGTCGATAAACGGGTGTGGGACGGAATGGTAAAACATGGTTCTTCATGCCTAACGATGCAGAGAGAGAGAGGGAGGGAGAGAGAGAAGAGTTATTCTACAGGAACGGGGGCATGATTGCAGTCATCGAGGGGTGTCTGCTTTACAAAAGAATACAGAACGGAAGGGAGGCTTTCTTACATGGATGGTGGACACGAGACACTCACTATCACCACTTTCATCGTTTTGTGAAATGCTGTGCCCTGGGGAAACGGCAACGCAATAAACAAAGAAACATTCCTTTACAGAACCCAAAAGATAAAGTTGGAGACGTGTGGAGATATGATTGGTAAGAGCACGAGAAAGCTTACTAAAAGCAATTCCTTATCATTCCCCTTCTTTATTTTAACCAAGTCCTTCCATGTTCATAATCTACTTATTAATCAGAACCACCTTTATCTTAAAAGAATGAAGGTTAAAAATCATCATCACTGTCAAGTTTAGTGAGGAGAGCAGGTGATTATTAATGTTGGGTAGTAGGTGAAAGCAACAGACAAAAACAAAAGAACAAGAGAAAATCATTCTGTGTATCAGATTTCAATGAAAGATGTTGGCATCCACTGCTATAAGATTTTGGTTTCTTTACTTTGGCACAAATGAGTATGTTGGCAAGCATTTGATTTGATGAATCCATGCTGCTTCTTTGTTTAATGTCTCGACAGTTTGACCAAAGCCCTTGTCTACTCAACTTCTTAGCAGCTTAGCTTTGATGCACTGCAGAGTTTGGTGTTTGATTAAAGTGATCAATAAGCTGGAATAGTACCCAACCCCATCTAACATGTTTCCGTTGAGGTAGGCTGATGACTGGCTCGAGGCTGAGACAGTTTCATGGCTGACAGGGTTAGGTGAGCTGAAACTAAACATTGAGAATTTTTTTTTGCTTCTTGTTGAATGCTAAGAATCGAGGAGAAACCTCGGAACACGAAGCAACAATAGGTGGTGACGATCAAGACACACCCACCCTTAACATCACATTATAAAGGTATAAAGAAAATGAAGAGTGAGAAGTTATTGAAAATGTGTCAACAAGAACGAAGGATAGATTCAGCTGTTGTTACCTTGAGACAATCCTATAAATAGTAGTTTAATAGATCGAGTCAAGGGAGATACGTTATCAACCCTTCTATTTGTTTTTTCTTCTTTTTTATATACTAACTCTTTCTTCAACGAGATAGTGTTTTTCCTTGCTTCGGAATGTGTCTTATGCTTGCTCAACTGTGTAGTATTAAGAGCTTTAGAATACGCTTAATTGTATTCATGTTTATCGCTTGAGTCTTATTCTATTTCTCCTTTGAGAACGAGGACAAGAGAGCCTTTTCGATTTCTCTTTTAATGGCGAGAGTCAGAGGGCTATGACACTTTTCTTATCACGTTTACGTCTAGCTTTATCAGCATACATGTACCATTTGAATCACTTCTGACGACAACACCTGTAAATTCAGCACTCAAGGAACATCATTAGCGATCTAACTAAGCTAACTTGAGTATAGCCAAATCCTAGCATATAGCAGAAATAAAGCTAACTTGAGTTGTGGCTCATATTTAAAAGTATAATATGATTTAGATCATTTAGTTAGTTATGGATTCAAAACTCATCAGAAATCAAGATTTCATTTTTTAACACTAATGCACCAGATCTCATCAAAACTCCGAAGCGAATCATACTTGGAGGAAGTCGTTGTATTTCATAATCTAGTCTATCCTACAAATTGCAGGAAAAGTTGTAATTAAGAGGTTAAGTTGGACAATCAATGCATAGTTTTGAATATAGTCTTAATATGTTCCAACATTGTATATCTATTTAGTTACTTAGGAACCAATTCTAGCAATTTGAGACGAGCTCATAGACGCAAACTCAATTGCAGTTTGCTACATTTGGCGAGCTTCACAATGCAAGCTGAGCGAGTTTAGCGTGCTCTTTACAATCTTGCATGACAATACAAGTTGAAACTATCATTTTTTTACGAGCCAAGATGTCGAATAAGCGACGAGCTCGACAAGACCAGCCGTGCCAAACCGAGCCCAGTTGCCGAAACTCTGCGGACAGATTCTCGAAGATGAAGACGTTGGTCAAGGGCAGTTTTTGTTTGTGTGATTTGGCTAACGTGATGAACGGGGCAATGTTGAGAGCGAGAGAAGGGTGGGGGGGGCACGCTGACAGGCGCCATCAATGGGAAAAGGGTGATACTGATTTTGCTGCTGCAATCGTCTGTAACGACTATTTTTAAAGATTATAAAGAGACCCTCACAAAGCAAAACACAGGTAAAGGCAGTCACCTTTGTTGCTTGCAGGCCGTGACTTTGCAGTAAACATTTTGCTTTTCATGTAACCTCTCCTTCATCTTCGAATATATATACTCCTCTCTCTCTCTCTCTAACTGTTGCTGTTACTGCTATATGAGTTGCTAACTTCATATACCGTACTCCATTTTGCAGTGTTTCTCATTCTCTCTCCAAGGATCGAGATTCTTGGTAAAGTTAGGTTTGGTGGAAAGGGCAGTTGGGCTGGCTGGCCCCTCGTCTGCTGCTCAAAGTTGGGGAAAACTCAATGCCTTGGAACCCAATTCAATCACGTGTTGCTGTCACAAAAAGATGATTATTTTTGTGGTCCTAGTAAAGTATGTTATTTACAAATTAGAAAAGAGAACGTTTGATGGGTTGCTTTACACACACAACAAAAACACACAATGAAGGATAAGAAATGGGTCCACGGTTATCCTTAGACGAATTATTACGGAAGAACTTGTTTATGTTTTTCTTATTCGCTACAGTATTTATAGTGAAAATATTTCACTAGAAACCGACTTTGTCTTCCCTGGTCTTTATGTTTTGTGCTTTAAGTTACAAGCCTTTAATCTTATCTTTTAATGTATCTGTTTCTATCTTTTAGGTAACGTATACATGGTATTCGAGAAGATGACTTGTCTTCCCATTTTATATGGATTTACTACCAAGAATGACCAAATCCAACGTTACAACTCCCACTTTACAATTTGAGCCAAGCATTATGACACAATGGTTTTTACCTTCTACTTTTTATGGGTTTTTCCAAATCGTGCCAGCTATGATTGTAAGTATAATTACAATCGATACATGTTGTGTAGTTTTTCGTATACAACACGTTTTTTTCTTACACAATAATCATCATCATGTAAATATACTTTAAACCAATCTCAAACCATGTTTGCAACATGCTTTCATAAAAGATCTTATGTTATACCTTTGGTCAAGGGGTTTGTTAACATATCATTAGTTGACATATATGATATGCATATCCTATTTCTCTTAACCATATCATGACCCTCAAACAGATT
Source organism: Brasenia schreberi (assembly GCA_036023115.1). NCBI lineage: Eukaryota > Viridiplantae > Streptophyta > Magnoliopsida > Nymphaeales > Cabombaceae > Brasenia > Brasenia schreberi. The sequence goes on from JAYKKT010000069.1 coordinate 18,362,548, forward strand.
ATTAGAGAAGAACTTGTTTTTGTTTTTCTATATCTATTATGATGTATTCGCTACAGTATTTATAATGGAATTCTTTCACTAGAAACCGGCGGCTTTTCGTTACAATCCTTTAATTTTATCTTTTAATGTATAAGTTTTTATCTTTTAGGTAATGTATCCATGGAATCTGGAAGATGGCATGTCTTCCCGTTTTTCATGAATTTACTGCCGAGAATGGCAAAATCTGACATTACAACCTTTTGCTTTGCTAATGGGCCACTGAACAGCGGCAAGGCCCGTCTTGTTTTCAAGTATAGGTTCTAATTGGCTCATTTTCAAGGCCCGTCTTGTTTCACGGCATCCTGCCACACTGATATAAATATAAACGTATTTAGATATGTCTGTGTGTCTGCACTACATTGAAGATGGCTCACACTCTTATATATGTATATAGAGAGATATTAGATTTTCACATCTTTGATACTAAGTGCTCGTGTCTTTCCTTGGCTTTTCTTTTTGAGATATTAAAAATTTATAAAGGTGTTCAAAAATATAAGGGATAATCTTATTTATATAAAATGGTCTAAATATAAATATTTGCAATGAATAACAAGCTGTCGGAACCTCTTTATTTTTTGGCAGAGTAACTCAGAAACAAAATCTCATATTTCAAATTTCAACACTAAAACAAGGTCTTGAGTTCATTCTAAATCTAAGATTGCCTCACATGCAGAAACATTGATTTAAGATCACAGAGATCCCAAATATAATCTTCTTATTTTGAGAGAAGATGACCCAAAAAAAATCTTGGTTTTCAGAATTCATGCAGTCTCCAATCAAACAATTATATATATATATATATATATATATATATATATATATATATATATATATATATATATATATATATATATATATATAGAGAGAGAGAGAGAGAGAGAGAGAGTATAGTCCTTGTACATATAATTCATGGTTAATATTCTTAAAGATTTCAACCATTAAATCGGTTACATTTGCAATTAAAATTTAACTTTTAAAAGAAAAAATACATTATTGCTTTTGTAAGTGCATTGAATGCATCCTATACTATTTGTTTTTTCAAAGATCTCAGCTGTTATGTTAAAGAATGAATCATTGAAATCTTTAAAAAGATTAGAGCATGAATAGATGTGTTGATGAACTAATTTATTTTTTTTTTCTCTCTCTATACATAGAATAAAACTAAGAATCTGTCCAAACTGAATCTCAAAGAAAATGAAAATGTGCATCTTCTTTTGTGAAAACTACTTCACAGAGAAGCTTTCTTGAGAAGAACAGTAAACATTTTGTTTAATTTTTATCATCGACGGATGTGTTGATCTGAGATCTATCATCAAAGTACGTCATTCATGCATGTTTTCTCTGCACTGCACCACCGATCTCAGGTAAGACGGAATTTAAAACAACAACAATGTTTAGAATCCATTCTAAATAAATTCAACTAAGGAAGCTTAATGCAGTCCTACTTTTTTATTCGAGCTTGAAACCGGCCTGGGCTGCTGGTTACTCATCCTCATGACAGAACGAAGGGCAAGCATATTTACTGTGGATGGCAGGCGAGTTGAGTTCCGGTTCGTGTCACTTCCGGTTCGAATATACACACAAGTCAATGCAGAGAGAAGCATTTAATAAAGTTGGGTTGTGAAGAGGATGTATGTTATCATCTTTATGATGATAGAAGCCTTAATCTTTGTTATGGGGCGGCGTGTCGAGAATTTGGATCAGTTTGGTTCGATGGGGAAGTAGACTTGGGATCTAAACTGAAATTTGGATTCGAAAATCATGATATTGAACCCAATGATTAAACAACGAAACCGTGCACGGAACAGTTGATGAAATTCGATGGAAAGAAAACATTGGGTACACCGAAGGCTTCGAATTACTGCAAAGCTGGCATTCACATTTCTTTATGTGATTGAATTGTATTGTTCAACCAAGAGTTTTGCACGATCATCAACTTCTCATCCTCTTCTTTTCAATCTAGTTTTGTCCTGTACAAACACATCAATATTATATATTCAAAGTCAATGGTATAGAATGTTCTCCACAAGATCAATTTTTATTTGCACAAGATGGGTTCATCTAATATGATTCTTGCATCATAATAGTACGTTGCATACCTACTCATGGGTGAGGTTAGGCGTTCGTCCCACGCGTAATCCAGCGAAATACGGCCGATCTCAATCTTTTGAAAATTTATATGCATCGTGTCACCTGAATTTCACCCAACTAAACTTTGGCTTCGTCTCTGAAAAAATTCCAAGTCTGCCATTGATGCAGAGAGATGCTTTTGCAACATAACTACCATTAATCATGGCAGTACTCAAAATGAGCGGGAGTCCATCTTAAGCTACACAAGAGCACAAAATCGAAGAAATTTTTCAAATTTGTGGTTTAGTCGTTTAATTACAATGTACTACATTCAAGTGCTTCGCAGCCGAGTTTTGGGTCTGGGCGGCAAAATGCCCATTTATTTATCCATATCCAAATTGGGTGAACTAATTCAGGTAACGTAAACAAGATCCAGCATTGACAATGAGAGATAGCGAATCAGGTACCACAAGCCATCTATCACACGCATGGTGATGGCAATGGGGTGGGTCAGGGAAGGGTAGATCTATATCCGGCCTGTATCCAAACCTCATTTTATATGCTCACTATCCTCTCCATTCCTTGCAGGGGACGGGTATGGACTTCGGTATCTTCTCCCTGCATTTAACATGGGACCGGTAACGGGCGACTTGTATCCCAATATCTATCTCAATAATATTTATAAACTTAAAAGTACCTTTTTAATTTAATTCCCATCATTCATGTATTTAATTAACATAGTTACAAAGTCCTAAGGTTAAGTAGTTTGAAATTTCAATAACTTCTACATGCATGCAAACACACACACACACACATATATATATATATATATATATATGTGTGTGTGTGTGTGTGGATGGGTAATGGTAGGGGTACTTCTTAAACCGTAGTCGCCCCATACCTGGTTGAAGCAGTTCGGGTGTTCTTAGTACCCGAACCCAAAGCCAGTCAGGCCCACCCCATTTAGATCAGGTTGGGTCGGAACCCTATGGAACAGGACAATATTTCCATCAAAGGCAGCTTTGGAGAAGAGCGTGTAGTTCAATTGTTTTGCCAAGTTTTCCAATTTTTTGGTGAATGGCATTCACAGGTAGACAGTCCGGTTTCAGTTAGTCCAGAATCTGGAACTGTAACCGAACTAGCCTGGTTTTGGTTCTGGTTTTAGAACCGTCAATTCCAGTTTGAGTCTCGAAATGCCGGAACCAGTAATTTTATTAAGAAATTTTAAAATTTATATAAAAATAAGAAAACGGCAATATAGAATCAGGTGTTTTGGTTTCGGTTTTGTAAAAGGTGAAATGGGACCGAGCTGAGTGGTCCCAGATTCCGGTTCTGCTCTCACCTGTTCCGGGTTCAACCATTAATAAGGCCTCCTTGTCAATTGCAGTTTCAGAATCAGGCCACCATTGTCAACTTGTTGAAAGTTGTGGGAATCGTGTTAGTTTAGGGATCGATTCAATGAGATGGCATTCATCGACAAGGGCGTCGATGTTATGAACTCAACCAGGTTCAATTCTCATTTACTCCAAAGTGAATACGAATTCAACAAGTTCCTCTTGAAGTAGAATCATTTTTCTACATATAATCTTCACTTTAAATTCTGAAGTTCAAGTGGGTTTAAGTCAAACTTTTATTTTATGTTATACTGTCAATTGAATTCAACTAAATTGAAGGGCTTATAGCACCCAAAGCTATAGCTTACCTAGCTACTATACCTAATCACTAGGGATGTTCATCGTGAAGACTTCCGTGGAAACCCGTTCCAAATGAGGTAGATTTGGGTGCTAAACAAGGGTGGGAAGAGCAAGGAAATCCCTAAAAGATTATCTTAAAATAAGACAAACTATACATAATAAATAAAAAAGTGTTACCTCTTTTTTTAATTCATGAATTCATCGTTGTTGTCTAACACGTTAATTCGAAATAGTATGCCCGAATTTGAATGTATTTTGCATAAACTAGGATTTCATTTTAGATGTAAAAGTGGGTTCTAATATTTGTTCGAGTGTTCTTCTTTTCCCCGACGAGTCTATATGGAGACCCGTAGGGGAACACAAGGGTGGGGACGTGGGCTTTCTTGTTCCTTGTCATGGGGATGGAGACGGAACTTTGATTCCTGGTCCTGCCCGCACCACGGACGTCCCCAATAATCACAAGTTATTGCGAGTTCAATAACCAGCGCGTGCACGTGACTCCGGCCTCCCCTTTGTAACCCCTAAAAAAATTTGAAGACCATATTACCCTGTTCATATACAACTCGAAAAGCTTCATGAGCCAACTCATGTTCAGCTAAAAAAGATTGCAAACCCAAAAGGAACTGCAGCGAATGAGCTATCGTGAGCATCACGGCTCATTTTAAGCCATACGATTTTTGCAGGTTAACCCGATTAAGAGGGTTGAATTACTTATTTTCCTCGATTTTTATGACAATTACAGTGTTGATACCGTATGATAAGTTCTTTCTTGGTCTTGGTGTTCTCTTCTTGAGACAACTCAAATCTCCCTTGATAAAGGGTTGATTAGCTCATTAAGATTACTTTGCTATGCTCAAGTGAGCAGGATGATGCATTTGATTCGAACGACACAATTCTTTCCATTGATTGCCAGAGAAACAAGGGATGAGCTTGCCGGACAGTAGATTAAACTTCAAGTGATTGTTTTAAAGCACATTTGTTGCCTCTTTCTAAGGGTTAAAACTTGGAATAACCTGCCAAAAACTCCAATCCTAGGGCCCTTCTCCGGCGACACAGACGGTAGCACCATGAAAGCCAAACACCTCATCACCTGTCCAGAAGTAAATCAAGATCAAGCCAAAACGCTCATGATGCCAGCCAAGCAATTGCGAGGCCTAAGTTGATAGCCGGAAACTGCAGGAACCGAACCAAGAGCCCCACCAGCGAGATTCATCCCTTGCAATAAGCATAGACGGTTTTTTCCTCCTGGAACGGAAGCTCCACCGGATGGCCGGAACACAGTGCCTCTCAGCGACTAGAAATGCAACCAGTGATTACCGCTGTTCTTCTTTTGTTCATGAAGCAATTTGATTCCTTCAAGCGGTTGAACCAAATGCATAAGAGAAGACAAATCATAGCTAACACTGCGAATCTTTTCCTTGAGGCCTCCATTATTACAAGTTGCAGAGAGGATCTGTGTGTGACGGTGGTGATCTTCTTGTAAATGGGGTGCGATGTGTATGTGCGTGCGTTAGGCTTCAACCTCTCCTTCTAACCAATAAAAAACCAAGGAAAATGGATCGGAGCAACAGAATCAGGACCCGGTGTCTAAACCGCCGGAAGAAACGTATTGCCTCCCCTTTGTCATCTGAGGTCAGTTCCAGCTTATGTCGAACCAACCTGTTCCGCACACATGGCCACCTGAGACTGGGCCGAACTTGCTTTAGACACAAATAAATAAGTGGGAAACGGCCAAGTGTAAAGGGGGCTCCCTAATAAATAAGTCGGGGACGGCCAAGTGTATAGAAAACGACTATGGTAAAAAAAATTAATCAAGTATGTTTTGGGAAGACAATTTGCCCCATTTGGGCGACACGGGCAAGCAGCGCCGAGAAAAACAGTCGGAATAAACAACAGTCGGACAGAGATTTCCACAAGAGTCTTGGCTGCTTTTGAGAGCCATGAAAGATCACGATACCATAAATAAGTTCCTCTTTAATTTTTACTTGAGTGAAGTAAAAGGATCTCTCTCTCACACACAAACACGCTTTTTAAGTGTTGATAAAATAAATGAAAGTTATATAAAATGTAGTGATAGACTGGTGTGGCCCCTTACATAATAATTTATGGGTGCCAAGGCTCGTAAGCCTGACATTCATTCCTCATCATTTGCCACAGCCTTTCCCACTATCTCTCATAAACCCAATATTCCCCTCTCCCTCCTTTTCTTCTATCTTCAGTTCATCTTTCTATCTACAGTGCACACCTCAATGTGAATCTTCTCTCCTTAAGATCAGACTTCACAAACCACATTTTTTCTCGTCTCAAAAGATCATAATAAAATCATCACCCATCTCTTTCTAAGCACCAAAAATGGCTCCCCATTTTGCCCTAACCATGTTCCTCATACAAGCCTTCATCTCTACAGGTAAAGAAATTTTATTTTTTGAATAAAATAAGGAAAATATATCATGGGTTTCTTCTTTTAGATTGATGCATCTGCCTTGTGTGTGTTGAAGGCTGTATAATATATACTTTGTTTCTTGATGGTTACAGGAGTGTTCGCGGCGACGTTTACATTGGTAAACATGTGCGACTACACGGTGTGGCCGGGCGTTTTATCCAACGCAGGCAGCGCGAAGCTGGCCACCACTGGGTTCGAGCTCAGCAAGGGCTCGTCGCGCTCGCTTCAGGCGCCGACGGGGTGGTGTGGCCGGTTCTGGGGCCGAACTGGGTGCCAGTTCGACGGGTCCGAACGCGGCAGCTGCCGAACGGGCGACTGCGGTTCGAACCAAGTCGAATGCAACGGCGCGGCAGCGGCGCCACCGGCAACACTGGCGGGGCGGGTGGGCAGGACTTCTACGACGTGAGCCTAGTGGACGGGTTCACGTTGGTGGTGGTGGGCGCGGATGGGTCAGGGTCGTGCGCGGCAACTGGGTGTGCGGTTGACCTGAATCGGCGGTGCCCGACGGAGCTCAGGGTCGGAGACGGTGAGGGTTCGGCGTGCAAGAGCTCGTGCGAGGCGTTCGGGCGGCCGGAGTTTTGCTGTAGCGGTGCCTACGCCAACCCAAATACGTGCAAGCCTTCTTACTACGCCGGGCTGTTCAAGAACGCGTGCCCGCGGGCCTACAGCTATGCCTATGACGACCCGACCAGCATCTTCACCTGCACCGGCGCCGACTACATCATCACCTTCTGCCCCAACATCGCCAGGTAAGTTCTAAGTTTCCACCATTTTCTTACTTCTAAAGTTTTAACCCTCTCCAATTACTGGTTCATTTGCTTAAACTTCAGCAATTATCCTTTTATCAGTAATCTGGGCTTAGTCTGCAGATGCCGGGTATCGAACTCATGACCATGAGGTTCATGAGGGGACACTGACTTGATTAGATATGCCTTCTTTTGACTTAGTTCAGTGGTTTCTTGTCACTCGGTGCATAAATAATTATTGGGTAGTGCTGAGTACATACAAACTGTTTTTGAGGTTAATTTACTTATTTTCAAACTCGTATTTCATATAATTCATGTAATTGCTGTGTGGTCAATGGTCACCGTGCATTTCATGTAATTGCTGTGTGGTCAATGGTCACCGTGCATCTCCACTAATTTCACTTGATGGACAATATAAAGATCTGCTTTCGCGGATCCAAGTTACATCTACGGTGGGTAGAATTTCACCTACCATCTGTCATATGACTCGATCTGTCTTTGGTTGGTGCAGAGTATGAGTTGTGAAAATTGAGCTTTATGGCCATATTGTAGCTTTTATTGAGGGTTCTGTTCTGGTGAGTGGTCAGGGAATTTATCGGTGTGTGTGTGTCGGTAATATTAATTTAGAGGAATGGTTGCAGCAGAAAGCTGTTGAAATTTGTGGGTTTGCCGCGTGAATCGAATGGCCAGCTCTCAGTGAGGAACCATAGAATCCGGTTCCAACTTAGTTTTTCAAAGAAAAATGTTTTTTATATATTAAAAAAGAAGTTGATGCTTGTTATATTCTTCTTGCTGCGCGGTCACGAATCGATTAGACAAATATGGGGACATGGGTCGTATTTTATTATAAAATAACAACAATTAAGCTTTTTCTTATACGATGTCGGTTACATGGATTTTTTTTTGTTTCCACTTAACTCTATTATGTGCATGGTACTAAGTAACTCAATATAAACTAAATTATTTTTTATTATTTTTAAAATATTTTTGTAGTTTTCTTCTTCTTTTTTACATTTTTATAATTTAGTTTTTCTTTAATCGTATTTGTATATGTTTAAACCATGTTAAACATTTTTTTCCTATTTTATCCTCTATTGTTACTCTCAATTTGTTTCTAGTAACCTCATTGTATAACCACTTATCTATTTCAATATTTTCATTCCTATCTGTATTACAGATGATTAACGAATGAATTGTATTTTATTATTTAAAAAACAATGTATTTCAGTTGTCTCGTTATAGTTAACGATCCAAAGGACCGCTCAACGGTGAACTATTTCTTTTAAGACATGCATCATACAATATATTTAACCATTCTCCCTACCACAATGTCGTGTCATGGGTACAACGACGGTGTCTACTTCAGGGACACGGAAATGACGAACAGATTCGTATTAGGAGAGAGTTGGTCACTCGTTATTTTTTTAGTTGATTGAATCAAATACGAAGCCATGTGAGGAGCTCAACTGAACTCTGGTTTTGCAGTCAGAAATCTTCGGAGGACTCTTCCCCAAAGGCAACAACAACGCCAAGAACTGGGCTGATGCTGAGTGATGAGAGTTGGTTGGCAAGCCTCGCTACGGCGGATGCATCGTCGTCGTATCGATTCATTTCAGTGGCTGGCCTTCTCTGCAGTGCCACCGCTGCCATTATTGCCACAGCGACCACCCTCTTGCTTTAACGAAATGGAAACGATAAGCATCTATCGAATGAATTCATATTCTTTGTCAATTAAAGATGAGAACACTGGTGATAGTGACGATGACGACAATGACGACTCTCTCCAATGGGAATTATGAAGTCCGGCCATCGTCCCTTAGCTTCCCCTTTCGGCGGTTTTGTGAAAGTGACTCCACAACAACGAATGATGAAGCTGCAAATATTGACCTGCAGGTTGGTGCAACAGAAATTTGTATAATATTTATGAAATTGTCTGTCAGTAAATGTAACAGTTTATAGATATTAAGAAACAATTATGTTTATGAGAATCGAAATTTTTTCTTGGTTAGTTCAGAAATTATGGGAAAGAATTATCGAACATACCCATATATAAGAACAAGGGAGACATTCAAAATTGTGCAAATTATCGAGGTATCAAGTTAATGAGTCATACTATAAAATTATGGGAAAGAATTATCGAACGTAGGTTAAGACAAGTATCAAGTACAACACAGAACCAATTTGGATTTATGCCAGCCAGATCTACTATTGAAGCGATTCACCTTTTGAGACGTCTTATGGAACGTTTTAGAGCAAAAAAGAAAGACCTTCACATGATATTTATTGATCTAGAAAAAGCTTATGATAGGGTACCGAGGGAGGTTCTTTGGAGAACTTTGGAAAAAAGAGGTATCCCATTGACATATATTAACCTTATAAGAGACATGTATGATGGTGCAAAAACATGTGTGAGGACTCATGAAGGAACGACAGACTTCTTTGAAGTTAATATTGGGTTACATCAAGGATCAACTTTAAGTCCATACTTATTTATAATGGTGATGGATGAGTTAACAAAACATATTCAAGATGAAGTACCTTGGTCTATGTTATTTGCAGATGACATTGTATTAGTGGAGGAGTCTAAGGAAAAGGTTAATAGAAAATTAGAACTATGGAGAGAAACATTAGAAAGCAAAGGCCTCCGACTTAGTAGAACAAAGACAGAATATATGGAATGTAAGTTTGATCATTTGGCTACTTCAGAGGACATAGAAATTAAAATTGGCACACATTGCATTCCCCAAAAGGAAAGTTTTAAATATCTAGGGTCAATTTTTCAAAGTGATGGAAGAATTGATGGAGATGTTACACATAGAATTAATGTTGGTTGGTTAAAATGGAGAGGAGCATCAGGTATTCTTTGTGATAAGAAGATACCATTAAAATTAAAAGGTAAATATTATAGAGCAGCAATTAGGCCTGTCATGTTTTATGGTTCTGAGTGTTGGGCAGTTAATCATCACAGGTACAAAAGATGTTTGTGACAGAAATGAAGATGTTGAGATGGATGAGTGGTCATACAAGAAAAGACCGTATACATAATGAGGTTATTAGAAACAAATTAGGAGTGGCACTAATAGAGGATAAAATGAGAGAACATCGTTTAAGATGGTTTGGACATATAGAACGAAGATCAGAAGAAGAACCTGTAAGAAGGGTAGAAAAACTAAATTTGGAAAGTATTAAAAGAGGTAGAGAACGACCACAAAAGTGTTGGAAAGAAACAATAAAGAATGTTCTAGCTTATTGGGAGTTAACTGCTAACATGGCACACGATAGGGATCTGTGGAAACAAAGAATCCATGTAGCCGACCCCGTCTAGTATGGGAAAAGGCTTAGTTGTTGTTGTTGTTAGTTCAGAAATTGGTCTCTTTTGTTCCTTTTATCAGATTCATGATATGGTTGGTATACGAATAAAAGAGGCTTTTATGCTTTGTTTTAAATAACGTCTCTCTCTATGTACATTTTCATGATTTATGAAGTCCGATGAGTCAATTCATCCGAGACATCAACCTCTTTGTGTCATATGCAGAAGGCTGATATCTGAGCCGAACGAACTTAATGAAGGCTCTTTCGCAGCTCGTTCTTCGGCTCAATATTTTGTTTGTGTTTGGCTCGTGAGAAAGCAAACACGAGACTAACGCAATCTGAGTTAACCAAACTGAATATGATCAACTGTTCGTCAAAGTTAGAAGCATTAACTTTTTGCATTTTGACTGCCAATAGAAACATTAATCTTCTAGTCAGGAAGTCAGCCAAAACTGTCGTTTCTTGGAAATTCCTTTTGCAGGGCTGGAAGATTTGATCATTTAATCACTGTATTACAATCCATGCCTGGCGAACCGAACGCACACCAATTTCTTCGTTGTTCATTGAAACCCACATCAATGAACCCGTCAGGAGCTGAACCAAGCCAACCAAGAGGGCTCCCGGCCCTATGTGGGCATGTTTGTCAATGTTGGGCCTGAAAGCCATACAGTACTTTCTATCAAGTGTAATATCTTCTTCTGCTGTTTATTCCCATGTTCTTTGTTGACTTTTTTGAAAGAAACCTTGATTTATCGAGAAGGAATCTTTGCAACTACTTGACTTGATCGAGAAGCCTAATAATCGTACTCTTGAAAGAGACTCGCCCGATCGAAGGCGTGGCCGATTTTTATCATGAAGCTGACATCTTTCACCTTCATCTTGGTCAAATTTAGAATTTGGGGAGTATCTGAGAGGATTTCTGCTTTACCCCAGATGCCAAGAAAAAAGCCTATTGCGGAGATGAAGCCACAACTCTCATAATGAGGAAAACTGCAAGGTAAACGTCACGAGTTGTACGAGAGATTCTACCCTTCGGAACTATTGCCTTCTATTGAGAGACGCCGACCAACTGTTTGGTGGTTTGCGTCTCTCAGCTGCATGAATCCATCTTTCTGGGGACATCCAGACTCCGGCAACCCAGTCCAACTGACTGGCAACCAAAGCACTTCTCAAGAAGTGAAAGGGCTATGTATGTGGTCCCAGGTGGTGGGGACGGGAGAGCCTCCAAAAGCATAAGAGGAAGCAGGTAGAAAAGTGAAGATGCTTGATGAAGGAGCTACCATTCCGGTACCTCCTTCATACGCTTACTGTATGTATTTTTGTATGCGTATTGGATCTGCCTAAACGGCTAAACCCATCTTGCCAATCAAAAAAATATTTATTAGAACCTAAGAAAGTGATCACTTCACTTGATGGATATTTTTCTCCCCAGAACTATGTTTTGTATTTGAAAAGTCTGTGATAATGTATAGAGGGCGAGGTTTTGAGGGCGCTAGCCAATTGACCTTTCGACTCGGACCTGAATTTACTGACTCGTCTTTAATTTTTTTTTTTTGGAAAACACGGGGCACATCCCCAAACTCCTCAGAACAAATCACCACTGGGCGAAAGCGACTAATTAAGCAGGTAATGCTCCATCCTTTAAGGAGCACTTCTGATCCTTTAGGCTGTCGTTTGCTAACCAGTCTATGCAATTTGTTGGGATGTGGTTAACTATTACTTGCCAATCTCTTTGAAACCTTACTGGATTCTGTGAACCAAGTTACGACCAGCACTTTCCTGTCCCTGCCTACTGTCCAATATCCAATACCATTTCAAGCCTCGAGAAGATACTCCATAGCTCGGCAATGAAGGCTAAGCAGTAACGCAAGTATCGAGTGAAGCCACCCGGCTTTAATTGGTTTTGTTCATTGTTGCTACTACCTTTTATCCTGCATTTAGATCTGTTACCTTGCTAGTCTGTGAAGCGCAGTGGTCGAAAGCAGTGTTATTATTGTCACACTCTATATGCTATCCCGAACATAAACCAAACATAGGCTTGGATTTGTGCATTGCGCGACGCATCGGTTTTATCTTGTGGATGGCTTGCTTATCGATTTGATGGGCACCATCCATTTTCGTTTCAATTTGTATCGTCCCTGTACGTCTCCAAATGAGCGGCTGTTACGATTTCACATCTTCTTTGGCACATCACGGATTCTATTCCAAGCAATAAGTCTCCACCAACTAAACGTCTGTTCGTTGACTTCCCTGTCAGCATTTCCTTCTTCACTCACTGTGTGGAGTTGTCAAAATGGTGAAGATAACGATTCTTGTAGCAGCATGAATGATAGAGCTTCCCCACATCACAAGCTTTTTACTTCTCATTATTTGATAACATTAGCGTCTCATTTCATCACATCAATATCATTGTGTCACGTCTCTCTCTCATAGTAGATAAAACATGGACGTCCACCAAACACAATGACTACAAGTGCTCAACAATTGCACAGCGATTTCATAGGCAAACAAGCAAGAAAATCAGGAGTGGGAATCTTCTTAATGGAGAATAAGGATGGTTAACCCGCAAATAGAAGTTCTGGACTATGAACGTGCTCGCACAGCTAAAATTACTTACCCCGGCCTTGAGTCTAAGTCAACCAAAAATTACAGAGCAGAAATAACCACTAATTTGAGGATCTACAGCTCGTCTTTGACGTCTTCTGCTTCTTTAGCAGTTTCATCGTTCTTTGACTTTTCGTCCTTGACATCATCAGCCTCTACCTCTTCCCCCACATCGTCTTCCTCCTCTACGGTAGCTTCTGGACTTATATTCAAGCTTGACTTCACTGAATCATAGATTTGTGACGCGAAATCCTTTGGATCGTTGAGCGTGAAACCGCTCTCCATCAAAGCGGTGTGGTATATGAGTCGTGCAGTCTGCTTCACAGCCTCATCCTGCAATTTCCAAATATCATGCTTGAGTGCAATCCAACCATGGCAGTCACATAGCGAGCTGTCAACTAACAATGGCAAGTTTGGTGCACCACTGATTGTGGCTTAACCACCTATTCTAGATGAAGCTATCAATACATGAGTTCGGAACTGAATCAAGCAATAATAACCCTTAATAAGGTCAACTAGTGACTAGGCTAACTTTAACCCTTCTTTTCCAACTTACTTCTAGTGTTTTTGATTTCTAATCAGAAACTTATCAAGTATTAAGATTAAAATTGTACCTGTGAGTCCTTCGCAACCCTCTCCCTCAATTCCTTGATAATAGGATGCCTTGGGTTGACCTCGAGAACCCTTTTGCCGCGCATATATGCCTGCCTACTGGCATCTGAAAGAGTTTGTGACTGCATTATTTTCTCCATGTTCGCGCTCCAACCATACTTGGATGTAACCACCACACAGGGGGTCTGATCCAAACGGTTACTGATCTTTACGCTGTCAACACCCTCACTAGAAAGTGAGTCCTTCCACCAGTTTGTCAATTCCTTGAAGGACTCCTTAAGATCCTTGTGTTTTGATTCTTTTCCTAGTTTCAGACCCTCCTTGGACACATTCTGGAACTTCTTGTCCTCATAGTCCATCAGATATTGCATAAGGTACTCATCCACAGGATCACTGAAGAAGATAACCTGCCAATACAAAAGATAAACACAATGATACCTTTAGGCATTTGATCAACAAGAAACTTCAGCTTAGTACATCATTCACTAACAAAACCTAAAACCTAGATGGATTGACTGCATTTTCAAAATAAAGACAATTTAGAAAGCACAGCATTAAAAACAGAGCAACTCTGTTTGAAATCTTTCGGCCAACCGTTCATACATCTTTTTTCTAAACAGTAGGACTTCTAATAGTAGTAGCAATGGGCATCCAGAAATACAATTGCGAGTTGGCACAATATTCCTTATTCCAGTGAAACGGAAATATTTGAACATAAGGATTTCCAAAAAATACCTCATATCCCTTCTTTGTGAGCCTCTCAAGGAATGGTGACTTCTCGAGTTGCTCCTTGCTGGTCCCTGTCAGGTAGAATATATCCTTTTGCCCTGGTTTCATTCTCGATATGTACTGATCAAGTGATGCAAGCTTGCCTTCAGACTTTGTGCTGTTAACCAGGATTCCAAAAGCATATTAATCATCTATAGTTAAGGTAGAAGCATTGAAAAGGTTACAATTAGACTAAGCAAGGGTTTTGAATTGCAGCACCTTTCAAATCTAAGAAGTTTTGCTAGGCGGTTCCTGTTAGATGCATCTTCTATGATACCAAGTTTAATAGACTTCCCAAACTCTTTCCAGAACTTGGCATACTGTCCCTTTTTCTCATTGTTTTCAGATTCGGCTGCAGCATCTACAAGGGGGGAAAATACCTCAGATATGCATGATATAGAATGAAAGAGTAGGAAATGGTTGCTGCATCCTTTTTCAAATTCAAACCTGCTTTCTCTTTGTCATTAGACTCATCGGGATCTTCATCTGCAATCCGTCGGATCATATCAAGAGCTTTACGGATAAGTTTCTTCTTGATAGTCTTCAAGCTACTGTGTTGTTGAAGCATTTCACGTGAAACATTGAGTGGCAAAGTGTCAGAATCGACTAGACCCTGTAACAAACAGATGAATGAGAAACGATGTCCACAAGCAACGACCGAGGTTAAACCAAGTCTGTAACCTACTTATCTAGCAAAACAAAACGACCAGATGATTGAACCCCAAGAAAGCAACTTTAAGTACTTAGAAATCTTGGGTCAAGAATAACAAAATGTCCAAGCAAATTTGCGCAAATTCACAACGCAAGTGAGAAGATGGCCCAGAATCCAATATCATGCAGCTATAATTCAATCCATGGTACTCTTGAGCCCGGATTTGACTAACATCTAAATAGTCGAAAGTTTTTTAAAGTTTAAACCCCACCCACCTTCAAAAAGTTCAGGTACTTTGGGAGAAGTTCATCAAACTCATCAGAGATGAATACACGACGAACGTATAACTTCAAGTTCGATTTGCTGTTGTAGTAGCTCTCATATAGATCATGTGGAGCCTTAGGAGGCACAAAGAGGACAGCCTTGAACTCTACATCACCTTCGGCAGTAAAATGGCTCCAAGATAAGTTGTTTCCTTCACCTTCTTTGTCTTGGGCTTTTTCTCTTCATCTTCACTTTTCTCAGCATCTTCATCTTCACCTTCTTCCTCCGAGCTGGTTTCAGCTGATTAAGGAGTGAAATAAGGTAAGAGAGACAGCATAAGTTGTGATCATATATACAAGAATGGAAAAACACTAAAATAGTATCTTGAAACACAGGTTATAAATGGTGAGATCACCCAACCAAGTTCTTAAATTATACATACATGATTCCCCCCTCTTCACTGGACTCATCTTCATCAGCAGGGACCTCCACATCAACCTCTTTGCTTGCCCAAAGATAGATAGGGAAGTTAATAAATTCAGAGTATCTCTTCACCAATTCCTGTGAAAAAGAACATTTACAGAATCAGATTCAGCAATACATTTACAGAGTATCTCTTCCCTAAGTGCTAAATACCAACAGAGAAAACTAACTGCTAATGGTTAAAGCCATACAAATCAACGGAGCATTTAAATGTTTGGTAACAGGTCAGAAGCGCTACATAAAGGTACAGAAAACCAAAAGATGAAACAAATTCTCTGCCCTAGAATACACCAGTACCATCAATATTATAAATTGTAAAGAAAGCTAATAAGCAGCATCACCTGCTGCAGATTCACAGTACATATTCTTGCCATTTAGATTAATGCATAAAAGCCTGCAGTCTAGTCTTATGTGCAAAAAGCTAAAAAGTCATGATTTTAAATTATACTCAAATAATTTATAATAATTAAGCGAATGGTTTGGCGCATACTTTAAGCTTAAACTCCTCCAGGTACTCCCCAGCCTCATCTCTGAGGTGTAGCCTAAGCTCAGTTCCACGTCCTAGTGGTTCATTCCATGTATCTTCTGAAATTGCAAATGCTCCATCAGCTTTAGATTCCCATACATACCTGATGGAAAAAAGTTGTTTGTCTTAACACTTGGCAGAGATTGGTACAGCTAGCTATGCGCGCAAATTTAACTGAAGTACAGGTACTAGCATGAGTGCATATAATGCTAATTGCTACCGTCTTGAATAACACAACTCTACATCGAACTAGCATATCAGATCCAATTAGCCCCATAGTAAATCCAAGAGATATTCCCCATCCTTACCTGGATTTCAAGCTTGGCATTGTCACCTTCACCCAAAACATCTTTGTCTGTCAGCGAAAGGAATCTGATTTTGTCAAGTGCCTGCGCTAGATATTGCTCTCAAACGTCAGGAAGAAGAAACATTTTCAAAAATGAAATGAAGCATTTGCTGCAACAAGATGTTGGAACTTACATCAGAAGCATTGGAAATGAGTTCCCTCAAGAAAATGTCTTTGTTGCTATAGAGGGAGTTGATTATAATGTCCATGAGCCGTGAGACCTCCGCCTGGAACTCAAACTTCTCCGCATTGTTCCTTAAAGTTCGACGGGAAATGGACTCTGACTCCCTGGAGTACAAAATTGAACGTGAATTTCAAATGATTGCTCAGAATAAAAGTTATGTTACATGGTCTCCCAATACTTCGAACAAGCCAAAGCATAAGAAACTAATAGATGGGTATGTCTATTAAGGTTACTGATGTACACCTCGATAGCATGTGCAAGTACATACCTTATGAGACTAAGTAATCACACCCATGAAAATGAAAACCCCCTGTAAATGGGTATGTCTATTAATTGTTTCCCTTTTCGTCAAACTCGTTCCAATCCAAATGCACCCCATGTTTTCTCAATAGAAGCCTACCTATCGGTTCTTTAACTTCCCATAGTGTAGACAAAACAGAGGGTGCCAAGCGGTACTGTGGTATGACTTTCTAGGAAAGTCGAAATTCCATATCAAATATCCTCAAATAAAGAAATTCTATAATACATTAAAAGCTCGCGAGCACCACTATGAGTTTGGTCACCACCATGTCAGTCTCCCACTGATCCGTCAGGCAGATTTATACCTACACATTATCTTTTTAACATGATTTTACTCGTTTGAAAGTAAACGATTCCGATTATCCATTTCGCACATAACTTTCCCAGTGTTTCGCATTCATCCACAACTATCCAAAATTCGTCTGGAACAAGCTTATATCAAACAGATATTTCACAACCGCAAACAGCACGCATAAACGTATAAACATGAGCGTATTGGATAAAGAGTGCGTGGTCTTGCGTATATATTTCAGATCTAGCTGGTATGCCTCCATTTTCAACGTAAAGTTACAAAACCTAACATGAAGGACGTAATAGAAAGAGAATCGGATGGAAACCTCTTGACGACTTCTGAATCCGTGGACAAGGCATCGGGGATGGCACCGATCTTCTCTTCCACCTTGGGCGGGCTCAATGTCTCCTCCGACTCCCCGCTCTCTTCCGCATTCGCTTGCAAATGCCGTCCTAAAGCGAAAAAGAAAAAGTATCAACGACAAAATCTGCGATCACACGACAGGAACGGCTGTCGGCGACACAATAACAAGATCTAAAGCTCAAATAGATTTCGTGCAGGGGGCAAATGAACGCTAACTAGCTATAGACACGCACGCACACCAAAACACTTAGATCGTACCATTGTGAGGCAACAGAGAGAGAAGCAAGAGGAGGAACAAAGTGAGAGGAACCCGCCACTTCATTTCGCCCAGATGCAATCAGAACGCTTCCAACCAGAGAGAGAGAGAGAGAGATCACTAGATCATCAATGGCGGTCGGCACAGCTTAAAGCGGGAGTGGCTCACCGACGTACCCGGCGCGTCAGAGTGGCGCCAGCGTGGAAGATCCGACGGTTTTCTTCCTCTCAACAAGAGCCACTTGACACGCGTCCCCATACCATTGGTGAATTTCTTCTCGCGTGACGTGGTGTTTCGATGGGCGAATGGACTTAGACTTCCTTGTTTTTTTCTGCTTCTAGCGACTTCTGTGAAAGTGGACGAGTCGTGCGGATGGTCTCCTGACCCGGACCCACGGCCCACAAATAAATAGCACGTTACCAAAGGGGTGCCAACGGATCGGATTCGCTGCGAATCCAGGTGAGCCCAGACCCGATGCCATTTTAGGGTCTTCAACAAATAAAACACGTACAAACATCTTATATAAGAAAAGGTCAAAACCTCACAGGACCATACCTAAAAAATAATATCTTCCCAATATGCCAAGTTAAGAAGTCCAACACCTTAATCTCGTAGTAGTCTTCCTCAACACCAGCGTATATTATATATATATATATATATATATATATATATATATATATATATATATATATATATATATATATATATATATATATATATGTGTGTGTGTGTGTGTGTATATATATGTGTGTGTGTGTGTGTGCACGCATGATACTGTTGAGTGTCATCTCTTATCGTTCATCAGAATGGCTATGGGTTTGGGAGTATTGTTCTTAAAGGATCATATCACTTCTTATATAAGAATATATTATATTATGAATAATATGGTTGAAGAATATATACTCCTGAACTCTAGTCATTCTATCAACTTTGATGGATAATAGAAGACAGTGGCAAATGACACACCATTTCATACATAATGCATGTAAACCACTTATATTAAACTCATTCAAGCTCTTAACCATTGGGTAAGAGAGGTAGATTATAGAGATTTAAAAACCAAGAAATATTTTTCAAAATACCAAGAGTAATAAAGTACACTCATTGAAAAGCAAGAAGTAACGCTTGCTTTTAAAAAATACATCCTTCATCTCTCTTGATCTATCAACAATTAAGAGTTTGGATGAGTTTTCATATGATATGGTTTGCATTCACCAACTTATAGAGAGAGAGAAGAAAAAATTTACATACTAGCACACTTAGGTGCTAGCAAATACAAACAAATCTCAATAATCTATTTTAACGATGAATTATTAAAATTTAAAAAACAAAAAAGCTTACATGAATAAAGTGTACCTACAAAAAGTACACATATATTTTTTATTTTTAAGATTTAAATTTCAATTGTCCATAATAATTGAAAATTTGTTAGCACATAAGTGTACTAGCATATACAAGTTCATATATATACATATATATACTCTGTGGTGTCTTTTGCTTCTCGTGTCATCGCCTCTACTCATCTCATCTTATTCTCCCTTGATGTGGCAACTGTGCTTCATTCTTTTCTGTGGTTTTCTTTCCTCTTTGTGATCCCTAACCACAACTAAATAAATATGAGGTCCTAGCGTTGACAGGCATCTTAGTTGTGAAAACTAGCAACAACCACCCTGCTGTTTCGAGTCTTGGCTCCTCCTCCTTTGCTTTACTTGACCAACTGAAGCTCACATGAATGATGTGATCATATCTTAAGTACCTAAGGTGGGGGAGTTCTTTATCAAATCATGATCACTTCGACGTTGAAGTATGTTAAGGCAGAATATATACACAAGGATTGTTCAAAGGATGTATAAAAGAGGGAAACTCTTGTAAAGAAATTGGGCCTAAATGTGCAAAGAAGCTATTGTGACAATAAGACAACCATGAAAATTGTCTAAAGTCCAATTCATCCAATGGATATGAGAGGATAAAACGTATTGAAATAGATTGTTATTTTATTAAAAAAAGTCGTAAAAGAAGTTTCAATCCATTTATATTAAGTTTTCAAACCAATATACTGATATTCTAACCAAAACAGTACATGGAATCTATCTTTATAATATTCTAAGCAAGTCAAGAGTCATCAATGTTTTCCTCCCAACTTGAAGACTAGCGTTAGATGGATAATGCTTCTCAAATTAAATTAGCGCGAAACACCGATATCTAAAAGTCCAAGGACCGTAACAAGTGGCGGGGTGGGATGATCTCCAGTATGCAGATTCATCAATTTGAAAAGTTTTGAATTAAGTATTGAAATCACCCAAAACAAATTTCTGGGTTCAACTGACCCGACTAATCTGATTCGAGCCAGGTCATCCAACTGTGGGGTTAAAGTTCTTCCAAGGCTGGTTTTCTCCATTCACAAGGCCCAAACTCGAGACCACTCAAGGAGAGAAAAGGGCCATGCCACTTGAACCAACCAAGCGTTTGTGGCATGAGCTTTAATTGTGTTACATGCTCGACGCATTGCACTAACTTTAAGAGCTGTTGATTATTGTTTCTAACAAATTTTTGAGATTCTTTTATGCTATGTTGCAGGTGCGGGATACAACAAATTTCAAAAATTTTGGGTGCGGCGAAACGGCTAAATATTCAAGCTACAACAAGTGAGACATCAATTAACATAAGTATATGACAATAGCAAGTACGTAACTTTATATTAAAGCAAAACACATAAATGATAAACAACTACTAATTTCATCATAATACACAAATCAATCTTCACTATCCAAACCCATTTATTTAAAAAGACCCGAACTTCAAAATTGATACCAGACTTTGAAGCGTGGAATATCCATACAAAAAGAAGTAAAGGTCAGCATTGAGATATTTTTCTATGTTCATTGGTAGAGTTTTATGAGAGATGATGAAAGACAAGTTGAATGAGCTTACCTCAGGTGGTCATCATGAGAGATAAGGTCACGAGTCGACTAAGAGTCTTCGATTTCATCGTCTTCACGAATTACTCCTTCTTTGATAAGGTTGTGTAGAATAAATAAACAATAGACGATATAACCGTGAATTACAAAAAAAAAAAAATACGTTTTTTATTTTGCCATGCCGCACCGACACGATGTTGGTGTCGATGTCGTACCCGTGTCAAGGTCGACACTCCACCCCTTAGAAGTGTAAGTGTGACTTAAACTTTTATGACTTCATTTTCTGAGATTTTTATATATACTTAAAAAGCATTTGATGATTATTTTCAAGGAAAAAAATAATTTGCCCAGTGAGAATACACACAGATCATGATCTCATTGTTATTAACTTCCGAAAAGAATATACAAAGACAGCAAAGATATCCAAGCAGCTCATGATCTAAAAGAATCACATTCCAGTAACGAGAAAAATGCTCAAGACATAGTAGACGAGCTCATTCTTTCTCTTCTCCCTTGCTTGGTAGCCTGAATCTTTCTGTAAACATCCTTCATCCTGAAAGAAAGCAAGAGATCCAATCCGAACCCGATGATGCAGGCAACAGCCATGACCAAGAACACCATCCGGTAGCAATGAGCTCCGACACATGTATTGAAGTCTCCACCACCGGTCTTGCTTGCCTCGGCATCATAGAGGATTCCAGCAAGGAGCCCAGAGAACAAGAAGGAACCAAGTGGAAGATTGAGGATGAGGATATTGTAGATCATACCATAATATTTGAGACCAAAGAGCTCAGAAGCCGTTGGGACCGAGATTGCGATGCGAACACCGTAGCAAATCCCTACAACAATTGAACCAACATAGAGGGAGCCTTGTAGTCCAATGGCCATCACAATGTAGCCGGCCGCCATTAGTATCTGAGAAGCTGCATTCCACACAGGCCTTGGTGTTGCAGACTTCCTGCCATGTTTTTTTCCTCGCATCAAAGAAGTTTTGATAACGAACCCAAGTCGAGGACAAGGAGGCAATACATATCAAGACTATATTGTCTCATCAAAAAGTGGATAATTAAGATTAAAAAAAGCAAAAAAGTTTGTCGTAATTTAAACTAACTTTTTTTTATTGTTATTATCCATCTATTTCTTAAATAAATGGTTGAGATCAAAAAAATTATTTTAGTAAGACTTTCTCCGATTTTTATAGATTACACAAATTACGGGTATTGCGTTCGGAGATCCTCCCTTAGCGACGGGCTGCAAAACCCGAATGCAGTGAAAACTAAGCAAATGCTCGTATATTTTCATTCAGACGTAGTTAATCAATTGCAGAGAGGGTTCACACGTCATGGATGAGTGTGGGTAAAGAAGTTAGTCACACTACATTGACACCCTAATGTAGTGAATAAATTATAGAGAGGGTCTTCACATTTTCCACATGAACAGATGCGAGGGATAAGAAAGTTAGTCCAAGATAATAAGATTCATATTTGTTCTTCGAATATCATAACATTATCCGATAAGCTAATAGAGGTGGTACATACTATGATTCAAAGAAAGATTAATATCTTATTTTTACAAGAGACAAAGTCAATTAGAAAAAAGCAAAGGAGATTTAAGATAAAAGTTTTAAATTATGATACTAAGGTAAGAAAAAGGCTCGAAATGGAGTTGATATTATCATAAATAAAGATTTAAAGGATAATAGGAGACATTCAACTATATGGTGACCAAATCATCATGTTGAAATTAGTGTTAGGAGCATAGGTTTTAAATATAGTTTATCCTTATGCACCCCAAGTAGGACTAGAAGCTAGTATAAAGACAACTTTTTAGAGAGAGTTAGATAAGGTGATTCAAAGAGGGAGATGCTTTGTTTACGAAGAGACTTAATGGATATTAAGGTATTCATGGAAACTTTGGTTTTGAGGATATAAATGAGGAAGGTAGAGAGATTTCAAAATTTACTATAGCATTTGATCTCTTTATAGTCAATATAATCTTCAAAAAAATTTATGAACATTTAATTACTTATAAGAGTGGCTTATCACAAACAAAAATTGATTATTTTATTTGTAAGAAAAAAGATAGAACGTGTTGTAAAGATTGTAAGATAATTCCATGAGAAAGCTTAACCACCCAACATCGACTTTTTCTTATTGATTTATAAGTAAAAAAGTGGACAAAGAAAAAAAGAGAAAATCGAGCTATTCAGACTAAATGGTGGAACCTCAAAAAGAGAAAGAAGGTATATTTAAACATATAGTCCTTAAAAGAGATACTTGGAATTATGTTGTATACCTTGTGATATGTGGAACAATATAGCTATAAATATTAAGAAAGTGGCAAAAGATGTGAGGTAAATCTAAGGGAAGTATACCAGAACAAACAAAAAAAAAGCTTGGTGGTGGAGTGAAGTTTTGCAAAATAAAATAAAGGCAAAGAGGACATGTTACAAATTATATTATGCTAAAAAAACTAGTGAAACTTTAGAGCCTTATAAGAAAGTAAAGAAAGAAGCAAAAAAGGTCATTGATAAAACAAAAACTAAAATTTGGGAGGATGTATATAAAAAGTTCAAGTCAAAAGAGACCTGAAGAGATATTTTTATGATAGATAGGGTTAGAGATAAGAAAACTAAGAATCTTAATTTTGTTAGATCCACCAAAGATGAGGATTAGAAAATTCTAGTGGCAAATGATGATATAAAAAATAGATGAAAAAACTATTTTTATAAGCTTTTTAATAAAAATAAAGATGTTGATATTAGCTTAGGAGAGTTAGCCAAATCAAAAAAGTATATAAACCACAATTTTTAGTGACGTATTCAAAAGAACGAATTCAAAGAGGCTCTTACACATATGAAGGGTGGTAAATCAGTAGAACCAAACAATATTCCTATAAAAATTAGAAAACTATAAGAGAAACAAAAATCACTCAGCTCACAAGACTATTTAATGAAATATGGAGAAATCAAAAGATGTCCGAAGAATGAAAAGTGAGTACACTTATACCCATATACAAGAACAATGGATACATTCACAATTGTGTGAATTACCGAGGTATCAAGTTAACGAGTCGTACTATAAAATTATGGAAAAGAATTATCGAATGTAGGTTAAAACAAGTATCAAGTACAACAAAAAACCAATTTGAATTCATGTCAGGCAAATCTACTGTTGAAGTGATTCACCATTTGAGATGTCTTATGGAACATTTTAGAACAAAAAAGAAAAACCTTTAAATGATATTTATTGATCTAGAAAAAGCTTACGATAGGGTACCAAGGGAGGTTCTTTAAAGAATCTTGGAAAAAAGAGGTACCTCATTGACATACATACGACATGTACGATGGTGCAAAAACATGTGTGAGGACTCATGAAGAAATGACAGACTTCTTTGAAGTTAATATTTGGTTACATCAAGAATCAACTTTAAGTCCATACTTATTTATAATGGTGATTGATGAGTTAACAAAACATATTCAAGATGAAGTACCTTGGTGTATGTTATTTGGATAACATTGTATTAGTAGAAGAGTCTAAGGAAAAAATTAATAGAAAATTGGAACTATGGAGAGAAACATTAGAAAGTAGAGGCTTTCAACTTATTAGAACAAAAACATAATATATGGAATGTAAGTTTGATTGTTTCATTACTTTAGAAGACATAACAATTAAAATTGGTACACATTGCATCCCTCAAAATGAAAGTTTTAAATACCTAGGGTCAATTTTTCAGTGATAGAAGTATTGATGAAAATGTTACAAATAGAATTAATGTTGGTTGGTTAAAATAGAGAGGAGCATAATGTATTCTTTGTGATAAAAAAATATCATTTAAGTTAAAAGGTAAATATTATAGAGCACCAATTAGACCTGCCATGTTTTATGGTTTTGAGTGTTGAATAGTTAATCATCAACTTGTACAAAAGAGGACTGTGACAGAAATAAAGATGTTGAGATTGATGAGTGGTCATAAAAGAAAAGATTGTATACATAATGAGGTTATTAGAAACAAATTAAGAGTGACACCAATAAAGAATAAAATGAGAGAATATCGTTTAAGATGGTTTGAACATATAGAAAGAAGATCAAAAGAAGAACCTTTAAGAATGTATGAAAAACTAGATTTTGAAAGTATTAAAAGAGGTAGAGAACGACCACAAAAGTGTTGGAAAGAAATAACAAAGAATGACCTAGCTTATTATCAGTTAACTGCTAATATGACACATGATAGGGCTATGCAGAAAAAAAGAATTCATGTACCCGTCTAGTATGGGAAAAGGCTTAGTAGTAGTAGTTGTGGGTTTATTCTATTTTATATATAGAGATAGAAATTTGCGTATATGTCTACGTGCTTATGTGCTAGTGTATTTAAACAATTTTTAACCATATGGATTGGTGAAATCTAAATTTAAAAAAATAAAATATACATGTAAATACTTTTTACTTTTTAATTCAAATTTTAATTATTATTATCTAATATTAATAGTTGAAATTTATTTAAATATATTAACACTTAAGTGTGTTAACATATTACCAAGTTCTCTCTCTTTGTATGTTTCTATATATATATATATATATATTTTCCTATGCTTGTGGAACCCCTCTCTCTCTCTCTCTCTCAAAACGGATAGGTTCTTTGAGAGGCGATTTCCGGATGGCAATAGGGGAGGTTCTCTCTCCACCCGCACCTATCCCGCCCTATGGGTCTAGGGGTGCAAAACCGGCATCTGCCCCTAACCTACATTACCACAACTAGCAAATCCCAATAACAATTGGACCGATATGGAGGGAGAGCCTTGGAGTCCAAGGACCATGACAATGTATCTGAGAAGCTGCATTCCAAGCAGGCCTTGGCGTTGCTGACTTCCTGGCATGTTTCTCCTAGCTTCAAATAAGTTTTTTGATAACGAAGGTGATATATATATAAACTTAATAAATGCGAACACTTCTTTCGTGCTCACTCGTTCTTAAAGATCTCAACAGTTGATTATTTAACGATTGAAATTAAAATTTAGAAATAAAAAATACCATTATATTCTTTGGTACATTAAATACACTTGCTATTATTTTATTCCAAAGATTTCAACGGTTGATCTTAAAGATCAAACGGTTTAATGACTCTGATTTTTAAAGAAATTTGTGATGGATGAGTGTGCATATGGATCCATCATCCATGCTAAAATTTTCTTAAAAGATTTCAATCCTTAAAATCACTGGTTAAAACTTTAAAGCTAAAAATAAAATAATACTGAACACTTTTAATGTATCTACAAAAGAATATATATGATATTTTTTTTACTTTCTAAATTTAAATTTTCACTTTTGATTTCAATCACGTTTGAGAATGGATGGGTGTGCAAGAAATAATAGAAACCGTATATGAATCTTCCCGATCATATTCTCAACCTAAGATGCCTCATACCGAGACATGTAGGTATGCAAGTATCAGGTATCTGATAACCCTCAAAATATATCCTTTCTTTTTCCTGAATATCCAACTAAGAGTCAAAGACATTTTTTTACCAATCGGGTTCGAGTTATGAATGAATTTGGAACTGTACCTCAAACCCGATTTTTTTTTGCATGATTCTTTTCTTTTTCTTCTCCGCTCCTTCCGATTTAGTATGAAAAAAGGCTTAGTTATTGTTTGTTCCTTGTTTGTTTCTCTTCTCCACTCCGCAACAAGGTTGAGATTGCCATTCCTAATTTCTTATACATAATCAAGTTAGAAAGAAAGGAGTGCGTGTATGGGTGGAAACTCACCAGATGAAGTGTTCCGAAACCAAACCCGAAGAGATCCGGCCAAAGAACCCGAAGATGCTGGTGAGGGACACGAAGATGGACACGTTTTGGTGCCCAAGGGCCGAACCTATCTGACCCAAATTGTTCATGACGGCCAGACCCGTACCCACCCCGCAGAGGAACGACACGAACAGGATCCAGAACTCCCACGTGCGAACCGCCTCCCACACCGTGAGCTCCCCTCCGATAACCGCCTTCGCTGGCACGTCCGACGCCGCGCCGTCCTCTGCTTCTTTTTCCTCCTCCTCCACCAACAACAGCTGCGCTGTTGAAGACTCGACGTCTTCGGCTTCCTGGGCTTTTTTCCTGCGGGCGATGGCGGCCATGTACGCCGGGATAATGAGCGGAGACGCGAGGAGCACCACCAGCCCGATGACGAATGCCCGGGAGAATGCTGCCGAGAGGTTGGAACCCGTGACGTCGTGAAGAAGGAGATAAACGGCGATGACAACGGCGAGGGAGTTGATAACAGAGAACCAACGGGACTCGTTCTCCTGGGAGTGACCGGAAACGTCGGCATCGTCCATTGGGATCTCATGGAGGAAGATCATTGCGACGACGCAGACGATGCCGGGAAAGAGAGTAAGCATGAGAAGAAAGTAAGATGGGCTTCCGGCGAAGAGGGCAGAGGCAAGGTCGGTGAAGATGGCGGTGCTCAGCCCGACGTAGCCCTTCAACAGGCCGGAAATCGGACCCCTATTACGCCGGAAGTTGCGTATGCACGTCACCAGAACCGCCGTGTTCATCCAAGTGGTGCTGTTCCCACCCATGCACATCGCCACGCACATCTGCACCACACCCCCACAAAAGCCTCCGTTCAAACTTCTCGTGAATTAACGGAAATATAACGATCTCAACCAAGCAATGCGCACCGTTTATCTTCAAAAAGATACGTGAAATTCTGAAAATAACGCGTTGCGTTATTCATAGAAGACTGCCATGTCTAGTTACAGGTCACCACCATCACAAAACCGCCATTATTTTGAAAAGAACAGGCGATATTTTACCAAGAAACTCAATCTCTGGAAGGAAGAAGAAGAAGAAATTACCTGCCAGTAAGGAATGGGGGAGATGCGTCGGCTGACGACGAGCCATTGGACGCCATAGCCGAGGAAGCCCTCGAGCGAGCCTATGAGGAGGATGGACCAAGTCGGGAGATAGTCCGACGCGAACCCTGCGAGGAGACCGAACGCTTTTCCGACGTCCTTCGCCACGGAAAGATTGTTGAGCTGCACCTGATTCAAGTTCAGCAGCGCTTTCAGCGCGTCGGAGTAGTTGGAGAACGTGTAGTTGTTGCCGGAAACCGCCTGAACCCACACCGCCGTCACCAGACCCAGCCATTTCCACGCCGGATACGAACCCCTGACCTTCATCATCAGACCCTCTCCTCCCATTAACACACACTGTGCAAGATAAGAAGAATGGTAGGTTGAAAAGCTATAGAGATGGAGGACGAAGGAAACCCTCTCCTCCCATTAACACACACTGTTCAAGATAAGAAGAATGGTAGGTTGAAAAGCTATAGAGATGGAGGACGAAGGATTTCCTAAAAGGACTAAAATGCCGTCCATTGGAGACCTTAGGGATTGATTCTTCGAGCCCTTCTGGCGTTGAAGTCGAGGAATAGCCAAAGGGGTTTTTGCTTTTCCCGAGAGAATTATAGATTTTCTTAGGGTTTCTTTCGTAACCTCATATATTGAGGAATACTCTGTGACCTACTGTGCGTATTTTTAATGCTCTGACTGCTTGTGAACGTGGCGTAATGCGGTACCTCCGGTTTTCTCCTCTTCTTGCTTTTACAAATCTAGGTTCGCAAACTTCTGACACGAGAAAATCCGAAAGCGTGTTAGGGTTTAGCACACCCTGAGTCGGGTTCAAGAAGCAACACGACAAAGTTTCTGCCCAACCCAGCTTCCTTATGAATAAAAATTGAGCTAGCTAAGTGGTCGATTTACAACTGGAAGGTCATAAGTTCGATACTAGGGGCGTCCATCTGGCTGTTTTGAAGTTTGTTTCTTTACTAAAAAGAAAAAGGAAATACGTATCGAGATCCCACGCTCGTGCTTATGAATTTGGCTCGTGTCTACAAAGGTCTTTACGTGCACTAAATAGAGTCAATTGAACTTTCCTTGCATTAAGTTCATACTACTAATAATTATTATTTTTCTTCTTAAATCCTTTTAGATGTTTAACTTCATTTTCTAGCCCATATTCTTCTAGTATTTTACATTTTAAATTTTAAATTTTCGTTGTGCTTCTATACAGAAAATTCAATTAACTATATGAGAAAATTGGACTTGGTTTTTGCACTAAACACGCTATAAGGAACAACCACCCATGAGTTTTTTTTTGAATTTGTTAGTTTAGTTTGGAATAGAGTATCGATCTTCTGGACAACTGCAACTTAAAGGTCCTTTCGGGTCGAACCCTAGTAAAAAATCCGAGCCGTAGCTCCTTGTGCGCTTCAATAGAAATATTCGAGTTCAGTGATAAATGTGATGCCATCCATGACTGCACGATCATTCGTTTAGTATATAAAATAATGTAACAAATAATTTAGACCTATATTCTTGTGTCGACATTATGTCATTCATTTAATAAACTAATTTATTAACTTTTATTAATCGATTTGATTACTAAATATTTAAAATTAAATATTTATTCAGTGAAATCAATGGGCCTGGTGTTGGAGAAGCCAGACGTACAAGAGGATTTATTGTGATGATAATTGAACTAACTTCTCAGTAAATAAATACATGGGCCCACTTATTTAACTCGTGACTTGTCTACACGCCTTGCGTCCCATTTGAAGGAAGAAATTTCAAAGCGTTTTCTTCTATAGATGGGTCACTTTCTGATGACATATCTGACCTTGGAAAGGGCCTAGACTTTGGACTCTTTAAAGCTATACAAAAGTTTTATATATATATATAAGAGAGAGAGAGGGAGGAGTAATGATAAATGCATAATGTCTTTGAATGTGTATAGTCTTGCATAAACATATCTTTCATGTTTAAGCTAGAAATACCATGATACTTTTATACATTGCATTTAATATATTATATGTATTAAATATTTTTTGTTTTATTATTTTAATTGTTTATCTCAAAGGTTAAATAAAATTATGTTCGTTATTTATTTACCACTATATATATAGTCTAGATTTAGGGAATCTACCAATGCGATATGTAGTTTTGTTTTCATAAAAATCAACTATTTGATTGTCATGTATATGAAAGATTTTATTATATGTTTTAATATCAGTGGTTCAGAAATATTCATCAATGTCAAACCTCACAAAAAGCATCTTGGATATCCACATCAGGTGTTTCACGAAGATGCGTCATTGTGGAGGGCAAGATGTCATCGAGCATAAGCATCATTTTAAACATTATGATTCACTTTATCTTTGTCTAATTGGGATTTGTTCTTCATATCATATGCCCCCATGATGTTTATCTTCCTTTGACAATCACAAGGAATCGTCACAGTTCTCAACTATTTGATCTTTGAATGGTTGAAATGTTAAAATAGAATGCAATGAAACCTTCAAAAAGTATTTATTTTTAATTAAAATCTTGATACTTTTTGAGGGTTGCATGACATGACATGGCTGTGTACATTAAATGCTTTCTATTTTGTCATCTCAATTATTTATCTCAAAAATTAAAAGTTATGATGAGTTCTTTGTAATTTTTTATTTTTTGTTTCGAATTTTCTTTTAATGTACAATATGCCACTATTTACAAAGTAATGTATGGTTATGCACAACGCTAGGGGGTCAACTCACTAGTTGAAGGTCATGAGTTCCATACACCCACTGTGCTCCCGGCTTCATCCTCCCCATTATACCAAAAAGAACCATAACGTATCGTATCATTACCATTGTCATGTAATGGCGACGAAGCAACTGCTTATCTAAAATCCCTATTCTTTATATGATACAAATATGTACCAATAATAGTTTGGCATCATATTCTATACGATCTAGCATGTGTTGATTATGTAAATTACCTACCGTATTTTTCCAACATATTACTTGATGGAGACCTAACTCACCCTCGGCACTCAGAGCTTTCCTTTCCTTTTTCTTTAATCAAAGTGAATTACATCAAGTAAGAAAAAACACAATCAGTTTAAAGAAACCATAATGTATACAAAGATTTACGTGGTTTGATAAGATGTGCGTTCTTTGTATGCAAGACCACAAAGAAACTAACTTTTGATTATGATAAGAAAGAACAACTTACAATCAATCAATCAACTCTCACGATCTCACCGAAAAACTCCTTGCCCTAATCCCATGCAACAATTTTTTATATTCTCTCTTTAAATGGTAGAGCACTTTAGTACGGTTGTTAAATGTGGGGAGTTTGACTCTCAAAGCATGCATGTGTGAATATGTGAAGTCTCGGCCTCTTATCTTAACAATAAATAAATATAAAAGATAATGTAGGAGGTAAGTTTCTTAGGAACACTGAGTTCGAGTATCACGTATAGTCATCTCACACCGCGAGTTTTCATTTAGCATGTCAGTCAAGAATACAAGCTGCATCAAAATGGTGGTTTTCATTTACCTTCATTTGATTTTCCTTCAGTCAAGAATCCAAAATCTTGCTTCAGGTGGAGCAAAATGGTGATGAGCAACGAACCAACTGCTTATCATCACCATTGTACAAATATCGTATCATCACCATTGTTATGTAATGGCAACGAAGCAACTGCTTATCGAAAAGTATGACTTCCCAATGCGACCATGAAGAAGGGCATGCTAAGTATTTCCCCAGGTTGTGTTTATGACTAATTCCTGCTATTTCTTTGAGTTCCTCAGCAACGTGGGGATCAACGTATCTTGAGACAAAGAAGGCAAAATTGGATTTGTTGATACATTGACCCGAGCAATCACACAACTCCTGAAGCACCTCAGGACCATATCATCCCATCTTTATTGTTTCCAATTTCCACTCTTCACAGCTCTTTGTATACTATGGTATAGGCGCTCCATGCATGGAAAGAAGATGCAGGGAGAGATCGGACTCCCCTGCCTAAATCCCCTGGAAGGTTTAAATGCTTCTGACAGTGTACAATTCCATCAACTGCTAGTTGAGCTCAACGCCCGGACTTTACCAAGGAGGGATATAATCTGCGGGGGGAGCCATCTCATGGTATCAAGAACGAAATCCCATCTCAACCGGTCATGAGCTTTTTCAAGATTCTCTTTAATGATCACCGTTCCTTTCTTTCCTTTCTTCCTCCGCATTGAATGTATTACCTTCTGCACTGTCACAATGTTATCAATTATCTGCGCATTTGGAACAATGCTAGACTGAGTCTCTGCTATAAGGTATGGTAGAAGAGGCCGTATACGATTCGATGTCATCTTCATTAAGGTTTTATATGTTATTGATCACAGAATGATGGGTCTCAAGTCCGTGATCGAGGGATGCGCTTCTTTCTTAGGGATTAAGGTGATTATGGCCTTGCTGATTTCCTCCTCCATTTCGTCACCATCCAGCGTACCTTTAACAAACGCTACCATTGCTTGTTTTGAGACCACTGAGATTGGGAAAAAGCTGCATTAAAACCATTGCCGCACGGGGCCTTCATTGGCTCATCTCAAATAAATAAATAACACATGTCCGATTACCTCGTCCTATACTTCCTTTATCAACATAGACAGCTTGACCTCATTGACCGATGGGAAGTATTCACCGGCGTTTGCACCCCCTCTACGTATATAGACTCTTAAAAGAATCAACTGCTAGCCTACGAAGTTCGGCATTCTCAAAGCACCAACTCCCGTTAGGTGGCCTTAGACAAGCAATTCTTGTCTATTTCTTTTCATCTTCAATCTCGCGTGAAAATAACACGTATCACGAACCACAGTCACCGTTAGGATCCATTCCAGACGAGCTTTTTGTCTCCAAAATAACTCCTCTTGATGAAGGATCCTTTTGTACTCTATCCGGAGTTCTTCTTCAAGAGATGGACGCCTAAGGGCCTTTTCAATTCCCTGCAACCTTGCTTGAATTCTCTTCTGATGCAAATCGTTTCCAAACACTTCCCTACTCCAAGCAATATCTTTCATAACAAAATGTTGGATGTCATAAAGTACTCTTCCTGAATTGTCCCATGCGCTTTTGACAAATTCTGCAAAACCAGTATGGGAGAGCCAAGATGAAAGAAAGCGAATAAGGAGCTCTGCCTGTCCTGCTGTTATTTTGATTAAACGATAATAACTGGCTGATGGTATGAAAGATGCGAGGAAGGTGAAAAATCTTCATGTCTTCAAATGCAACTTCGCCCTTCCTCATTGCCATGTACATATTGGGTCATTATAAGCCCGTATCAATTAATTCCCATTCGTTGTTACAACTTCGAACCACCGATAAGGCCTACTTCCTCTAGCCGATCCACCTATTTTTCCATGGGAGAGTAAAAGAGGATTAAAGTCTTCTACCAAGGACCAATTAAACTATGCCTGTTGTGATGGACGACTCACTAGCCAACCCGCTAGTCTTCAACCCTTCTAGCCTTTTCTTAGTTTTGAAACGCATATTGAAGTTATTACTACCTTTTATTTCTGGATTCTTCATCTGGTGGTTTGCCGCCATTAAATTTGCTTATTGTTACTATTTTATGTATCATTCTATCTTTGATGGAACCCATCATCGTGCCTGCTCTCGGAGCTAACACCAACCTGTATCGTGCGCTATCTGAGTTGGAAAATTCTAGATTGGAATTCAGCAGCTGGGAATACTTGCATTGTTTTTATTAGTCCTTCTGAGTTCGTCGGGGCTAACATTCACTTTCTTACCTTGCTCGCTGCTACTCGTGGATGGTCCAGGGACCGTCACGCTCTTCCCATATTGAACTGATTTCGACACCAAATGCTATGGCTTCAAATTTTGCGGGATCACTTTCCCAGGATTGGTTCTCACCTTGTTGGAGTGTTAACTATGCTCCTCTCAGGAGTTGCCTTCTTCATATTGGTCCCTGAACTAGTTGTTGCTTTGTCATCTTGTTCTGAGAGAGAAACCACCTGGGCCTGGACCTCTACTTTCTCCTCTTCATCTCCAACCTGCGCCAACACCTCAAAGCCGAACCTGGGTTCACCATAAATGGGCTTGAGAGCCTATGCTGTCTGTCTATTAGGTTTTTAACCATCGACTTGCGTCCTCTCCTCTGCACCACCATCCACGGCCCATATAATCGGTCCTCTTCAGAAACAGGATCCTTCGCCTTGTTTTCCTTCACTAGTTGAATTCCTTCAGCACACATATTCGTCTCAATGTTCTCCTCATCTTTTCCTTCAAAACAGCTATCATCTGTATGACCTAGCAAACCGCACTTGAAGCAGATTTTTGGAAGTCCCTCATACATGATACGCTGTCTCCTCCCCTTGAATTCAAAGTAAGATTTCAGCGGTTGTGTCACGTCTAGTTCCACAGCTACTCGGGCAAATCTCTCCCTTCCCGATCCCGCCGCGTTGTAGTCGGTTCTTATTAATCGTCCCAACTTATTCATCCACAGCTCTCAAAACCTTCTTGTGATACATGTGAATAGGCAACACTAGTAATCGTATCTATGCAGCAATGTTGGTCACTCTCTTCGATTCAGTCGAAAAAATAGGAGGCCATGGTTGAACAACGAGATGACAGCTCATAGCCATCCGTGGTCCATCTAGTAAGGCAATGTACGTAATCATTCTCATCCTCAAAGTGAACAATGAAGAAATTCTTCTCTAAATCGAATAACCTTCAATTTTCCTATCGGCGTCCACAGTAGATTTACTTTTCCACAAAACTCATTGTAGCTAATATTCCATCACCCCGCCTTCCTCCACGGGCTTGCAGTCTTTGTTTCAAAATCCTCGGAGATTCTCATAATGAATCAAGCATCTCTATCTTCAAAACTGATATCCTCCGTCTCCGATTTGTTAACGTCGCTACAAGCCTACAATTATCCTCATCTTCAGTCTCCTCCTCCATCGTGCCATCCTCAAGTAGCACCGTATGGGATTCCTGACGAGAGCTTGTAGGCGGCTTCTTCTTCGGAGAGATAGTGCCTCCTTATAAGAAAATTGGCACAGGCCAGAATTTATCTCCGGTCGTTTGTACCAGTTAGTAACCACAGAGAAGCAACTTTTCTTACGAGCACGATTATCTGGTGGGGTCGGAGACTCGGAGGTGGGTCCTTACACAAGGCCTTCACTTTCTCCGCGTCCCCACACTGCCCTTCTATGTCGTCATCCATCACTTCTGTAGTCGGTCTTTATGGCTTTCCGTAAACAGTTGGTGGGCAGTAAGCCGCCCTAAAGTCGCACAGCTAGCACAATTTTGAGGTCCTTTTGAACGGAGCAAATAATCATCATTTTAATAAAACTAGAAGAGGGTCAGAAGATAGGGGCCGTGGGTCTTGATTCAGCAGCATCCTCTTTTCCTTGCAAAATCTCTGCTCCCAAACTTGCGGGATGAATTGGTTCGCCTTTGTCTTCGCCTTGTATCTCTCGCTATCACTCTGTTTAGTATCCGGGAGAGAAGCTGTCGTTACCATCAACGTTCACACAGCAAAGAATCTGCTGGCCTCTGGCCACCGCTTCCTTGATGTCAGGTTAGCATATTTTCTCATCGTCGTCTCTTCCGCTTCATCTTCTTTCTCTTGCTTTCCTTTTAAATAATCGTCCATCTCAAAATATAAGGAGAACACCAACAAAGAAAGAAGCGTCCATCTCAACATGTACGGAAAACCCAATCAAAGAAAGAAGAGACTTTGTCTCGCAATAATCACTTCTGCCTATGGTTTAATGGAGGAGAGTTGCGCTAGGGGGCCGACGGACACCGGATCTTTTACAATCGATTCTGAACTTATCAGAATCCTCACTTGGTGTGGGAGAAGACTTGGTTTTTGTTAGGTTTTGAGATTGAAGATGCAATAATCAACCGCATGCATGTAAGCCGCTGTTCAGTCGATACTGGTAGAATGTAGTGAGCGGCATCCAAAGGCGACTACTCGCGTCATTTGGGCGAATCAATAAATGCAGAAACGCTATTTGGTGTGGCAAAACCACTACAAAAAATGCTCCAAGAAAGTAACTTTTGTGGGTGGTGTTGCAGGTCTCCGGAAGAGTTCTACAAGGGTCATGTGAAGAACGCCATAAACATTCCCTACTTGTTCTACAACCCTGAAGGTATTGGTCCAAGCATTACCCTTTTTTTTCTTGTGAAATTGTGGAGACTCCAATTTGTATTCTAGTCTTATGTGTGATTTTCTTTGTTGGATATGCTAGATCCTTTCTTTTCTTTTAGGTAAGGAGAAAAACCCACGTTTTCTAGAGGAGGTTTCAGCTGTTTACAGTAAGGACGACCATTTTGTTGTGGTAACTTTCTTAAATTTCCTTTGAGCAATTCATCTTCATAACGTCCTAATGCAATTCATACTAGAAAATTTCAGCGAGAATCGTTTACAGCGTGATGAGAACAAGGAACGCAATGAAACTGAGGAAACACCCAATTATTGTCCCAATGCGTTTATGAACTGATGAGAATCTGAACGTGGATATGTTAACGTGATGCAGGGATGTCGTAGTGGAGTTAGATCATTGGATGCATCTATGGAACTTCTTAAAGCTGTAAGTTGATTGTATAAACGTATAGTCTTAATTTATAAGCTTAATTCTCTCATTGTCACAGGCTCACCATACCAATTGCGTGGTGGTGTTACTGCGCTCTGAGCGGTACATCACCACCTGGTAGGGCTCTCGACTAGCGAGACTCAGGTAGTGAGTTCGACTGGGGTGGGGGCATGTATACCTCCCCATTATAACCAAAAAATAAATGCATGGTGTTGACTGTTTTCTGCTAAAGAGTACTGAATGTTGTGTGGTTTGCTTGCAGGGCTTCAAGAATGTGAAAAACATGGAGGGAGGACATCTTGCTTGGGTGGAGAAGGGTTTTGATGTGAGAGTGTTGGAGGATGAATTACGAAGATAAATGAGAAAACCGGGCCAGAACCAGGGATGGTGCTTTTTCATATTTCAGAGTCCTGAAAAAGGGAAGCTAGGCGTTGTTCAACCTTATACATGCAAGAAGTTGCAGGGTTCAAAGTCTTTAATCTCTCAATTGCAGGCTAGACACAAGCACAAAGCAGTAAACCTTCAAATGGTGTTCTTACTCTTTCTAGAGTACGTCTTTAGTAGCATAATTTGGTTGCGTTCTAGTTTTTCAGATAATCTCATTGCAGATTGTTTTTTTCTGATCTTTTTCTCCTTTCATCATGTATGTTTGTGGGTTATTCAACTGTACCATGACTTCGATTTGCTCCAATGATCTTGAAGGATCATTGATTATAATTGGTACCGCGGTGCGTATTGAATTCATATTTCTATAAGTCGACGTCATGAAGTTGGATCTTCTAATTCTTCTTTGTCAAGTACCTTTTCTGATGTAGCATGTCTCTGATAGTAACTGAAGCCATGATCCAAAATTCCGAGTCTTCCATAGCACACTTTACCTTGCTTTATTCCTCATAGTTCAACTACTTGATCTTGGGCGGCAGCTATTGCTTTCTTTTCTATCTGTTCCTTGTAGTTGAAGCACCCGTGAACTTCTCTCTTCAGTTTCAGTTTCAGTTTGTTACTGTTATCTGTGTTTCTGTTGTCACTTGCCTTCTCCAATTCATGAAACAGGAGAAATTTCTCAAGAAATCTTGGGAAATCACAGGTCAAAGTTCTTAATCCCCATAAGTTCTCAGTTTGTCGATCCAGGATTGTTAAACATGATCTTTTTGTTGGAGTTCATACGACTTAAAGGTAGAGCTCAACTAAGGATCTACACACCTAGACATGGCTGGTTTGGAATCGGTCTGGCGGTTTCAACGGGAACCGAATCATGCTAGGAACTGACTGAAACTGAATCCAAAAGCTAGCTCAAAATCAAAGATTACCCAGTTTGCTTTCGGTTCTACCTTTCATGAAACGGAAACTAGAACCGGCGGTTTCAAGCTGCTGGTTCCATAATTTTTTTAATATTTTTCGGTTCTGGACACATTAGGAATCAAACCGAAACCAGGATTGATGCAATCCCGATTTAGTTCTAGTTCTTGGTTTCAGGTATACCAGAACCGGATTTTTTTGAAACCGGTGATGTCTATATGCACTTAAGCGAGACCTGAAAGTGCGTTATTTTTTCAACCTTTTGTTTGCAACTTATAAATTAGTAGTCAAGTTGCACTAAGAGCGATAGATCACCTGGTGAGGAAATGAACTCACAAATCGTAGGTCATGAGTTCGAAATGGAGGGCATGCGAACCTGGCTTTGGCCTCGAATTATATGCAAAATAATTATAAATAAAATGATTGCCAAGTCAAATCCAGGTTCCATATAAATCTCCATAAACCAAAACAACTTGGAACCACCGAGTCCGGTTGCTGATATGGCTCTAATATGGTCCTTCAATAGGTGGAACCAGAACTGAACTATGGGGTCCCCAATTCCGGTATCTTTGGTTGTGGTTTTAGAGCCGGTTTAGATCCGATTCAAACAAGTGGGCCACCTCCAGACTCTAGCTGGTATTATCGTAGCGTATAATTGGACTTGGTCTCTACTGAATCGGAACCGAATCTTAGCATAGATACATAAGTGGTAAAAACTATGTTCAGAGCCTAGTTTCATAACCCTTAATCCATAAGCATTCAGTGTCTTCCAATTTTGACCCAAATTTCACTAACCCGGTCCCATCAGACCCAATATAAAACCGGGTTCGGGTCATGCTCATCCATCCCATAGACTGAATTTAACCCCATGGGTCAAATCTACGGCCCGAACCAACAGTTTTGCATCCAACTGCACCGTCGTCTCTCTCTCTTTGTGCGGAGAACAAAACGATGGGCGAGGCGGTGCATCGTGCGGTCCAATTCTTCGCGCAGCTTATAAGAATACTTTCATTCAGATGCAACACATCTTGCTTGCTTTGCCTGTTCTTCCTTGTTGCCTTTGGCCATCTTCATATTATCTTGTCGACATGTCTTCATCTCTCTTCTTCCTATTCTTTTCTCTCTCCTTGACGGTTCCCTTGATCTACGGAAAACAAGTCGTCGTCTCCGTCAACGTTCAGGCCGCAAAAGATCTCGTGGATTGTGGGTATCGCTTGCTTGATGTTAGGTTTGCTCTCTCTCTCTCTCTCTCTCTCTCTCTCTCTCTCTCTCTCTCTCTCTCTCGCACACACCCACACACACAAGTTGGGAGAAGTTTCTTGGTGGTTGTTTTTTAATGATATCAGGAAAAAAATCAGTCTGGTTGTTTGGATGAATTTGTGTTTTGTGAGATCATGTTTGTGTATAATTTGTTTTAATGGGTGGTGGTGTTGCAGGACCAAGGAAGAGTTCAGGAAGGGGCATGTGGGGAATGCCTTAAATGTCCCTTTCTGGTTCTTCACCCCTGAAGGTGTGTTTCTGCGAACCATTCACCTTCATCCATCTCTGAGTTGAAGCTTCTGCTGATGTGATTTTCTCGGTTTAGTTGACGTTTTAACTTTTTTCTCATTCACTTCAGGCAAAGAGGTGAATTCTCGTTTCGTAGAGCAGGTCTCAGCCATCCTGAATAAGGAAGACAAAGTTGTTCTGGTAATTTTTCATGATTTCAGTTGCTTTAAGAAAATGAAATTGATGTATATGTGTATACACACAAATTGAATACTGAGATAAACATGTATGTAATGTATGTCCCTATGCATTCGTTCTGTACTTGTGTGTGTGTAAAAATAATATAAATTATGAAAATCTGAAAATGGATGTGTGATCTGGTGCAGGCTTGTCAATGTGGAGTTAGATCACTGGATGCATCTATCGAGCTTATTAAAGCGGTAAGTTGATTATACACTCGTATCAGTGCATGCATGATTTTGCTCTTATGTTGATTAATTTTCAGTTAATTATCATCATTACTTGTTAATGAGAGAAAATGGATGCGTTTCTTCAGGGATACCAGCATGTGAGAAACATGGAAGGAGGTTACGGTGCTTGGATATCGAATGGATTTGATCTGAAAGTACCAAACGATGAATTGTGAAGACGAGGAATATTCGATGCGACAGTTTTACATTTGGTAGTCTAGAATGTGAACTTTGAGTGAGGATGATAATCAGTTTCCTGTAGTTTCTACCGATTGGATCAGTTTTCATCAAGAAACTCTGATATGTAAGGTAGCGAAAATTGGATTGATCTTACGCCTTCGCCTTAATTCACTCGTGGATTCTGGACTTTCAATTTACATGGAATCCTTTGTC
The DNA here is from genome assembly GCA_036023115.1 of Brasenia schreberi. Lineage (NCBI taxonomy): Eukaryota > Viridiplantae > Streptophyta > Magnoliopsida > Nymphaeales > Cabombaceae > Brasenia > Brasenia schreberi. The sequence goes on from JAYKKT010000069.1 coordinate 18,402,508, forward strand.
AATTTGAGCAATGTAAAAGGGAGTGTGGCTCACTCTGAGTAAAACCCTTTGGCAAACTTTAGCACCCACCCAATCTTATACGCGTTACGGTTATCGTGTCGTAATTCTGTAGCCGGTCACTCGAATCAAGAGTTCTAGTTGCAGATAAAACGTATTACATATTTATCAAAGGCACGTATCCCGAAAGGATCATCTCCAAGCTGGATATCATTTTTGTTAATGAATACACCTGTTAGTGTTTTTTTTATTTCAAACTTTCGTAATAGTCTGTCTAACCACGCTTGCCTTTGAAAAGGGAAGTCTTTTGTTTATCTGCTTCTTACCGAAATCTTCTCTGCATCATCACATGGTGGTGCTAGAGATGCATTGAATCTACCATGGTTTCTTCTAAATCTTTAACCTATTAACTATATATTTATGCTTGAAACCCCTTCTCTTTCTCTCTCATATACACACATCCATATGCGCGTGTGCACAACATGCACACTCAAAAGCATGGGTTTATCTATTAGTGAGGAAGACTGCAACCTCAACAATCATTAGTGTCAAACTCGAGAATTTTTTTAGGGCGAGATGAACTTATTTTACATTTACAAAGTACATGTATTTTCATATTCATAAACTTTCCAAATTTAGGACGGGCACGCGTTTCACCTTGTTGTAAACTTATATGTATGTATTAATAATATACATAGATATATGTAGTAAGTGTTCTTTTGATAAAGGATTGAACTACTTTTTAGTGAACTTTTAGTTGAAAAATATTAACATAAATATGCAACATGGGAGATGCGACTGTCAGCTGCCGGTGGGTCGGATGGATGTGTAACTGTTCTTTTGAGGTAGTGACAAGTTATCTCTACTGTAAGTACTTTTACTTAAAAATAATCTGTAATTGTGTTTGTTATGGATGTATGAGTGTCTGCGTGTCGGACACGACTACACATTAGAAGTCTCCGTGTCAGTGTAGGAGTGGCCAGATCCCTTTCGCAACTTCTTATTGTAGGTAGGTTTCTGAATCAACATAGGTACTAGCTGTTCTCTGTTTCAATCTCACTTCTTAAATGTAATTTTCTTCTTCGGATATAAACAAATATAAAATGAATGCACACAGTTATTATACAGATTAAAACAATCTTTTCTTTTAAAAATAAACATGACCAAAATATAGAATACTTATTATCAAACATGTTACCGTCTACTTTCATTTATTTTATTTTAAGAATGAATTCTACATCTTGGTTAGGGCACTCGACTCACAAGTTGCAGGTAGCGGGTTCGATACCTCTGGTGGTGCATACATGTCTTTGGTCTCCCATTATAAAAGAAATAAGTTTTTTTAATACATCTTCCTCTTTTTTTATTCTTGTTTTGTTAAGAAGCTCTTGGTGATTATTATGTTATTGGACATAAAAATTGATGATTACATATTTTTACTCCATAACTTTGCTTGGAGTTGAAATATCTATTTACGTGCTTCATTAACAATAATTGTGATGCTTCTTAAAAGGACTAAGCTTTCACTAATAAGCATATTAAGCCGTTTCATGTAACAGGCATATTAAGATTTACTGTCACCCACTCCACTCCTTTGAAAGTTATTCGTGAGGTATAAAAGTATAAATGGGGCGGATCCAGAAATTTGTTTTGGGTGGGGAAAACTTGAGGTTCGAGTGAGGCAGGTTTTAATTTTTTTTATTTTTTAAAGTTTGAATACTTAATTCAAAATCTTCCAAATTTCGGGTCACCCCGTCACAATGTGGTTCCGCAGCTGCTTCAAACCATATACCTTACCTTTGGAAAACATGATCTTGCATTTTCTGAAATTAAATACTACTAAGTTTACAAGCGATAGTGTACAATAATGACTAAGAAACTGTGCGGTTAAGACGTTTTAGGGTGGACTAAGGCTTAATTTGGTTTTGTTCATTATGTAAACTCTTTCACTCTCTGGGTAGAGATGAAATCAATAGCTTTGAAATGTGCAATGGTCTAAAACGTTGGTGAAACATTTTCACCTGTAAAAATTTTCATTTCGTGTCCTCTTTAAACACAAATATTGACTGTGAAACGGTTGTAAAATTCACACAAACACACACGTATATATATATAGAGAGAAATTGATAAATGCTAATACACAAGGGTGTTAGGATGTCCACAATGGTAGTTGAAATTTAAATTTAAAACTAAAAAATTATGTGTAGTTTTTGCATGTTTACTTTATTCATATAAACACTTTTATATTTTATATTTAAATTTCAATCATTCATCATTTTGGTTAAGATTTATTAACACTTAAATTAACATATATCACTTTCTCTTTCTTACATATAAGAAGAGTTTTAATTACGTGTATAATGTTGTCCAAACATTTCAACATTTCTTTTGCTCTATTTGAATAAAATATATTGTTGTTCCTTTGTACTTTACATATGTATGCATTAAATATAACTTGGTTCGAATCGAAAATAAACATTATGCAGTTAAGTCTGTCTCTATATAATATGTATAAAATCTGTAGCTGTGCAGCTACACCCAATTAAACTTCGCCATTTAGTCCTACAAGCTTATGTCGGAGCTGATTTCTTCACAATATGAACAATAACTATGCGTTTTGCCTGTCCATTTAACAGTACAAAGCCATCAAATCACAATCATCAAACACGCCACAATTGATGATCACAAAATAGAAGCAAAAACTAAATAATGAAACCCCGAAAGCTACTACACCTAAGTCGGTGATATAATACATTAAATGGACCAAGTTCACACACATGTATAATATGTACTTCATCATTAAAATTGACCAAGTTGTGATATCTATGAACTTCTGAAATCGCTTGTATCATGAAAAAGATAATGCGATCTCAATCCACTGCTTGGTTGTCATGAACCTGCCATGTGCGAACAGTCAACAAGACATTGAGAAATGACAGGACTCTTTATGTTGCTGCTTTCATCTTCTCTCGCTTCTGGGGCTTTCTCTAGCAATGGCTAGTGGCGCAGATGAGACATCCGAGCCCCTTCTGAAGGGTCCTCCGCCGTTAATAACAAGAGAAGAAGATGAAATTGATCCTTCTACCAATCAATACCCTCCAATTGCCTTCAACCATGGGCTTAGGCGATTCCACGATCTCCCTTTCTTCTTCCTCTTCGTCGTTTTCGTTCTCTGCACCTTTTGTTTCGGCATTTTCTGCATCGCCAACCGCAATTCCGACTATGGTAACGTCGGTTCATTCGTTTATGACAAGAATTCGTCTTCCTGCTTTGCATCGTCGGCTTTTCGCTTCGAAAGAGGATCATGGTGGTGGCTGAATCTCTATAAGGTGAAGTCTAGACCATTTGTGAAGGATTTGGTCTGGACTCTTGTGATCACGTTGGTAGTGAGCGTGCCTTTGGTGTTCTTGCTTCTTTGGCTTCTCAAGAACTACGCGAAGCAGATCGTTTATGCCGCTCTTCCCTTTTTCGTGTTGATTCCTTCGTCTGTGAACGCTTACTGGTTCGTAGCGTGCACTTTAAGCGAGAATTGCAGTGATTCATTTCCTCTTGCTTATCGGATTCTCGTGCTCTTGTTCGTTTTCGTGGTGATTGGGGTGATTCTTTGGATAATTGTGGCAAACTGGCACCGGATTGAGCTTACTGTGAGAATCATAGGGACTTCGGCGAATGCGTTGCAGGAGAATTTTGGGTTATTTGTGGTTTTGCCGAGTTTGACACTCGCTCTTCTTGTTTACTTCGTTCCCATCATCGTGTTTTTAATCTTTGCAAGGTTTAATGGCAAGATTGTACCTCGATATATTGAGAGTTCCGATGAGTACACATGCCATTGGAAGCAAGATCGTTGGGTGCCTGGGTATTTTGCATTGGCAATCCTTACGATGCTCTGGTCGATCACCGCGATGATCGAAGGGCAGGTGTATATAATTAGTGGGGCTACCGCACAGTGGTACTTTGCCAAGGATCCCTCAATGGCGCGTCGCCGGATAAGGAACGCAGTGAGGTATATTCTTCTATACTGTGCTTACATTCTGCCTCTTTCTTCCTCTGTGCGTCATTTTGTTATGGTAATGCAAATTCCGGTGGCATATTATGGATTACTCCTGCGGTCTTCATCACTCTTTTTAGTGATTTTAGGTGTAATGCACTTCTTGTGAGGCACGTACGGAATTAGAACCGTTTCCTATTTGGGTCTCAGTGACGTAAAGTAGATTTTTGAGCGTGTTAATTAAGACAAACTAGGATGGTGGTGGTCAACACCATCCTTAATCAGTGGGGCTACCCCACCAAAGTATGAGTGCGAGTATATGGTTTTCAGCTTGTGATCAGCTATAATTTTCTTAATTTGGTAATTTAGTATGAAACTGCTGTAGGAACTTAAGTCAAACTTGTTCATAGAAAAGTTCTATCCTTGTTGGTCATGCTTGGGGTTGGAGGTTGTGGGGAAGAGATTTGGAACTACTGATGGCTTCAATGGATGCTCTCAGATGATAAACATGAAAATATTTACATAAGCGCATGTGGTGATGTAGGAAGAAGGGATTATTGGTTCCTTAAAAATCTTTTCTTGCTGTCTATGCCGATATAAGTGGCGTATCTTGCTAAATTACTAATCAAGGCATAGGCGAGCCACTTACCAGATACAAGATGGTTGATATAGTTCATAGAATAACAATGTTGAAATGGTGGATCTGTAGCAATTGCGTGTAATAAGAGTTAAGATTTATGTAGCGAAGATGTTAGTGTGCTGATTTTGTTTTTTCACCAGCTTGCTTTAGTTTGGAGCTTATTATTTGTTGAGTACACAATTTTTCTGGGCGAATCCTGTAGACTGCTTGACTTATTGGAGATCCTTGTGCTCAATGATGGATGATTCAATGCCTGAGACGTGTATCACCAAGGCCATAGTTCAAGTTTCAGATGGCTGAATCCAAATTCTGTAATAGTTATTTACCCTAATTCTGTATCACACGCATTATACATCTTGACAAATACAACAACAACAACTACAACTGAGCCTTTTCCCATACTAGAGCCTGATCATTGGGAAATGGCGTACACGTCACTGGCCTTGGAAAGGGATAACAGGTTTTATGTTTCAAAGGAGCAGACTAGAATACTGAAAAGAGCCATCTTTGTTTTCCGTGGAGGTGGTTTATGTGTTCAAACTAGCTAATAAAGACTCTGCAATCATGATCAAAGTGCAATAACCAGTCATTGTTTATATGTACAGCTATTATCATCAGAGTCTTAGCAGCTCTAAGATCATCTAGATCCTTGAGTGGCGAATTGTGGAAAACTAGATTTTGTCTATATTCTGTGTAAAATATGAATCTGCTGAGATGCCTACGCAGAAAGTGATATGCTTGAATTATTACATTCTACTTTCATAAGTCATACTTTGCAGTGTCTACCAGAAGTTTTCAGGATATAAAGCATTTGACACTGCCCACAAATTGGATCTGGTTGTGTGATGGAGAAGCCAGCAAGGAGAGTACAATATGAGAATAATTTGTTGGAGAATCATGATACTCGGTGAATTCCCTTAGTTCCACTAGCTGATTCACTCATTTGACTACTTAGAGCCTTTAAGTACAAGTTAAAAGGCATCTAATTATTTGTCCAAGCAAAGGGTTCTTGATTGTGGCAATTCGAGGTAAACGTTCAAAGGTAAATTTTATGATAAATAAGGTATTTTTCATACATGTAGCCGACCCCATCTAGTATGGGAAAAGGCTTAGTTGTTGCTGTTGTTGTAAATAAGGTACTTTTCATTAGTAAGCACCAAGGGGTGCACTGTGAGCCTCCAGGGTAATTTATCAGCTAATAGGGCTGTTCCCTCATCAGATTTCATTCATGCTAGCTGTTGAACCTTGTATTGAGATAACAGAGTTGTTGAAGTACTTCTCAAAATGGTTTTGGTATAGATGAAAAGGAAAAGAAAAGAAGGGGGAAGCAGGTTTAGGGTTATGGCATAAACTTAAGGAGGATTTCCCTTGATGTGTTGAACATTAAAGCGAGACCTTTTCAGACAAACCTGTCTTCATCACCCACTCTCTAGTTCTTGAAAACAAGCTCTTGTTTCATTTTAGTTTTGTCTATGAATGAGTGTCTTTTGTTGTTTGATGATATTCATCAAGCAAGTGATAGTGTTAATAGTTATTTACAGGGAACCTAATATTAGATCCATCATTACTGGAGCATATGAAGAAGTGGTTCCCTCTGTGGAAGTGTTGGTTATGTTTGTTGTGCCTTAATATAGAGAGGGACAATGGGTTTTCCTATGGAGCTTTTGCTTTATCTTCTGAGTTGTGAGCTTAAAACTGATATGTACCTGTATATCTCTCTCATATGGTCGTATTCCAACTGTCATACACTGGTGTCTCCAGAATCTGCGGTGTGCTATAGTGACATGTTATCCTCTTGCTTGTGTTTGGTGGTATATAAAATTGTCATTCAGTTGGTAAAAGACTGCATCCTATGAGAGACTAGGTTTGTGCTCAATTTAAATATAGGGACATAGGGTCATGGTGACTGGTATAATTTTGTGAGTGCGTTGGTTTCTTTATCAAAACGGGCAAATGTGGACATTTGATGATGCTGTTAGTTTCCATCAAAGCTATGCAGAGAATGTCCAAAGGGAAGACAAGGGGTTGGTCTCTGACAGTGTGTGAGGAGTTTGACACCTGGATGTGCATCTAATAGAGGTCCTATCAAAACAACAAAGTAATAGTCAAAACCAGAAAGGAGCAGGAGACACTAAGATGATATATATCAGTCACCTAGGCCATGCCTAGACAATTACCAGAGAACTCCCATTTATCGTGAAGGAAGGAACTATTGCCAAAGATCAAAGCATTCTATAGTTGCAGGCGTATGAATGACCACTTATCCCATTGTTGCTGACTTGCTGTAGAGGACGGTATGAACCTAAGGAGTGTACTTAGAGATCATACATGCTTATGATCAAATAGTGCGTTCAACAGATTGATGTTTTTATCTACAAAATGCACATAACCAGAAGGTGTTCACCTTGTGTGAGGGTTGATACTCATACTGCAATATATGTCATAAGCAACCAAGAAAGAACATCCTTAGCAAACAAACATTTTTTAATGCACTCAAAAGTTTGTCCCTGATTCTGCCCTTAGCTATTGCCCTTGAGAAATAACCATGAAAGGTGTAACGTCCCACAAAGTCTCGACCAACATGACATAGGGCCTGTCCATGCCACATGGTTTATATATGTGAACCGTTAACAATACAAAGGTGACATAACTTATACAATCAATGACATGTCAAAACTTCATTTATTTATATACAATTTAAGATCCAACAAGGCATTGGTAAAACATAAAGAAAAACATAACTACAAAGATCCTATCAACTCCTACCATCTAGGTGTGGAAGTCAAAGTCTTGCTTCAACGTCCCAAGCACTCAACGTCTCTATTATCTATATCCTTAAAACATTTAAAGAAAAACCTTAGCACCACAACTGTGCTCGTAGATGGATCATGGATGTGATCTCTTCACATATAATCATATTAAAGACATCCACTATTTCAAATAAGGCAGTGGGAAAATATACATTATTTGTCAAAAATTAATAATACCATTTCTAAACATGGATGCATACTCAACCACTCATCAATATGTATTTTAGTTTCGATATCAAGTAACATCGTAAGAGTCCCTTAACCCTCCTCCTGTCCAGTCGCGTGACCTCTGACAATGCCTCTAGCATGTGAGGCTCAGGATCGTGGCTCCTCTCACCAAGTCTAGCCCCTTGGGTCTATGGGATAAAAGTACCAGGATACCCCTAGTCATGCATTCAACCAAATAATCACTCAATATCTCTAGGTATCTCATATTTATATCCTCTGTGCCATCTTCTAGGGTCCGCATACGCATATCCACATCCACAGTCACATATATTCAGTTATTATGTCAAAATAACATATATTAATATCAACTATCAAATCTGTTTTACTATACATATAAACTCTCTACTCTCGTTGACTAGTTTTACTTATCCTCACTATAGGCATGTTGTAACCAACATAAGCTGCCCAATACAACTATAAGTACAAACTAGCTCAATCAACGAAGTAGCCAATACAACTCAATATATCTATGAGTTAGGACTATCCGATACGTCCATCTACAATCTCCCAACATTGTAAAAAGTAGATCCATACTCGATAGTATTTCACTCAACTATAATGACAACCAACAAGCTAGTACTAACATATATGTCCATCTATACTCCACCGACATCTCATACCATCGTGAAAGATAGATCCATACCCATTAAGTGGTTTACTCGTTGACAAACACACTCATGCCATGCATCCATATACTAAAGGAAGCATTTTAAATACTATTTCATATAACCATTTAAAAGCATTAACAAATAATTTCATAATCTCATGCATTATCTAAAAGCAATTAAAACCACCTCGAGAATATAACCGAAAAGAAAACACATCACCAACCTAACACCTCTATGCATATACAAATATAATAGTGTTAACTTCCCTTAATCACCTCAATTTAACTCTTAAATCATGTTAAAAAACATAATATTAATATTCTACATTCAAATAAAAACAACGGTTTAAAACACGTCGAAATCGGATCTCAAACGAGTTTGAAAACCCTAAAAACTCAATTGAGATTTGTATAGTCCTGTTTGGATCCAGCCAAAACCGGTAGTTTGGCCGGTTCATCCTATCTTTTTAATACCAAAAGGTCTGCCACTGGTAGGCAGACCGTTTGCCCCCAGCAGCCACCGCCCGCCATCAACGATTTTGCTGGAAAAAAGGGAGAAAAAGGGGCCGACCGCCCCTTTTTTATGGATCTTGTCAGAAATCTAGTTGTGACTTTTGTTCTAGAATGGATGGAAATGAGGCAGGGTTCTTTATCTTAGCCCTTAGCAGACGAATCTGGGCGTTTTCCCCTTCGACCAGTCATTTTCTGACGGTTTTTGGTATTTCCGGTGGTTTCCCCTTTTTCGTCGCTCCTCTCTCCCTCTATTTCTCTTTCTTCTATCTCCCTCTCCCTCTCTTTCTTATAAATCTCAGCGGCAGGAGGGTGGTTTCCGCCGCTCTCTATGTCGCCAGGTGGTGGTCTCCGTGGCCACTGTCTGCTTTTCCACCATACGGGTCTCGTGGATCCCGGTTTGCTGTTCCAACAATCGGGTCGAGACTCCACGAAAGGGTCATTCCTGAATATATTTTTTCTGGGATCCCTATACACCAAAATATTCACTTTTGGTTTCAGTGAACAAGTAGTCGCATCTATTGTGGGACTTCATTTCCATGTATATATATGTATTTATTTAGGTATGTATGTATATATAGGTATATGTACATATTTACGTCCATATATATATTTGTCTCTCTTTATATATATATATATATATGTGTATATGTAGAAGCAAAGTAATGGTTTATGTCAGGCGTCTAGATGTTACTGTAAAACTAATTTAATATGGAGAAGGAAGTGTTCTATGCACGGAAGAACGTAAGTCTTAAGATTTATTCTTTTCTCCAAGACATTAATCGAAGAAGTTTTGCGTTGTATTCAAGTGGTTTGCCTTGCACATTCTGTGCCTTTTCTTTTCTTATATAAGGGCACATACAATGTCCCCTCCCCCCCCCCCCCCCCCCCCCCCCCCCCCCCTCTCTCTCTTAATCATGTGAACTGTTGATTCTTTCAAGGTAAATATTTGTTGAAATCATGATGCTCTTGTCGTATGGACAAGGAGGAGTTTTGCTTCTTCAATCGATTCAAGCTTCTTATGGTTGCTAGCTTGGTTGCTGCAGGAATGCGTTTGGTCCATCCTTTGGCACTGTATGCTTTTCAGGCTTGTTGATTGCTGCTGTACGTATTGTGCGGGCTGCTGTTGATAGTGCAAATAGAGAAGATGGATCTGGATTAGTGAATATCGTTCTCAAGTATTGTGTTAATTTTCTACTGTCAGCCATTGATTTCCTCAACAAGTTCACAATAAACTTTGCAGCAGTAACCGGTGAAAGCTATTGTTCAGCATCTAAGATGACATACGAACTTCTCAGGCGCAATCTTCTGTCAGCTGTCTTTGTCGAAACAGTCTCTACACGCATTCTTTTGGGAATCATATTTGTGATTTCGGCAATCTATGCCATAATAGTAAGTTATATTGCCTCTATATCTTCAATGTTATGTTCATTGGTGTAGCTTACAATGTTTTCGCAATGGTTGCCATCACACTCTCAAGCTGACTTGTTAATCATACTTGCCACCTTTCTTTCTCTATATTTGTTAGATTTGGTAGAATACCAAATGTTTTTGCTCATTTTTTATCTGCTTTTTTTAAATAGGTCTGTACAATATTGAGGGCTGCAAGCGACCTTGGAGCTGATGTATATTTGGTAGCAGTGCTCGCGGGGATGCTTCTCTTTGTGGTCTTTTTCTTCTTTGTTCATGTCCTGGATAATGTCATCGATACCGTATATATTTGTTTTGCAATCGACAGAGACAAAGCAGAAGTCTGTAAGCAGGAAGTGCATGAAGTGTTTGTTCTGCTTCCTCTCACTAGAAGCGATAGGCTTTCTGTTGGAGCCAGAACTTTAGTTTGATGACTAAAATTAGTGTAGCTGTCAATTGTGTTGATCAGAACCATTTTGGCTAGCATCTTGACTCTCTTGTTGGAGTTGTTTCATGGATTTTTTCGTTTGTAAATTGTATGGTCTAATAAATTGATTATGGATGTAAAATCCGTCCCTTAACAGTTAAATTGAATCAATTCTTTATAATACTTGATGTGAACCATGGCTTGACTTCAATTGATTTTGCCTGTACAATGGTGTGGGTCGCTTGACGGATCACATCAATTGATTTTACACACGATGACTGATATATGAGGATCTCCTTAGCTAGCTTTGGATATGGATATGGGTCTTTTGATAGATCACATCATTGTGAAAGCATTAGTCTTCAACTGACATGAGTAAAATCCAGAAAACATATGAGAATTTCTAAATTTAAAGCAGGCCTCTTAAACTTGGGAGATTCTTCTGCTCTTCTCTTTAAACCACACAAAGGATGTATCGTGATGAAGAATTTGATTCGCAGATCAACCAACTATGAAGGATTATTACAAGAGTGGAGTGCTGGTGGGTGACACCCCAATTGGTTTTCCATTTGAATCGCCTTCTGAATTGGATCTCAGAATCACCTAGAGGAAATCAGATGGTAATATTTTAAAATAAAGCATATTATTTTTAAAAACTATTAATTGACCGAAACAAAAAAAAAAGATAAAAAAAGGCTGAAACAGTTCACAGAAAAGTTAGTTTTGGATAGATCCAATTCAATTAGGAACCCGATCCACTTGTATCCACATATAACTGCGACTCGCCCGCACTTCCGGAGCGAGAAAAAGGAAGCACAGTTTCTTGCAAGGGGGGTTTTTGTTGAATGTCGGTCATTCGTTCCACTTCCCTTGTCGATCGAACACCATGGTTCTCGAGGTAAGACGAGAATTCGGAGTCGTCGCTCCTTTTATCCTCTATTTTTTCCCTCGTTTCGTCTTTTTTCCTTCTTCGCCTGGAAGGACGGATCCTTAGATTCGGGCTTGATAACCAGGCTACTGTGATCTGCATCGACAACTCGGAGTGGATGAGGAATGGAGATTATTCTCCGACTAGGTTCCAAGCTCAAGCCGAAGCCGTCAATTTGATATGCGGGGCGAAAACACAGGCATCCAATTTCTCTTTTGCTTCCTTTTAAATTGATTGCTGCAAAAGCGCCAGTAGTTTCCTGGTTTTCTTTATTGCCCAGTTCGGGTCATTCTAATTTCGGGTTTTTGTGTTAGATAGTGCTCGTTTGACACGCTTTTTGGCTAGCTTGGTCTGGGAATTTGGGTGTTATGGATTCTTCCTCTTTGAATAAAACTATTTATCGGATTTGGGTTAACTGGCTGTATTGTCTCCTTGTAGTCGAATCCAGAAAACGCAGTTGGGGTGTTAACTATGGCTGGGAAAGGCGTTCGCGTTCTCGTAACGCCCACCAGCGACTTTGGAAAGATTTTGGCATGTATGCATGGTACGTTTTCGAGACATTGTGATTTTTGGATGCTGCTTTGTGATTCCTGGCTTTGTTTGCGATTTGTGTTGCGGCTTTCTATTTTTATGTGTGTTCTTTTTTCCGTTTCCCCCATTCTTTTGAGGCAGACGACAGAAGCTTTCGAACCAAAGAAATTGAGCAAATGTAAGTTGTTGTCCCTAGTATTGTGAAGCTAAGCATCTACTCCCGTGATGACATATTTGCTTGAGCTTGTTGTAAGTTCTGCTGCGTCATGACCAAAGAAAATACAATTCATAAGGACATAACTTATCCTTCTTGCAAGGATCGATATTTTGGTGTAGTTTCTGCTCAAAGCGAAAACCACTGCAGCTGAATTAAATCCTGTTATTAGATAGGCACATTAAAGAATAAGCTCTTGTAAGTGCCAAAGCAGCAAATTATTGAAATAAACATGTAAAAATCAATGGTCTTCATGTTTCCCAATATGTTTCTTAAGCTGGTGTATGGTGCTCAGATGCAGGAAACTGGTATTGTGTTATATCGCAAATTTTTGTCAAAGGCTGTCAGGGTTGCAGGCTATGTTGTCAATAGCATTTAGGGTCATTTATGTCTAGGGATGTAGGCAAGGTGGACCCTCTAAGCAATTAGTTGCCGCATAACCACCGTTTAAGCAGACTAAGTGGTAAATTAAAAACTAAAAGCTGGCAATTCATCTAGAAAATTTGCCATGGCATGAACCTTGTGTCTTATTTACATCCTATCCACAATGTACATCCATTTCCACGTTCTCTATCTCATTCCAGCAATAATAAAAAGAACATAAAACTTTCAAGATTAGCCAACTAGTTTTAATTCTTAGCTTGCAATTCTTCATATGGGGTGCATAGAATCTAATATAATCCGACCATCATAAGTTCCCAAATTCGGGTAAGAATAAACCATCATCCACCATGGGATTGCACAATTGGCTGAGCGGCTCACTTGTGTGGGGAACACGTGTGGGGTATGCAGTTTATGCAATGCAGAAGCTTAATTTGCTAAAGGAGGTCATTTTGGTGCTTGGGTTCCACTAAGAGTTCAAGGGGCATATAAGCATGCAGTTGACATCTATATCACGGGACCATGGTTTGGTCTTCTACTGTGTTTGTAATTGATTGTAGCTGGGTAGACGTCACTTTAGCTTGTTGTCGATGATTTGGATACCTTTGTGGATAGCTATAGTAAACTTTAAGCTCAACCTCTGATTTTGTTTGATTAAGTGCTTTCAATGTAGTGATTGCATTCACATCCTGAGTAAGTAGGAAAATATTTTCGTTGTAGGGATTATTGATGAATGTGATTTAAGTTTAGAAATTAGAATTATTATATTGTATTTTATATGGACTAGTGGATCTAGTTTTGGTTGGTTATTAGAAGAAAGTGAGATAATTTTGCGGAAGGTATCTTTTTGGCATGATATTTTGCACGAGCTGACCATTAGAAATTAGTTTTTTCTATCTTTTTTTGTTAGTTCCTGATAAAGAAGTTATGGTGGAACATTCTTTAGGGAGGGGGCAAGGCGATGTGGGATATTGCTTTATTTGGAATTCATAAAATCGAGAGATTAACCCTTCTTCTTTGTTGTTTGAAGTGCTAAATGCTCTGGAGGTGAGTGGGTAAGTAGGTATGTCACACCAACATGAAGAATGCCTAGAATATGATGATTGACCTTGCCATGTCGGCAACCTGATATGGATATGGTTCACATGATACACAAGTCAGGCATAATCATCAAATTGAAACATAAAAATAATAATAAAATACGAATTCAAGTTGTAAACCAATGTATCATCTCATAATGGTAGTGGGAATGTCCCGTAGGCACACTTTCTTGACTAGATGCAAGTAAAATGAGGTTAGAGAAGAACATGAAGTAGACTCTGGCCCAGTCTCTTGGCTCAATGTAAAATGAGGTTATAAGGTGCTGATGTATCAAGTGCAATGAGTTTGGGCACTGCAAGGCTTTGGTGTCCTTGAGCCACTCAATTTCAACTTCTAGTTAAGAAGTGCATTGATCAGACCTCCTTGCTACCATTAATAGATGATACTTTGGTTTAGACCTTGTATTCATATTTGAGTGTTACTTTATGTTTCAATTTGATGGTTATGTATAGCTTATGTATCACATTCAGTCATACCCATATGAGATTGTTCAATTCACGTGGCAATGTCAACTGTCATGTTGTTGGCATTCTTCGTGCAGTTGTGACAAGATATTTTGAGATGGAAAGGAGCCATCTAGTGGGTTTTTTTGATGTTAGCGCAATTAAAAGGGTTAGGTGGGGACTAGAAGCGTGATGCCTTCAAAGTCTTCGTGGAAATTGGGGCACCGCTTTGTGATGTCTTTTTCATGTGGGGGACAACTTGGAGCTGGATCCTTTGTTTTGATAATCTTGGTGAGTTAATTAGTGTATATGCGAGGGAAACTTAGAGTCATTGCTTGATAGTAGTTGGTACAGCCTTTTTCTAGTTCAGGGGAAGTTAATTTGGAAATGTTTTGGTGTTTGTAGAGTTTACAGACATGCTTAGTATTTCTTCTTGATATATTTGGTGCAGTTTCTTGGTGCTTGATGAAAACATAAAACTCATGTTATTTCTTAAAAAAAGAAGAGAAGTTTCACTTTGCATGCATGCTTATGTTAAAGGTGCTTGGTATATGTGCAGGTAATCATGGATCCGTTTGTTAAAGATGCATGTTATCATTAGATTGAATGCTTAGGCGATTTCATTCAGATTTTGAAATAGACAGTTTGATTGTCAAGGCTGATAACCTTCTGTCTACAGGACTAGAGATTGGTGGTGAACTCAACTTGACTTCTGGAATACAGGTGGCACAGTTAGCACTTAAGCACCGGCAGAATAAGAAGCAACAGCAAAGAATTATAGTATTTGTTGGAAGGTAGCATCAACTATGTTCATATTATGATCTCAGTGCCTTCACCTACATGCTTCAATTTCCTCCGTCTGTGCTTGCAGCCCTATAAAACAAGATAAGAAAGTGTTAGAAACAATTGGGAAGAAGTTGAAAAAGAACAACGTTGCTCTTGATATAGTTGACTTTGGTGAAGAGGATGATGGCAAGCCTGAAAAGCTTGAAGCACTTCTTGCTGCAGTAAATAGTAACGACAGCAGCCACATAGTTCATGTTCCTTCTGGTCCCAATGCTCTTTCTGATGTTCTTATGAGGTATACCATAGTTACATTAAAAAAAATTGTTTAATGATTTATGTTTTCATTCAGCAGCTGCAATTGTATGCTTGTTATTTCATTCCAGCACCCCAATATTCACTGGAGATGGGGAAGGAGGAAGCGGATTTGCAGCAGCAGCAGCTGCTGCTGCTGCAGGTGGGGTTTCTGGCTTTGAATTTGGTGTAGATCCAAACCTAGATCCTGAGTTGGCACTTGCACTTCGTGTGTCAATGGAAGAGGAGAGGGCAAGACAAGAAGCTGCTGCGAGAAGAGCTGCAGAAGAAGCTGCCCAACAAGAAAAAGGTGCAGAGCAATCATCAAGTTCTCGAGATGCAACCATGACTGAAGCTGCTGGTAGTGCTGGCCCGGCTGTCAAAGAAACTGAGCTCATGGTTGGGTATCAGATACTTTTACCTCTTTTAATGACATTCTACTAAGTTTTAATAAGTTCCTATAGAAGTTTGGAAAATACTTGGAGAAATAGAAATCACTTGGCTCACAAGACTATTTAATGAAATATGGAAAAACCAAAAGATGTCCGAAGAATGGAGAGCAAGTACGCTTATACCCACACATAAGAACAAGGGAGACATTCAAAATTGTGCGAATTATCGAGGTATCAAGTTAATGAGCCATACTATGAAATTATGGGAAAGAATTATCGAACGTGTTAAGACAAGTATCGAGTACAACAGAGAACCAATTTGGATTCATGGCAGGCAGATCTACTGTTGAAGTGATTCACCTTTTGAGACGTCTTATGGAACATTTTAAAGCAAAAAAAAAAGACCTTCACATGATATTTATTGATCTAGAAAAAGCTTATGATAGGGTATCGGGGGAGGTTCTTTAGAGAACTTTGGAAAAAAGAGGTACCCCATTGACATACATTAACCTTATAAGAGACATGTACGATGGTGTAAAAACATCCTTGAGGACTCATGAATGAATGACAGACTTCTTTGAAGTTAATATTGGGTTACATCAAGGATCAACTTTAAGTCCATACTTATTTATAATGGTGATTGATGAGTTAACAAAACATATTCAAGATGAAGTACCTTGGTGTATGTTGTTTGCAGATGACATTATATTAGTGGAGGAGTCTAAGGAAAAAGTTAATAGAAAATTGGAACTATGGAGAGAAACATTAGAAAGGAAAGGCCTCCGACTTAGTAGAACAAAGACATAATATATGGAATGTAAGTTTGATCATTTGGTTACCTTAAAGGACATAGAAATTAAAATTGGCACACACTGCATCCCCCAAAAGGAAAGTTTTAAATACCTAGGGTCAATTTTTCAGAGTGATGGAAGAATTGATGGATATGTTACGCATAGAATTAATGCTGGTTGGTTAAAATGAAGAGGAGCATCAGGCATTCTTTGTGATAAGAAGATACCATTAAAGTTAAAAGGTAAATATTATAGAGCAGCAATTAGGCCTGTCATGTTTTATGGTTCTGAGTGTTGGGCAGTTAATCATCAATATGTACAAAAGATGTCTGTGACATAAATGAAGATGTTGAGATTGATGAGTGGTCATACAAGAAATGACCGTATACATAATGAGGTTATTAGAAACAAATTAGGAGTGGCACCAATAGAGGATAAAATGAGAGAATATCGTTTAAGATGGTTTGGACATATAGAAAGAAGATCAAAAGAAGAACCTCTAAGAAGGTATGAAAAACTAAATTTTGAAAGTATTAAAAGAGCTAGAGGACAACCACAAAAGTGTTGGAAAGAAACAACAAAAAATGATCTAGCTTATTGTGAGTTAACTGCTAACATGGCACACGATAGGGATCTGTGGAAACAAAGAATCCATGTAGCCGACCCCGTCTAGTATGGGAAAAGGCTTAGTTGTTGTTGTTGTTGGTTGGACTAATAAGTAATAAGATGTTTGGAGTACTCCTAGACAAGTCTGATATTCTGATTTTTTTATAACTGAATTTAAATAATTTTACCATTTCTGTGCATCGTGTTCAAAACATTTAATCATTGAAAGCGGAAAGAACATTATCTCTTTGCAAAACTCCTCCCATGATACAGAGATGAAATGGTGAAGGAAAACCCTAAAATGATTTATTTCACATCAAAACAACTGATATGAGAATACATCTATAATGATAATAGCATATTTCAAGGAGTTTTTCAGTAAAACAATTATGGCTTACATACTTTAGGGACTTGCAGCCCATCTATATCTGTCTGTGCCTCATACAACAACAACATTAACTAAGCCTTTTCCCATACTAGATGGGGTCAGCTACTCGCCACACCTCATACATACCAAATTAATAGTAGCCATGCCTCTTTAGTTAAAATTGTTTGTCACAGCTTGAACAGGTACTGTCATCTAATGATTAGTTTCATGTAAAGATTCAAATGTTTGTTTTAGTGAAATATGAAACTTTGGCATTACTATGAAGCATTTCATGTGTATAATGTCTCTTTTGAAACACATGTATAATAATCCTATTGGTCTTTGTTTGTTTCATAAATTTTTCTTGACTCACTAGTCGTCTTCATTGAGAGTCCATTTGCTTTCATAGTGCATCGACAACGGTGACACAAATGGCATGATCCATGAAACCGTCAGTTTCATGAAACTTTTTTTTTTGTGTACAAGGAACGGTTTACTTATCCATGTGAAGGTTTTATCTATACCTTATTGTTCTGAACCTTTTTGCTGGACATAGGGGCCTGTATGGATTCATTGGCCTAGCCTCCTATGTTCCATCTTAACTACTGAAGTTACTGATTGGTTCTTTTCATAGTGCTGTTCTTAGAAATCCTAATCATTTGTAATCTCTATTTGTCGGATGCACATCATTTATTTACAAGTGCTAATGACTTCATAGGCTGTAATTTGTCGATTGGCAAAGTGCTTTTTGAACGTTGGGTGCAAATCTCATCTCTTAATTGTTTGATGCTGTCAAACTCAAGTATATGATTTGTCTTCTCTTGTATATGTTTTTACTTACTCCGTAATTCTGGAACCATCTCATCCTTGTTTTTTGCTTTTATGTTGTTTTTACTTGGTTATTCTGGAACTATCTCATCATTTGCTACTCATGCAGGATGATGACACTGCCTTGCTAGAGCAAGCGCTTGCTATGTCAATGGATGATCCACATTCAAGTCAATTGGGTTCTGCTTTGGGAGGTGATACAGTAATGTTGGACAGAACCCCGGAAGATCCAGACATAGCTCTTGGTGAGTCTTTTTTCCTCCAGATGAATCTTGGTGTTTTGTTGTGAAATTCCTCTCGAGTTTCTAAAACTTGACTATAGTACAATAACTGTTGCGGAACAAGTATTTCAAGTGAGCACGATGAGTGGACCTTTTAGTCAAGGATCTTATGCTTCTAATATAATACATCAACATGGTACTATTTGCAGCTTAATCTTGAACTTTTACTAAGTAAAGATGGTATTATCATTGTTGCATGCACATCTATGTGAAACAAATGTGAGTTTCTACTTAAGTTTAAGTCACATGCCATCTTCTGGTTGTATTAGTGATCATATAACATGGTAAACATGACAAGCTATGGTGCATACATTGCCGTCAAGCCTTGGAGAATGAAGCTAAAGCCATTTTATTCAAAAGTTTATCCTCTTAGCTCTCATCAAATAATTGCATCTGACACGATCAACTTGTGCTGGCATTACATTGATTGTTTTCATGATGCATCAATGTCTAAGTGTATTTTGCATCATACTAACAAACAATACTTAGAGCAACTCTGAAATTGGTTATTCAGAGAAAGGATTAATGGTAGTGGGAGATCGGCTAGTAGGAGATGGGTAATAGTACCGAGGTGGTGGTGACTGTGAATGCAGGTTGATATATTCACATGCATAAAATGGTTAGGATTCATGAGGACTGCATTTCAAATTCAAAATGACCCTTTTAATGGGGAGTACTGAAATGACCCGAACATAACTAGACTCAAGTCCATTTTGACCTTTCCTAGAATTTGAATTAATCCAAGTTGCCTCGGACGATCAGCATGAAAATTGAGGTACTCAGGACAAAGTTTGAACCTGGTCTTGAAAATTATACCGTTGAAAAGTATTTTTCAAAGCTTCCCAATGATATTCGGACGTCGTTTGATTGGGTCTTGATGCAGTCAAACAGAACTGGTTTTGTCAACTGAGTCTACTGGGTGCAACTATGGTCGGTTTGACCAGACTCGTTCAGGTCAATACGGATGATTTTTATAAAGTGGGTTTGGTGAACTGGGATCTGATCTAGTTACTGCATCTACATTAACTCACTATCAAGGGGACGATTGGGGCAGATGGTGGCCTAGTGCAGTGGTGGAGGTGTTTCTTCCAGGTGGAAATTGACCTCCAAGGGAGGGGGAAAGTGGCAGCAGAAGGCTGTAGGCTGTGGTTGATGGTTGGTGAAGGGTGAACAACTGGCAATTTGGTTGGAACCAGGCAGAAGAGGGTTGCAGAGGGCATTCCGGCAACTCAGGGATGAATCGGGTGGGTTCTTTGGTGCCGAGGGCTAGGCAGAAGGTGGGTTGGGACAGTGCGGACCTGGTGGGCACTAGTGAGCATAGAGGCAGGTTGGTAGTTTACTGAGTGAGATGTGCAGAGTAAGGGAATTCTGACACGGTTTTCTGGTATCCATAGATCGCCTTCAGCAAGGGCAGTCGGCTGGTAAAGGCTGTTGACTGATGGATGACAGGATGGTTTACAGAGATGGTGAGACTTCTGGTGATGGCGTCAACAACTGTTGGTGACGAATGACAGAGGCTTGGCAGATCAAGGCTGAGTTGTGTGGGTTACAGGTTGATTCAGAAGGGTTTTGATTTGGTTTCAGAAAGCAAACGGATATGGGTAGGTTGACGGTAAAATGGGTTACAGCTGGTCGCATGATGGGTGGCTGAACAGGATGGAAGGAAAGGCAGTGGTAATCAGGTGAGTGAAGGTCGCCATGTTGCGCGACCCGATGAACTCGATCTTAACTCGAGAGATGAAAACAAAAGCAGAACATAAATTGACTAAAGTAACTTTAATTAAAACTTAACTCAATAATTTCCAAGATGAAAAAAGCAAAAAGGTTCTCCTTTTACAGAGAAGCCCACAAAGCAATCCTGATTCAAATGAGATTCTAATGAAACAAATTTCTAATCCTAATGATCCTAATGATCATAAGATCCCTATTACATACTCAAATCAAATCCTAATTTCCTCAAGACTTTTAAATTCCTAAGGACTTTTAAAACGCCTCAGCTAGTGGATTGGATGTTTGGGTTTGAATTTGGATTTGGATCCCTGTCTGAAGCTCGTGACCTGATCTGGCTGGAATGTATCAGCTCCGAACTATCATTTTGTATTATTTAGTTTCGACATTTACTATGTGACATTAAGACATGGTCTCCTATCTTTTTGATCTCTGAAAACAAAGGATAGATCTTGTTAAAGCAATATGATTTATTGATCAGAAGTCGTTTACAAAGACAACACATGATAATTGCTTGATGGGAGATCACCCATGAGGGCACACGCCTCTCTCCCTCCTTAATCACACGTGTCACACTTATAAGTTTATAACCCTAATTCGATTAGAGATATTTAATTAGAGGTTATAACTTAACGGACTAATATACCCTTACACTACAACATATTTGACAAATAAAGAAGTAAAACAGACATAGAATATAAGGACAGATCTGGACTGATCCACAGGTCCTGATGAGATCCAGTATCCTTTCAACAGATCCATATCTTTTTTTTGGGCACTCATTTGGTATTTGACTATTTTTTGTGATTTGCAATCGGCCTCAAAAACATACTCTAATAAAATATCAGTTCTTAATCATAAATAATAATTATTGGTCTGGATTCGAACTATTTTCCTCTTTTCTTCCTCAATTTGCATGTAAAATATAAGTTTTAGCGACATGAAAAATTGTCCTCCACATGTTCACTGTTTTTTTACCCAATTCGTTGAATTTTTTGGTGCATAAACTTGTCATCAAAAGCTCGGAAGTTTTAATGACTTGTTTCCCTTTCCGTTGTTTTGCCCTTTTCTTTTGGAGGTGGATATTAGTTGGTTCAAATGTCTGTATAATCTTTTTCTTCCTGTAGCTCTGCAGATGTCTATGCAGGACAGTGCAAAAGATGCATCTACTCAATCCGAGATGAGCAAAGTATTGGGGGACCAAAATTTTCTTTCATCTATCATTGACTCAGTAAGAACTTCACCCTGGAAATTTAATTTTCATGTGGTTACTTTTTCTGATTATCAGATATTGCTTATGCAGCTTCCAGGGGTAAATCGTGACGATTCTTCAATAAAGGACTTACTTGCATCCCTGCAGGGACAATCAGAAGATAGCAAGGTATGGTGTGTCGGGATGATGTATATACAAACATTGACCTTGTGTCTAGAGAGCTGTCTGCATTTTCTAGTGGTTATGTTACGCATTGTTATTGGTTTATTTTCAGCTTTATGTGCTCATTGTGCTTTTGATTGTGTATCTAATTGACCTTATATAAAGTAAATTTATAAGTATGTGAAATAAAATGCCATTTCTTAATTAGCTATAAATTTATAAGTATGTGAAATAAAATGCCATTTCTTAATTAGCTATAAATTTATAAGTATGTGAAATAAAATGCCATTTCTTAATTAGCTAATATAACTTTTGTGAGAATTAGAATCAGGACACTGTAGAAAGGGTTTTGATGTCATTTACCCATTTGCAGTCCCATCAAAATAACATGAGACCCTAGGTCATTGTGATTCAACAATTCATGTGTCTGAGATTCTTGGATATTTACAGTTGAGTTGTGGGTCCTTTTTATTGCACTGTATGCAACGTTGTTGTACTTTTGGGATGTCATATTAAACACAAGGACTCATAGAAAGAGGAGGCCCTAATACGTATTAACTACTTATTCTTTGATTTTCCGTGCACTCTTTCTAAGTTCAGTTGCTCCCAGGTGGCATCTTGGCTACGATCTGTTTTTCTTTTTCAATTTATTATTGGTTGTACACTTTTACAGATTAATTTGCTCCCCATATTTTTAAAGGGCGACCATTGGTTCCTTGTGGGGTTGGTCAACTTTTGCCTGTAAACTTCAACAGTTGAAGTCATTTCATCTGTGTCGCTGACCAGTGCTGTCTGCTTTTCAAGCAGCATCATGAGCAATATGTACAGTTTTCTTGTGGATGTATTTTCCTCGTTCTTCTGCATACCCCAGGTTATGTACAGTTTTCTTTAAAGCAAACTAAGGAAATAAAATGGATATCCTGAGTTTGTCAAAACATTTAAAGCATCTGTTTTTCTTGAACTTTTTGATGCTTGCTGTTGGGTTTAGTTCTGATTTTCATGTTCATTAAACTCTTTAGGAGAAAAAGAAGGACGGGGAGACTCCTAAGGATGGTGACAAATGATTCTCTTGTTCTTTCGTGGTTGAAAGTTCCAGGTGCTTATTTTTCTTGTGCCAAATGATTCACCTATCATGATGGTGAAACAAGTATGTTTTTTATTCTGAGAGACAAGATTTCCTTTGAAACTGTCAGTGGTTGTCTGGCATTTATACTTTTGACAAATATTTGTTTGACATTGTTCTTGAAACTAGTAAGAACTTAAAGTGGCCATGCTTCACCACTTTTGCAGGATCATAAGCTAGTGATGAATGATGGATATCATTCATGTTCAAACACTTCTTTTTCCCTTGTTTTGGGTGGGTGGGTGGGTGGGGGATGGTGTTCTCTTCCAAGTTCTTTACCATCAAATGCTTGCCACATATTCATAACCAGTTTTGGGTAATTCTTGGAATCCTACATATTTTTAGCACGGCCAGTCTTATCGAATGCAATGCCATGCAGATCGCTTGTAATCAACTTGGTTATCTATTGGAAAGCAGCTAGCTGGACAAAGACTGCTGCTCGTTAATATAAGATGTCTGATTCTGGTTCTTTATCATGATTGTAAACTATTTGCCTGCATATTTGGTCCAAGGCAATTTAGGTTTTAATCTCTTGTATAGCTTTTGTGACAGCTCCTTAGCAGTACCCCTGGCATGATTAGGTTACTGTTCTTGATTTCACTCAATCATCTCATGGAGGCCATATTGTATAATATATTTTATATATGCTCTCAGCCATTTCATTTATGCTAGCACTACGTGCTGTTATTTTTATCGTAGCTTTGCAAAGAATTTGTGGGTTCGCTAGCAGGTATTTTGGATGCCATTCATCACATAGACGGAAGATTATTTCACCCTGTTTTAGGTGGACCCTTCTGATAGGGTGTTGTAACTATATTGGGCACCCACTTTGGTACCTTTTCCGCGAATGACATGATATTAATAGTAATATTTGGTAGCCAAACAAAGAAAACAGAGAGTTTAACGTAAACCTTGTAGTGCTATAGTTTCACGAATGTTGCCTTTCTTTTTCCTACTTAAACTAGCTTCATTAGAGACCATCAAATCTCGAAGATCAGATTTTTTTGTCAGAAACTGATGATCAATGCTGGTGCTAACAGTGTGTGTATATATGTATGCATGTATACAAGCACCAACATTGATTACATTACATGAGCTAGGTAGGGAGAAGTGTCCCTCTGAATATGGATTTCAACTATGGTGGCTAGCTAGTTTTTGAATATTTTTCATTGTTTTCTTTTGAATTTTATTTAGGACTGGCCATTTGCCACCTTGCTCATAAATGACTGCGTATGGTAATCTTCAGGGTTGTATGGATTAAATATGATTGCGCATATACACCTTTATCCTGCACCGGTAGTTTTTGAAGTTGCTGTATCAAACCCTTCGTATGTTTTACTTATATCCATGTAAATAATTCACAAGTTACTCCGCCATTCACTTTGAGAAAAGGTTGGACGTGGCATAACTGGCATCTCCCATCCACTCATGTAATTTTCCTCGTGATATTTTTTCGTGGTTCTCAGTCACAGCATTTGTAGGCCGTAGCTCAAGTGTCAATCATCTGTCAGCTTCTGAGAGACTCCTTCCCCAATATTACTTGGCTTTTCTTGTCTTTGCTGCTCTTTCGATTTTTGGTTTGCTTTTTGTTCCTTTATGCGTATTTTCATGTTGCTTTTTACTGTTCTTGTTCAAACTTATTATTTACTAACCTGTCACCCGCTTTGATTTTCCTTTTGTTTCTGCTTTGAAGGCAAAATCTTTTGATCACGAGGTATAGATCTGCTCCATTCAAAGTGAACGTGCTGCACTTTCTTGAGATTGGATCTGTCTGAATTGTATGCCCTAGAATTTTTCCAAACTTTTGGTGGACCTTGTTCATCAACGCTTTTTATGGAATAGAAACCCAACTTGATTGTGACAAACTCTCTTCGTGAGCAACGTTATGATGAGAACTTTGTTTTGAAACATCACCATGGTCGCCTCTTGCTAGTCTGCTTGTGAGCAATGTTATGCTCTCTCTCTCTCTCTCCTCCCCCCCCCCACTTAGTTTAGCATTTGCGAGTAGGTATGGTCAGAATTAAGGTCAAATCTGTGGTTGCCAGCAGTAACTATCCGGTTCCTCTGATATTTATTTACTCTGGCTTTTCCCCGTTCATGTTACGTGTATGGTTCATCTCGAGTACGACGGCTCTAGAAGATTTATGGGTTGAGGTATTACAAGTGAGAATGATTTTTACACGATTAGATGATGTGCGTGCGTGTGTGTGTGAGAGAGAGAGAAGATTATTGCAACCCACTTGCCCGATGCACCCAATCAAGCAAACACGGGTACAGCAAGTCTGTAAGCAGATGGGCTCAATCTGGTTCTTGCTACTCCCGAAAGCCACGATTTCTTGTACTCTCCGACGCCTGATGACATCTGTGATGGGGAAGGTGAGTTACCGTATGCATGGCCACGTACACCTCTGTGGGTGCCTTCTGAATGACCTTTTACTCTCGTTAATGACTAGAATGGGGCGACGACTCATAAACATGTCACATTCTTAGTGGCGCTCTTCCGCTTCTTTTGGGGGCTTTCATTGTGCAATTCATGTGTCGGAACACACTTTGGCAGCACCAAGCGGAACAGGCAAACATATAAGCCCGTTCTTCCCATAAATTAGAAGCCATTCGGTTTGAAGATTTGAGAAGCTTTAATAGTAAAGTATGATCTGCCTTTCTTTAACTAAAATGCAGTCTTGCCACAACACATAGCAGAATTATGTCTCTAAAACCTAAGAAGCTTATCTCACCCGATGTGGGAAAGGCCGAGCTTTTGTTTTGGAGAAAGTTTAACCAGGTAGCTAAACCAGCACGAAAAAAAAACTTGTTCTAGGTGGGTTTAACATGTTTTTTCTAATTGCCATTGCGCCATCATGATATGTTGGGATTGTCACGTCTTATTGTTTCCTTCCAACATTTGCGAGGCCTTCCAAAGTTCACAAGAACGTCGAGACATTATTGTTAAGAACAGCTCATTCTTCAAGTTTCACATGACATGCTCTTTTAAGTTTCACACTGCAGCCTAAATTTCTTTGTAGATACTTCTACATCTGAGATTCTTTGCTTGGTTCGACGGTAGATTCTCCACCCGTGTCGCAGGACTTGCCGCCATGATATGGTGCTCCATAATGTTTCGGTTACCCTTTGTTTTGGATGCTACCCTTTTCTGTTTTACTCATCGCCAACAACAAAAGAAGATATTCTTTATTGTTCTTTTGATCTTAACACAAAGATAGGCATGCAAAGAAACAAACTGAATGTTAGAAAATTCTGTGAAAATAAAGCCTCTTTCTGTACTGGTAGTCCCATAAAGCATGCAACCATTGAGTCAACTTTTCGTCACTATCGCTCGCTGCATTCGATAGTCAATCCTTCATTCAGCTCTTTCTAAAAGCTGCAGACAATCCCTCGTTATTCCCTCGCTATATTCTACAGCTAATCCCTTGTTCAGAATTATCTTATGATGGTATAGCAGATGCAGTTCTCCTAGTTTAAGATGCAAGAGACTTGATCTAGGTGATTGCGAGAAGGCATTACGGTGAATTTTCATGAATTTCTTCTCTTATAATATGATGACATGATCGAGTTGTCTCGAGCATATGCCAATAATTCATCTCTAAAAATGTGGGCAAAGTATGAGACAGAAGATGAAATCACCGAAGGATGCGGCCACGAAGCTATCTCAGAGTTGGTGCATGAATTTCTTTTTTCTGATAAATTGGTGCATGAATTGAAGAGATAAGTTTCTTAATTGGTACAAGGAGTTATGGACAAATGCTGGAAAGTGGCAAATGGCTGCCGTGCATTATGAGCCATGGTTTTCCTTTCATTTTTTAACTTAAGGGTCATGTGGGAAAGGGCGCTCCGGTTGAGTTTTCGACCTCCTTTGCTGGGAGTCATCCCACCATGGGCTTTGTATTTGTATCCTATGATAGAATTTGATTCTGGCCTATCCCTACACCTATTTTCCAATGTCAATAATTCGTTTCTCTCTCTCTCTCTCTCTCTCTCTCTCTCTCTCTCTCTCTCTCTCTCTCTCTCTCTCTGTAACATATACATAGCTCTAACACACAACGAGACACAGAGGTACCAGCCAATATAACAAATGCATAGGCATGGTGAGTGCATCGATAAGTACTGGTAATCAGATTGTATTTGACAATACCATTCTTAATACTGCTCCTGTTACAAATATAGCGAAGGAGGACGACTAATATATATATATATATATATATATATATATATATATATATATATATGTGTGTGTGTGTGTGTGTGTCAATCCAAGCAGATAAACCCAATTAGGCGTGTGTGCCTGTTTGACATGCCATCCCAATTAGGTAGATAGGTGAACATGCCTTGAACAACTTAAATGAGCAAGGCCTCTAATATTTTGACAACCAAACGACCGGTTTGAGCTCATCTCATCTTATTTGAACCAAAAATCTAGTGGGACCGGCCACAAACAGGTCCAGCTCAACTCCTTACACCCGCCCGAGTACATCCATTGATATTAGCTGAAACGACATGAACAAAAGACAAGACTGCATGTGAAAGCTTGACTATTGTGTCACATGTATATATATATATATATATATATATATATATATATATATATATATATATATATATAGAGAGAGAGAGAGAGAGAGAGAGAGAGAGAGAGAGAGAGGGAGAAATTGGATCATGTCTACCTCTTATATGCTCACACCTATTGTTTTTGGGTGGTATAAATCTAAAACAATAACAATGTCTTTCATACTTTTTTAAAACTCTTTAAAAAAATTTAAATTATACTTGTATCAACCAAAAGAAACAGGTACATGAACATGATGAGCATGTCACAAGTGGACTGGATTCAGTTTTCACAAATATATATATATCCATGATAGGTTCACGTGCAATATCATTTGGATAGCATCTCTAACGTGTCAAGATAAGAGGACCGATGCAGATTACTCAAACCTACTGAAATTTGAACACTTTTCTTCCTCTATTTCCAGAATTTATCAGAGATAATTTACTACTAAATCGATCATTCGTGAAAGTCATATGGTCCGAGTTGTGCCGACTTATCAAAAGTAGCTCAACAGAAATTGCAGCCTAAGTTGGAAATTGGCTACTAACATGACCTGGAAATTTGGGTCCTAAGTATAAAAATGCAATTCTTTAGACTTGGTAGATTAGTAAGATCTCTGTGTGTAGTTTAGTCAGGCTTGGTTGTAGTAATTTTAGCCACAAGTGTTAGGGCTACCTCGATTGGTTTGTTAAATAGATCACACCCACCAGCGCGCGTTCTGTAAATATTTTGGATACAGAGTGAAGTTCAGCAAATATGGAGAAGTTGAGGAGCTGTGAGGAAAAAGTTTTGCTTATATATACCACGCAATCCAGATTCGATCAAACACAGCAAACCTTAAAGAGAAGGAAGGTAGCTAGCTTGCTTCCCCGTCTTCTATCATGGCTATGGCTTTCAGGATGGTACTTACTGATCTTACTATTATTACTTCAAATTCAGTCTCATTTCAATTAGTGTGTTCGAAATTTCTTAGAATCGATCGAGTGATTCATTCATATGGTCATTACTAACAAAAAAACTGATTCATCGATTATTGACAGAGTACCATTGGGTTGTCAGTCGCTGAAGAGTGCAAGAGTTTGTTCATGGAACTGAAGAAGAAGAAGGTTCACAGGTACATTGTCTTCAAGATCGATGAACGGTCCGGGCTTGTGATGGTCGACCAAGTCGGTGGATAGGCGGCAAGTTACGAAGAGCTCACTGCTTCTCTTCCTGGAGACGATTGCCGCTATGCGGTGTTCGATTTCGACTTTGTCAATGTTGACAGTTGCAGACTCAGCAAGATCTTCTTCATTGCCTGGTAACTTTCCATAACAAGCATAGTAGAAACCTATTATAAGCCTACAAGAAACCATGGAATTCTAAAATTTGAGGAATTTCGTGTAGTTAGCAAAATTGGGTTTAATCAAGTTTAATTGATTTGGCCGTAACATCTATTAATCAAGGACCTCAGAATCTAGGGACCTGCAAAATAAAATTTCTTGGGTGGTACAATTGATGTCACTGATATTTTGAAAATGTCAAGCAAAAATATATTTGATTGTCTTTTTAGTGTTTAATCATGCCTGGAGCATTATGTTAAGATTAATACATTCATATATGTGTGTGTATGTGAGAGAGAGATAGAGATGTTGCCCATGGTTATTCGTTGGCTTTGTATTATAGGCTACGACTGTGGGCTATATTATTTATTAAAAAAATATCTAGGGTTGAGGCAGAGCTGTTGTTGGCTCAACAATAGATGAAGGTTTCAGCCGTATACCATAATTAGATCCATGAATTTGACCGTGGGCTTTCCTTTTTTCTGATTTCCAAAATTTGGGTGCAATTAGAGGTCCTCTTTGTCTCACTGCTACTGCATGCAAGGATGAAACTGTTCGATTCTTGAAGTTGTCAAAAAGTGAATTATTAAACTCAAATCTTTGAGGCTTCCAAAAGCTCAAAAAGAGTACTATGGTCTACGGTTGAATCTGTGGGGTATATTAGAGAGCCTATCAAACAACCGTAAGCAATTCGCCCCACCCAAAAATATTCAGCAATAAATACAACTATAAATCAAAGCCCATGGTATGCCATACATATATTGTTTTGTTGTATTTACAACTTTTTCTAGATATGCAACTAAGTCTGGGTACATACATGAGTGCTCGAGAAAAAAAAAGTTCGTGCAAGCCCTTTTGATTTTTGGGTAATTCAATTTCAGGTCTCCAAGCGCCTCGAAAATTCGTGCAAAGATGTTGTATGCAACTTCTAAAGACGGACTGAGAAGAGTGCTTGATGGTGTTCACTATGAGCTCCAAGCAACTGATCCAACTGAGATGGGAATGGATGTGATCAAGGGTCGAACCAATTCTAACTAGCTCTTGACCCACCTTGTTGTGCCTCTTATCTGACCCCCTTCTATATTTACTCCTGTAAGCAAATTATTAATGAAATATATAACCGATGTAATGGAACTCACTACTGAAAAAAACATCTTGTGCCCAGTGCCCCAAGATCCAATGATACTACTACTTGGAGTCATGATCCACTTGTGATGCTTTCTGAATAATGGAAGCCAAACAATACAGCTATCCAATCCTTCTTCTTCAATATTCTTTATTTAATTTAGTGATTCATGAACCTCTCTCTTTCTATATATATATATATATATATATATATATATATAGAGAGAGAGAGAGAGAGAGAGAGAGAGTGATTGGATCCTACCCATCACTGACACCTGCCCACTCATTGTTTTTGGGTGGTATGAGTAATAAAAATATTTTTCATACTTTTTCCAAAATCCCTTAAAAATTTTGAAATTGTTCATAAGTAGGCATGTCAGAAGTGGACCGGTCCAGTTTTCATATGCACATATATATATATATATATATATATATATATATATATATATATATATATATATATATATATATATGTATGTATATATACATATATAGAAATGCTATGGTGGTGATAAAATCATGACCATTAGATTAAGAGCTTTGATGGTTGAAGATCACAAGGCGGTTCGAATAGGAACACTTCCTTTTTGAATTGAATTCGCTCAACCTTTGATTTCCTTTAATGATGATCACAACGTGGGAGTATGTGATTTGAGAGGACCCTAGCATTCCTCTGCATGTGATATCTTTATATGTTGTCCTAAATAAATAAAAAATGCATGGGAGAAGGAAAAGGACCTTGTTTTATTCTACCGATCGGAAGTTGGGTTAAATCCTGAATCAAGAACTAAATTGACATAATAGGATCTAAACATCTAGAATTCCCCACAAGAAACTTGAACATTTAATATGCACCAAGAATCTATCTTATTTCAGAGAGAGCTGCTCTGAGGGATTTTGACGACCCATCAGCAAGAAACGTCTTGTTGAAGCACAAAATACTGAAGCAACTCTTCTTCTTCAACAATCTTGTTTTCATCGGTTATCAAGTCAAATTGTTCTTGAAAAAGATCGAGTGAAGTGACCAATAAAACAATCCATCTGTTTCCCCAAATTCTGATAATACTGGTCTCAAGTCACAATTAGAAGGATTCAGATGGTAGGAGATCAACCAAATGCATCATGCAGATGCAGAAGCTAGATTGACATTTACAGATATACTTCCAAGTCGAAGTGCTTATATTAATTCCATGTATACAAGGTTAATGTATAAAGGATCAACCCCCTCTCCCCATAAAAAAAATTGAATTGTGTAAAGGAGTGCGTTAGAAAGCTACACGCACTATCGCAGTCGATGTGTGTAATTCACATCAAGATTGAAAGGAACCAATGTGCCAACTTTGATAATTAAGTACATCAAAACCAGATAAGTTTCCCCATTCTTTTCAAGCATTGAAGAGATTAATCACAAAATAATTTAACGCACACCAAAAAGCTGAAAATATTTAAACTCTGCTCATCTAAGGTATCACCCTTGCATGGCCGGTCCCAAGCCCGGATAAAGGAGGAGGGTTGTGTCAGGCTTCCGACACCCAATGTAAAACTTCATCGATTTTTTATACCATAGATTACACAAATTATGAGCATTGAGTTGGGGCGTTCCCTCTTACCAATGTACTGCAGAGCCCGAATGCAGTGAAAAGTACGCAAGGGTCACTATATTTTCGCCCGTATGTAGCAAAATAATTGCAGAGAGGGTTTCCCACGTTATGAATGAGTATGGGTAAAGAAGTTAGTCCTGCGACATTGTCACCCGAATGTAGTGAATAAATTACGGAGAGGGTTTTCGCATTTTTAATATGGACGGATGCGGGGGTAAGAAAGTTGGTCCTAGATAATAAGATTCGTATTGCTTCTTGGAATATTAGAATATTGTTCGGTAAACTAATGGAGATATTAGATACTATGATTCAAAAAAAGATTCATATCCTATATTTAAAAGAGACAAAGTGGGTTAGAGAAAAAACAAAGGATATTAAGGATACATGTTTTAAATTATGGTACTCAGGTAAGAAAATAACTCAAAACGGAGTTGATATTATCGTAAATAAAGATTTAAAGGATAGTGTAGTAGACATACAACGATATGGTGACCAAATCATGACGTTGAAATTAGTATTACGAGCAGAGGTTTTGAATATAGTTTGTACTTACGCACCCCAAGTAGGACTAAAAGATAGTATAAAAACGGCTTTTTCAGAAGAGTTAGATTAGGTGATTCAAAGAATTCCATAAAGGGAGAGAATTAAATTGACATGTCAGTAAATAACCATTAGGATATCAAGGTATTCATGAAAACTTTGGTTTTGAGAAAATAAATGACGAAGGTAGGGAGATTTTAAATTTTACTATGGCATTTGATCTCTTTATAATTAATACAATTTTCAAAAAATGAGATGAATATTTAATTACTTATAAGAGTGGTTTGTCACAAACACAAATTGATTATTTTATTTATAGGAAAAAAGATAGTGCATGTTGTAAAAATTGCAAGGTAATTTCAAGAGAAGGCTTAACCACCCAACATCGACTTTTAGTTATGGATTTACACGTAAAAAAGTGGACAAAGAAGAAAAGAGTGCATCGAGCTATTCAGACTAAATGGTAGAACCTCAAAAGCGAGAAAGAAGGTATATTTAAATAGAAAGTCCTTCAAAGAGATGCTTAGAATTATGTTGGTATACCTTATGATATGTAGAACAATATGACTATACATATTCGGAAAGTGGCGAAAGATGTGTTAGGTGAATATAAGGAATGTGTATCGACCAAAAAAAAGCTTGGTGGTAGAGTGAAGTAGTGCAAAATAAAATCATGACAAAGAGGGCATGTTACAAATTATATTATGCTAAGAAAATTAGTGAAACTTTAAAGACTTATAAGAACATATGAAAACTTTAAAGCTAAACCACAATTTCTACCGACGTATTTAAAAGAATGAAGTCAAGGAGGCTCTTAATCATATGAAGGGTGGTAAATCAGTAGAACTAGACAATATTCTTATAAAAGTTTGGAAAATACTAGGAGAAACAAGAATCACTTAGCTTAGAAGACTATTTAATGAAATATGGAAAAACCAAAAGATACCCGAGGAATGGAGAGCGAATAAACTTATACCATATACAAGAATAAGGGAGACATTTAGAATTGTGCGAATTATTGGGGCATCAAGTTAATGAGCCATACTATGAAATTAAGAGAAATAATTATCGAACGTAGGTTAATACAAGTATCGAGTACAACAAAGAACCGATTTGGGTTCATGCCAAATAGATCTAGTGTTAAAGCGATTCACCTTTTGAGACGTCTTATGAAACATTTTAATATAAAAAATAAAGACTTTCACATGATCTTTATTGATATAGAAAAAGCTTATGATATGGTACCAGTGAGGTTCTTTGGAGGACCTTGGAAAAAAGAGGTATCACGTTGACATACACAAACCTTATAAGAGACATGTACAATGGTGCAAAAAATGTATGAGGATTAATGAAGAAATGACACACTTCTTTGAAGTTAATATTGGGTTACATTAAGGATCAACTTTAAGTCCATACTTATTTATAATGGTGATTGATGAGTTAACAAAACATATTCAAGATGAAGTACCTTGGTGTATGTTATTTGCATATAACATTGTGTTAGTGGAAGAGTCTAAGGGAAAAGTTAATAGAAAATTGGAACTATTGAGATAAACATTAAAAAGTAAAGGCTTTCAACTTAGTAGAATAAAGACAGAATATATGGAATGTAAGTTTGATCATTTGGTTACTTAAGAGTATATAGAAATTAAAATTTGCACACATTATATCCCCAAAAGGAAAATTTTAAATTTCTAAGGTCAATTTTTCAGAATGATAAAAGAATTGATGGAGATGTTACGCATAAAATTAATGCTGGTTAGTTAAAATAGAGAGGAGCATTATGTATTCTTTGTGATAAGAAGATATGATTAAAGTTAGAAGGTAAATACTATAGAGCAGCAATTAGACCTGTCATATTTTATGGTTTTGAGTGTTTGCCAGTTAATTATCAACATATACAAAAGATGTCTGTGACATAAATGAAGATGTTGAGATGGATGAGTGGTCATACAAGAAAAAACCGTATACATAATGAGGTTATTAGAAACAAATTAGGAGTGACACTAATAGATGATAAAATGAGAGAATGTTCTTTAAGATAGTTTGGACATATAAAAAGAATATCAAAAGGAGAACCTTTAGGAAGTTATGAAAACTAGATTTTAAAAGTATTAAAAGTGATAGAGGACAACCACAAAAAGTATTGGAAAGAAATAATAAAGAATAATCTAGCTTAAACAAAGAATTCATGTAGCCTACCCGTTTAGTATGAAAAAAGGCTTAGTTGTTGTTGTTGAAGAAGATGAAAATATTTTGAACTGCAACTTTGTGCGCAATCCTTTCTACCGACAATCCAAGTCTTCGTCGGTGTGCTATGAGGGGGACCCATGAACTTTAGGAGGGCTATATGGATCTATTCTGCATGTTTGATTCATTAAAACCAAACCCAAACCAAGACCTTTTCTGTATTAAATAGGGTCAGCTAACTCGAAAAAGCAAGATCACATTTGCTTCATGGGAGCATGATTTACACTGTCCATACTAAAGCAAAACAGATAAATAAGTAAATGGTACTTAAGATGTCGAATGGGAGTGCGCTGATTCATCAAGTTGACTTTTCACACAATTGAAGACTTATTAAGTCAAATAAACTGCTTATGCATTTTCTTTTGTTTTTATTTTCTGGAAGGGTGAATATTGAGAGAAACTTGCCCTCATTTTACAGATTATTAATTTACATGTCATCTTCTACATCTTAATGAGCTGAGAAGTCTTCCCCCACTCTTTAAGAGCAAAAAATTGGGACTCAAGCCATTGACGAATAGACCAAGTTGCAACTGCATTAATTGAGCTCATCTCTCTCTCTCTCTCTCTCTCTCTCTCTCTCTCTCTCTCTCTCTCTCTCTCTCTCTCTCTCTCTCTTGATTGAGGGTTTTGACATACAGTTAAGTACTGTAACTCCAGAGCATTATATAAAAGGTCAGGACTCGGAGAGATCTTCACTATAGCCATCTCACATCTCCAGAGCCAGTGAAAAGAAGGAAGCATGTCTGCAACAACGAGAATTCCCGATTTAATGCTATCAAACTGGATGCTGGTCTTGTTAGTGATCTTCGTAGTGATCAAAATCTTCCAACTTTCAGGAATTCTCTGCTGCATCTGTCTGTCTTCATATTTCAACATCTTGAGATGCTCTGCTGCCCTGACAATATTTGTGATAGCAGGCGTTTACTTCTTGGATGTGGCGGTAGTGAGGAATGAGATCTTTGCAGTGAAGAGTAGGGTGGCATGCAAAGGTGGGATATGTTGGCATGTGAAGGGGCGCTATCAAGACTACACGGTGCGCTCGGGACCATGGTGCTTGAACATATGAATTGGTTAGTTTTCCCTTTGTAAGAAACAGCGAATCGAAGATGCAGGGTTCTCTCTCTCTCTCTCTCTGCGTCGAACATTCCATCGTTTGTACCTTATTTTATACATGTAAATGCTGGTTATTGTATATATATATATATATATATATATATATATATATATATATGAGAGAGAGAGAAAGATCTGCAGTGTTCCTAAAAGGTTGCATGCTTGAAGGGAGGATAAATCATTTGATGTAATATCACGATCCAGTCTCAAATTACTTCATTTCGTGAAGATGACATGAATGATGGGCTTTGGTGCTCTATCACGATTTCTACATCAATTATACATGGTGTATTCCTGTTGATGGGGTAAAAGCTTCACGAGACTGCTCATCTTTCCTATCTTATTCAATCTGTAGTTACATTGGGAGTGCGCCTTATGCCATGTTTTGTATCCTTGAGTGAACATTTCGAAGTTCTTACTTTAAAATATAAACAGTTAATCATGTTAAAATTTATTTTTCTTCCTAGTAAAGATGAAAAAGGATGCAACCTTACTACTTACGAGAAAATATAATCTCCTATGCAACGCAAGAACCGGAATCGCCTGTCTTTGTTACAGTAAACACAATGCTACCTTGTTAGATGCCTTTGGTACAATGGGGAGGCCGAAGCCAGATGAATACATGGGTATCAAACTCATGACCTTCAACTTGTGAATTGATTCCCTAGCCAGCTATCTTCTTGTTGTTCTTTTTGTCTTTTAGTATCTCTTCTCTGACGGGATATATCATCTGTGGCATATATATATATATATATATATATATATATGAGGCAAATTTTGGATGGACTGCCCGTGCGATAACATATCTCAGTTTGGTCCCCCACGTTCAACATTTCCTCATGCACTTGCTCGTTGTGCTAGGTAACATGCACCATATTCATACACAAATCAACCGTGAAATCAAACACGGAATTATGGTTCCGAGTACCAGTTTCAAGCACTATTCAAACACGAAACCATGATTTTTCGTTTATGTAGGCCTAAAACCATGGTTTCAGTACAAAATGCCTGGTACCATGAATCAAACACACCATTATAGCAATTTTCTTCTTTCTTGTCAACATCAATACATCACCTTATAGAAGTACCTCAGCTTTACCAATATACTAAGGAAAATAAATATGAATACTAGCTTACAATCTTCAGAGTGACTTTCTTATATATATATAACTGTATGTTTGTGTGGTGGCGGCTCATTGCCAAGATTAGTCACCTAATCTTGGTGCTTAATATTTTTTTGGACTTGTGTGCCACGTTATTAAAAAAAAAGGCTAAACATCACCTTTGGTCAATCAAATGCCAATATAACACTGCATTTCCTTTTCCTTTTATACAATGGGAGACAGAAGCCTAACAAACACACGCATGCAACCCCCAAAATCGAACTCACCACCTGAGACTGGGCACCAAAGAGCCCTACTTCTAACATGATAATATATTGGTGCATAATTCTTAGCCTTTATTTGTATGTCATAAAGTCCAACAAGTCAATAAATGCCGATAGAAACAGCAAAAGCTTTAGTCAGCGACAAAGTTGGCCCCCATTCATTATAATCTCTATTTAGGTAATATTTTATGAAAAAGTCAGAGTGGTTTCTCTATTGAATAACTACATGTGCCACCCCAATTGGGCAGTGGCGATGACGAATTCAAATGAAAGAAAAAGTATGATCCATTGTTGAATACATTGAACTATCGAGGGTTCGAATCCGTCTCTTTCTTGCTCGTTGAATTCATTTAGTTATTGTTTATTTTGGTTTTTCTCCCGTAGGGATCGGGGAGGGGACCAGGAGAGCAGGTTCCCGTCCCAAAAACCTGGCCGTGAACCTTTGGCCCATTGGTTGTAGAAAGTTCACAGTTCTCCGAATTATAGTTTGCTTCAATTCAAGCCGTTTAGGCTGGAGTTTCGTAGAGTTCTAATTTTGCATCAGATTTTTCTATGTTTATATATGAAAATTAGTTTACAATGGGTAGAATCTGATCTTCCTCCGATGGGTTTCGTGGAGACTTCATGTCAATGAATAGGATCTGGTCTTCCTCCCAACAGGTCCCCCGCAGGAACATCATATCAGAAATATGCATGATCCGGTCTTTCCTCCAATGGGTGTCCGTGGGGATCCATGGAGAATGCAGGGGTGCGGACCGGGACAAGGACTAGATTACGGAGACGGGGATGGAGACTTTGATCCCTAGTCCTACTCCGCCCCATGAACATCCCTAGGAGGAATGACTCGAATGGTTGAGCTACAACCACAAATCTAGATGAGTTGAAGGCGCCTAGGAAGAGTAATTTTGGGATGTCTTGATTCCAACATGTACGATGGAAACATGGTGCTTTATACTTCACAAATTTTATGACTCAGCTTTTCTCTTCACTCTAAAAAACAGCTTCATTATGATACTGAGCTCAGTATATAACCAATGGCTTTTCGTTGATCCACCAGTTATATGGGTCAAATAATCCTTTGCATTTGTTAGTACGTTGTCAGGTTGGGCCGGTTTTAATTGTTGATATCCAAATTGAAATCCATAATCAGGACAAATATTCTAAATGAAATCTCTCCCACATTATTGTGTATCTCATAGAGATGAAAGCCTATATATTATCATGACTTATATTCATCTTGCTTTGAAAATTATAGATTTTTATTCGATCAAAACTGAAATTATAATGAATTATTGATTTGGATGTGCAAATCATACTGGGAGAGGCATCTTTTTTCATTTTATTTTCCTTCGTAAGGAGGTATCTCAAGAAATCTATGAAGATAGAATGAGGTCTCAAGAAAAACAATGTTTTACTACTAATCACAAGTTTCATCTTAGACTCACTGCAAATTATGATCAAGGATTACTCTATCAATCGACACAAACTATAGACTTTTCTTAGATATTAGATAATTTTCAAGCAAAAATAAGCAACAAACACTTAAAAATCCTTAATCGAGAAACTGGGAATTTTAATTTTAAAGCTTCCCAGTAGTCGATCTATCATCTGTGTATTGCTGCTACCAAACGTACTGCACTTCTTGATCTCCACTGAGGCCAATATTGCCCCGTTCTTGATCCGCTTGCTCTAAATTGCTGACTGGATCTCCCCTGGTCCCACCGAGGTCCACCGATGCCGTTCGTTATCGATGATCAGCGGCTGATCGATGAGGTCATGACGTGGAAGGCCAAACGAGAGACGGACGAGGAACGGCGTTGACCTCACTGCTGGCACGCCTTTACAAGAAACCCACACAAAAACGCTCAAGGCAGTTGTTAACTCTCATCTTTTCAACTTCATAAATACGGCTCTAAATTTAGCCGAACGGCCAAACAGGGGTAGTCATGGCTTGTTCATCAACACGTGTTTTCCTTATCAGCTCGTTTGATCAAGCCATATACAAGCCGAGTTAAATGAGTTGAACACCAGCTGCTTGTTAAAGTTAAATGCAACTTTTCTCTTATAATCTTGAGTAGAAAAAAAATCTTGTAAATTAAGCCTGTTTCATTTTTCTCTTATAATCTTGAGTCAAGCCGGCGGTCTGAATGCGGCCGGAGTCGTAGAAGTTTTACTTAGCTCTTTCATTGAAGCTGCTTCTCTTTGCATTGGCGCAAGAAGAAAAGAAACGATCAGAGAGATAAAGGAAGGAAGAAGAAAAAGGAAGAAAAGGAAAGATGGAGTTCGTTCTAGAGACGTTTCGAAGCATCCGTTCCGCTGGGGCGATGGAGATCGCTGTTTGTCAGTATCGGTACTTCTTCTACTTGATCGACTGTGGATCTTCATTACTTGATAGGAAACATATGATTTCTTCAGCTGGTTTGTTTATGTTTCTCTCGGTATTGTTTGGTTAGTTTCTTTCTTCAGATTTAGTTGAAGTCAATCTTGTTACGCTGGATTAAAAAACTAAACTCTCCCTTAATGTGGTGAATGATGGTACGATGTTCCACAGTCTTAATCCTTTAAATATGATACTTCTATCCAAAATCGTCTGGTGCTTAATGTGGTGAATGACGGTGCTATGTTGTGAGGATTTTCGTTTATACGAAGGACAAGTTCTTTTGTGAATATCATCCAGCTTTTGCTTATTATAGTCCGAAGGGGGATGTAAAACCAATGCTGCTTTCAATTGATTCTTGCAGTGTTACGTTTCAGGAAGGATACTGGGGGAAGTACTGATTGCATGGAAGCTGATGATTTGTATTTCTGGAAGCGAATCGCCAGCCGTCGTTGTTCTCTCTGGAAGCATGGAACCCGGCTTCAAGAGGGTGAGTCGATCTACAATCTAGATGCTGAGACTTGCTCGAGGATATTGGAAAGTCACCTAGTATGGTGATTCACGTTGGCCTTAGCGATGTGGAAGATATTACTTGCTTGTTAAGCTGAATGATTTCCTGACTCATGAATCAATGTGGACAGGAAACTCATTCGGTCATACTTTAAGTTTTTCTCGCAGAAAGATAAGGGTTTACATTTTCTGTCTTCATTGTACAGTGTTCAGAATTTTAGCTTGTTTTGTGGTTCTTACGTAAGGTTATCGTATGAAAATATGATAATTTATCGTGCCATATTGTATGATACAACTTGTATAGTATGAGTCAATGCTGTTTTTTTTTATATAAATACCTGAGATCCGAGATTTCAAATTTTTTTTTTTCATCTCAAACCCTATTTCACTTTATTCCTTTGTTGTCAAACCCTTTCCCCATCATTACTTTTGTTGATTTTGTAGAAAAATCTCAAGATTGTAGAGTTTTTTCACTCAATCTCTTTTTCAATTTTTAGGGTTTTTATTAAATCCGTGACATAATCTCTTTCTTATCATTTCCCCTATTTTTAACTTGAAAATTTTGAGGTTTTCATAGATTTCGAGATTCTAGCCTAATATTTATTTTCTTTCAACTTAACAGCTTTCGATCGAGTCGATCTAACATGAAAGTATTACACTCGAGTTTACGAAGGTAATAGGCTTAGTGAATAAGTGTAAATGAAGTTAAGCATGGAGATACTTTTCATATAAAATATCATCTTATGGGGGACCAAGAAGAATCCTAGTGTTTGTCTTCGAGTGCACAAAACCTTAAAGTATGAAATTGAGAAGTATTAGAGGTTAGAAAGGAGAGAAAAAAATTATGATTGCAAGAAATGGTAGAAATAGGTAGTTGAGAAATGTCATAAGACTAAATAATTTGAAGATGTTGCTAGAGAGATGTATGATACAAAATTTGATGATACAGTCGAAAAGGAATAAGAATCGACTGAGGAGGCAAGAAGGCAAACTAAGGAAAAGAGTCTACGTTCTAGAGGTAATAACAGTAGAGTTGGTTCTTGTTTCACTGTAAGAGTTTCTACTCGCCCGATGTCTATGAGGGGTAGTAGAGGAGATAGATGTAGTAAGATGCATTCATTTTTTCCCACGTGCAACTCATAGAGCTTAATGAGGCATAAGATCAGCTATAGGTTTGAATGAGGTGATTCACAAAGTAGATATGAAGTATGCTATTTTTTTATGAAAATTATTTTCCTTTTAATGTTGTAAATTCAATTTCCTTTTAATGTATGACTAATGCTATTGCTAGTGTGAGATGAGGTTATAGAGTCCCTAGACTCCCTACATATCATCCTTCAAGAGGTAAATTGTTGCAAAATTTGGTTGATATTGTGCATGAATGGAGTTCTGAATTTAGGAAGTTATAGAAGCTTACAAGTTGTTCCATTATAACTGATTGTTTGATAGATGGTCAACGTAGATCATTATCAAACTTTTTGGTCTACTGTCTTAAGGGAACATTGTTTTGAAATCATATGACTTGTCTCATATTGACAAAACTGCAGATAATTTACTCCATATTTTTTAAAAAGTTGTTGAGAAAATGGGCGTTACAAATGATGTGCAATTCATTAGTGATAATATTGCGAATTTCAGAGCAATTGGTAAGATGTTTGAGTCGAACCATTCATCTTTACTCTGGGCCCTATGTGTTACACATTGTATAGACTTAATGCTTGAGGATTTAAGTGCAATGGATGAAATTAAGGGGATAATTGATGCATGTAGAAATGTTACAAAGTTTATTTATAATCACTCCTCTGTATTGCATTTGATAAAAATTCACACTAGTGGAAGGGTGTTGATTAGACCTTTATTGACAATATTTGCTACTAATGTTATTATTGTTCAAAGTCTTGTTGTACATAAAATGCATTGAAAAAGAAGTTTTCATTGGATTGCTATAGTAGATGTTTTCAATGCTAACTTTTGACAAAATAAGTTTTTAGGGATGACTTTACCTTTCGTTAATGTAATGATAATGGTAGACAGTAAAGATAGGCCTATTATGCCTCTTTTATATATGATGCAATGGGTAAGGCCAAATTAAAATAAGGTTGTTCAGTGCTTTGGAAGTTCTTGCATTTATGTTGTGTATTGAGCTAATTTCCTTTGATGTATATGATTTTGTTGTCTCCCATTGAAGCTGATGGTTGACCGAAAATAGATAGAAGCCATCTACTTGGTTTGATACAGAACTCTCTATCTGTTATTTTCTTGAAAACGGTGATATTTCAACTTCGATATTGGCTTGGCTGCTAAAATGCATCTATTCTTGCAGGGTGACTTACTGTTTCTGTACACGGATGATAAACCTGTTCGTGCGGAGATTGTTGTATTAAATGTGAAGGTATGTTGACGATAAACTGTTGGTGGATCTAAACAAACCCATAGATGTGCTTAATATCCAAAGATGAGCTTATTTGTGCATTTAAAGGAAATAACTTATAAGCGTGACATTGCAGAAAAAAACATGGAACTCCTGACCCATGACGGAACACTACTGTACATGCTTGTTTCTCAACAAAAGAAAATAATAGTTGGGAAAAACTTACTTTGATTTCATTACCTGCATTGTTTGGGATGGATCTCAGATATCTGTAATTACATCCTTACAATTCCTGCATAGGTTTTCGTTCACGGTGAGATTGTCCTTGTGACTTAGGAGCAGGTGAGCCTATAGATCTTGCCCATTCCTGATTGTCAAAGATTTCATGCATTTGTCCAAAGCAGCATAAATGGGAGGCATGTAAATCTTACCAATGAACATTTAATTGCGACAAGAATGTGATACGCCTCACTCTTACACTATTTCCGTTGGTGTAAATTCCTGAGCATATGTATGTTCTTATGTAATGGGCCAGTGGTATTGTTTTCAACAGTCCAAGCTGGTTGCTACTGTACATGCTTTTCAGGGCGTCCAATTCCAATAGTTCATCGGGTCATTAAGGTGCACACTCTTGACTTTAGCTTGGTTTCATGATGATTCTTACTGACTTTTGCAGGTTCATATCCATTTCAAGAACAATCAAGGATATAGCTTGACTAATAGATCATAGGAAAGCTAAAGCAAATCATGTACGACTGGACCACTACCAAATTGACATTCAACCAGTCTCAGACCTGATAATTTCTTTCAAGTAACCTTCAGGGCAGAAACTCCAATTCACACGAGAAAAGGGTGAAGCAATCGTTGAAGAAGAATATCTAGCACAAAAGACTTGCTTAATATATTCCCACTTTATAGAGCTCCGCTCAAGACTCTTCAAAAGGGTGAATCCAGAGAGAGAATTTAAATAAACGGTTTCCTTTTTAAGCAATGCTAGTTTTCTTTCATTCCACAAGATACGTCTGTGTTAGTTTGTGTGTGTGTGTGTGAGAGAGAGAGAGAGTGAATCAATTCTCAGGAGTGTCTTGTTCTGGATAACTTCATGACCATCAGTGTGGAACTTCACAAATTTATTGACAGATAATATGTGAGGTACAATCAGGTTTGCGGCAAGAACTTGACTGTCATTGCACATATTAAATATAAAACCTGCAGTCTTGATAACATATGCCAATCCCTCAGAAACATGCACAGATTTTGCACATCTTTCTAGCTGACAATCGTTTGTTAAAGGTTTCCTTGTATGCAAATGTCTCACATATTCCCTTGCAGGTTCATGAACACCTTAACACTGATAAATCAGACATCCTCACCAAAGGTACAGAGCTATGTTTGAAGATTTTAGAGCTGAAACTATTTACGCTTAGCAGTAAATACTATGCTTGATAGGTTAATTGCTTGTTTAAGTTCAGAAATCTTTTCCATATAGTGAAATGCCATGCTTCACAATGCATCTACGAATATGGTAACATGGACCAAGCAGGAATGCTTTCTCACACGGAAAGTTTCTTCCTTCAGGTGATAATAACCCAGATGATGATAAGGTTTTGTATGCCAGAGATCAGCTCTGGCTTCACGAGCATGATATCATGGGAAAAGCAATAGGGTAAGAATTATTTAATGCAAGACCCTACAAAAAATTCGTG
Organism: Brasenia schreberi; assembly: GCA_036023115.1. Lineage (NCBI taxonomy): Eukaryota > Viridiplantae > Streptophyta > Magnoliopsida > Nymphaeales > Cabombaceae > Brasenia > Brasenia schreberi. The sequence goes on from JAYKKT010000069.1 coordinate 18,446,157, forward strand.
TAAGCAACTATTGATATGTCTGTTTCGCATGGGAAACAGTTTCTATGGCATGCTTATCATGTAAAATATTTATAATCATGTCCATCACTAACTGTTTGACAATCCATCAACTCTACCATGCGGGACTATGCGTTCCCTAAGCATTCTTTCTAAGCCAAGAACATTACAACCTCATCATAGCCTATTTTAAGAACTACAAATTGACAATGATTCTGATAAGAGTTTCTCAACAGGTTTGTACCTTACCTAGGCTGGTTGACAATCATCATGACTGAGATAACCCTCATTAAGGTCTGATTCTACCTATGATTGAGATGCTGCCAGTAAATTCAAGTTGAGATAAAATTTATGTCAGCATGTTGCATCATTCTCGAAATGTAAACCCTGCTGATCTCGCTATTTGTTAAAGGTTCTTGCAGTACCTCCTATTTGGAGCACTGGGTTTGTTCATCGTTATCTCTAAGGAGTAGAGATGATTATTTTTGAATACCACCAGCTTATTTTTGTCTATCATCTCGGAGCTTGAACATGACGGAATATCACAGGTTGAGGTGTAGACTCACGTCCATATGCAAAGTTAAACTGATGTTCCTACTTGCATAGCAATCTATTCAGATGGTTGAGGTATCTTAATCTTTAAGTAGAACTGTTCAATCTTCTTCAGCGATGTAGCTGCTTGCATCCTGTTGAGTGTGAACTTTTTGTTGTAACAATAACAATCATAATCATATGGAATTTAGGCACATCATCTCGTCCCCCAGTTTGCAAATAATCACACACACATAGTGGGGTCATGAAACCTAATGCTGACAAAGAGTGCAGCATACAACAAGAAGCCCACGAAGTCCTGATAGGCTTCTTTACTGTTCAATTTGTAAAATTATGGTAAGTTCAGATCTTAAACAAAGTAAAATCCACAGAAGTTTTTGACGGGCATGCTGAAGACTTCAAGAAATATAACAGCAAAAATCTGTCCAGATATAGCATAAGAATGGAAACAACAATAACAAGCATTTCACATACTGCAATGGAACTGACACGAAACACCTAGAGACCATGGGAATGACTATAGAATTGAATAATACAATTAACAAAGTAACCTGTTTTCACTATCCTCATAAACTACAAGGGGAAACAACATAACCTGTTTTTCACTATCCTCGCAAACTACGAGAGGCCACCAAACATTTCATTAAGCACACAAGATAGAAGCACTCAACATTTACATACAAAACATTTAACATTTTACTCACCATTTAAAAAGCTAAAAAGGAAATTCTTCAGGGCATAACAAGAATAAAAGGAAAAATATATTAAGCAAGGTTGCTAAAGTAGATTGCTGAGAAATAAAATAATGAATGATCAGTATATGATCGTCCAGCAAGAATCCAAAGTAATAGACATCTAAGAACCTGATCGCATACTAAATAAAATAAAAATAAATTTTATGAAAGAGAATTCAATTCCCCAGGATCGGAAGAAAGGAAAGGTAAGTTTAATTTTGGAATGCTCACTCAAAATGCACTTCAAACCTTATCCAGAAGTGCAAATATAGCTTACTCTAAAGTCGTATCAGAAAAGATCCCAATGAGACTAAGAAAGAGAACACCGCTAGTTTCCCTTCTAGGCATGCTCATGCATGGACATGTGCATGCATGTGTATGCTGTGTGTGTGTGTGTGTGCGTATGAAAGGCCTAAAAAATGGTTGCCTTTCCTAGAAAAGTGTATATTCTGAAAATAAGCACAGCAAAACAGAATGTAATATTGACAGGGAGGAAGATACATTAGAAAGCTAGAAACACGCACTGATCACCATTTTATTTCCTATATTTAAGATTATCAAATCACAATAGCCACACTTTCATAGAATGGTAATAACCAGCATTAGACAGAAAAGAAATACCAATGAAATGAAGGGTTTGACAAAGCGTAAATAGTTTGGTAAGAAAATCAATAACACCATCGTAAGAAACACATGGGAGACCGAGTTCTGGTAGAATTTATGAGAGAAAACAAGGAAAAGAAAAGAAAAGAAAGAGAATCAAGCAGAAGAAGACAAACAGAACCTACGGAAGTTATGTACAACTTTTGATCATCGTTTCCACACAACAGTAGCAAACATTACTGTTACAATCATTGTCGCATAATCCTCCTCCTCTTCATCACTGAGATATGATTCACAATCACCCGCTGGTCAAAGATAATCACTGTCAGATATATTCTTCTTCCATTCTCATAGTCATCATTATAATTGGCAATACGATTCACTAAGACCGACTTTCCAAAGAGCCATCTTCCTCATTGGCACCCACAACCCTTTTCCTCTGCTCTTCATACTCCGGATCGTCTGTCGGGAGCTCATACCTACAAACCGGGAATGAATTCCTGGAGTTCAACCAAGGGAGAATGCATTCCTCATGATAGACATGGCTGCAAGGCAATACCATCCCCTTCTCACCAGCAGAAGCTCCCTCTTTACAGATGGCACACATATGATTCTCCCCATCCCTGCTGAAGACGATGATCGGCAGGCCGAGAATCACCGCTTTTGATGCTGGTGGCGCCCCTTTCTTTGCACCACCATCATTCTCGGCCAAATTCTGTAGTATCACTTCATATCGGGCTGCGTCGACATAATCTTCTGGATTCCCCACGTACCTTTCGCCTCCTCTTCTGGGGAATTCCACCCTCAATTCAATTCTGTTGTCTTCTAATTCACGGAGAATCTCCTGCCAATCATCTGTACGGTTGCCACCAGAAAACTGCGCGCTCCTTTTCCTAATTCGGACCCGCACGACGTCGCGGAGCCCAGCACTCCGATCCTCATCCTCCGCTGCCGCCTCTGCGTCCTCGTCGCCTTCGAGAGTTGCTTCCTCCATCCATCATCAAGCTCGTTTCGCAGAAAATCATCGTTTTCTGTGGGCTGTGACGAGTCCGATTCCACGATCCCATACCACGGCGACTCGTTGCTTCCACCGGCACCAGCCGCAACGTTCAAGTCCTCTCTTGGTGGGGTCGGAGAGCGAGGTTCGCGACCAATCTGAGAAGTCTGGGCGAAGAGCCGGAGGACGTGCAGGAACTGGCGATTGATTGAGGGATTCGGGCTATTGCCATCGCCGGAGGCTGCGATCGCAGGAGAAAGAGGGGCGCCAATGAACTCAACGAATCCATTATGGCACTCGCGGCAGACGAGATCCGGTTGGTCGGGAAGGGGATCGACGGGAACGCGCTTGTCGCAGTGGTAGCACCAATACGAGAGAGGCTCATCTACCGATGGCGGCGAGGAGGAAGACGATGGTGGTAGCCAGAAGGGTTGCCGGCGTCTCTGTCTGCTCCGATGATGGCCTTGAGATTGGTGGCCCCCTGGCGGCAGCCGGCGTCCGGGTCGGACGGTGGAGAGGGAACGAGGGTAGGGGCCGAAGAGCGGTGGGTGGAGAGGAAGGCCGCAACGCAAAGTGTGATTGGAGAGTCTCTGGCTCTACTTGTGCCAGCACGGCAGGGGGATATTGGTTAATGTTTTTAGATTTAGGTAATCTTTTGATTGGTTCTTGATTTTTTTTATTATGAGATCTCAATCGTTTCATCTTGAAAATTAATGATTGAGATAAGTTAAAAAAAATTGTTATTGCACTTACAATTATATTGATTTACAATTTTTGTTTTTAAGATTTGAATTTTAATTATTGATCTCATTGAACAGATAGTTAAATCGTTGGATATGTTTAAGCATAGATTAAATTTTAAAAGAGGATGGAAAAATATAAAATATGAAATTCCAGTTGATGTCTTTCCAAGTTGGCATCTGATAAATTTAGATCAATTTGCATATTTAAATTGGACCCAAGTCCCAACCCAAAAAATTGACCACGATCAACTATTTCATCTCAATATGAATCTGCGGAGGCAACTTCATTTCGGTCATAATACGTAGAAAATAAAATAAATCTTTCTTTTTTGTTACAAGAGGAGGTCAAAGCCTTCATCTCAATATGAATCTGCGGAGGCAACTTCATTTCGGTCATAATACGTAGAAAATAAAATAAATCTTTCTTTTTTGTTACAAGAGGAGGCCAAAGCCTTACACACCCACCCATGCATACACTCCTTGAGAGTCGAACTCCCCACCAACAGCATCAGCACCAAGGCATACTGCCGTAGAGCTAACGCTCTCGATGCAAAAAATAAAGTTAATCTACCTTGTGATCATAATTTTTATATCGACACAACTTAGGCTTTCTAACATAATTCCCCTTTTCACATAGGGCTGAGGAGAGGGTCTTAGACCTCTAGGGTGGGATGGAGACTAATGTCTAAGTTTAATTCATCTCACCAGGTATTAAAACCAAAACCAAGTCTATGGATCCACTACACGAAATCTTAGTCATCATAATATTCATTTGATTTTACCAGGTAGCCATTAAAAATCCAAAGTGCAAGCGTTCCGTTCCCCCTCTTACAGAAGTTTTGACCAGAAAGGTTAAAGGTTGTGATAGCTGATAAGTGTGCAAGAAAATATGCAAAAATAGAGAAGGCTTCCTCCAGCAACAATCTATTGTTTATCTTTCCTTGCAAACTGACACTCGCTCCTTTGATTTTTCAGTCGGAGAAGAACCCAGCGAGCCAGCATTGGTAGACATGGAGTCAATCAAGAGTGGCTTCTTCAGGAGGGTATAAAGTACGAAGAACCGAATCCCCAAGAATTCAAAGGATATCTTCTTACATAAACCACTATTAAACCTCTTTGCTCTTTATATACTTGATATCCCATGCCCTTGAGGTACCCCTTCACCTTCAACATAAATGCAATTAAACCAATTTAATTGGAAAGACGAATTTGGCAATTCAATTACAGAAAGAGAGGTGCCATCCTCAAAAGCATGACAATGTTAATGAAGGCCGATGCGTCCCGTAATTCCTAAAGCATTATTTTTATGTGAATCAGTCCTAAAACAGCAGGGACTTCGCACCGAGAGCGTTAGCTCAGCAGCAGGGCGCCCTGCCGTTCTAGCGCCTTGCTGCTGGTGGGGAGTTTTGATTCCCAGAGGGTGCATGTGTGCGTGTGTTAGGCTTCGGCCTCTCATAACCAAAAAAAGAAACAGCAGGAACTTCTAATGGGCACAGCAGAAAAGAAAGTATGCATGTTTCTACGTTCCCAAAAACAACGTTAACGATGAACCAATACTTCAAGTTGCCCAAAAAGTTCAAGCACAAGCAATACTCATTACGAACACCTCCACGCAACCACAAAATATTGTTTTAGTAAAGTGAACATCATCACCATAACATACTAAAGCATATCTACCATTTCAAATCATAAAGAGTTGAAAATTCAAGATTTTTTGCCTTCTCTGCTTCTGCTTTTCTCACTTCCCTTTCTTCTTTGCCTTCTCTCCTGCTGCTGCCGCCTGGACTGCAGTTTTTGCAACCGTTGATGATTTCATGACACTTTTCGGGTTCAAGGCTTTCCTTATCTTGAAGACTGCCCACGCTGTGCCAAACGCATGCCCAGCAGTATGAAGGCCTTCTTTTGTCGCTTCGCCAGCTTGTTCGCCATACCTGCAAGACGAGAGAAACAAGTTATGCATGGACATGCGAACAACCACAAATTGAACCAAAACGGACCGAATGGTGGCCGGGGTTTTCTATCTAATTGCGCCAACAACCATGGACCATGCATGCACTATCTCATATACGATTCACGAGATCTTCAGAACCTAAAGATAACAGCCTGACTTGTCCAGTCGATTTAAATTCTTAAAATTGACTACAACAACAACTAAGCCTTTTCCCATACTAGATGGGGTCGGCTACACGGATTCTTTGTTTCCACATATCCCTATCGTGTGCCATGTTAGCAGTTAACTCACAATAAGCTAGATCATTCTTTATTGTTTCTTTCCAACACTTTTGTGGTCGTCCTCTAGCTCTTTTAATGCTTTCCAAATTTAGTTTTTCATACCTTCTTACAAGTTCTTTTGATCTTCTTTCTATATGTCCAAACCATCTTAAACGATATTCTCTCATTTTATCCTCTATTGGTGCCACTCCTAATTTGTTTCTAATAACCTCATTATGTATACGGTCTTTTCTTGTATGACCACTCATCCATCTCAATATCTTCATTTCTGTCACAGACATCTTTTGTTTAACTGCCCAACACTCAAAACCATAAAACATGGTAGGCCTAATTGTTGCTCTATAATATTTAGAGTATCTTATTATCACAAAAAATACCTGATGCTCCTCTCCATTTTAACCAACCAACATTAATTCTATGCGTAACATCTCCATCAATTCTTCCATCACTCTGAAAAATTGACCCTAGGTATTTAAAACTTTCCTTTTAGGGGATGTAATGTGCACCAATTTTAATTTCTATGTCCTCTAAAGTAACCAAATGATCAAACTTACATTCCATATATTTTGTCTTAGTTCTACTAAGTCGGAGGCCTTTGCTTTCTAATGTTTCTCTCCATAGTTCCAATTTTCTATTAACTTTTTCCTTAGACTCCACTAATACAATGTCATCTCCAAATAGCATACACCAAGGTACTTCATCTTGAATATGTTTTGTTAACTCATCAATCACCATTATAAATAAGTATGGACTTAAAGTTGATCCTTGATGTAACCCAATATTAACTTCAAAGAAGTCTGTCATTCCTTCATGAGTCCTCACACATGTTTTTGCAACATCATACATGTCTCTTATAAGGTTAATGTATGTCAATGGGATACCTCTTTTTTTCAAAGTTCTCCAAAGAACCTCCCTCGGTACTCTATCATAAGCTTTTTCTAGATCAATAAATATCATGTGAAGGTCTTTCTTTTTAGATCTAAAATGTTCCATAAGACGTCTCAAAAGGTGAAATTCTTAAAATTGACTACAACAACTACAACTAAGCCTTTTCCCATACTAGGCGGGGTCGGCTACATGGATTCTTTGTTTCCACAGATCCCTATTGTGTGCCATGTTAGCAGTTAACTCCCAATAAGCTAGATCATTCTTTATTGTTTCTTTCCAACACTTTTGTGGTCGTCTTCTACCTCTTTTAATACTTTCAAAATTTAGTTTTTCTAACCTTCTTACAGGTTCTTCTTTTGATCTTCTTTCTATATGTCCAAACCATCTTAAACGATGTTCTCTCATTTTATCCTCTATTGGTGCCACTCCTAATTTGTTTCTAATAACCTCATTATGTATACGGTCTTTTCTTGTATGACCACTCATCCATCTCAACATCTTCATTTCTGTCACAGACATCTTTTGTACATGTTGATGATTAACTGCCCAACACTCAGAACCATAAAACATGGCAGGCCTAATTGCTGCTCCATAATATTTACCTTTTAATTTTAATGGTATCTTCTTATCACAAAGAATACCTGATGCTCCTCTCCATTTTAACCAACCAGCATTAATTCTATGTGTAACATCTCCATCAATTCTTCCATCACTTTGAAAAATTGACCCTAGATATTTAAAACTTTCCTTTTGGAGAATGCAATGTGTGCCAATTTTAATTTCTATGTCCTCTGAAGTAGCCAAATGATCAAACTTACATTCCATACATTCCATAAATTCTTAAAATTGACTACTTATATAAATTGATCTTGGTCGATATTTGTAAGTAAAAACCAAAGTTCGAGAGCATCACAAATTATGCGATGCGTGAGGGATGTAGTAGCATTCACATCCACAGAATAGGTGTCTTCAAATTGTTGAGTCTTCGCATGCATAGGGTGACAAAAGAAAACCACTCCTATTATCATCATTACAGAATGGCGTATGGCATCAATTGTATATATCACATGCCTTAACATTATGTACTTTGGCATGAAGTGCACGTAGTAATTTAAAGCGCCGGAGTTCAAGGGATGCATCTCTTGAATTCCGCCAGGATGGGAGGTATCAGAAAGCAGCGATTACAAGTAACGCGCCTAGTGTCGGCCTTGTCCCGCAGGCAAGTTTTATCCCCCACTTTTCAATAACTTCTGGCGGTTTGAGAGATATTATTATAACATTAACTCAGGAAAAGGTCCTAATGAAGTAGGAAGAGGTAGTGACAAGTACCTGTGAGAGACAACGCTCGTTGTCACAGTTGATGACGTTGATAAAACGTTCTTCCCAACAACTTCAAGAGCATCACAAAGTTTGCCTGTAAGATGTTGATACCATCATCAATCTCTCTTAGAGCAGACAAACAGATCCGTAGCTACAACAGTTGTATCATGAGTAACTACCGAAGAAAGACAGGACAGCTTGATTTTTAAACTTTTTGCTGTTAGTATTGTCCTGTAGTAAGTCTGTTGAAGAACTGTCATTGACTTGCCTTTGGAATAAGGAAATTCAGGAAAATTTGGAGGAATAAAGACAAAAGACACACCGAAACTTTATGACGTCGCAGGGTTCATAAACCAGAGCCATGAAAGCAATAAAGTAGATTAACTGTCTAACTTTGGTAAACAGGTAGAGTCGAAAGTCTTTAAATCAACATGAGCAACTAAGTTGCAGCTTCTGGTTGCTCATGTTCTAGCATCCTCATGGCGCCTAGTAGAGGACCACCAGCAACAAACCTAGATATGGTCTTTCAAATTTCAAGTTGTGGAAACTTCAGTAACTTGGACCTTTCTATGACGCCAAATCAAGTTTAAAATTTACAGGATGCAAGCATGGAAGCACAAGTATGGGCCTTCCAGGAAAACTAGCGAATAGCAAAATGAGAATGGAAATCTGCTTGCACAAGTTCAAAAGAAGCAGTAAGAATCTTTTTCTCCACAAAGACCAATTCCAAGGGCAGTTTGAGCCGATATACGTGTTCACTAACTTTCGGCGAGCAACTGTGAGGCCTCAGTTGAGTTTCACCTCCAACAAGAATAATACGGCCGTCTCATAGAGAGCAGTAAACGTCATCGATATCGAATCACAAGACATTAAAAGGATGTAAGTACGTACCGAACCCATCAAGGGACGCAAGAGCAATCTCACCCGGCAACAGACTGAAAAACTTCTGACCCGCTTTCGAATTCACCACTGAACTTGTAAAAAATCCAGACACCTTCAACACCCCAGACAAGACCCCGTTTATTACCTTCTCAGACATTTTGGTTAGTCTCTTAGCTCTGCACCAACAATAGCCAACTCACCAATCCACACAAAAACATAGTGAAATCGGAAATCCCTCGATAGCAAGATAACTCTCGTTCAACACTGAAAGTCTTACCTATTAAAAACAAAAAAGGGAACACAAAGAAAACACATGACAAATTACTGTTCATCATATACCATATAACATATTCATAGTTGCAAGATGAGAGTTTTGACAACCATTTGCAGGAAGGAGGTCTGAAAGATATGGAGAAATGTTAAATGAAGTATAATATCTCGTTTCGTCTCACAACCAACATAACATCAACCACAGAAAGGAAAATACACAAGATTCAGAAGGAAATAATTCAACCCATCGAACCGACCATTTCGGAATTGCATACCGTTTGATCCTCTTTAATGTGTGCTTGTCGATTTCTGTAGGCGTGGCATTAGGTTCCAACTTCCTCTTCAAGAACTCGTCCCCCCATTTCAACCGATCCATCGTCACCTCCCCACACCAAAAGATTCCCCGGATCAATTGACCAGAACCCGCTGCAATTGACCGTGCCACAGATCCACTGTAATCCTCCACATTGGGCGCCAACGTCGTCCAATACGCCGCTGCAGCCGCCTCTGCCACCTCCTTCTTCTCGGTCGGTTGCCGAACAAGAAGCTCCAAACCGGGAACCCTATCCACAGACTGCACAGAGAAGTAGCTATACTGCTGAAAAATCAAGTCCAAATCCTTCATAGCATGCTTCTGCTCCTCAGCTGTAAACGTGAGCCCATAATTGAGCACGTCAACCGCCTCTCCAGCCTCCGCAGGGACGTGCAGTGTAAAGAAGTAATGTGAATCGTCCAACTTCACGACAGGTTCGTCCTTCGCAAGCGGCCACTGCACTTCGTCTCCGATTCTCACAAACACGGCGACCACGTTGCCGGATTGAACCAAACGGACTATTGAAAACTCGCCCGACGCTAGCTCGACGCTGTATTGCTTGTCGATGAGATGGGCTATGACGCCAGGGATGGTCAGGATACACTGCTCTGTGGCTTCAACAGGAACCGTCGGATTGGGTACGGATTCATCATGCTCCGGCGAGTCCGGGAAGAGGTTCTCTGCGAGATCGGTCATGTCTAGCGATGGGTACATCGAAGATGTGGTTTTTTGGGGTTGCGTCGTTGTTTGCGTAGAAGACAAGGACGGATACGAAGGAGAAACGTTGTGTGTATCAATCGATGGGTAGAGAGAAGAAGAAGAAGACTGGTTTTGGGGGTCGAACAGAAATGGGGAGCCTCTTTCTGGATTCGTTTCGATCACTTCGGGGTACAAACTTGTTGGCTTTTGATCCTTTTCGCCATCTTGGTAATTCTTCTTCTTGGAAGAGAAAACCATCTTCTGGCTCAACTCGTTGTCTTCGTTAACCGGACCCTTTGTCTCCTGCAAGTTACTGGAATCGAAATCGACGGTTAAATAATGAGAAGGTGGCAGATGGGGCTCGGCATGTGACGGTAGCGTAGAGTCGTGGATGGCCCGCACCAATCCATGGAAGACGTTTATCGCAGAGATGGAGAGTACATTTTCTCAGCGGGGAAGGAGACGCGAGGGATTTAGGAAGTAAATGAGGCCGTGCGATCAAATTTAGTATGATGCTTTTGATGTCGGCGCTTCTTCTTTTCTGTTTCTCTATCGAGTGAACGGTTCATATTCGTTCCCGTAACGATTTACAAAACCCGACTAATATGATCGAAGTGGATATAAAACCTGGCTTGGATAAGGATATGAGGTCAAGACTCAGAATCGTATCCAAAAGGATGTAGATTCGAATACCTGATATGTATTAGGTATTGTGAATATAGAATTCAGATATGATACTGGGTCCAATTCTGATCGGTTTGTCGATGTGCTGACGAACTCATGGGCCAGGGTGAGAATGTGTGAGCCCAAGTCTGATAATGTAACAGGACCGCAATGCTTAACATAATTGATACGCGTACACCCTTTTTATTATTTACATATCTATTTAGGTCAAAAAGAAAAGAAGAAGAGGAAGAGAAAAATAAGAATGGATCCGATTCAAAGAGGGTTTTCATGATTTTAGAGTTATATCATTGATTTGGTATATCTTTTATCGTATATTTGATGTATTGATTTTATTTTTGACTAAACTTTTAACAGGAAAGAGACGTTCAGTTTATGGCTTGAGATGCACTTATAGCACAAGTTTTTGTCGGTAGGAGAGTTCAATTGCGTGTTCTGTTGGTCGGGGACGTGGTTGAACAGTTTCATGTTTGAGTGATTCGGTTGAGTCACGTTTCTTCCTGTCCCGTTTCAGGTGATATTTATAAAAGTATACTCATGTGTTTGTTGATTCTTTTTATTGTTCCTTTTCTTTTTTATCCAATTACCAAAAAACAATCGTAAAAAATAAATAAAATACTGGTCACCGAAGTAAAGAGAAAAAAATACTAGAATTGAGAGTAGAAAGGAAAGAGAAAGTACAAAGTATTTAAAAAAAAAAGTATGTTGATAGGCAAAAGGGTGTGCAATTGGATTTGGGCATGAAAAATAAGGTCAGGGGATCCAAACAACACTTCGTTGTAAGATTCTTTGGGGGTAAAATAAAGATTGATGCACTCTCCATGTATCGAACTCATTACCTTCAACTTGTGAGTGGACCTCCTAACAAGATGAGGAGTTATCACTTCTAGTGCACTTAGCTAATTATCTTGGGAGTACAAATTTACAACAAAGTTAAAGCCCAACAATATAGTTCGTGGATTTGTTACTCCTATATAAATCCAATTTAATCCATATCTTCCTACTTTTTGAATTTGGTTAATATGGAGAGATACATCAGATACTCTATGCGACAAAGAAATACCATTAAAAAAAATATATTATAGACCAACAATTAGACCCATTTTGTTTTATAATTTTGAGTGTTGGGTACTTGATCATCAACCTGCACAAAAGGTGAATGAAACAAAAAGAAAGATACTGAAATGGGTGGTCATAGAAGAAAAAATCATATATATAATAGATGATAAAATGAAAAAAATAATTTAAGATGGTTTGTACACGTAGAAAGATAATCAAAAGAATCTCTAATAAAAAGGTAAGAAAAACTAGATTATAAAAATATTAAAAGAAAAGAAGACCACAAAAGTGTTCAAATGAAATAATAAAGAATGATTTAACTTATGTTGAATTAACTGCTAGCATGATACATGATCGAGCTCTATGAAAACAAATAAACCATGTACCCATTTAATATGAGAAAAGGCTTAGGTGTTGTTGCTTATTTATTGTAAAAGTCACATTAATTAGTTGGTGAAAGTTCTTATCAATCAAGCAGTTGTAGAGACAGAACAATGCTAATGGATGAGCATAACATAAAACAACAACAACAACAACAACTAAGCCTTTTCTCATACTAGACGAGGTCGGCTACATGGATTCTTTGTTTCTGCATATCCCTATCGTGTGCCAGTTAACTCACAATAAGCTAGATCATTCTTTATTGTTTCTTTCCAACACTTTTGTGGTCGTCCTCTAGCTCTTTTAATGCTTTCCAAATTTAGTTTTTCATACCTTCTTACAAGTTCTTTTGATCTTCTTTCTATATGTCCAAACCATCTTAAACGATATTCTCTCATTTTATCCTCTATTGGTGCCACTCCTAATTTGTTTCTAATAACCTCATTATGTATACGGTCTTGTTTATATGACCACTCATCCATCTCAACATCTTCATTTCTGTCACACACATCTTTTGTACATGTTGATGATTAACTGCCCAACACTCAAAACCATAAAACATGGCAGACCTAATTGCTGCTCTATAATATTTAGAGTATCTTCTTATCACAAAGAATACCTCATGCTCCTCTCCATTTTAACCAACCAAACATTAATTCTATGCGTAACATCTCCATCAATTCTTCCGTCACTCTGAAAAATTGACCCTAGATATTTAAAACTTTCCTTTTGGGGGATGCAATGTGTGCCAATTTTAATTTCTATGTCCTATGAGCATAACATAAAAGTAACATAAAATTGAACTCAGACTAACCTTTTGTTTCATACTACTATCACGATACATAATCATGTTATTAAAAAACAACAACGATCTAATCATATCGAACCAACACATATTATACGGCAAAGGCATAATCTTATTTTTTCTTCAAATCAAATAAAAACTCATTGGCAACGAGTATGAGGAAATGCTAGATTAGATGTGTTTGGCAAATTTTCCTCCAACCATTGTTGTTCTCTTGTTCGTGAATGAGCATCCCATTTGTGTCGATGGCACCATTAGGTAGAAAAGAGTACAAGTTGCTACAAGATGGAGGTCGGTAGCCTTTACGATCATCTAAGCATGTTAAACATCTAACAGAATGCCGAAAAAATCATCTCCTTCCCTTTTTCTTGGGCATGTGTGCACGCGCGCGTGTGTGTGTGTGTGTGAGAGAGAGAGAGAGAGCGGAAAACCAAAATTTGAGCACTGCCTAAAGTTTTATAAGCTACAAGTTTTATAAGCTACTGTACAAGAAAAGAAAACAAGAAAACAGAAAAACATAACTATCATAAAACTCCAAGGGCATCTTCTGTACAGCTTAGCTGCTGCTTTTTTTGTAATATCTGTACAGCTTATCTTTGCAAGAAGAGATGCAAATCCCAAATTGAATTTGCAATCATTTTTCAACTTCCGCGTTCAAGAGTTGTGTCAGACCAGAAGACTTCAAAACCCAGGTGAATTTTATTGAAACTCATCTTTCAATAAACCACCAAGAACCATAAACAGTTTGTGTCCAGCAAACATTCGTGATTATGGATTCAACCTGCAGCTGAAGACAGACATGCATGACCACAATGCCTCTGCATGCTACTGGATGTAACCCCATGGTGGTAGTAACTTGGTGGCCCTAACCATGAGGGTTAATCACTAAGGTCAGTTTCTAGTGCCTTTGCATACATACTTGACATAATTCGTTACAAAATCATCAAAAAAACAAGATGCAGCTGAAAGTCTTGAGGCACACGTTTCATGGGTTTTCAGAATTCAGCACGGGTTTGAATAGAGACCATTAACAAAAAATAGTTCATGCAAGTCTTCATTTGAATACCTAAGCTTCGAACCAGTCTGATGCACATGGCAACACAGTTAAGTCACCAAGACATCCACAAAGTGTGAAAAGCAAGAAATTAGGAAGATGCTAATTGTTATTAAGGAAAGATTGATTGATTGAACACCTTGTAAAAAATGATTCTTCAGTTCACTTGAGGAATCCTAGCCAATCGCCAATCGCCAATCACACAAATCAAGAATCGCTAAGAGACCAATCCACCAAATGCTTAGTGTTTCAATACACAAAATACGTCAAATAACAAACACTAAAGAATAAACCAAATATCCAAAGTGTAGTAAAACAATATATTTATTAAGGAATGAATGAACTCTATTTATAGAGCAAGATGAGAAGAAAATATAACAAAGTGAGAACAAGGAAGAGAGAGAGTGGGCCAACGGCTAGTTCAACTAGCTGTTGGGGGTTGGATGGTTGGCCTCCAACGGCTAGTTTGGGCCTTGGGGCCCCGACTTGAGCCCTAGTGGCCCGGCTAGACCACGACAGTTTACGAGCTCTACTGGCCCATACCTATTACATACTTTACCACACCCCTTAAACTTACGGTGCATTGACCAAAAGTTTGTTAAAAAAAAAAGTGAAAACGAGGGGCTAACAATGACTTGGTCAAGAACTCGACAAGTTACAGTTCTGAAGTCATGTAGCACAGAGTCAGCTTCTTCTTGAAGCATTCTTCTCTAACAAAGTGATTGCATCTCGATATGTTTTGTTCTGACAATGACTTGGTGAAGAAGTCGGCACGTTATAGTTCCAAAGTCACGTAGCACAAGGAAAGCTTCTTCTTCAAGAATTCTTCCCTAACAAAGTGGCAATCAATCTCGATATGTTTTGTTTTTTAATGAAAAGTGTTGTTAGAGGTTATATGCATGGCACTCTTGTTGTCACAAAACATTGTAGATGATTGTTCCAAGATAACTCTCATCTCATGTCTTTAACTCAACAATCCAAGAAATTTCAACAATAATAGTTGTTATAGCTCGATATTATGCTTCTTTAGATGATAGAGACACCTTTTGTTGTTTCTTGCATCTTAAAGACATCAAGAACTCACCTAAAAATACACAAAAACTGGTGGTAGAATATCGATTGTTGACATCTCTACCCCAATCTACATCCGTATTTGCAGTTAAATCAAGAGAAAAGGAAGAAGTTAGAAATATTCTTTATCCACAGAGTGCTTAATGTATCTGATGATTATCATAATTGCACTCACGTGAGCACTAATATGAGCTTTTTGAGACAAGCTTGCAGTGTCTATAGTGTGTGATATGTATGGGAGAGTGATAGTGAGATAAGTCAATGCTTTTATTAATATCAGTTGCATGTATGGTGCAGGATCTTCCAGTCTCTCTCTATTTATTGCTCTTAATTTTGTTTCAGTTACTTGTGGGGTATCTACCTTTTTCTTATCGATTAGACCTTACCGGTTACCAATATCACTTGCAAATATTGTTTGAAACATAAATTATCCTCTATCATAATGTACAATTTCAATTCCTAAAACATAACTAAGCAAACCAAAGTCTTTCTTTTCAAAGTCCTTGTGGAGATCCCTTTTAACTTATAATATGTCGTTTTCATCACTTTCAGTGTACAATTATAATGCCCGCATTTGACTTCCTTATAAATAATGTTGTGTCTGTATAATAAGATAGAAAATTATTAGCATGAAGCTTTCAAATCTATCAACCAAGTCTTACGTGCTTGCTTAAGATCATACAAGGTTTTTCGTAACTTAAGAACATGATTTTGGGGGATATCTAATCCTGCATGAGAATTATATGAATCTCTTCATTTAGGTTGTCGTTCAAGAAAGCATTCCTAACATCTAATTGAAAAACTTTTCAATTTCTAATAGTACTAAGAGTTATTAAAATTCTTATGATTGTCATTATACCCTTTAGCTATTAGTCTAGCTTTATATCTTTCTATGGTGCATCACTATGTATTTTTATTTTCTATACCCATCTATACCAAATAAGTTTTTTGTCCTTAAGTTAAGGTACAATATCCCAAGTTTGAGCATTATCTAAAGCCTTTAATTCTTCTTGCATAGCATTTTCTCATTCCCATATACCTTTGAATTGATTATAAAAGTTTGGTTCTTTTACTTGTAAAATAGCGGTGATAAGATTTTTTCTTTGAGTTTCAAAGGTTTCACACGACACAAATCTTTGTGGGGGTCTTGGGATTCTAGTTGGTAGTATAATATTTTCTTGTCCTCTAGGTCTTCTAGTGTAGTGTAATGAAAAAGGCTTTATAGCATCACGAGATTCGTTGTTTTCTCTCATTTCTATATCCGTGTATTCATCTCGTTACCTCGAATCAATGGTTTCTTTTCTATTACTATCTTTATTTTCACCATCTTCTAAGTTTGCAAAGTCATTTAGAAAGGGTTTTTTTATCTTCATCGGAGGAAATAGATACTGAGTTGATGATTCTTATAGCACCAGCCTCCTCTAAAGCTTTCACAATCACATCTGCAAGATGTGAGATTGTTATAGCCAAGGTAAACCGGAACTCTAACCAAAATGTTAACTATATTTCATATTTAAACTTGGGACAAACTGTGTTTTTCCCCATTTTGCTATTGGTTTGTTCCTTCAAGAAGTACCCTTGATATGGATGTTGTGATCCACTTATAAGAAAAACAATTTTCTCTATGATCATATGCGCAGAGTGCTCCTAGTAACATTACCAGATTGTGAAAGGGCATCGATTGTTTTGAGTGCTTCTTTGCGTGTGCGGTCATCTGGAGCTCCTTCTAGCATGTTGACAAGCCTTTGAGCTCCTCCCATCTCTACGATTTTTATCATCCTTTCATCTACATAAACATATAGGAAGCGTAAGTTGGCGCTTGCACAACTTGATCCACATAAATGATTGCTAATTATCAGCAAAGACTACATGATCAAAGAATTACATTGCTACATCCGGAAAAAGAAAATGTTGACTTACTGTTTACAGAAATAAGGATAACGGCAGTCTAATGAAGTGAAAATGAAAGATTCAAGCAAAGGTGACTACAGATGACCATGTATGATACACACTTATTAGTATGCTTGTGATTCCAATTTAAAGTATTGCCTAGTAGTTGCCTTTGTATCATGGGTGATGCCTCATACCATCAAACCAAGCAAAGGATTGGATATACTCTTCAAATGTGCCACATTTACCAGAGAATTGCAGGTTTTGCAAGGTTTTTCAACCACAGATAATCATATGAAGGAACATCTATGTATATGAATAGCAGATTAGCATCATTCTGCTTCTACAAAGTAAACAGCGAAGGGTGTTTCTGCTGCGATACAGCATAATATGTAGATCTAATGACATTGCAAATTGCTAAATAGTTACTTATCAAAAAAAAATTGCAATTTGCTCCATAGCAGCTTCCAAAATCTCATGAAATTGATCTTAACAGTGCTGTGGCCATGGCTTGTTCCCCAAGTACTTCACCAATTTTAATTCCTCGTACACCACAAACCAGAAAAGAGACGTTGAATACTGAAGTAGATTTAGAACAAGTGTAAGATAATTGCAATCACCCTTATGGATGAAAAGACTAAATACAAACTAGAAATGCTGTTAGATGCAGATAGACCAATGTAACCAGCACCATGAGAAGCAAGTATGCCAACCCTTGCATATTCTAGGGGACTCGGGATTCAGAATTACACATTAGTTGACTAAGCTCTTCCATGTCACACTTCACACAAACACAGCCATGGAACAAGTTACAAACTTATAAGTAGACACGATCTTATCGCATACACATGAAATATCAAACTCTGTATCACAAAACTATGACTTATAGAGATGTTTAACCAATGTTGTCCGTATCACATCATATCGTACGATATGTATCGTATCATGTTATATGTATCGCACCGTATCGTGTTATTTATATCATACCGTATCGTACGATATGATCCGATATGTATCGTATCGTGAGACTCCACGATATACGATATTATATCATATAAGATAAATTATTGTGTGATATAGCCTGTATCACACGATAAAACGCATTTCGCCCGTATTGTACGCCATTTATAAAGGTCCCTGACCTAACAGAAACCCGTGTTTCTGTGGGTTCTGGCTTCCATTTGCATTTTCAAGCTCCTTCAAGGTGACTTCGAGCTAGGGTGAGGTATCTCCAACGGTTTAAGGGTATCCAATACCACCATCACTCCAGCAGTGGTAATACCAATATTCTGGTGGTTGTGGTATAGGTTTTTTTTTCTTTGTATTTGGTATTTTCTTATGTTATTTTTTTTCTTTTTTCAATGACAATATATGAACTTATGAAGTACGTGAATATCATTTTCGTTGTATTTATGAAGTGATATCATTTTCGTTGTATTTATGAAGTGAGAGACACTTTATTTGAGTGTTTTGGTGGTTTATAAAGTGAAGATTTGGGATTTATGAAGTGTTTTTATTTTTAAGTTTATTAAGATTAAAGTGTTAAATTGAGATGGCAGGAAGGAGCGTTAGGAACTCTCAATCTGTGTCTGATGATCTGGCATGGCAGTGTGGTCCAGCAGTTAAAGAAAATAAATTGAAAATAAGATGTGTTTTTTGTGAGAAGGTGATTAGTTGTGAAATTTTTCGTTTGAAACACCACCTAGCATGAACTAGGAAAGAGGTTGCTCCTTGTAGATACAAAGTTAGCAAAGTGCTAGAAGCCATTATATGACAATATCTATAGATGATGAGAAGAGACAATAAAAGGATGAAGAGGATGATGTTGTTGGACTTGGTGATAGCATCTCTTGTGAAGTTAGGACAGAGGTTGGTAGTAGTTCTTGACCTACACCAGAGGAAAGAGGGTTGTTGAAGAGGTTGGAAGTGGTAGAAGAGGAAGGGCTATAAGAAGCATTTTTTACTCCTAGTACTATACATTGTGCTCAACCTAAAATTCGTGTTGCTATAGCTTGAGAGCAATTACATGAGAAGACAAACCTTATAGTAGGGAGATAATTTTATGATACATGCATTTCATTTAATGCGCCAAATTCTTTTCATTTTCAAGCAATGGAAGATGGTATTGCTAACATTCGTCCAATGTATAAAATGTCATTTTATCAAAAGTTGAGTGGAAAACTATTAGATAAGATTGTCCTTGAAGTCCAAGAGTATTCTTCGACTTTGAGAGAGTCATTGAAGGAGACATGATGCCCTATCGTGGCAGACAGATGGACAGATAGGCGAGAAAGAACTTTGTTAAAATTCTTTATCTATTGTCCTAAAGGACTTATATTTTTTAAATTCCTAGACATGTGATAGGAACAACATTCTGCAGAAGTTCTAAGACAAGAATTTGATAAGGTGATATTAGAAGTTGGGCTTGAGGATGTAGTCCAATTAATTACACATAATGCATCTACCTATAAAGCAACTGGAAAAGAGTTAGACTTTTTATTGGACACCATGTGAAGCCCATTGTCTAGATCACATCCTGAAGGATATTAGAGAGATGGATGAGATAAAGGCAATAACCGAGTATTGTCAAGATATCACAAAATTTATCTATAACCATGTTTTTGTATTTTGTATGATGAAGAGATACAAATGGTGTAGAGCTCCTTCGTATAACTACTACTCAGTTTGCAACTAATTTCTTATCAGTTCAAAGCATTGTTAAACAAAAGCAAGCCTTAAATAGAATGTTTCCTCAGATGAGTGGTAACAGTTTGCAATTTTATCTAATAAGTCTCAATAATTTTGATATCTTAGAGGAGTGGATTATAGAAGATAGTGTAGCAAATACACTCCTAACTGAAGAAGACATTCAATGGATTAATCTCGAAGGAGCGCAACAACATTAATGGGATGATGATTTTGATTTTGAAGCTGAAGGTGGTGATGATCTTGAACAAGGAGGAGAAGACGAAGATTATTTATTTGGTCCTAATTATAATATTTAATTCTTTTTTCAATCATGGAAGTTATAATTTTGCTAAGGATGTATTGCTTAAATGCTTTATACATTAAAATTGAATAGTGATTAATGAATATTTACTCAACTTATGCATTATATGAATTGTTTTCAATTATCATGAATTTTTCTTAATGGTGATTGATGAGTTAACAAAACATATTCAAGATGAAGTACCTTGGTGTATGTTATTTGCAGATGATATTGTGTTAGTGGAGGAGTCTAAGGAAAAAGTAAATAGAAAATTGGAACTATGGAGAGAAACATTAGAAAGCAAAGGCCTCCGACTTAGTAGAACAAAGACAGAATATATGGAATGTAAGTTTGATCATTTGGTTACTTTAGAGGACATATAAATTAAAATTGGTACACATTGCATCCCCCAAAAGGAAAGTTTTAAATACCTAGGGTCCATTTTGCAGAGTGATGGAAGAATTAATGGAGATGTTACGCATAGAATTAATGTTGGTTGGTTAAAATGGAGAGGAGCATAAGGTATTCTTTGTGATAAGAAGATACCATTAAAGTTAAAAGGTAAATATTATAGAGTATCAATTAGACCTGTCATGTTTTATGGTTATGAGTATTGGGTAGTTAATCATCAACATGTACAAAAGATGTGGGTGACATAAAGGAAGATGTTGAGATAGATAAGTGGTCATACAAGAAAAAACCATATACATAATGAGGTTATTAGAAACAAATTAGGAGTTGCACCAATAGAGGATAAAATGAGAGAATATTGTTTAAGATGGCTTGGACATATAGAAAGAAGATCAAAAGAAGAACCTATAAGAAGGTATGAAAAACTAAATTTGGAAAGTATTAAAAGAGGTAGAGGACTACCACAAAAGTGTTGGAAAGAAACAATAAAGAATAGGGCTCTGTGGAAACAAAGAATCCATGTAGCCGACCCCATCTAGTATGGGAAAAGGCTTAGTTATTGTTGTTGTTGTTGTTGTTGTTGTTTTGTGATTTTTAAAATAATTTTTTATGTTTTAGTATTAAAAACTATACAGGACGAGAAGGATACGATATAAATCGTATAGTGGACCAAAACGATACACGATACGATACGATACGCATCGAACAACATTGTGGTTAACTGCATATGAATGTTAAAAGCATATTTTAAGGAGGTAAAGCTAAAACAAGAACAAAAAAGGGAGAGATTTAGATGTAGGCTGACCAATCATCAACATTTTGACAAAGATTTGCAATATTGAATAGGTAGTTACCATCAGTTGCAAAACGAGAAAGTCTGGATGCCCCCATTCTTTTGAACAAAGGATCCTTGACTTGGAGCAGAGAAAGAGACTGTTGCAACAAATTGTCACCTGCAAGAATCACAACGAAACCTTTTAATGCACCACATTGAACCGCACCACACCTCAATTAGTGAGAACTCCAGAAAGAATTACAAAAAAGACAAAATTTGTCATGTCATTAACCTTTTGAAGGGTTCAGACAAATGCATAAAACCGCTACCACTTGGAACTTCACATACCCATATAAGGAACAAACCGATAGCCAAATAAACAGCAGTTCCAGCAAAAAATGATTTCAGCAGCCATCCAATCTTTCTCTCGGCCTCCTCTTCAAGTGCAGAATCGTCTAGAAAAAACACCAATGACCCACCCATGTGCATTTAATTAATGTCGAGAAGAAAAGAACACATCAAAACGAAAAATGCATGTGTATACTGAAACTCTGCAGCAATGAAACAACCAGAAAACTCAAGAGGATCATACTAATACAAAAATGACACACCTGTTCCTCTAAAAGATGAACAATTTCGTCGACTATAAGATGTTGCATCTCTTCTGCATGCATGCTGCTGCTGGAAAAAGGAAGATTTTACACTGTGAATCTTCCTTCCTAGGATATCTCGGAACAAATTTCGATTGGGAAAAGGGAGAAATTAACTGAAGAACAATAATTGGGAGAAAGAGAGGACAAACTTACAGTCCTCCAAAACTTCAAGACTAAGCGACTCATGGCTGCTACCCCAAACCAGTATGAAGGGGAACGCTCAACCTTTAACCTTGCTCGGCAAAACTTTTGTAAGAGGGGAAACGCTTGCACTTCGGATCTTTTAATGGTTACATGGTAAAACCGATAGGTGGGCATGATCTGATTTTCCTCTCTCTCTCTCTCTCTCTCTCTCTCTTTATATATATATATATATATATATGTGTGTGTGTGTGTGTGTGCTGGTAAGAGATATGAGTATTATACGTATAAATGTTGATAACCTATATCTTATACGTATATATATATATATATATATTGATTCTACCCGAAGCTGACCTGAATCCGACCCAGGTTGGGTCTGGTTTTCAAAGACCCATCACCTAAACAAAAATTGGGTCGGATTTGGGTCGGCCTATTTTTGACCTGAACCCGAAGTGAACCGACCTGATGAATTGGTTTGTCAGAACTCCAGTAGATTTTTTATGCCTTTTCCGAATCGCCCCCGTCAAGTAGTCCTTGTTACAATAAACTAAACTAGATGGGGTGAACCATAAGGACTTCCTAAACGACCCGCCATTCTAGTATTGGTCTAGTTGAAGTGTTCTTCACTTGGGAATTGTAATGGTATTGGATGCTTTAGTACTGAGAGGATCAAACCTCTCAGACTTTGTCGTTGTCTTCCTAATTAACGGGCTTCGGGTAAAACACAATTGTAATTCACGTTCACAAAACACTTTTGTTTTCCTATATACAATGGAGGATCTAAGAATTTTAAAGGTTTGGCCCTAAAATGGGTCCGCCGGTGCTTGCGATCCTATTTGAACTACCTCTTACAACAAAAGGTGAGAAAAAGGCCTACCACTAGGCAATGAAGATGGAAAATTGAAATAATCTTCACCATTGTCGCCTCGAAAGATGCAATCTTAATCTCATGGGGAAGGGGCAAAGATAACAGTGATGATACCGCAGCATACCTTTAGATTTATTTGTGATGATTCGAGAACCGCATGAAGCTGAAGTCTGATGTATGGTTAATGGAATAGATAGCATAATGTTATCATCCACGATGATTATCTAAGAATTCGAATATGGTTGATATAGTTGTGGCGCAGTCCAACTATGGTTTTTGGTGGTGGAATCTTTTGGTGTGGCAGGCTTCCCGAATCGAGAGGCCTCAATGTCAAGTTATTAGCTCAGTGGTAGAGCATGCTCCTGATAATTGCATCTTTGTACCATGTCTGTGAAGGCTGACAAATGGATAGTTCAGTGAGCTCATTCATGGAGACTCAGATCATCCAACCAACCAAAAGATGGCGAACCTGGCTTGAATCGGATTAGTCAGGGTTCTTTGGGCTTCCAGATACAGGGTATACTTCTACAACAAAAAAGAAAGAAAGTGAAGAATACATCTTAGTCATCTTCACCACAATCTCTTCAGCTGAAGCACCTGCACTCTTTCACCTTGATGATGCTTCTCTTTTATCTAATAAGGGTGATATTTTTATGTGCAAAACATTATGATAATAAAATTTGTGCCTAATATTAGTTGTTCTTCAAAGTAAACCTTTCATATTCTTAATTAATCAGTAACAAGCTTCTTCCTTTTGATAGAAGGTATGACTTAATTGGTAACCCCAAAATCAAGAATTTAAGTAATTTTCTTCAAAATTTCATGTCAGGATTTCTTAGAGGAATTCAGATGCGTTCATGATACACAAGATATGAAGCTCTTGCTATATATCTAGTTTGATGGCCGTAAAAGGATCACGAAGCCAACACTTTTACGCATCACGTAAATCATCTGAATGAATTTTTCTCCAAAGGCAAGCCAATTCATCAGTATTTCTGAAATTAGAACATGTAAAAATCTGGGATTAGTGAGATCAGATAACTTGCAAATATGCAAAAATTAGTTTTCCTTGGAAGGCGGAAAACCCACTTAGAGTGGGCGAAGAAAAGGCTTGGTTTGGCTTTAGTTGGAAGAACACACCTCGAAGAGTTTAACTTAGAGAAATCATCTGGGTTTAGACGAAATCATCTTCACTATCAGCATAATTAGGAGATGTTTTCTTTAAGTATGCTTTCTTAGAAAAATCTCCAAAAATAAATGAGTTTCCAGATATAGAAAAGAAAAGAAATGTTCTAGAATCTTGAGTTGGCTCTGGAATTAAATGCTTTTAAATTTCTCATTTATCTTTTTCTCATGTCATTATAGATAACTCCACTAAGATTGTGATACATGATATCATACACATCAATTATATGGTAGACCCCATGTTTAGGATAATAGGTTAAGCTAGTAAAGTAAATCCCCATCTAGCGAAGAATATTTAACTCCGTGGTGAGTGTGAATGGCGAGAAAACGACAAAACCAAGCCTTCTCCCACACTAAGGAGTCAAGTAAAGAGGAGACTCACCAGATATCAAATATTTTGGGCGTCAAGTCACCTGCTTCATATATAAGCAACAATTAACTATTGGAGATTTGAGATTGGATTCTCTAAATCACTTCTTTATGAGTCAGCAAGTCATCATTTTCGCAACTCATAAACCCAAATCTTTGGTGCCTTTGAAAATAGAGCAGCATGCATCGCGTGCTCAGTTGCTGAAGTCATCCAACATTTGCTTGCCACATTACAGTATATTATCCTCATGCTTACTTTACAAGCGATAGTATTTAATGAAGCCCTTTAGCAATTGTTTGTGGCCCTTGCTTCTGCCTTTAGTCTACTGATCAATTAACTTCAAACCCACATAAAATGAACCACGACTCACCTGGCCTGAGTGGTGACAAAGAATTAAAGTTAGATCTTCAGTTTGATATTTGGTGAATTTATATCATCTAAATCTTAAAGTCGAGAGAGAGCCATAAGTGCATGAGGATGGCAATTTCAGAAAGCCGGCATGAGGGTGGCAATTTCATATTCTGGGTAGTGCTTGTGTTGTGTTGTAAATCAGTAGACTCAAACATGACCTTTTCCTTTTGTGTTACTTGGGGTGGACAAACACAAGATCAGATAAACATGTATTTTACTGTCGCGCGCTCGTGCCAGGCTCTTTCGCTGGTGGTAATTTCATCTTTCAGGTTGATTGTGTTGTATCGTTTCCTCTTCGTGCCATATACAGGTCAACGTAAGCATAATTGTACCCTTTTGGTGAAAAGTGGCACATGAAACACTAATGCCCTAGGACATGGACTTTTTGGGTTGTATCCAAGTGCATTACCATGTTTTGATCTTTCTTTAGGGGGTCTTTGATTACATGGCTAGACTATGGAACTAAAACTCCAGTTCTAGTTTTAGTTCCAACAACTCACTCCAACTCGAGTTGTTGAGGGGTCTCATAATCGAGTAAAAAGTAAGGTCAATACAGTCTCACCTTTTACTATGCATTAAAGCTTGCATTTATTATAAAAAGAATCGTACATAGTTCCAAACATCGTATTCAAACACCCCTTTATAAGTTATTATAGCAAGATTGAAGGATAATTAAAAAGAGCTTGTAGAGCATATTCAGAAGCAATCATGCTAATTTAGCATTCTTAATGATCTCAACCATTCAATTAAATTGAGATTAAAAAATATTTTTTAATAAAATACATTTTAAAAGTAAGTATATATTTTTAACAACTTTTTACCTTTTGCTTTTTTTAATGGATTGCTCTATGATTGCTTATATGCATATTCCACATTATATATATATATATATATAACAGAGAGAGTTGGGGAGAGAGAGAACTTGAGTAATTGCATATGATCAGGTATGGAAAAAATCAATGAAAGGAAAAGATCACCCCCAAATCTACCAACGGTCAAAGCGTGCAGACAAGATGATTTTGGATGAGCACGCCCCCGGCCACCTTTTGAAATTCTATCTCCCGAATCTGATGATTAAAGTGCGAAGTGACGCAGCACAAGCATTCCTTTTGTTTCAATCACCGCCAACAATTAAACTATGAAAAGAAGTCCCCGACTGCTCAAGTAAAAGCCCAGTTATCCTTAATCCATTTCACAACAAATACTCGAACCACCTTCTGTGCCTCCACCAGAGAGAGAGAGACAGAGCACAACTCTCTTAAACCTCTTACCCACTATGCTTAACCTATCCAGCAAGGTTTAACAACCTCAACTCCGCATGCATGTTCATGTGCGAGTTTGTGTCTTCTTGACCCATTAACAATCACAATTGTGTGTTTGTGTGTGTATGAAGAGAGATGGCAGAGACTGAACTAGATATCCCTCCAACCACCCAAGCAAAGAAAGCACATTCCAATAGTTTCACTAGCAAAATCAGGAACTGGATAGAACAAATCACTTGCTGCCGTTTTCTTCCACAGGCAATGGCGGCCAGAGATTTGGAAGGTCAGAATCTTCAGCAGGGGAATGCTCGCTGCCTCACTTCATACTACAGTGTGTTTGTTGCTCGTCTCGCCATCATGGTATGCCTGCTATTCAAAGTACTCAAAAAAATTACCGGCTCTGAATTGGCAGCAGAAACTTGTTTAAACAAATGGATGTCACTTTTAAAATATGCATTTGTTCATTATCTTTAACAGTTAACAGGTTCTAATTATTGATCCCCTATTATATTTTGACTGCAACAATTAGGTAGAGTTCGATTGTGGTCCCACAAAGAAAGGAAAACAATGCAAACTGCAGAAAGAACCACTAATTTTGTGAATTCCTGAATAGCCACTCTGAAAGATCTGATACAGGAAAAGAGAATGCATTAATTTGCATTTTTGCTGCTACAAAAACTAGGCCTGAAGAGTTTTGGAAGGAAACAATAAAACATGATCTTGATCTTTTTGGAGTAAATGCTAATACGACACAAGATTGAGCACAATAGCACATAAGAATAGATGTAGTTCAACCCACTAGTGTGGGATGGTTTTTGCTAATAAAAAAAACTATTTGAATTTGAAATATCAGGGAAAACTAGGACAGTGAAAGGGAGTCTAGCGGATATGGTAAAGCCCCAAGACTTATCTTGAACTTCCTGCCTTGGTAATGGCTATAGACCTGGAAACAGATTCTACAGGAAAAGACATAAAAAAAAGATATGATTCAGCGCTTACATGTATATAATTAAGAGAATGGTTTCCACTTTAGTTGAGATAGATGTACAGGTTGATAGCCAAATTACTTTAACCGTGGAACTTCAGCTGCTAGATCCAACAAAACCAAACCCTTCCCACACTAAATGCCGTGGGCTACATGGATTCTAACTCACCATTGAGCTCGATGTTGTAACTTCATCTGCTAGATCTTGAGCTGAAAGTTTCATACCTGTGAATGAAAAATGAACAAAAAGTAAAACCAGTTGCGCATTCTTAACCTTGCTCTCACTTGTACACCCAACTGTTTTTTAATAAAATAGCTAGTCAAATATAATGTTGGAGAGATGCTTTCTGGCTTGTGATTCAATAAATAATTGTACATCCGTTGACAAACACCATAAGATAGGAGAGAAACATCAAAAAACAAGAGAAGCAACAGCGTAAATCAAGTTCTCTTGTCACATAATAAGACATGTTTTGGCATTTATGGAAAACAACAAATCCTACGACTGATTGTGTGTCTCATAGTCACCGCTATCACCAATATTTTAAAAACGTATTATTATTATTTTTTCAGTTCCCGTATTAAAGTACGATAATATCTTCAAAACTACAGGAAAACATCATGGTGATATCATGATCTTTTAACCTTCTTTTCTTTGGTTTATATTTGCAAACTCTTAGTTATAAATTATATGTTCTATTGAAAATTTAATTTCTTTTATTTTGAACCTTATTCTGACAGTGTTTTTATATGCAAGAAGAAACATGAGATACTTATTCTTGTATGCAATGTCATAAGTATCAATTCATATCATATGGGACATATGAAAATATCGTATACCAGTACCTGGATACACATGATCCAGTTACCCTGTATCACTTTCACCCATTATCAGTGTGTATTGCACCGCATTGCCAATTTATGATAGAACATATTAAAGAAACACAATGAAACATGATGACCTTGAGGGATTCAGATGGCAGCCAATTTATGATATAACGTATCAAAGAAACAGATATTTGCACATTTTTTCATTGTCAATATTATTCCTTTCCTGATATAGAGGGTGAAAAATGC
The DNA here is from genome assembly GCA_036023115.1 of Brasenia schreberi. Lineage (NCBI taxonomy): Eukaryota > Viridiplantae > Streptophyta > Magnoliopsida > Nymphaeales > Cabombaceae > Brasenia > Brasenia schreberi. The sequence continues at coordinate 18,474,461 of JAYKKT010000069.1, forward strand.
TTTGCATCTTATGCAAATAATCTATTTTCTGGACATGCAGGTAATGCTCGCTATCTTGATCAGCATGTTAACAATTCTGACCTGGCATTTTACAAGTGTGTACACAACAAAATCAATAAACAGTTTAGCATATGGACTTCGGTTTGAGCTCCTACAACGCCCTATATTGCGGATGTGGAACATACTTAATTCCACCGTAGAGATAACCATGGCACAGGTCAAGCTTTCAGAGTATGTTATCGGTCGTTACACAAAGTCAGTTACACATGCAGCTCAATCTGAGGTGCTTATTCAGATCTTTTCCTTTTACAAATGGTAAAAAAAACATAGTAAGATTAGCTACTTACAAATAGCTGCAGACTTCTCAGTATTTGCATTACCTGCCTGTTTCATTTGAACATGCTTTGAGTAGCATATTTAAGTATGAAATCACACACAACTACTCACCTTCTACACATCACGGGTATCCATGCTCTCTTGTCAGACCAATCAGTAACAAGGGTATGTTACATACTTGTTCTTCGGTAAATATAGGTGATTTGACTGAAGGATAAATATTCCTTTTGACATATATATTATGAATGCAGGCAGGAAAATGTAATAGCTAAAAGGTTAGGCAGTATTCTGTTTCTATCTGATTAAAATTTTCAGATAGCAAGATACAGAATTTAGAATCTATAAAGAAGTCATTTAATCCAGGGTTCTACATTTTCTTGTCAACAGATGTATGAAGTCATGAAGGATGTAACCTGGGCACTTTTTTCAAGTCGAATAGCTCTCAATGCAATTACTATAAACTATAGAAATGGATTTGTACAAGCATTCCACAGAGACCACAAGAACAATAGCACATTTTATATCTACTCTGACAATGCTGAGTCTCATCCTGTGAGCGGGTCAAATAAAGGGACAGTAGCTCACACTGGAGATAACATACCTTCAAATGCTAGTATGTCTTCCACTTGGTATGGTGTGCCGCTTGATCCTGTTACTGGTGAAAAAATAGGAATTAGAAGAAAAATTCCACCAGAAGATCTTATCAAAATTGCAGGCATTTCAGAGCTACAAGATGGTGCAGCTTCATGGCATGTTGCCGTAAGCAAGTTCACAGACTCACCGTTACTTTCAGCAGCATTGCCAGTGCATCATCCAGTTGATCAGAGCATTGTGGCTGTTGTTGGGGTCACCACAGCTCTTTATAGTGTGGGCCAGCTGATGAAGGAGCTGGTTGAATTTCACAGTGGATACATGTATTTGACTTCCCAAGATGGTTTTCTACTTGCAACATCAACAGATGCGCCCTTGTTAAGGAATACACCAGCTGGTCCGAAGCTTATGCTGGCTACTGATTCAAAAGACCCAATCATAAGTTCAGGTGCAGAATGGTTAGAGAATACATATGGTGACAAGCTGCTGCTGAAAAACGAGGTGCATGCAGAGAATGCCATGTTGATCCATCAGAAGTATTATGTTGACTCCTTTTTCCTGAATCTCAAGAGGCTTCCTCTGGTGAGATCTTCAGAGAACCACACTTAGTTGTTTGGAATTCAGATTCTATGCCCTGCTGATCCAATCAATAACTATATACAGAGTATGTCAACTTTAAGAATAACCAGAAAGCTATTAATTTGATGATGCATGGCAAGGAAATCAAAAGAGTTATTAGAAAAAGGTGCTTTCATGATTGAAAATTACTACTATTTATTATAAGAGAAGATGGCATGTAAATTATAAATACAAAACAAAGAAGAGAATGCATCATAATGTGAAGGATCCATCTGTACATATAGCTCCAATGCTGTTCGTAAGTTGGATAATTCGTAATTGTTGCAGGGCCTGTGTGTTGTGTGTGGCCATCAATGTTATAAATTGACATAGATTGCCATTCATGGTAATGATTGAGATACTATACTGCTTCCGTCATGGTTTCTGTTTTCCCTGATCTGGATATGCACAACTGTTGAGTCAACTTGCCAAACACCAATGGGCCACTTTCATAAGAAGGCATACTGTCCCTATGCCATTCCTAACTTAAGATATCTACTTTTCATTAGTAAGTGTGAGAGTTTAATTTACATCTTAAATTACGTGGGGTACCATGTAGTCAAAACGTTAGTAGAAGTTAAGAAGCTAGATTGTGGTAATTACAAGAAAAGGGCAATTAGCAGAAGCGGTTAAAAAATGCTTCATATTTGTCTTTATAGATTTATATAAGCTACATAAAAGTAAAAGATATATTAGAACCAAAAATAGAAAAGTTTGGTAAGGCATCTCAAATGTTAGTATTGATGCTCTTCTAATATTCTAGGAACTTCCCTAACTATGCATCATATTTTAGAAAATTTGATGATCTCATTAATGCTAGACATGAAATAAAATTTTCAAGATATTGTTAAATTCTTATCCATTACCTATGTGCATCAAAAGTATGTATTGCTGCATTCTTGTAAGATAACTCACATACTGCTTGCTTGCACTAGATTTCCAGGATAAGAACACTTAGAATATCTTACATAGGTAAACAATGATGATCCTTATTCTTCAATGTACGAACTACTTTATCAAGTCAAACTAACATACTTTAGTGTGCAATCTTTACACAGGTGGGCGTGATCATTATTCCAAGAAAATATATAATGGGAAAGGTTGACCAACGAGCTTTGGCAATGTTGGTGATTTTAATTTCTGCATCCATTTGTATTCTTGCGGTTGGATGTGTATGCATTTTGATATTGACAAGCGGCGTCTCAAAGGAAATGAATCTGAGAGCAGAATTGATAAGTCATCTTGAAGCAAGAAGACGGGCGGAGGCCTCAAATAACTACAAGAGCCAGTTTCTAGCAAACATGAGGTAATCTCAAATTTAACCAGCTAGAAACAGACCATGGCACTTTTAGGAGATGTTATCATTAGGAATACCATGCATGTGCTTCTTCCAACATTACTTGAAGGAAAATAATATGAGAAAATCTAACATCTGAGGCATGGCCTAAACCAAGCTCAAGAAGTTACTTCTCTGCTACAGTCTCTCAGACCTACAGAGATGAAAAGGATTCGCATCTTCCCTGTATCAAGATACAATTTCTCAACTGTCATGCAGACAAGTTGCACAAATCAGAATATTGTTACGGAAACTTGATGCAATGTTTTTGTGCAATTATTTATGTTTCACTTTTTTGCTTTCAACTTGCTACTTTTATTCTTCTACAAAGTTATATTATGCTTCTACGTATACATTGATCATTGTTAAAGAAAAAAAAGAATTGACTTAGTGCAATGAAGTGTTGCCCCCACTTTTAGTTCAGCCTCATGTATTATTTGCCTTCTTTCTTCTTGCCCAACTTGTTATTTTGCTACCATAGGGATCTTTACCGGATTGAAAATGGATAACGTTGTGCTGTCCTTTTGCAATACCATCCTATCTACTTTCTCTTTAGACCAGCAAAAAATGTTCAGGCCACTGGGCTAGGTGACCAGAATTTTCATTAATCATTAACTTGCTCTATGCACTTCTTGACAAGAAACGGCCAGAGCATCAAAATAAATAGCCGTCGTATATTCATTTCACGACCATCAAATGCTTTATCACCATTACTCATCATTATCATTACTGATAGCATGATTTATGGCATGGTATCATCACTAAAACCAATGTTGTAAATACCATAGAGGTCTCCATATCGTACAGTGGACCAATATGCATATGATACTGTATGATGTCTTTTGTTTTAAACATTCAATATAAAAAAAATAAAGCACACATGCACACACGAAAAGAAAGCGTACTTTTATTGTGGGACTTCATAGTAAAAGCAGCTTGTATGCACTACAGTAGAAGAGTACTAGTTTTCAGAAAAAAGTGTGACTACTGAAGACTGCTAGTGTTCAAGTTTCTAATTAAGATGTGCATGAAACAGTCATGAGCTACGAACACCAATGGCTGCTGTTATTGGACTCTTAGACATTCTCATCGGTGATGACTGCCTTACAAATGAGCAATTTGCTACTGTTTCCACAATTCGTAGATGCTCAACTGCATTACTTCGACTGCTGAACAACATCTTAGATCTAAGTAAGGTGAGTGAAAATTTCTTACATCACCATAAGGAAACAGAATGTGTACTTCAGTCGTGCATCTTTTTCCACAATGAGTATTTACATGCAGTTTCCATCTTGCATTTCAGCTACTTGAATAATACTTATTCTTTGGATAATACAGCAACTTTTCATTCAACAAGCTAGATTAAGAAACACCATTTTCCAAGTAACAACTGAAAGAAACTTGTCATATATGCTTGTAGTTAATTGCTCAGTTGTTCCTATAGTGCAACACTTCGGTAAAGATCTGTAGATCAGTGACATACAAATATTCAGTTGATAAAGTTAAGGTTTTCCAGATTCCCCTAAAGTAACAATGCTTTACTTTAAGCACCAGAGTAGCTGAAAGGCGTTGATATATTCCATTAAGGAAATGCCTAAACTAATAGTTAACCATGCAACAGATGGTTAGCCCACTAAGTTTGGATTAAGAAAAAGAAATTGAAGTTGTCACTAGTTGTCAATATATCAAAAGCACAATGGAACAAAATAAGCATCCTAAATGAATCACAAGAAGCTCTTCATGAAGCTCGACCAAATCTATTACAGTCATTGGAAAATGGAGAACAAGCTTGTTTTCTTACAGATATGTCAGTAAGATATAGTATGGGAAAAAGGCTCAGTTGCTGTATGTCAGTAAGATAAAATTTGATCAAGATTATGATACACTTTCCTAAATTTTCACAGGTTGAAGCTGGAAAGCTAATTTTGGAAGAAGCAGAATTTGACTTGGGCCATGAGCTAGAAGGACTTGTTGACATGTTCTCAGCACAATGCATTGATGAGGACGTGGAACTTGTACTAGATCTCTCTGGTAAAAGGGAAAAGAAAACCTAATGATCCTCACACTTCAAAAACAGGCATTGCTATAGATGCATGACAGCATTTATATAATACACTACAGCCTACTAAAAAAATATCTGTCTGATGAAAGAAATATTCCTAATAAACCTTTTTGAGAATGAAACCTCAAATAACAAACATAGAAGTAAATACCATCAAGTTCCATTGTATTCTTTCAAAATTAATTTTGAAATGCCATAGCATGCACATGATTGTTTCTTACGACTTCCAATTCATCTCAACAAACTTTTACAAACAAGGAGAGCATAAACACGAAGCAACTGATGAACAACATAATGCGAACAAGGATATAATACAGCGCAGTACAGTAATACATACAGACAAGTTCTTATGCACATATGGATGCATGCGTGCACAAACACACACATGTAAACACCAACTCAAAAAGCACGCCTTATTACATGCATGATCATCTTACAGGAAAAGAAATACATCACCAATCATATACATGATAAAGCGAAAACTACCCACACAAAAACAACAGATTCAAACAAACAAGCGGTTCAGCCAGAGCTTAGTAAGCAGCACCATCCTAGGCCATCTTTTATTTGCATGACAACACAGGAGTCTGAAAGAGAAATAGGCAGTGTGCAAATGATGCAGATACAGTGTTTAAACCTGAAGACATAAGTTGCTGGTCTATGTTCATGATGAAATCATGAACGAAGAGAATTAGGGGCAGCCACCAATGGCTATTACCCTGCCTCAGTTGTCTTGCTGCTAGGTTGAAATATGGCGGATGATGTTTCCCTCACAGCAGACAGTAATAAAGGAGAATAGCAATACAAAATTTTCAATTCAGATCAGATTGACAACTTTAAGAGTATAAGAATGGATAGCATATCAAAACTCTGAATCTCTAGTCTAGTCTAACTTCCTGTGCTGCTCGATCCTTTTTGTAGATGACATGCCAAAATTTGTTCAAGGTGATTCAGCAAGGGTTGTTCAGATATTTGCAAATCTGATCAGCAACTCTATTAAGTTTACATCATGTAAGTGACATCAAATTTCCACCAATCTCCTTACTTTATGAAGGATCACAATATAGAATTACTTCTTCGAGATACTTTCGTTGATCATTACATACATGTTATTTTATGTCTTGTGTAACATACTTTTGAAGGGAGACTGTACCTAAAATAGTAAATCATAGATATTGTACTAATAAGGATCAGAAGAATTACAAATCAAGATAGTGAAGACAAAGTCATCAGATAATTTGAACATACTTGTTCTACATAACAGTACAAGACATTTACATGCATTTAATTTGTTTACATTATGGATACCTGCACTATACACAAGGACAAGTTCATTTTGTAGTTTGTACATCTATACAGACATATGTGAAAAGCATAAACAGGGAATAAGTTGCAGTACATGAGTGAGACAATCATTTTGCATTTGCTTTAGCAATATAACTGCTGACGTTGTTTGCTTTTTTTTTTTTATCTCGATGTGGGGTTAAGCGGGCTACATAGTTGTCCGAGGATGGTGTGAGAGCTCCAACGCTTTTAACAACATAAACAATTCCTTTCTTCATGAAGAAACAAGCAACAGAAAAAGAGCCATGAAAAACACCAGATTGACCATTTGGTTTGAAGTTGAAGACACAGGCTGTGGTATACTCGCTAATAACAAAGGGCCTTTGTTTCTAATTTCCATATCAGGTAGAAAGATGAAATCTCTACGTGTGTTGCAGGAATTGATCCAAGCAAGTGGGAATCAGTATTTGAGAGCTTTGAGCAAGCAGATCCATCAACCACTAGAATGTATGTTGACTAATATTCTTTTGTGGTTTGTTACATACATCGAGAAATTCTACAACTAGAAGCAGCTTTTTCAGCTAAGTTACCTGACCATAAAGAATGATTTTAGTTGCACGTAGGATGACCTTGGGAGCAAGAATAGTCAAGATATTGCATACCACGCTGTAAAATGAACCAAAATGACAAGTGGAAGCAACAAGATTGGGTGCAGAATCCCAAAGAAAGGGGAACACAACTTAGTTATTTAGTAACTTGACCATTTCTGCATTGTTTTAACCTTCTAAACATTCCACAAAAGCTTGACCAAAAGAATAAATTAGTGATTGAATATGTCGTTTCCATCTCCCAACTTCTTTACTTTTATTCCAGGTATGGAGGAACTGGCCTTGGCCTATGCATCGTTCGAACCTTGGTGAGAATGTTACTGCACTTATTTCGTTCATGGATGTAGCACTTCCCAGTGTATTATCTAACATAAGATCAACAAGTCTGATAAGATCACGTCATCAGATCAGTGTATAGTAAATTCCAGTAAGAAAATTACGTGAACAGGTACTCAATGAATTTTAGCACCAATACTAACATTTCATGTTCCAAAACTGAATCCAAATGTCAATCCTAGTCAAGACCAACCTGTGACACTTTGTCATAGAACCATACCTTACTTGTAGCTTGTATGATGATGTCAAAATAAACGCACCATGAGAGGATGAGAACCCTGATGCTTTATCTCAGTGAGGGTTGAGCAGATGTGAGTCTTATTCATGAGAACCAGTTGATTAAAAATGTAATATGTGATATCCAACAGTCACAAATATCATCAACAACAACTAAGCCTTTTCCCATACTAGATAGAGTTAGCTACATGGATTCTTTGTTTTTGCAGAACCCTATCATGTGTCATGCTAGTAGTTAAATCAATATAAACTAGATCATTCTTTATAGTTTCTTTCCAACACCTTTGTGGTCATCTCTTTCTCTTTTAACATTTTCACAATCTAATTTTTCATATCTTTTTACGGGAGTGTCTTTTGGTCATCTTTCTACATGTACAAACCATCTTAAACGATTTTCTCTTATTTTGTCCTCTATTGGTGCTACTCACAATTGGTTTCTAATAACCTCATTATGTATATGGTATTTTCTTGTTTGACCACTCATTCATCTCAACATCTTCATTTATGCTACGGGCATCTTTTTTACATGTTGATGATTATTGCTTTATAATATTTATATTTTAACTTTAATGGTATCTTTTTATCACACTGAATACCTAATGCCCCTCTCCATTTTAACCAACCGGCATTAATTATATGCATAACATCTCCATCAATTTTTCTATCACTTTTAAAAATTGACCTTAAGTATTTAAAACTTCCTTGTGAGGGATGCACAGTGTGCCAATCTGAATTTCTATGTCATCTGAAGCACCCAAATAATCAAACTTACATTCCATATATTCTTTCTTTGTTATACTAAGTCGGAAGCCTTTACTTTCTAACGTTTCTCTCTATAATTCTAATTTCCTATTAACTTTTTCCTTAGACTCATCCACTAACACAATATCATCTGCAAATAACATACATCAAGGTACATCATCTTGAATATGTTTTGTTAGCTCATCAATGACCAATATAAATAAATATGGACTTAAAGTTGATCCTTGATTGAACCCAATATTAACTTCAAAAGAGTTTGTCATTCCTTCATGAGTTCTCAAACAAATTTTTGCACCATCCTACATGTCTCTTATAAGATTTATATATGTCAATGGGATATCTCTTTTTTCCAAGGTTTTCTAAAGAACATCTCTTGGCACCCTATCGTAAGCTTTTTCTAGATCAATAAATATTATGTTAAGGTTCTTTTTTGCTCTAAAATATTCTATAAGACGTCTCAATAGGTGAATCGATTCAATAATAGAACTACCAGGCATGAATCCGAGTTTGTTCTATGTTGTACCTGATACTTGTCTTAACCGATATTTGATAATTCTTTCCTATAATTTCATAGTGTGGCTCACTAACTTGATACCTCAATAATTCAAATAATTGTGAATGTCTCTCTTGTTCTTATATATGGGTATAAGTATACTCGCTCCATTTCTCGGTATCTTTTGGGTTCTCCATATTTCATTAAATAGTCTTGGAAGTCAAGTGAGCCTAGTCTCTCTCAGGAATTTTCATACTTTTATACGAATCTTGTCTTATCATAAAGATTTACCAACCTTCATATATTTAATAGCTTCTTTAACTTCTTTCTTTTAAATACGTCGATAAAAATTATGGTTTATATACTTATTTTATTTTACCAACTCTCCTAAGATAATACTAACATATGTATTTTCATTAAAAAGCTTATAGGAATAATTTTTCTATCTATTTTTATATCATCATTCACACTAAAATCTTCTCATCCTCATCTTTGATGCATCTAACAAAAGTAAGATCCTTTGTTTTCTTATCTCCAGCCTTAGATATCCTAAAAATATCTCTTTCATCTTCTTTTGAGTTAAGTTTTTTATATAAATCCTTTCAAATTTTGGCTTTTGCTTCGGTAACAACCTTTTTCGCTTCCTATTTTTACTTTCTTATAAGCCTCCAAGTTTCACTAGTCTTCTTGGTATAGTGCAATTCATAACATGTCTTCTTTACCTTGATTTTATCTTTCACCACTTCATTCCACTACCAAGCTTTTTTTGTGTGGTTACACCTCCCTTAGATTTGTCATACATATCTTTTGTCACTTCCCTAATATGTATAATCAATTTGTTTTACATATCAGAAGGTGTACCTACATAATTCCAAGCATCTCCATGAATAACTTTTTGTTTAAATATATCTTCTTTCTCACATTTGAGTCTGAATAGCTTTATGTACTCTATTCTTCTATTTTCAAATTTTTACATGAAAATCCATTACTAAAAGTCGATCTTTAGTAGTTAAGCTTTATTCTAGAATTACCTTACAATCTTTACAACACGATCTACCTTTTTCCTACTAATGAAATAATTAATTTGTGTTTGTGACAAGCCACTCTTATAAGTAATTAAATATTCATCTCGTTTTTTGAAATTTATATTGGCTATAAGGAGATCAAAAGTCATAGCAAAATTTAAAAATCTTCCTACCCTCCTCATTTATATCTCCAAAACCTTAGTTTTTATGAATACCTTGATATCCTAATGCATCTTTACCGACATGTCCCTTTGTGGAATTCTTTGAATTGCCTTATCTAACTCCTCTCAAAAAGCCTTCTTTACGATATCTTCTAATCCTATTTGGGGTGCATAAGCAAAAACTATATTCAAAGCCTATACTCCTAACACTAATTTCACCATCATAATTCAATCACCATATCGTTGTACGTCTACTACATTATCCTTTAAATTTTTATTTATAATAATACCAACTCCATTTTGAACCTTTTCTTTTCTTTAGTACCATAATTTAAAACCAATATTCTAAATCTCCTTTACTTTTTCTCCAACCCACTTTGTCTCTTAACATAAAATATGAATCTTTCTTCGAATCATAGTATCTACCACCTCCATTCGGTCAATGTTCCGATATTCCAAGTATCAATACAAATCTTATTATCTAGGACTAGCTTCCTTACTCCCTCTATCCGTTCATTCTAAAAATATGGAGACCCTCACTGACAACAATGTAGTGGGACTAACTTCTTTACCAATACCCGTTCATGATATGAGAACCCTCTTTGCAATTGGTTCACTACATCTAGGCGAAGATGTAGAGACCCTGCTTACTTGTCACTGCATTTGAGTTCTGCAGTGCGTCACTAAGAGGGAACGCCCTAACATAATGCTCATAATTTGTATAATCCATGGTAGATAAGTTCGACAAAGTTTTACACTAATTGTCGGAAGAATAACACAACCCTCTTCCTTTATCCGGGCTTGAGACCAGCCATGCAAGGGTGATCCCTTACATGGGCATAGTTGACAAATATTATCAATAGCAACAAAATAAAAATGTCAGCAATATTATATTCAAAATAAATTGGTAACCAGTAATGTTATCTTCAACAATGAATTACTATCAATAACAATAGCAGTATCCTGAAAAGCAGCACACTTAATAACATCCTAATCCTATGCATTGATAGGATATATGGTAATCCCAAGACTATCTTAAGAAGTGCAACAAGTAACAGGAACCATATCTAGTACCCTAACAACACATAACATGGCAACAGCGCTTGCACTGATGCAATTCAATATTGAATAAAACAAAAATAACAATCAGTTAATCAATATGATGATGGTATAGGGCTTATGCACGTAAAAGACACAATGTTCTCCTGACAAAAAGTATCACTTTTCATCTGTCTAAATTCATGTGAGGCATGGGAAACACAAAGCCCCTGACCCACAAATCAATTGGCCTAACTGTAATGGCTTATTGTCTAGATTTACCATATTCCATCCTGTTTAATGATTCTTTTCTTTCTCTTTATTTATTGTTCACATTGTGATCACATTTGCTTTCTTTGGTTCCACTATCACATCTAATTGTCAACTTTGCATGTCTTCCTTCACGCTAAGTAGTAATGCAAACTTCTTCCAGCTGACACTGTTGAATATCCCAGGTAAGGAAAATGGGTGGAGAGATCAATGTTGTCAAAAAGAAAGGCCCAGGGACTCTGATGCAATTGTACCTAGTCCTCAACACCTCAACACAAAGCGTGGAACGCACTTGCCTGATGAGACCCACAAATAGAAGTATGATGGTGAGGAAAAGAAAAACGGTATCTTCTATACCTAATGACAACTAAAGCTTTATTCATCCCGCTTCTCGTCAAGGCTCTCCTGACGTGGAAGTCACACAGCGTTTATTCGCTTGACTTGTCAATCATTCTGCTATCATCTCATCTAAATTTTTGACTTCTACAATTCCAAATTGATAAATCTGAGAAAGCATGTTTTTCTTTTATTTATGATGAAAGTTCTAGCAAGCATGTGTTTATCATGTTTAAAATTTCCAATTTGAAATGGGTGCTTTATAAACATAGATTAGAACTTAAACTATGAACGTCCACCACAAAACTGAGTGGCTTATGTTTCCAACTAACCTTCTTTATGGCTAGAAAAGAGAAAAGATTATTAGTAACTTTTGGACACAATAATAAATTTTTCCCTGTGACATTGGAACAGGGGTCAGCAATAGGACAGACAGCCTGGGACTGCCTTCCTGGAACGGGATTTGGGCAGGATTATGAGCCCTAAATGAGCCGGAAAAGGGCCAAAGCTGACTAGGGAAGCATCCAATACAGGCCCATCAATATGCCCATTCATAAGAAAAAATCTAAAGATAAGTGTAAAAATATCACCAATATCTTACCACAGTAATCCACAAACTCAAACACAAGCAATCACGAAGGATCCTCAACAAGCCAAATCATTAAATGAATCACAAAACACTTGTGTACAAGCCAAATCGAATATCAAACAAGTCAAGCATAGAAAGCTCTAATTTAATAACAACATATCTCTTCTATTTATAGAGGTTTTACACTGAGAGAGAGCTGATTTTACAAAGTGTGGGAAGCTGCTCCCAACAGCTACACAACTAACCGTTGGGAGTTTCTAATAGCTAGTTGTTGTAGACGTTGGAGAGCAGGGGATTGGGCCTTGAGGCCAGGTCCCAAAGGTCCTAAAGGAACATGTTGGGCCCTACTGGCCCAATATACCTATTACAATTTAACACCCTCTTCAAACTTTTGGTGTATATATCGAAACTTTATCAGACAACAATTGTACCTCTAAAGGAACATAGCACAAAATTAATCTTTTTTTTAAGCATTCCTATATAGTACCCATTGCAAGATCTGCCTGCTCATGCAGTTGTTCTGAAGCTACGAATTTTAAGTTGAGCAATATGTGTAGTGCTACGAGAAAAATGATTGCATGCCAGAAAAAGCTCTCCCTCTACTCATTCTTCTTCTATCACTTCCACTTTCAAAATCTTCAACAACTCTCTTTTTTCTTGTTGATGATCGAGAATTATTAACACTAACCTTTGTTCTACCATAAGAAGGAATACTATCACCCAATCCAATAGCATCATCATCCTCTTCCTTAAACATCTCTAAATCATTCTTCTGTTGTCTCCTCTCATGTATGCTCTCAATCATATGCAAACATTGTCATTTAATGGCTTCTAACAATTTTCTAACTTTGCCCATGCAAGGAGCAACTTCTTTCCTAGTCCCAGCTTGGTAATGTTTCAATCGTGAAATTTCACCACTAACCACCTTCTCACAAAACAAATATTTGATTTTCAATATGTTTTCCTCAACTGTTGTACCCAATGTTATGTCGGATCACCAGACCGAGATTGGGAATCCCTAACACCCCTTCTAGGCATCTCAATTGCACACTTCAATTCAATTAAAAACCTGAAAATAAAAGCATTTCATAAATCCCCAATATTCACGTAACACTCAAATAGAGTGTCTCCCACTTCACGAATGCAATAAAAATCATATCCACACACTTTATAACTTCATATTTTATCATTCAAAAAAAAGAAAAATACAAATAACACAAAAAAAAATAACAAATATTTATTGAAAAATACCAAAAATATACCACAATCCAAGTTAGGAGGCTTGCACGGATAACGTAGAGCACTTTTTTGGGAGCCTTTAACACAAAGGAGGTAGAGAGCCACCGGAGGGAGCCTTGAATAGCATTAGGGAGCCATAAACATATACCAAAAACCTGCAAAACCGTGAGTTTTTGTTCGAAAAGGGTCCCTGACCGTATCGCACAATACTTACTGTGCTACGATTCATTTGTTAAAGAAGAACAAACCGTATCAACCATTGCTTTCTCCTTCATTTCAGCTTCAAGTTTATTCACTTTTTTTTTGCAAGAATAGAGGATGAAACTTGATATTCCACCAAATCTACCTTCTTTTTCAATTCAGAGCAATTTGGCCTTATGTGTCCGACCTCTCTAAAATGGTGGCAAATGATCTTTTTTCTTGCTTCACTTGATCCTTCATTTTTGAAGTGGGGAGGGCGATAAGCATTCATATTTGTTCTGGGTTAAATGCAACTAGGGCGGTATCTTTTTGAAGTCTAGATTCATTCTTGTTTCTGTCTTTGAAGATCGATAAAAACCTCTTCTTTAGTAAGAAAAGGTTTTCGATAAATAAGGGATGGTTTTACCCCTTCAAATTCTTTCTAAAGACTTCTTAGAAATTGATACACAAAATCTTCATTATCCTCACATTATCTTTCACTAAAACATTGTGTACATTTTTTTATAATCATACAATTGATTCCAAATATTGGAATATTCACTAAAAAAATTATTTACCCCTTTAATTCCTTGTCTAAGGGATACTAATTTATCTCTTAATGCCGAGCAACATCACTTTAAATATGGGATTTTTTTAAATATTCTCATGCTTCTTTAGCATTAGTAAAATCAGCCAAAGTATCCCTAGTGTGCTCATTCAAATTGTTCATCGGCACTCATAAGACCATTCTATGACCTCCTTTATATTTTTCTTTTTCCTCAAGTTTGACATTAATGAAGGGTTTTACTTTCGAACCACTAAAATAGCCCCATAATTTTTTAAAATATAAGTAATTTTCAATACATTAGGCCCATATTTTGTAGTTTGAGGGTATTAAATGGAAGTTAAACCTTCCTTTATCATCCATAGTTGAAGAAGAAAAATAGTATAAAGAGGTAAATTTATAATAAAGCCAAAGATACGATTGGCACACTTCTCGAGGCGATAACAACATTCTCATGATCGCGAATGGCTCTGATACCATGTAATAAAGTTAATACTTCAATATAACAATGGAAGATCAATGAATATCACCTCAAAACGTCAATCACAAAGCCTTAGGAAAGGATATAATAAAACATATGCAACAAATGCATAAATATAATATAGCCGTAGGGGGCATGGTGACCATTGGCGGCTAGGGGCCTGGACTCTGTGGCCCTTTGTGGAATACAAAGTCCGTTAGAGGTTCTTTTCCTCAATTGAGGAAAATATTTGCCTATCGAGAAATTAAAATATGGTTTTCTAAACAGAACCATGCCTTCAAAAAGTCCAGTGGTTTGTATAACTTCTTTTGACAATTTTGAAGGTACTACTTGTCCTGAAAGGTGGCATGGTTACATCAGTCGTGTCTCAGTGGTTGAAAGCCCATGGGTTACACACATATGAAGCATCAGACTGGAACAGACTAATTGAAATGCTTGAAATTTTTTATCAAGACAACACGGCTCTGCAGCATCACATGAGAATGGATGACAAACTTGACAAGAAGTGCCTTATCATGAAAGAATGCTTACAATGCAAAAGTTCCAGCACAAACACAACAAATGCGCTTCCATGGAACCATGATCTTGAAAATACTTCACCACTAGACCTTCTTGTTGTGGTCGATGCTGGATTGCTGGACCTAAGTTTGGGCCAGTGGAAGGTGCAGCTAGACTTTCTGGAGAAATATGGGAGGAAGGCAGACTTTGCATGGGTGATAAACCATAACACCCCTAATACATTAAAGATGGAACTCAGAAGAAAAGGTTATTCGATAATGGTGAACAAGCCATTGTGTAAATCAAAACTGATTCAGATATTTGAAGCTGTTAACGGAACCAGTGCCACAAAAATGTCAATGGCGCATGAAGATTCACAAGAATGTTTTGAGATAGGCCCCTTTTCGGATCTGACCTGCTCAGATGATTTAGAAATTCCAGTAAATGCATGTCTTTACCAAGTAAAAGATGGATCTCCAAATTCATACCGACCAGACAATTGTTCAGCAGAAGTATCTCCAACGTGTGCAGAGCAGCTAGGTAAGATGTTTCAAAGACCAGCGAGATTGGTGAACTTCAACCACCCAATGGAAACCTCAAAAACACATACCAATCCTGGTACTTATGGTCATGGCAAAAGCATAGAGAATCTGGAGAAAAACTATATGCATCCCAATAGCACGAAAAATGACAATTCAGGTGCTGTGCTGAAAGCAGCAGACTATCATGAAAAAAGATTAGCAGCTTGCACTTCAAATATTGGAATCTTCACCAAGATAGAGAAACAAGAACCGTCAGAGTCAAATTGCAGAAGTATAGACCTCAGAAAAAGACCAACTGAGCAAGGTGATCCTAATAAAAGAAGTTTGACTCTGATGGATGGCCCTAAGCAGGAAACACTTCAAGGATTACACATTTTACTTGCAGAAGATACAACAGTTCTACAAAGGATTGCAACCATAATGCTTGAAAAATTGGGAGCCACAGTCCTAGCAGTTGGAGATGGAATACAGGCAGTACAAGCTCTTGAACACATTTTGAACTCAGAAAGGTATAAAGGATGCAGTATATCACGAAATGCTGCTGAAAATGTAGCAGAAATGCAGAACAAGAATTTTAAACCATTTGATCTGATCCTCATGGATTGTCAGGTACGAACTATAATCTTCACTTGGACTTATAGGTAAAAACAATAATCTTGGATAATCTTTATAGACATTGAAAATATTAGGTAAGTTTCGTATTACGATTTTCTCACAATATACTGCAAGTTTTAGCAAATGTTTAACAGATACTGGTTTTGATCGGTCAATTTGACACCAAGTGTTCGTAGGGAAATTAGACAACGGTGACAAAAGACTGATAGATCAAGAAAGTTACAATTGCAATACGTAGTCAAGCCACTGAAAAGTGTGAATCTGTATGATTAGCTGCTGATAACCTAATAACGAATGCCGATTACCTTCCTCAAACTTGACAATAAGCATAAGTGAAAACATATATACTCTCCGCTTTATACCATCCACTTTACGTCTTATCTTTCAATTGCTGTAGATACCAATACAAATTGGCAAAATATCTCATTGCAAACAAGTCTAGTTCCACAGGGGAGAATGAAAAAAACAAACTGACCCGATTTCTTGTTAGGTTAAACTCTTCCTCTATAAAAGAGTAGCACAGAATCAACAGAAGATGCATGAATTACAAAATTAAACACGCCATAGCTGCCCGACCAAAATATGAACGTGAAAGAGGAAAAGGAGTACGCTAAAAATACTATTTGGGTTTTCACTAGATCTGAGACATTTGCATAAAAATACATCGCATGTGAAAGAAGAACATATATATCATAAAGGAATGAAAGGGATTATTTAGCTGTTACATCTAATGATGTAGTACGCATGTATGTATAATTCTGTCTGCATGCAGATGCCACAAATGGATGGGTACGAAGCAACTAGGGCAATCCGAGGAATGGAGGATAGGATAGGAAAGCACATACCAATTGTTGCTTTGACGGCCCACGCAATGTCCTCAGATGAGGCCAAGTGCCTTGAAGTGGGGATGGATGCCTATCTGACAAAGCCAATCGACAGCAAGCTCATGGTCTCCACAATCCTCTCCCTCACGAAGAACCAAACCGACAGATCCCCTGATCCCTCTTCCTTGTAGTCATCTTGTTCGCTAGGTTGAAAGCTAAGCAACAAACTCGTGGACTATTGTGATTGATCGACCTTCTTCACGATTTGCGGTGATGATCTATACAAAATAGTGAAATACTGGAGATTTCTGATAAAAGAGTAGGCTTCTAGTGGTGTTTGTTTTTGTAGCTGCTTCTATCTTTTCAGAGTTCGCTCTCGTATGGCAGGGGAGATGATTATTAACAGCTACCAAAAAACGAGAGACTAACCACTAACGGATAGATGGCAGTTAGTCCATACCCCAGTCTCTCTCTCTCTCTCTCACACACACACACACATCTGAAACAAATCCTGCTAACTTGCATTGACATGGCTGATGAGAAAGCTTCTACTAGTTTTCGTATGCGTTGAGTGTGTTTCAATCAAAGCATTTTCTTTTTCCCATGCAATAAAGAAACTTTGTCGGTCTCAAGGGTTGTGATAGGCTTCCGACAACCAAAGTAAAACTTTGTCGACTTTTGTCAGTCCCAAGGGGAAAAGGCTTCGTTGTTGTTGTAATAAAGAAACATGCCACTAGGTTTCCACTTGCACTGCAGGGAAACAAGCAAATGGTGTTTGCAGCCTTGCACCATCTGTTGTTTGATATGAGCAATTCACGAGTGCGCATCTGTCATGTGCTAAAATCCTGCTTGTGGACAACCACCACCTCTATATCAAGGTGTTGAAACCTTTAGGTTGGAATTTATTTAGCTTTATGAAGATGATCCTACTGTATTTTCTCAATGCACCACTGTTCTCAAAAGCAGAGTTAGAAGCCTTTGCGTAATTCGCTTCACAAAAAAAAATTCAATAACTGATAAGACCAACTGGCAGCAGGAGAGAGAGAGATTAACATTAAACATTTCTTCTGCTTGAATAATAAACTGTAAACTACAGAATATCTGTTATTGACAGTCACCAAGATAAATACATATAAGACATGAGAAGCGCTACGAGTTTTTGGGAAGAGACAAGCAGCCCTTGCAACAACGGTACTGACACAATGATACCTCTGCATCACATGCACGAGCTCTTTCTGCATATTACACGGAGTCATCTCCAAGTTGAATGCAATACAGTAATATAAGCATTCAACACCTTAAGTTGCCCTTGGGAGGTCTGTACTTGGGCCTCGCAGCATAAACAACTGAAGGCCTACAACCTCACCGGAAAACCAAAAAAATGAAACAAAATAGGCTTAGACAGAGATATGATACGATACAGATTGAACCCCAACCTCCTGTACGATAGTGGAGACCCTCTCCCACTATGCCAATGCCTGCAAAGCAAGAAATTAAACCCCACTTAGGAAGCATGCTCATAGGGTTTTCTGACAGTAACCATGGCAAAAACATAAACCCCCATCTATAATTAGCATACAATGCAATAACTAGAGTACAACATAAAACCCCATCTATAACTCTCAGGAAAAATTTTCCAAACAACCAAATTGCAACACCTCATAGGGTTTTCTGACAGCAACCATGCAACACCTCACAGGAACCATGAAGCTTGAAAGCAACCAAATTGCTGAAACTAAGAAAGGTAAATTTTCCAAACAACAAAAGGTCAATATAAGAATGTGCTTTCATGGCATGCACCCAAAACGCTTGAAGGTCAATAATCAGCATAAAATGCAATAACTAGAGTAGAACAACACAAACCCCCTTCTATAACTCTCAGGGAAAAATTGTAATTTATTGGGTACCCAGACAAACCACCCTTATGAGGTTTGCTATTGGATTACCAAGCATAGCACTCTCTGAGCCTAGAACCTTTACTCCTAAGGCCTATAACAAGCTTCGCCATATACACCAACATGTCACCGACCTGTCCCTCCCATAATGAGGGTCAAGGTTGCATCCCACTACGCCAATGTCCCTTCTGACTCTCAAAATTTCATCAGCACCTAAAGAATACCAGTGTCCAAAATTCTTATTAGGCAGCTGTACTTCAAGCACGAGACTCATTACTCAACCACACAAACACAAGACACTTCATCATTTGGCATTATCAGATATGAGCTACTGTGGTAGCACAACAAAGTGCATGTAGTTTTTGTTAATGATGTTAGTAGAGTAGTTTTAATAGGGTCGTTAGTTTTAATAGTCATTTAATACTGTTTCACGTTATTTTAAGTGTTATGTTACTTTAGTAGTAATTAGAACTTATTACGGGTAGATTAGGAAATCAAGTTAGACAGAGTTTAAATAGGCGTCATTAGGGTTATGTCATTAAGCAGAATAGTAAGGGGCGGCAGCTGTGTGGACGCTGTGAGTCTTCTTTTGTCGGGCAGATTGGAGGACATATACTGTAAGTTGCTTCCATATTTCAATCAATAAGATTATTATTTTTTCTAATATGGTATCAGAGCCTATAAGGCTCAAAAATCTGCATTTTTTTGTTTCAAAGGTTGTGATTTGTGTTGGGGAAAAAATCTGATTGCAATCGCTCATTGAAACGTGGAATTTCTGCACAAGTTAAGAGACGATCTGCAGTTTATTTGTGTGACTGCACACACTGCCGTGAACAACAAGATATTTTTTTGTTTGTGCCCTAGAGTCGACAACAGATTTGGACAAGGGGCAGAGATGGCTAGGTTCTTCTTATCGTGTGAAGCAATACATTTCAAGTTTTTAAAGACTCACGAAGAAGGGGCAGACGTGGACAGATTTGCACAATTCTTCTTCAGCTAGATATTTTCAAGTGGTGAAGAATCACGATTTCTGTAGATATTTTCTTGTGGACTTCTATTGTATGAAGTTTGATTAAATCTGAATCTTGACAAAACATTACAAGAAATCAGATTTGTTGTTGCAGTCTGGTTTGGGCGGTAGATTGGATAAGAATTGGTGTTACAGTTTGGCACAGCAGCAAATAACTTCATTTCAAGAAAAAGAATTACAGCAGATTACAGTTTGTTAACTTCTATAATCAGCTGTATTCTGATTTGAAGAATTACAAAATCAGATTTCTGAAGGCAGACTCGATAACGTTTCTTATAATTCTTTATCACTGGTTGTCAAAGGGAAAGGGATTGAAAGTTCCTTTCATATAGGTGAACAATCTTTTTCGTTGGAAAAGCCAGAAAATTTTCAGATTTCAACTACTAAATTAGACGACAGAAATTACTTGGAATGGGCTAGGTCTGTCGAACTGACTATTCTAGCAAGGGGGAGATGAGCAACCTAATGGATCAAATTCCAATTCCAGAGACTCAAGATACACTCTATCCTACTTGGAAAAGAGAAGATGCTTTAATATCATCTTGGTTACTACAGTCAATAATTTCATCAATTACAAAAACTTTTATGATTTTAGAATCGGCTCATGAAATTTGGTGTGCAATTGCAGAAGCTTATTTTAGAAAGAAAAATATTGCAAAAAAATATGAAATACTGGAAAGAATCAGAAAATGTAAACAAGGCACTCGATCTATCAGCGAATATTATGCAGATCTCCGAGGTATTTGGGATGAACTCCTCTATTATATGAATATCAAGTGTTCTACTTTTTACAATGAAAGAAATAATGAGATTGAAAAGAAGAGAGTTTTTGATTTATTGTGGGGTGTAAATCGTGAATTCGAGTCATTAAAACTGAATATCTTAAGAAAAAAGAACTTCCTTCACTGGGTACAGTATACTCTTTATTAATCAAATAAGAAGATCGAAGAAATCTTGAGAAGGATCATGTTCTTGTTACAGATCAACAGGCCCTTCAAGTAAGAGGAGACAGTTCTCACTTTCGTGGCAGAGATGGACACCAGAGTCATAGTCGTGGACGTGATAGATTTTATTCTGATGAGAAAGAAAAACTTGTTTGTTCACATTGTGGCAAACCGCGTCACACCAAAGATCACCGTTGTGAATTACATGGCAAACCTGATTATTATAGAAATCGCAATCCCTCAATTCATTCAGCAGAAAGTTCAACTACAAGCACAAATAGAATTCAAGAGATTATAAAAAAGATAGAGGGTCTAGAACATAAACTATATGAAAAATCATCGTCTTCTTTGTCCCAAGCTACAGTGGCATAGGCTACACATATCGTAAAGGGTAACCACTTCTCTCCTTCTCACTCAAAAACTTGGATAATTAATTCAGGAGCTACAGATCAATAGGAGAATTATCGTATTTCTCAGCATACGAGACTCTCCAAAAACAAGAACCGATCAAGTTGGCAGATGGTTCTTACTCTTATATGATTGGACAGGGAAGTGTACCTATATCTTTCTCAGATTTACAATCAGTATATGATATTCCAAGTTTTTCGATAAATCTGCTTTCCGTTAGCTCTTTAACTCGTGCCTTAGACTGTTATGTAACCTTTAATCCTACTGACTGTGTATTTCAGGATCTGAAGACGGAGAAAATCTTTGGACATGGTAAACTACAAAAGAGCTTATACATTCTTGAAGATCACTCTCGACCTTCGACTTCTTACAATGTTTCAACAGCAACAATTCAGGATGCAGATCTTCATCTTTGGCATTGTTGTCTGGGTCATCTCCCTATGTCAAAACTTTCATATGTTTTACCTAACTTAGAGTCAAGTCCAATAAATCTCAATTTGAATGTGAAGTCTGTCAGCTTGGGAAACACCAAAGAGCCTCTTATCCTTTAAGTGACTCTCGGTGATCTCAACCGTTTGAACTTCTTCATTCTGATATATGGGATCCTAGTCCAGTTACTTCCTTGTTTGGTCATAAGTATTTTGTCTCCTTTATTGATGATTGTACCCGTCTTACAATTGTTTATTTAATAAAAACAAAATCTGAAGTTTCCTCTATTTTTCTTATTGTGCATAAATTTATTTGTACTCAATTCAATGCTTCTGTGAAAATTCTTCGATCAGATAATGGAGAAGAATACATTGGCAATCAGTTACAAGAGTATTTAAGATCAAAGGGGATTATTCATCATACTACCTGACCTTATACACCCTAGCAGAATAGAATTGTTGAAAGAAAAAATCGTCATATTCTAGAGGTAGCCAGAATTCTATTACTCCAAAATAATGTTTCAAAATTCTATTGGGAAGAAGTTGTCATTACTGCTGTTTATCTAATCAATAGAATGTCAAGCAATACAATCCAGGGAGAAAGTCCTATTAAGTGTCTTGATAAAGAATCGAAACCATTTTATCTTGTCCCTCGTATCTTTGGGTGTACCTATTTTGTACATATTCATCTTCCTCGTCGTGATAAACTTGATGCAAAGTTAGTGAAGTGTATTTTTCTTAGCTATTCGAACTCTCAAAAAGGGTATAAATACTATGACCCCCTGCTTAAAAAACTATATGTTTTCATGAATGTCATCTTTTTAGAATTTACTCCCTATTACCCTTCTCAAAAGGAGTCCACTACACCTCCACCTTTTGTCCTTCCACTAGTTCCTAGTGAGGGGGAGTATGATGATGCAGCTGATCAGAGTGAGAAAGTACAACAATCAAAAGATATTCTGATGTACAAGAAAGGACTGAGGAAGATTGTTTACTCTCAAGAAGAACCATGTACTACACAGATTTCCCCTGAATAAGATCCTCAATTGCAAGCAGAAGATGACCTAGAGATTCTTATTGCTATTCGCAAAGGTAAACGTACATGTGCACGTTATCTGATTTCTAATTATATTTTATATGCCAATACCTCTCAGAATTATCAAAACTTTGTTATGAATGTTGAAAAACATAAGATCACTTCGAAATTTGAAGAAGAAATCAAATGCCCTTTATGAAAAGCTACAATTGAAGAAGAATTGAACGCACTGGTGAAAAATAATACATAGATCATCACACAGCTACCTTCTGATAGGAATATTGTAGGATGCAAGTGGGTATTTACTATTAAGTATAAGACAGATGAAACAGTGGAGAGATATAAAGCCAGATTGGTTGCTAAAGGATACAGTCAGTCATATGGAATTGATTATAGAGAAACGTTTGCACCTATGGCTATACTCACTTCAATCAAAATACTTCTCAGTATGCCAACAAATTTGGGATGGGATCTATGACAACTGGATGTGAAAAATGCTTTCTTATAAGGAGATTTGAATGAATAAGTGTATATGGAACTACCTCCAAGAATGAATATAAAAACATCTTCTAATAGAGTGTGTAAACTCAATAAAGCCATATATGGGCTGAAACAGTCTCAAGAGCTTGGTTTGACATATTCAGCAAGGCAGTTTGCAGACTGGGATACAGAAGAAGCATCAATGATCATACAATATTCTTTAAGAAATGATCCAAAATATCCATTCTTACTGTTTATGTTGATGACATAATTGTCACAAGAAATATCCAAAGTTGAAAATGAATCTTTATAAATTATTTGATCTTAAAGATTTGGGTCGGCTTCACTATTTTTTGGGCATAGAAGTTCTCTATTCTAACAGAGGTATCTTTCTAACTCAGCGAAAATACTTAATGAACCTTCTTGAAGAAACACATATACAAGAGTGTAAACTTAATGACATTCCTATGGAAGTAAATCAGAAATTTTTCAGTGGTGCTAGTGAAGAGTTCAAAGACATTCACAAATATCAGAAGCTTGTTGGCAAACTCATATATTTGACTATTACTCGCCCAGACATTACATATGCAGTTGGTATTGTAAGTAGATATATGCATTCACCAACCAAGAATCACATGGATGCAGTGTATAGAATTCTTCGATACCTCAAATCAACTTCATGAATGAGTCTACTTTATTCAAAATCATCAAACCTGAACATTGAACTTTATTCTGATGCAGACTGGGCTAGTTCATATGATAACAGAAAATCAACTACAGGCTATGTTACCTTATTCGATGGTAATATTGTATCTTGGAAGAGTAAAAAACATACAGTGGTTGCAAGATCTACAGCAGAAACAGAATACAGGGCTATAGCACAGGTCATGTGTGAAGAAAAATGGATATCTTCATTTGATCAGTGAACTGGGATTTCCATCTAGTCATTCTATACCATTATACTGTGATAGCATAGCAACAATTCATATGGCCTCTAATCCAGTTTATCATGAAAGAACCAAACATATAGAAATTTACTGTCACTTCATCAGAGAGAAGATATCTAATCAAGAATTCAAGTTGGATATGTTTAATCTATCAAACAGAGGGCTGATTTCTTAACTAAAGCTACTACCAGCAGACAATTAAAAGAGACATTGTCCAAGTTCGGTGTCATCAACATCCTTCACCCAACTTGAGGGGTAGTGTTAAGGATGTTAGTAGAGTAGTTTTAATAGGGTTGTTAGTTTTAATAGTCATTTAATAAAGTTTCACGTTATTTTAAGTGTTATGTTACTTTAGTAGTAATTAGAACTTATTAGGGGTAGATTAGGAAATCAAGTTAGACAAAGTTTAAATAGGCGTCATTAGGGTTATGTCATTAAGCATAATAGTAAGGGGCGGCAACTGTGTGGACGCTGTGAGTTAAGTTGCTTCCATATTTCAATCAATAAGATTATTATTTTTCCTAATAGTTTTAGCACCCACCTGGTTTGCATGGAGAAGTGCACACGACTCCTGTATCATGCCACAGAAGCCGCTTATTGTAGGTTATGTTTCTTTGATCCTTCAGAATCATCTATCAAATAAGAGAATATCATTGATTGTATTAATTAAATAAAAGTAGCTTACATTTGTATATAGATAATGAGCCATAGAAGGCTTCTCTAGAAGGCCACCCATGGTGGTGGAAGACGTGGTGCTACTACACCTATTGTTGAATGTTCAAGTAGGAAACGAATGAAAACACTGACGGACATCACACCTTTATCATTTTCCCAAACAGAAGAAAAGGAAAGGACATGGCCAGTTCTTTCTCATACCTGTTGAAGTACATGATGGTTTCTGCAAAGAAAACATCCTACAAGGAGAGTTTTGTTACAAGAAGAGGGGTTCGACGATCCATTTTTTGAATAATCCACCAGTAAATCAACTCTACAGATAAATAAGCACATCTCAATGATCTCATAACCAAAATGAATAGATTTGACACCATTGAACGACTGCATATTCTTTAAACATATTTATATGATTTACCTAACTCCGCCCATGTAAGGGATCACCTTTGCATTGCCGGTCCCAAGCCCGGATAAAGGAGGAGGGTTGTGTTAGACTTCCGACAGCCAACGTAAAACTTCGTCAGATTTTTATAATATGGATTACAAAAATTATAAGCATTGCTTTGGGGCATCCCCGCCTAGCGACGTGCTGCAGAGCCCGAATGCAGTAATAAGTAAGCAAAGGCCACTATATTTTTCGCCTGAATCTAGTGAATCAATTGTAGAGACGGTTCCCACATCATGGACGAACGTGGGTAAAGAAGTTAGTCCTGGCAATGAAAATTTTCAGAGAGGGTCTCCGCATTTTGATTATGGACGAATGCGAGGGGGTAAGGCAGCTAGTCCTAGATAATAAGATTCGTATTGGTTCTTGAAATATCGGAACATTATCCGGTAAGTTAATGGAGGTGGTAGATACTATGATTCGAAGAAAGATTCATATTCTATGTTTACAAGAGACAAAATAGGTTGGAGAAAAAGCAAAGGAGATAGAGGATATTGGTTTTAAATTATGGTACTCATGTAAAGAAAAGGCTCGAAACGGAGTTAGTATTATCATAAATAAAAATTTAAAGGATAGTGTAGTAGACATACAACGATATGGTGACCGAATCATGACGTTGAAATTAGTGTTAGGAGCAGAGGTTTTGAATATAGTTTGTGTTTTGTGTTTATGCACCCCAAGTAGGACTAGAAGATGGTATAAAGACAGCTTTTTGGGAAGAGTTAGATAAGGTGATTCAAAAGATTCCACAAAGGGAGATGATTTGTTTAGGAGGAGACTTGACATGTCGGTAAAGAGGCATTAGGATATCAAGGGATTCATGAAAACTTTGGTTTTGGGGGTATAAATAAGGAAGGTAGGGAGATTTTAAATTTTTCTATGGCATTTGATCTCTTTATAATCAAGACAATCTTCAAAAGATGAGATGAACATTTAATTACTTATAAGAGTGGCTTATCACAAACACAAATTGATTACTTTATTTGTAAAAAAAAGATAGAGCGTATTGTAAAGATTGTAAGGTAATTCCAGGAGAAAGCTTAACCACCCAACATCGACTTTTAGTTATAGATTTACAAATAAAAAAATGGACAAAGAAGAAAAGAGTGCATCGAGCTATTCGGACTAAATGGTGGAACCTCAAAAGCGAGAAAGAAGATATATTTAAACAAAAAGTCCTTCAAGGAGATGTTTGGAATTATATTGGTACACCCTGTGATATGTGGAACAATATGACTATACATATTAGGAAAGTGGCGAAAGATGTGTTAGGGGTATCTAAGGGAGGTGTACCGGCACAAAAAAAAGCTTCGTGGTGGAGTTAAGTAGTACAAAACAAAATCAAGGCAAAGAGGGCATGCTACAAATTACATTATGCTAAGAAAACTAGTGAAACTTTAGAGGCTTATAAGAAAGCAAAGAAGGAAGCGAAAAAGGCCGTGAGTGAAGCAAAAGCTAAAATTTGGGAGAACTTATATAAAAAACTCAACTCAAAAGAGGGTGAAAGAGATATTTTTAGGATAGCTAGGGCTAGAGATAAGAAAACTAAAGATCTTAATTATGTTAGATGCATCAAAGACGAGGATGAAAAAATTCTAGTGGCAAATGACGATATAAGAAATAGATGGAAAAACTATTTTTATAATCTTTTTAATGAAAATAAAGATGTTAGTATTAGCTTAGGAGAGTTAGCCAAATCAAAAAAGTATATAAACCACAATTTTTACCGACATATTCAAAAGAATGAAGTCAAAGAGGAGCATAAGGTATTCTTAAGAATATACCATTAAAGTTAAAAGGTAAATATTATAGAGCAACAATTAGGCCTGCCATGTTTTATGATTTTGAGTGTTGGACAGTTAATTATCAACATGTACAAAAGATGTCTGTGACAGAAATGAAGATGTTGAGATGGATGAGTGGTCATCCAAGAAAAGACCGTATACATAATGAGGTTATTAGAAACAAATTAGGAGTGACACCAATAGATGATAAAATGAGAGAATATCGTTTAAGATGGTTTAGACATATAGAAAGAAGATTAAAAGAAGAACCTGTATTTGGAAAGTATTAAAAGAGGTAGAGGACGACCACAAAAATGTTGGAAAGAAACAATAAAGAATGATCTAGCTTATTGTGAGTTAACTGCTAACATGGCACACGATAGGGATCTGTGGAAACAAAGAATCCATGTAGCCGACACCGTCTAGTATGGGAAAAGGCTTAGTTGTTGTTGTTGTATATTTATATGATTTACCTCAAGATACAACGGTGCTAACTTTAGATCCTTCAAATTTAACTTGCTTACAAATCTGAGTATCCAGCATCATCCTCTACGATTAATGGCATCCAAACAATCCACTATAATGAAAGATCTTTTTTAAGACATAAGCAAGAACTACTTGAGCAAGTATTATCATCCATAAATAAGTACTTCTATAGAGAAATACTTTAGTAAATGTATTACCAATACTCTTTATTTTAGGGCAATTTCGTTTGTCATGACCAGAACCCTTGCAATGTTTGCATCCTCTTGGTGGTTTGTTTAGTTTAATCCTACTAGATAAGTTCCTGAAACACCGGGGAAAGAATCAAACTCAACATCATGCAATAAAGTACTTCCAGCCTTATTTAATACTATAAAGCGAACTTCGTATCATACCCAGCATTCATTTTCAGTGCACAGTTACGAGTATCATGACCAGTCTTGCCGCAAGTGGCACATGTCCTCATTGCTTTTGACAACTCATTTCCAAATTTGAGTCTACTGCCTGTTTCTTTCATAGATACAACTTGGGAATCCCCAAAAGCAAGTTCAATTGAAGACCTCGCAATCTCATGTGCTGGTTCAACCATTTTATGGTTTGGTTCCTTTGTTCTAGCTTTTAGCTCTTCAAACTTGTTAAGTCCTTCCGCTTCAAGAGAAAGTCTGACTAAACCTTCTAAGACATGATCGTAACTTGATTCATATTGTTCTAAAAAAATATACACTTATTTGCATAAAAAGATAGATGGCCTTACCGCAAAGATACATAATTTTGTAGTTGAAACGTGTCTCCATCACAATTAACCATGAGACTATCTTTTGCATTTCGTGTCCACCTTTTCAAGATGTATTTAGAAGGGAGCTTCTCAAAACCCTCAAATCTAAGTACCCAGAAAATATGTCGTCATACAATGCCTTCAAGCTCCCACTTGTTACGTGTGCACTTTGAGATCTCCTTGGAGTTCTCATGGAAGGTCAAAACATACTCCTTGCTTACAGTCTCTGAGAAATCTGTAATAACATATTTTCGACCACCAGGGATGCTTTCAACCTTTGGAACACATTTTAATGAGATATGAATCTCATTTTGGATCCTTTCAAATGTTGCTCTCGTGAAGTTTTTCATCAAATCATTTTCTAAAGGACAACTTGTTATAGAAGTCAGCCAATCATCATCCAATCCCTGATTAAGTGTATTTTCATCATCATGTGCTCTCAAAATATTATTTTCTATATTCTCTACAAATTCATGCATGAGAGTACGTCTATCAACAGTTCAACCAAGAATATCGTTGCTTCCCTTTTCCCATTGGAAGCTACGTGTGCCTGCAAGAAACACATTATCTGAATATACAGGAAACCATTTCGTTCTATCATTCCAAAGATTTTGTACCCATTCGTTGTCCTTCAGTTTTGGGAACGCATCAATCATATTTTTCCATCTCTTCAAAGTCCTCCACATTTACTGAAGCACATATACAATCATTCCAAGTTTTCTTGAAATTTGGATACATTTGATCCATATGGCCTAAATATTTCGAAAATCTGTCAGTCATGTGCCACATACCGTACATATGTACTGAATCAGTAAAAACTTTTGCTATTGCTGCTTCCATTGGCTTATGTTGGTTTGTCATAATGAGTTTTGGAGGGGTGTTGCCCATGGCATTTAGCCACTCTCTGAAAAGCCATTCGAAAGACTCAACAGTCTCCTTCATGAGCAATGCACACCCAAAATTAGTACCTTGCCAATGGTTATTTATGCCAATAAATGGAACATATGGCATGTTTGCTTTATTTTTTGCATTTGCAGTATCAAGAACAAGGACATCTCCAAAAAGACAATAATCTTGATGTGAGATGCCATCCACCCAAAAGCAGTTACCTAGCTCTCCAAGCTCATCTAATTGAAAATTAGCATGAAATTTAGGATCCTCGGCCTTCTTTCTTGTGAAGTAGTCAATGATACTTCTAGAGCCATTTTCATGAGATCTAGTGTCTGTCTTCCTTAAATGGGCTCTAACTTGCTTCCCAGTAGAAGAGTGATCACCTGGCCCTGTTGCTTCTAATGCTAAGACAGTTGGCAATTGAGAAGCTCTTATTTTGTTGTCCTCAAGAGCTCCAACTGATGCCTGAGGCTTATCTGTAGTACCATTAGAAGACGCACAAGATCTGTTTATGTCCATGTTATGAAAAGGGTGATTATGTTGTTCTCTCCAATTCGTTACAATCCACATGTTTGTTTTCCTACTAAACAAAATCCTTGTGTCCGCTAAACACCCACATCTCACTTTAGCCTGCACCTGCTTTCCGTCTATCATATTTACTCTCTTGAATCCATGCTTATTGCATGTGAATTGGCAAAAGTACACTTTTCCTCTTCTTTTCTTGAGGTGATTCTTTCTAATGGTAAAGCCAGCAATTCTAGCATAGGCATTGTAAAATTCATCAGCATCATCCTCACTATTAAAACTCATGCCGACTTTGGGTTTCAACTCTAATTGTACATCTGGATAAAACTTTACCGTACTCCAATCCAACCATCATCCATATTGAGATCTTCACTTTCAATATTTTCACCCATTTCCAAATCTTTTTCTTCTTCTTCGTTCACTTTAGAACCAACGCTCTGTTCATGATCTTGTGCCTCTACATCTTCATCCATGACGTCATTTTCGGCTTTCACAGAAGAGCGGTCATTATCTTTGTTATGCTTTATAGAGGATTCGCCTACTTCCATTTAGCTTTCACAACCTAGGACAAGAAAAATGATATATTAGAGGAATGCCAAACTTGGAATGCTATTTATAAAACAAACAAAGGTTTCATTTAGGGTTACTAAATTATGTGCACAAACCAGAAGATAAGCATGCATAAAAAACCAGAGGAAATACTTCATCAAGCTTAGGATGCTTTTTTAGGAAGTTTTTGCAAACTTTACTCTGGAAGGTTGTTTACTTCTTAGATGCAAATCAGCATTGAAAGGAAGCATCTTTGTTTACTTCTGCGCAGAAGAATGACCCTGCACGACTGGTGTCGTAGTAAAGTGCTTTCGTTGAGGGCAACCTGCGAAAGGAGTCTAAATGGAGATGTTCACCTCTTGCATGAAAAATGGAAGCCGCATGAGTCTTACTAGGGAACAGGGAGTCTTTCATTTTATGTACATTTTGCATGGACAGCCTTTTTCACGTTAAATAAGCTATTTCCCCCTCATAATCAGGGAGAGACGCGTACGCTCCATGTTGCTCCTAGACAAGTATGATGCTTTTTGAAAACATGCTTGTGCTGAGATTCCACTAGCCGCATGATCAATCTGATCATGGTCTTTCCTTTTGGAGTTAAGCGCGGGCATGACCTAAGATGGATCATGATGGCGACTAAGAATCCATGTGCCGATCCCATCTTAGAGTGTGAAAAGGGTTGGTTTGGATGGACATTGTCTTGCTGCTGAGCACGCACCATACATTTCACTCTCCTCGAGAACTTCAGCTGACTCCAAACCAAGTTTCAGCTTCAGAGTGCACCATACTTGTTCTCATGAAATTAAGAAAACAGTATCGAACTTGGTTAACACTCGTAATTGGGTTCACAACAGAAAATATTGTTGGCATGTTTAAGCTTCAGAGTGCAGTATCCTAACACATATAACAACTCAAAAGGAGCCAAGCAACCCATAAAAGATGCAGAAAAATGGGAAAAATAAAGTGGTCATACAAAACATGAGCTAGTAATCAGTGACCAATTACAATGACAGTGTCATCCGACAAAAGGAAAAATAACGCGTCCTCAGCATTCCCAATCCCTCGATTCGAAAGAAATCTGAATGAACCATCTTAAACATTTAAGAAATGCCAAAGAAATCAAGATCCACCCAAAGTGCAGAGACACACCACATAACTAGACAAGCAACACCCATCTTCAGAAATTCTTGCCAAGCAACGTCGTTCATCAAATCACACTAGACAGCCTCAAGCATAGGGAGAGTACAAGATTCAAAGGGAGCTTAGCAACTTCAGCAGAGGCATTCGTTCCCCTACAGCACACAATGATAAGAATTCTTGCCAAAGAGCTCGTTTCCCACGGCGAAAAAACAAAATATAGAAAAAAGAATCAAACCTCTCTTGAAGTTCGCATCCCTTCCGTATTAAAGCAGGTAGAGAGGGATTTTGCACACTAGCAGGTGAGAGAGGAGGGGAGCAAGGGCATCTGTTGGGGGTTTGAAAACATTGGCTGTCGCCCGTCCGATGTTTACCCTTTTGACGGTCTACTCGTGGTCCGGGCGGCTTCGGAGGCGAGCAGGATCCTCCCCTCTCCTCCGGGCAAGGCGGTCAACGCCCTTCCCATAACTTCAACGTCACAATTACAGTTAAAACCAAAACCAAGCCTTCTTCTACGCAAAGTCAGGTCAGCTCAATCGCTAGATTCTGTGTCGTGTTTCCATTTACATCGTGTTCAATATCTAATTTCGCATATATTATCAATCCCGAATGTACAGACCACCTTAAGCGCTTCGTATAATACAACATGACGCTTGATATCATAGCATTCAAGAAGAAAATTGCAGCACATAGAGCAGTAGCTCACCTGATTAGGTGGTCGACTCACAACGTCCAGCGTTATGAGTTCGACACCCAGGACGTGTATCTGGCTTCCTGAACAGGGCTTTGGCTGCCTTGTTGTGTGTGTGGGTGCACGCACTATATACACATGCATATATGACTAAGACCTAAACTTTATAGATCAAGACGGTGCGGCCTGTGTGTGATACAAGGTTTAGAAATGGCACCAATAGAAGATAAAATGAGAGAATATCGTTTAAGATGATTTAAACGTATAAAAAAAATATCAAAAGAAGAACCATTAAGAAGATACGAAAAACTAGATTTTGAAAGTATTAAAAAAGGTAAAAGACGACCACAAAAGTGATAGAAAGAGATAATGATCTAGCTCAGTATGAGTTAACTGTTAACATAACACATGATAAGGCTGTGTGGAAACAAAGAATTCATGTAACCGACCTAGTTTAGTATGGGAAAAAGCTTATTTGTTGTTGTTTATCTACTCGTTATTTTGCATGAGTTTGGTTCTCTTTTTTTTTTCGGCAATGAATGGAGGTTTGGTAGTCCAATTTCAACCTTAATATAGCTTGTAAAATGAGAAATATATCTAATTAAAACCAATCATCAGCTTTAATAATTGAGAAGTGTTGAGATTAGGTAGTTGAAAATTTGAAAATTCTATATTTTATATCGGGTCGGGTACGGGTTAGGTACACTTTTGTTCCATACCCGTCTCGTAACCAATAAAAAATTTCGGGTTATTTCTGACCCGAACCGGACCTAGACAAACCAGGGAATCGTGCCATCCCTGTGTGCGATGAGGCTTGGGATGAAGCACCAGTTGGTACCGTAACCGGTCGTCTGGTACGTGTCCCGAGCACTGCAGAGCGAGTAGAACGGGGAGACTTGCTAACTAAGTTTGCGCTGCCATCTTCCCCCTTTTGCAGGCTCAGAGAGAGAGAGAGGGAGGAAATGGCTCGATGCGACTGGGCGATCACGGTTTTCTCGCCGGACGGACACCTCTTTCTGGTTGAATACGTGCTTGAGGCCGTGCGCAAGGGCAACGCAGCAATCGGAGTCCGGGGAACTGATGCCATCGTCCTCGGCGTCGAGGAGAAGTCCATTCCCAAGCTCCAGGACTCCAGGTCTCTCTCTCTGAGAAGTACTGAACACTCTTTTTTGTTGTCACATTTTTGGCGATACCCAAGAGAACGAAACAGTTCGAGTATCCGCTGTATTGTGGTCATGATCGTCTTTCTCTTAACCTTTAAGTGGATCATTTTGTTGGTTTGGGGCATTCGGGTGCTAAACTGAAATAGGTTTCGGATGGTTTGCCGTGCGCTTTGAATTGGTGAAAACTGAGTTTTAGCGCTTTTAGATTCCGCACGGCCTTCGGTGAATGTTTCTTGAGATTGAGCGTTTCCTATGTCAGTATTTAGTGTGGTTAATGTGATAAATTCTCCCCTTTTAGGGGGTTGCTTGATTGTCTCGGCGTGCTACGAATGCTCTCAATTGAGTATTTGTAGGTTTGGCTGGCGAAATCTTGCTGAGCATTTTTTCATCATTCGATGCGGTTGAAATTGCTTTACTGCTACCTGTACGGGGAACCTCACGATCGCATTGCAATAGGGGGGGGGGGGGGGGGGATACGCTTGAGAATTGTAGTTCGTGAGAGTGGTCTCTCTCTCTCTCACACACACACACTCACGCACGACCATACGCACACAAATAAACTTGGATTCCATTAGGTGGAGTTCTGTAAGCCGGAGAAATACTCAGATTCTTCAGTCGTAGATCACCTAGTGCTTTGAACCAAAATGGTTTGCCCTACAGTGGAAGAATGCATTTTAGTTATGGTTTGGTGTGGATTATAATTTGATGATAGATTGGAGTTGATCCGTGATTGTAACTTCTTAACCCAAGCCGTTTTCATTTTAAGCTGAACAGGCCTAATAATTCTTGTTCTAGTTTAGTTAGTAAGAGGGATCTTGAACTAAATCTAGAAGAAGGTACCATGAGCAATTGCTATAATTGGATTTGTTGATAAGTACTAGATACTATTGCAAATACTATCATACTCAATTTGATGGAACTGCTTGATCACAAATAAGATCTTCTATAGGTTCAATTGATAGAGCTCCACTCTTGCAGTTGGGTTGTTGTGGATGATTCATTTCACGGGCAAGGTCACTGCTTCGAGTAGGATGACCTAGTTGCACCACCGGGCTCAGAGGTAAGCTCAGTGGGTATAGCTCGACATGCAAGGGGTTTGCTGCAAATACTCTTATTCACTCTGACCATTCTCAACATAAAGCTCTTTTGCTTCCCTTTTTGGGGAAGCCTGTTGTTTAGCCTCATTCTCATCATTGGAGATCAAGCCCTGCTTTAGGCACCTTTCATACACTGTCTGTGTAATTCCCCCTCTCTTTCCTGTGGGCTTGCCTGCCTAGTAAGTGCTTTTTTATAGGCTTTCAGATTGTTCACCTATTATAATCGATCTGAGGATGGACCCATCCCTTGAACAAGGAAGTAGATCAGACACCAATGCTGCCACTCATTGTATTTGTCAGGATTTCCAGTTCCTCAAAAACCTTTGAGGTCACCAGACCCCAAAGGCAAATTAATGGAATCTGAAATTCTTTTGGTGTTGAAGAGATCATTCCCAACGGTTATAATTCATCGCTTCAGCAAATAGCTCTTGTGGATTCTTATTGAATATTTGACTATACATTCAATACCTTCTAGAAAATCTGTGTTTACTAACTACTTATATCCTAACCAGATGAAATTTTCTCCAAATACATTGTGGTGGAATGCACGTTTTGAATTGGTGAATTATGTTTAGCGCCTTTAGATTTAGGACTGCATTTTGTGAATTTTCTTTAGATTTGGCTGTTCCTATGTCACTCTTTGTTATGCAAAGTATACCATTTTCCCCTTTCAAGGGGTTGTTTTATTGATTTGTGGCAGTGTTGTCCGTATCGCACCGTATCGTACGATACGGTGCGATACGTATCGTATCGTGGGCCACCACGATACGATACGGGCCCCCGTATCGCAGGTGCGGGCGTATCGCACCGTATCGTGCGATACGGCCCGTATCGCACGATACGGTGCGTATCGCCCGTATCGTACGATACGGGCGATACGCCCTGGGACCCTTATAAAGGGTCCCGGGCCGAGGGAAACCCGCGATTTTTCGCGGGTTTCCTCTCTCCTTTTGGGTTCTTCAAGCTCCCTAAGAGTCGGTTTTCGCCTCCTTGGTGTTCAAAGCTCTAAAATCGTGCCCTACGGTGTCCGTCCAAGCCTCCAAACTCGGATTTAGGTATATTTTTAATGTTTTTTTCCTTTATATTTATTGTTTTTTGTGTTATTTCGGGTTTTTTTTTTTTGAATGACAAAATATGAAGTTATTAAGTGTGTGTATACGATTTTTATTGCATTCATGAAGTGGGAGACACTCGATTTGAGTGTTATTTGAAGATTGGGGGATTTACGAAGTGCTTTTATTTTCAGGTTTTTGTTTGAATTAAAGTACTCATTGAGATGGCAGGAAGGGGTGGTAGAGACTCTCATTCAAAGTCTGATGATCCGGCATGGCAGTGGGGTATACCAGTTGAGGGTTCAAGGTTAAAAATCAGATGTTTATTTTGTGAAAAGGTGGTTAGTGGTGGAATTTCAAGGTTGAAACACCACCTAGCAGGAACCAGGAAAGAAGTTGCTCCATGCACAGACAGAGTTAGAAGTGTGCCAGAAGGTATTAAATGGCAATGCTTGCAGATGATTGAGAGCATACAGGAAAGGAGACAACAAAAGGATGATTTCCAGATGTGTGAAGAAGCTGATGATGCTACTGCCACTGGAGTTGGATTCACTGATAGTTTGCCTTCAGATGCTAGAACAGATATTGGTAGTAGCAGTTCGCGAGCACCTAGCAGAGGAAAGAGGGTTGCATCTGAAGACTTTGGAGGTGGCAGAAGAGGAAGTTCAGGAAGGAGTAGAGGAAGAGCTTCTTCTTCTAGCATACATTCGTTCTTTCCTCCTTCCACTACACCTGGTGCTCAGCCAGGAATTCGTGCTGCTATGGCTTCAGAACAACTGCACGATCAAGCAGACCTTGCAGTGGGCAGATGGTTTTATGATACATGCATTCCATTTAATGCAGCAAACAGTTTTCATTTTCAAGCAATGGCAGATGCAATTGCTAACATTGGTCCAGGATACAGGATGCCCTCTTATCAGAAGTTGAGAGGGAAGATATTAGATCAGACCGTGATTGAAGTGCAGCAATACTGTTCGACTTTGAGACAATCGTGGAAGGAAACAGGATGCACTATCATGGCAGATGGATGGACCGATAGGCGAGGAAGGACATTGCTAAACTTTCTTGTATATTGTCCTAAAGGACTCATGTTTTTGAGATCTCTAGATATGTCAGAGGAGAGGCACACTGCAGAGATCCTACGAGAGGAATTTGATAAGGTTATACAAGAGGTTGGGCTAGAAAATGTAGTCCAATTGATTACAGATAATGCAGCTAACTACAAAGCAGCCGGAAAGGAGTTAGCTGATATTTATGGGACTTTCTACTGGACACCATGTGCAGCCCATTGTTTAGATCTCATCCTCGAGGACATCGGTGAGATGGATGAAATAAAGGCAGCAACTGAGTGTTGCCAAGATATTACAAAATTTATTTACAACCATGCATTTGTTTTATGTATGATGAGGAGATACACAGAAGGTGCAGAGCTTCTTCGCACAGCTGCAACTCGGTTCGCAACAAACTTCTTATCTGTACAGAGTATTGTGAGACAGAAGCAAGCTTTAAAGAGAATGTTCTCCTCAGATGAGTGGCAACAATTTGCAGAGTTGCCACAAAACAGAAGGAACAGAAAGTTAAATGAGATTGCAGAAACGGTTTTTAGAAGTTCATTTTGGAATGCATGTATCAGATTATTGAAAATTACTTGTCCTTTAGTGAAAGTTTTGAGATTGGCTGACAGCGAGGAGAAACCATCTATGGGCTACCTTTATGAATCCATGGACAGGGCAAAAGAAGCAATCAGAAATAACTTTAATGGAAAAAAAAGAGATTATGTGCCCGTGTGGAAAATAATTGATAGTAGATGGAATAAACAATTGCATCAGCCTATTCATGCAGCAGCCTACTATCTAAACCCATCATTGAGGTACTCAGCAACCTTCAAAAGGGACGGTGAGGTTAATCGAGGAATCATTGAATGCATCGACAGATTAGTCCCTGATGAGAGCATAGTAGATGCGATACATCGAGAGATGGAGATATATGATAATGCTCTTCACTTGATGGGTTTGCCTGTTGCAATTCGCAACCGCTCTACGATGCGTCCAGGTACATTGTTTATTTTCATATTTAAGTTCCATCTTACATTACTGTGGATTATTATGTCTCTAATGTTTATATTTTCTTTACAGATGTTTAGTGGAACAGGTTTGGAAGTGATTGTCCAAACCTTAGAGATTTTGCAGTTAGAGTCTTAAGCCAAACCTGTAGTGCAACAGGTTGTGAAAGAAATTGGAGTGTTTTTGAACACATCCATACAAAAAAGCGCAACAGGTTGGAACACAAAAGGCTTAATGATTTGGTTTATATTCGTTGTAACATGCGCCTTCGTGAAAGGTAATGTTGTATTACTTTCAAATTTTCAATTCGATATTATTTAACTTCAGTTTTCAATTGTTAATATTACTTACTAATTGTTTATCTTTGTTTGTGTCGTAGGCAATTAAAAAAAGTAAATAGAGAAGAAAGTCAGTTCGATCCAATAAGTTTGGATAATTTTGATATATTAGAAGATTGGGTTATGGAAGACACTGAAGAAAATGCCCTCCTAACAGAAGAAGACGTTGCCTGGATTAATTTGGAAGGAGCGCAACAACATTATGGAGATGAAGAATTTGATTTTGAAGAAGAAGGTGTGGGCGTGGCTGATGATGATGAGGATCTGCAACAAGGAGAAGATGAAGATTATTTAGTTGATGATCCTGATTACAATTTGTAAAATGTAACATTATATGTAACTGTAGTGTACTGTAAAGTGTAAACTATGTCTGTATTTTATTTTTTGGATTCAAAATATATAAATTTGGATGCAATTGTTCAATGTTGAATGCTCAATCTGTACTAAACTTACATTATATGAATTTAAAGCAATTATCAGATTTTTCCTGATTTTTTCTTGATTTTTTTCGATTTTTTTCGATTTTTTATTAATTTTTAATTATTTTTACATTATTTTAATATTAAAGTACGATACGATACGATACGATACGCCCGTATCGTGGAGCCCAGCGATACACGATACGATACGCGTCAGACAACACTGATTTGTGGTGCTATGGATGCTCTCACTAAGTTGTCTGGGTTGCCATGCGGTTGAATTTTACTTTATTGCTCACATCATATGCAACCTGAATGGGAAATCATGATCAACTAGCAAATGTTGACTCACTTCACACTTGAGAATTGTGGTTTGAGTTGTGTGTACATATATATACACACACACACACACAACAACAACAACAACTAAGCCTTTTCTTTTATATATATATATATATATATATATATATATATATATATATATATATGAAACTTGGATCCTACAACTAATGACACATGCATACTGCCCACCCTCTACTTTTGGGGGGCATGTGTGGCATTTAAAAAGTTATAAAGTGACTCTTATTACTTTCATGCCCCCAAAAGGGTGGGTATAAGTATGCATGTGTCAAAGATTACAGGATCCAATCACTCTCTCTCTCTCTCTCTATATATATATATATATATATATATTGTGTGTGTGTGTGTACCTCTTTTTTCACACTAATACATTTGAAAACAAAAACAGAGAATGAGGGAATTTGTGGGTTTAACATTTTCCTCATAATTCTTAAATGTTGTTGATAACTCCACCCATGTAAGGGATTACCCTTTCATGGCCGGTCCCAAGCCTGGATAAAAGAGGAGGGTTGGATTAGGCTTTCGACAATCATCGTAAAACTATGATAGGGCTATGTGGAAACAAAGAATCCATGTATCCGACCCCATCTAGTATGGGAAAAGGCTTAGTTGTTGTTTGTTTGTTGTTGTTCCTAATGTTGTTGATATTGTCATTATATGGAAACATGATATTTAAATATCTTGAAGATTTAATACGTTAGATGATGGTTATATCCTATATAGTTAATAGTGTGCTATAGCGGCCTCTATAACATGGTGTAGCGTATTAGTGGAGCCAAGAACGCCACTATAGGGTTCTTGGTTTAGCGGGTGACTCGCCTGACCGCTATTAGTGACGCAAACACCGCTATAGCGGTCTGCTATGGCCTTGTTGGCGTACATTAGGTCGAGTCAATCCAATATTCATTGAATTTACCCGACCCAAATTGAATATAACCTAACCTACCCTCTCTCCCGTGCGTTAGCAACCCTCTCTCACATGTGTGCCCTTCTCTCTCCCGCATCTCCCCTCTCACTGTCGCCTTTGCTCCTGCTCTCTTCGCCACCGACACCCAAGTCTGTCACCACCGATGACCACCACCACCACCGATGACCACCAAGTCTGTCACCACCGATGACCACCACCACCACCGCCCAACCACTCATGGTATCTCACATGTATATCTCTCTCTAGCTCTGCGCATCTTTCTTTGCCCCCTTCTCCTTCTCTTTACCTCTCTATGGTCCTCCTTATAGTCTCTCTTCCCTCTGGCCCCCTTTTGCCCCCCTCATGCCGCCCATGTCCACTGCCACCACCGATTGGCCCTTATTCATTTTATTCGCGTGATGTTGTCTGCAAGTTCGATTCTCAGCATGCGCATAGTTTATCTCCCATTGGGAAAGTTGTTCTAACACTGATCTATATGCTCGCCTCTTGGCCAATGTAATTTTTTCAAGATATGGCAGGGAACCACCTTCTGCTTGAACCCTTCATCAAGAACCTTTGCAACGTGGGTGAACAATCGGCAATCCATCTAGATGAGCTCTTTGACAACTTCAATGATTAGATAATAAACTGGTAACTTCAACGGATCCAAATCTTATTCTTTCACCTTGCTCTTCATTAATATCCACATAAAGCGGTCTTTCTGAAGCCAAACTAACAAAAGCCAAATGTATATAGTGACTGGTTGGGGGAAGAATGTTCCTTGAGAGATTTTACTTATATGTTAACCAACTCTTAATAGGTGGATTCATTTTATTATTGTGATTTCACTTACATCTTTGCTTTACAGATTGATGCTGGTTGTGATTGGATTTTATTTTTTTGTGTGTTCAGTTTCTTGATTTTGCCCAATTTGGTGTACAGGGACATGTTGAGCAATGGATTGATTTTGCTTCACTTGAGGTTGATGCAAATATTTTACTGGGGTTGAAACCAAGGATAGGACTGTGCAGTCTATCTTCTCCCGGTAGGTATTTTATTTTTATTCTTTACCTAGACTTCAGCTGTCATATATCAATATCTCGATCATGTTTAGAAAAGCTATGTTGCAAAATTATTTTAACAATTCAATATGAATATGCCACATAAAATTTATTGTTTGTCTTCTTAGAATTTGTTTATTTAATTTGATTCATATTTATGAAAGTAGTGGTTATTTATGAAAGTGCACCGTTATAGGGTCAACCGCTAACTGCCGGCTAACTGCTATCGATAACATAGGTTATAGCATGGGAGGCATGAATTGTCATAAGAAAACTTAGATTGATTCATTGGTTCTATGTGGATGGTTGCCAACTTAATCTATTACTTAAGCAGTTATACTCCGTTCATGACCATAATAGACTTGTACGAGTTTGGTGGGATTTGCCTTATTATATTTTCTGAGTGAGAGATAAGTTTTGTTTTCCTACAAGGAGACAAATATCTTCTTTTTTCTTGGCTCTTTTAAATAAAGTGCCTGAATGCATGTTTTGATTTTCGAGAATATATCTCAACTCACTTCAAATTCATCAACTGCCTGAGTGAATGTTTTGATTCTGAAGCAAATGCTTTTAGATTCAGATTATTAGGGGCTTTTCTTTCTTTTATGGGTTGGGTATGTAGTCATAATGAACACAAACACTTTAATTGCTGCAATTTGCATTCCTGTAGTTTTGTGATTCATCCAGTAACATCTCTCTTTACGAATTTTAATAATAGGTTGTTGAGAATGGAGGTAAAAACATTGAGATCGCTGTGATGGCAAAAGATAAGGGACTGTGACAACTGGAAGAATCAGAAATTGATGAAATCGTTGCTGAAACAGAAGCAGAAAAGGCTGCTTCTGAGGCAGCGAAGAAGGCAGCACCTAGAGAGAGCACGTCCTGATTTCCTCGTCTGCTCTACTGATGCCTTCCAGAAAATATTGAGTAGGCGTTTTTCTTCACTTGACTCACAGCAATTTTTTCCTCAATGTTTAGTTGTTCTCGAGAGAAAGACTGGTCTATACACTATTCTAGTTTACATGACCTCTCTCTGCTGCTATTGACATTGG
Organism: Brasenia schreberi; assembly: GCA_036023115.1. Taxonomy (NCBI): domain Eukaryota; kingdom Viridiplantae; phylum Streptophyta; class Magnoliopsida; order Nymphaeales; family Cabombaceae; genus Brasenia; species Brasenia schreberi. The sequence continues at coordinate 18,516,119 of JAYKKT010000069.1, forward strand.
ACCTTCTTTTTGCAACGAATAGTTTGGTTGGTTAGTATGCTTTCGGTTCTTACAAATGCTTGTTTGCGGTTGGCGTCCATGTCTATGTGCGTGTGTTTGAGAGAGAGAGAGAGCTTAAACTGTGTGCAATTATGTGAGCAAGACCATGTTGTGACCTGGATAATTCAAATTACCCTCGTGTTTTGTTCCCTTGTTTGTTACGTGTTACATGCTTTGTCTTTCCGAGTCAGGCATTTGGAGATACGTTGAATGAGCCTTAACGGAGTTGAAAAGTACTACAGAAAGCTTATTGAGATTGAGGGTCGTGGAAATGAGCTTCTTACAGGGACTTCGAGTGGGGAGGGGAAAGAGGATTTCTTCGATACCACAACACTCAATCACAAACGCAACATGGGATGGCACAAGAGAGCTAGCAGAGAGATTGGCATAGTACTTGAAGCAAAGTTTATTGATTAGGTAATTTTCTATCTAGGGGCCACTATTATTGTTATATCCTCTTATGATATCGGTTGTTGCAATGAGATTTACACGTTCCTTTTCTCTTTAGCAAGCCATGATCCGTGGTTTTGCTCGAGCATCAACATCTTAGGATCTTTGCTTGGTCTTGCCTCAAAAGGTTAATTGCGAAGCAACTTCGCTGAAATGCACGATAAACACGGTGGAATTTGCTAGGATATATTCATCTCCATCCTTGGTTCAAGAAAAACAATGCATAAACATGTAATTGTGAATCACGTTCATTTTCAGAAAATAATTTTCTAATAAGCTCACTACAGACCCATACCTTCCCTACTAAGGTAATTGTTCCAGATGTTAGAGAAATCATTTCAAATACTAAGAAAAATTGTGATATTCAATAAAACCCGTTTCACTGTGGTATAAATTAGTATAATGTAAAGATATCGGGTATCACGACGTAGCCTCAAGTATTTGAACCGGGTTCCGGCCCATGCCAACCAATCAAGCCTAAGATTGGTCAAACCTGATACTGCCCACTTAATTATCTGACCAAACAACCAACGTTAGTTGGATCACTTGCAATTTTCTATCCAACCAAATTATGCCCACAATTGTTCATACATATTTACTATTGCTTTTTGGAAGCATAGCGTAATTTTGAAGATTGTAACAATATTTGAAAAATAACAAAAAAAGAAGATTCAATCATTCACTCTATATATAAATCAAATCTTGTCAACTATTGACGTTGTCTACTTATATTCAACCATTACTTTTTTAAAACTAGAATGTAATATTTATATACTCATGGGGTCAAAAAATTATTGTTTCTCTCTCTCTCTCTCTCTCTCTCTCTCTCTCTCTCTATATATATATATATATATATATATATATATATATATATATATAGATAGAGAGAGAGAGAGAGGGCGGGTCGATGGGAGCGTGGCCTACCTACCACGTCGAAAAAGTGAGAAATCGCCTGAAATCTCATTGGGCAACAAGAAGCCCTAGATTTGCTCTTTTGTGCTTTTTATATTTCACCTATTTTTTTGTTTGGTAGGCTTTGGAATTTGTACTTTGTCCGTTATTTAGTTTTTTAAAGGTCCTTTATTTTGGTTTTATTGCACCTTTTTAGTGTCTTGTTACTGTCTACCCTCCTCATAATTGTCATTCACTGCATGTTGGCACACGGTGTAGGTGGACCACTCTCTTGATAAAGTTCACTCTTTCCAATTTTAGTTGAACTTCTAGGTATTAATCTTGATCGATCCTTGTCTAACATATTTTAATATCTCAATTACCACTAATATATGAATTTCTGTGAGATATATTTGATACTAAAATATGAAAGGAATTAAAATAAAAAAAGAGGTAAGACCGAAAATGCTTTGTAAATTCAAGTGTTGGCAAATCGATCATCAGAAGTTGGCAACCGCAATTAAGATGAAAAGTTGGATATGTGCTTAGAAGAAAAATCCCATAATGAAGCTATTTGAGATGAAGTTCACAAAACACCACTACAGAATAAAATGAGTATACACACTTAACGTGATTTCAACATTTACAGAGGCAACCTGATAGAGTTGAGGTTCGAAACAATAACAACTAAGTCTACGTACATTCTTTGTTTTTATAGAGCCCGATCATGTGTCATGCTAGAAGTTAACTTAACATAAGCGAGGAATACTCTTTCTCTTTCTATTTTAACATTTTCACAATCTAGTTTTTCGTGCTATAACTTTCTTTGGTTGTCTCTTTACATGTTCAAACCATCTTAAACGAGTTAGTTTAGGTAAAAAAAGTAAGATAATATACTGTTAACACTTCAAAAAAGATAAAAGAAAGTCTTAAATGTGGTTGAAGAAAATAATAAAATATTTTCTATTTTCTTGTAGTAAAAGTCTTAATATGACGAGCAAAATAATGACCAAGAATCCACACATACACCCAACCCCACCTAGTGTGGCAGAAGTCTGGGTTTTAGTTTGGATATTCGATCCTAACAAAAAAAATGGTCAAATAGCAGCGAGTAGCTAGCTGCCTTCCTGTTTTTCAAACTAAATTTATCATTTATTCTCATATTTGAATGGTCATACAAGAAAAGACCGTATACATAATGAAGTTATTAGAAACAAATTAGGAGTGGTACCAATAGAGGATAAAATGAGAGAACATCGTTTGGACATATAGAAAGAAGATCAAAAGAAGAACCTTTAAGAAGGTTAGAAAAACTAAATTTGGAAAGTATTAAAAGAGGTAGAGGACGACCACAAAAGTATTGGAAAGAAACAATAAAGAATGATCTAACTTATTGGGAGTTAACTGCTAACATGGCACACGATAGAGATTTATGGAAACAAAGAATCCATGTAGCCGACCCCGTCTAGTATGGGAAAAGGCTTAGTTGTTGTTGTTGTTTATTAGTTTTAAGATAAAATTATGTATAGTATAAGGGCGATTTAAGTATTTGGCAATGCTTCATTTCATTGAAGTGATTTGGAGAAATTAGGGTCTTCCCTTCATTATGTCTTGCCGGACAGTTTGCCAGAACCTATACAATACTCATCCTCTCCAATGATGGCATGCCCATCACAGTGATAGAGCTCTGTGAAAACAAAGAATCCATGTAGTTGACCCCGTCTAGTATGGGAAAAGGCTTAGTTGTTGTTGTTGTTTGTAGCAATTAAACCTATAATGTTTTATGGTTTTGAGTGTTGGACAGTTAACCATCAACATGTACAAAAGATGTCTGTGACAGAAATGAAGATGTTGATATGGATGAGTGGTCATACAAGAAAAGACCATATACATAATGAGGTTATTAGAAACAAATTAGGAGTGGCACCAATAGAGGATAAAATGAGAGAATATCGTTTAAGATGGTTTGGACATATAGAAAGAGGATAAGAAGAACATGTAAGAAGGTATGAAAAACTAAATTTGGAAAGTATTAAAAGAGGTAGAGGACAACCACAAAAGTGTTGGAAAGAAATAATAAAGAATGATCTAGCTTATTGTGAGTTTACTGCTAACATGGCACATGATAGAGCTCTGTGGAAACAAAGAATCCATGTAGCCGACCCCGTCTAGTATGGGAAAAGGCTTAGTTGTTGTTGTTGTTGTTTGTTGTTGATTCTCATATTTGAATGACCATATGCAATTAAATAAAAAAGCTGCACAAAATAGTTGTAAAATTTCAAGTTCATGCCCATTTGGCGGGGTCTCTAACTCTCTCATTGGTGCTTGCCACTTCGACTCATGGGGCGTGCATGTGTGTGTGGCTTCAGATTTCCATTGTAAAAAATAAAAAAGAAAAGGGAAAAAAATCAATTCCCTTCCACTAAGATTCCCTTTTGTTCTTGTTATGTGATCCTAGTTAATTAAGTAATTAGCTATTAGGTAAAACCTTGATGGCGCTGAGAACAGCCATAAACTTCTGTTACAGAAGTTGATGAAGAGAGTCACTGTAATGAAAGATAAAACCACTTAAGACCTGTTCATTTAATCATTTTCTTATGATTTCCAAATGGTCTTTAGCTTTCCATGCGCGTTCACAATAAAATGAAGATGCTGATTGCAATCTTCAATTGTTTAGCCAACCACTTGCCCCTTAAATTAATTCTTTCTTAGCCTAAAATTGATGATCTTCGCATAAGTTGCTGCTTAATCCTACTGTCTTAGATGGAAAAAGTTCACAATTAACCAGTGGCAGATCTAAAAATTGTTTAAATCAGGGTATTCAAATAAGGTTTATAGTTTGCCGAGATTAATACATCAACAATATGCTTACTACAGAACAAAAAACTGAACATCCTTTTGTCAACACATGCAGGCGTGTTTGCAGCGAATTATTCATGGGTTGGTAGGCAGAAATATCTCTCTCTCTCTCTCTCTCTCTCTCTCTCTCTCTCTCTCTCTCTCCAACACTGCATCTTTCCTTTTAGTTTGGTACTTTGCTTTCAAAGCATGAAGAGAGAGGTTGGCTACCTAACACTGCCTCTGCTCCTCGCTTTTCACCCTTATCCACAATTATTAACTGACAACTTTTTAACATGGCATCTGAACCACCAGCACTGGGTCTAATTTGTCCCACAAAAAGAATATCCTAGCTCATCCCACATGTTCCAGATAAATTGGTGCTTTCAAAGCACCCACTTTTCCTTATTATAATAACCATATAAGAAAATTCGAAATTCAGATCGAGTTTCATAGACTATTTTTCTAGAAATACTGAGGAAAAATGCCATTTTGGTATGGTATTACTATAATAAGCAGTAACCAATATATGTCAGATTGTCTTAGATTCATAGCTAGCTCAAGGTAATGCTCCTCATCAACTCGAGACACCACCGAAGTTCATGAATTTTTCAGTTTGGACATCTTCACGATTAAAGTCATGACATTGTTTCTATTAATTAAACCAAGAGGAGTCGACTTACAAGTTGAAGATCATGAGTTCGATAGCAGAGGGCGTGCATCTGCCGGCTTCAGCCTCCTCATTGTACCAAAGAAGAAAAGAAGGGAGGGTCATGCATATCGATTCTGATGGAAAATGCTGCCATATTGGCGTCACTGAGGCTCTCTTCCACCCGATTATGATAAGGCCAGTTACGATACTAGAACTGTTCGTTTGTAGATAATATATCTTTTGTTCATGTAAATCTGTGATGCGTAAAAGTGGAAAGTGACTCTCTCTCTCTCTCTCACACACACACACACCCCAAGTTAATAATTAGTCAGACTGGGACAATCAATAAAAAATAGGAACACCCATCTGTCCATAGACACCAAAATAGTCCATAGTATCTCCATAATGAGGAAAAAGTACCAAGAAGAAGCAGGAATTTTCTTCTTTTTTTTCTCTTTTAATTTGAGAAGGGGGGGATGAACACTGAATCTGATAAGCGTGAAATCATTTCAAAATGTAAGACAAGCTAACCTATTAGAACATCTTACCAGCATGACACATATTAACAAAAAGGTATGACCATCCAACAACAATGTTCCTTAACCAAGGAGAAAGGAAATCTCTCATTTCATCTCCAGGGTTCTGTAATCCAGGACGCCTGTTTTGGGACCTAAAAAGCTTTCACAGTTGCATCCTTTGCCTTGCTGCATGCCGAGATTGCAACACAAACACATGCTTCGTTTCATTGGCTGCGGCGTTTGATGAAAAGGAAGGCTTATACAAAGCTCAAGGTTCAAGCCATCATCGGATCCATTTTTTTCAATCTTAGTACTATTCTTCTCTTCATCGCTACCAGTTCTTTCGTCTTTACAGAAAGAGATTGTGGTCACTTCTGACAAGGGTTGTTCTTGGATCGGTCTGTGGGTTGTGGGGTCAACTCCTCTGCTCAATAATTTCCTCCTGATATGAGTATTCCAATAGTTTTTTATCTCATTGTCTGTTCTTCCTGGTAGCCTTCCTGCTATCAGCGACCATCTGCAAAAATCGTGGTTTCATTAGTATCTTTATCTTAATCAACTGCAAATGAGAAGAATATATGATGGTAATTCTATAAAGAGTATGCACGTGGACCAAACTAAATTAAACTGATTCTGTTTCCTAATACTTCCTCGAAGATCATTTTAACACCTGCAGAAAGTGGTATAAGCCAGTATAGTTGCAGAAGAAATATCCTTCAAGATATGGTTTGGATCTTGCTATTTCAGAACAACAATCCTGTTTAATATATAGATATCCTCGATCTGTTAAGAGGAAAAGAGATGCAATTCTAATCTGTTTGAAGGCACGGGAAGAACCATGGGAACATGAGAAAGGCAGACGAAATTCTATGTTCTTTATGTTCGTTATCTTTCTAAAGCTGTTGCCTTTGTTTCCACAACCGATAAAGCTATACAATTAACTTCTCAGAGAAATAAAAGTGTGTGATTGCTTCTTACTTGTTTCCCAACAAGCTATGCAACTTGATGATGAGTTCTTCTTCTTCCTCAGTGAAGTTTCCACGCTTGAGATCCGGCCTAAGATAATTGATCCACCGGAGCCGGCAACTCTTGCCGCACCGGAGGAGCCCGGCTGCCTTCGGCAGCGACCGCCAACACCCTTCGCCGTGAGCACGAATATACGCAATAAGGCGATCATCTTCTTCTTTAGTCCATGCACCCTTGTTGGTGTGAGCCTTCTCACAACAAGGGGACCTCCCCATCTTGGGAAGACCGAAAGTTTATTGCTATTGGCAAGATTCAGCACAAAGAAACAAAGAGGCAGCGTTGATTCATTGCAAATATATAAACATTTTACTTGGATATGCGTCTCTGTTTCCAGAGAGGTTAGTTGGTGAGAAAGTTTTGTAGATAGACCGGCTGGTGGGGCCTTCAAATACTAGATTGTGAAAACTTTTGTACCCTCTTAGTAGGTACGAAGTTATCTTCTTTAAAATCACAGGACAGCACAGATGACTCATGCCATCATACATTATACATCACACTTGAAGAAGAAAAGAACATTGTAAATTTATTTAATTATGCAAATATAACCATAGTTTAGTGGAACCCATTTCAGAATTTGACTCTCTTTTTCTTGGTTTATGAAATATATATTGGCAAATAGTTTATATTTCCAAGGAAATAAAATAATAGTTATTGTCTGAAGAACGAATACATTGCGCCTCCTTACTGTAATTGAGAGTTGAATAATCACCAATTTGTTGCCGGGCACGCACAATGGCGAGTAAGAACCCATCTAGCCGCTTGGTTTTAGTTATGGTGATGGACTTTGCTGATGGTCATGTACTTGCTCCAGCCATCAACAAAGTCCAAGCACGTGCCCATAGATTCTCCGCAGCTGTTGTATAGTTTACTTTTTTTCTTTTTCCTTTTTTGTAAAATGGAGAGGCCGGATAAAGATCCACGTCGAACTCATGACCTTCAACTTCTGAGTCGACCCCATAACTAGGCAAGCTATTGCTCTTTGTGTGCAGCTAAGCTAATGTATAATTTTGTTATTGTTGTGACTTTTATTAAAATAATTATTTGTTCACGATGCCAATTATAATGGATATTTCATCCACAACCAAGGGAAAAGGGGGGGAAATAACTCACCTTGATATTGGTGTCAAGGCAGATTAGGTTGTCACTGTTGTTGGAGGTCAAATTAGGGCACTTCCATCAACAGGGAATCAATAAAAGTGCCCTTAAAAATGGAATTTGGGTACTTGAAAACCCCATTAGAAGAAACTTAAAACCATCCAAAACTTGGGTGCAATAGTTTTCTCCTGTGAATCGTAAAGTTTTTGGTTGCTAAGGTCATTTTGATCGTGACAGGGAGGAAGGTCATGCATTAAAAGATGAAGCTAGGGTTTGTTGGGCCTTCTAGAATGAGCACATGCAATGGGAACAAGGGTAGGTCCCCCCACAGGACCCGAACCCTAGTGGTTCAAAAGTTTGGCTCATAATTGGACGTAACGATGGCTGATTCTCCCCCTTTTAGGTTGATATATATGTTGGTCCTACCACCTAAGTTTGTAACCGGGTCCGCTCTCGAATCCAACTTAATCAAATTATTTATACTTGGCCTCGGATTCGGTATGCAGCGACACAAATCAGTACCATATTGTTTCATGTATCTAATGGATATCTATCTTTCTTGGAAAGAAAAAATTAGGTTGGATGTGATGTGGATTTTTATAATGTGTTAGGCTTTCGACAGCCAGCATGAAACTTCGTCGGATTTTTCTAACATGGATTACAAAAATTATGAGCATTGCTTTGGGGCGTCCCCGCCTAGCGACGTATTGCAGAGCCCGAATGTAGTAAGAAGTAAGCAAGGGCCACTACATTTTCGCCCGAATGTAGTGAATCAATTGCAGAGAGGGTTCCCACATCATAGACGGGTGTGGGTAAAGAAGTTAGTCCCGCTACATTGCCGCCCGAATGTAGTGACAAATTTTCAGAGAGGGTCTCCGCATTTTGATTATGGACGGATGCGGGGGGTAAAGAAGTTAGTCCTAGATAATAAGATTCGTATCGGTTCTTGGGATATCGAAACATTATCGGGTAAGCTAATGGAGGTGGTAGATACTATGATTCGGAGAAATATTCATATTCTATGTTTACAAAAGACAAAATGGGTTGGAGAAAAAGCAAAGGAGATAGAGGATAGAGGTTTTAAATTATGGTACTCAAGTAAATAAAAGGCTCAAAATGGAGTTGGTATTATCATAAATAAAGATTTAAATGAGAGTGTAGTAGACATACAACGATATGGTGACCGAATCATGACGTTGAAATTAGTGTTAGGAGCAGAGGTTTTGAATATAGTTTGTGCTTACGCACCCCAAGTAGGACTAGAAGATAGTATAAAGACTGTTTTTTGGGAAGAGTTACATAAGGTGTTTCAAAAGATTCCACAAAGGGAGATTATTTGTTTAGGAGGAGATTTAAATGGACATGTCGGTAAAGAGGCATTAGGATATCAAGGGATTCATGGAAACTTTGGTTTTGGGGATATAAACGAGGAAGGTAGGGAAATTTTAAATTTTGCTATGGCATTCGATCTCTTTATAGTCAATACAATCTTCAAAAAACGAGATGAACATTTAATTACTTATAAGAATGGCTCATCACAAACACAAATTGATTACTTTATTTGTAGAAAAAAAGATAGAGCGTGTTGTAAAGATTGTAAGGTAATTCCAAGAGAAAGCTTAACCACCCAACATCGACTTTTAGTTATGGATTTACAAATAAAAAAATAGGCAAAGAAGAAAAGAGTGCATCGAGCTATTCGGACTAAATGATAGAACCTCAAAAGCGAGAAAGAAGATATATTTAAACAGAAAGTCCTTCAAGGAGATGTTTGGAATTATGTTGGCACACCTTGTGATATGTGGAACAATATGACTATACATATTAGCAAAGTGGCGAAAGATGTGTTAGGGGTATGTAAGAGGTGTACCGGCACAAAAAGAAGCTTGGTGGAGTGAAGTAGTACAAAATAAAATCAAGGCAAAGAGGGCATGTTACAAATTACATTATGCTAAGAAAACTAGTGAAACTTTAGAAGCTTATAAGGAAGCAAAAAAAGCCGTTAGTGAAGCAAAAGCTAAGATTTGTGAGGACTTATATAAAAAACTCAACTCAAAAGAGGGTGAAAGAGATATTTTTAGGATAGCTAGGGCTAGAGATAAGAAAACTAAAGATCTTAATTATGTTAGATGCATCAAAGACGAGGATGAAAAAATTCTAGTGGCAAATGATGATATAAGAAATAGATGGAAAAACTATTTTTATAATCTTTTTAATGAAAATATAGATGTTAGTATTAGTTTAGGAGATTTAGCTAAGTTAGAAAAGTATATAAACCACAATTTCTACTGACGTATTCAAATGAATGAAGTCAAAGAGGCTCTTAAACATATGAAGGGTGATAAATCGGTTGGACCAAATAATATTCCTATAGAAGTTTGGAAAATACTAGGAGAAATAGGAATCACTTGGCTCACAAGACTATTTAATGAAATATGGAAAAACCAAAAGATGCCCGAGAAATGGAGAGCAAGTACACTTATACCCATGTATAAGAACAAGGGAGACATTCAAAATTGTGCGAATTATCGAGGTATTAAGTTAATGAGTCATACTATGAAATTATGGGAAAGAATTATCGAACGTAGGTTAAGACAAGTATTAAGTACAACAGAGAACCAATTTGAATTCATGCCAGGCAAATCTACTATTGAAGCGATTCACCTTTTGAGACGTCTTATGGAACATTTTAGAGCAAAAAAGAAAGACCTTCACATGAGATTTATTGATCTAGAAAAAGCTTATGACAGGGTACCGAGAGAGGTTCTTTGGAGAACTTTGGAAAAAAGAGGTATGCCATTGACATATATTAACCTTATAAGAGACATGTATGATGGTGCAAAAACATGTGTGAGGACTCATGAAGGAATGACATACTTCTTTGAAGTTAATATTGGGTTACATCAAGGAACAACTTTAAGTCCATACTTATTTATAATGGTGATGGATGAGTTAACAAAACATATTTAAGATGAAGTACCTTGGTATATATTATTTGCAGATGACATTGTATTAGTGGAGGAGTCTAAGGAAAAAGTTAATAGAAAATTGGAACTATAGAGAGAAACATTAGAAAGCAAAGGCCTCCGACTTAGTAGAACAAAGACATAATATATGGAATGTAAGTTTGATCATTTGGTTACCTCATAAGACATAGAAATTAAAATTGGCACACATTGCATCTCCCAAAAGGAAAGTTTTAAATACCTAGGGTCAATTTTTCAAAGTGATAGAAGAATTGATGGAGATGTTACGGATAGAATTAATGCTGGTTGGTTAAAATGGAGAGGAGCGTCAGGTATTCTTTGTGATAAGAATATACCATTAAAGTTAAAAGGTAAATATTATAGAGCAGCAATTAGGCCTGTCATGTTTTATGGTTTTGAGTGTTGGGCAGTTAATCATCAACATGTACAAAAGATGTCTGTGACAGAAATGAAGATGTCGAGATGGATGAGTGGTCATACAAGAAAAGACCGTATACATAATGAGGTTATTAGAAACAAATTAAGAGTGACACCAATAGAGGATAAAATGAGAGAACATCGTTTAAGATGGTTCAGACGTATAGAAAGAAGATCAAAAGAAGAACCTTTAAGAAGGTTAGAAAAACTAAATTTGGAAAGTATTAAAAGAGGTAGAGGACGACCACAAAAATGTTGGAAAGAAACAATAAAGAATGATCTAGCTTATTGGGAGTTAACTGGGCACACGATAGGGATCTGTGGAAACAAACAATCCATGTAGCCGACCCCGTCTAGTATGGGAAAAGGCTTAGTCGTTGTTGTTGTTATTGGATGTGATGTGGAAAACTAAAGAATTGGATCCGAATCGGATCTGTCGACATCGCTACTAGCATCAACCTTCCCAACTAAGGGCACCACCTCCCTTTTTGTGGCTGATCCCCATCTCCTCTCTGTTCACCAGTTCTTTGAAAGCAATCCACACTGTGATTCAAGTGGCCTTGCGGACCTCCTTTGCTTTATTAGTGATGTTCTCAATACCACGTTTCCCTTTCCTCCTAACACAACCAACTCTCTCTCTCTCTCTCTCACGCACACACACACACACACACACACACATATATATATATATATATTAGCAGTGCACCATCATAAACTAAAATTGTGTGAAATGGGACCCAGGGGACTAGACCGTCCGGGTCAGACTAATTTAAATGTGTGGATTTGTGCAACCCCACCATGGGTTGTTGGCGTGTCTAATAAATGAGGGCATGTGCCCATAGGCATAAAAAAGGGAACCCAGCCAACCCTCAAGAAAAGCTTTGTGCTTGAGCGCAAGAATTATGCAGAGGCACTGCAGAAAGTTTTAAAATTTGTGCCCTCGGAACCCAGCAATTGTTCACAGATTGCATTCAATTCTTTAGTTGCATGCATCATTCAATGGCTGTGTGTGTGCCTTCACACATGAAAAAAAGCCTGAGAGTTGGTGGAAGAGTGAGATGATATTGATGATGTATAAATTTTTGCAATTTGGAAGGTAACTTGATATATTCGCCACTCAAATCCTTTCATTGCATATAGATGGGTTTGAACAAGTGGGCAAATTACCAAGGGGCATTCAAAGAACCGATCCTAACCCATTGAACCAATTGAATTGACATGCGAACCCGTGGTTTGGTTTGGTTCTTGAAAATTGCTTTTGGATAGTTTGGTTCATGATTTGAACATTGAGACTCATTGTCGACAGTTTTTATATGGTGGTACTTTATATGCAAAAAACTTATTATATAATTCCCTAAGTTTATGTTATGTGTCACGTAATTGATCGATCATATGTCATACACTACAATTTTCATATACTGGCATGTTAAAGCATAATGAAGTATGAACTGAATCAAGTTAGAACCAATATTGTGGCGTGGTCCAGTTTTATGACTTAGGTTTGGTTCCATGAATAGAGGAAACAATTAGATTGGTTTGGTTAAAGCTTGAACCTAGAATCGAACCAAAGAACTTTTTTTGGATTATACCCGGGTCAAGGGCTAGCAGTTTATGGCTTATGTGTCTAATCACTCATGCTTTCTTATATATGCTTAATTAAATCACAGTTTTAATATCATATGAATTATACATAATCAACAAAATAACCAAAAATAAGTGATCTATGTCCCATTAGATACAATTGAGATGATGAATATGACGAGCAAGACGTCACTTAGTGTAGGATCTGGCTTTGTTTACATAGTTCTGATGGCATTGATGACTAATTGGAACTTAAATATGCCGACTCATAGATTACTTGTGCGCATTGAATTCCTTAATTATGCAAGTCCCTTAAACTTTTCCATACATTACTTTGATTAATTGTTTAATCAGGTCAAAATATGGACAGTTGCTTCAATTTCTCGTTCACGGTTCTAGCATGTTAAACCATATGATTGTTCTTAGATGAGAAAATTAATTCCCAGAAGCTCAACTTACTTGACTCTCATGTGGGGCATTTAAATGGGTCAGGATTGAGCTCAGGGAGTTGTTTACGAAATTGGGTATCATGTAAATAGATCCAGAATTGTATGAAGGAGAAAGAAATCTGAACCCTAGATATTACACAATAATTAGATTCAAGTACTAAATATTCATCAATTAATATGCAATTTGATGGGCAAAAAAGAAGAATCGTGTGGCTTGTCAATTCTATTAAATTAAGGTTTAGAGAGCCTAGTTATGAGATGAATATAACCCAAATACAATGGGCATGCCATGACAAAAGCAATAGGATTACCCCACAACAAAGTCTTATCCCATACTAAGTGGGCGTGCATCCAGCTCCATTGCCACTCAATAGTATATCAAATAGGGAAAACTTAATCCTACGCACTTCTAACATGCTCATCCGTTGTTTTTCAGTGGTACGAGTGTAAATTAAAATTTTCTAAAGGGTTTTGAGAAGTACGAAGGATATTTTCATTACATTCATGCCCACGAAAAGCAATGGTTATGCATGAATGGATAACATCAATGGTGAACAAGATCTAATAACTCTATTTATCAAATAGCATTCAAAAGCAATAGGATTAAGATGTTCAAAATACTGACCAAAAAGCTTGCAAGCAAACCCTTCACATAGTTAATCATAAAACTTAAAAAGTTGAAACAAGCAAACTGCACACAAGAAGCAACCATGATTAGAATAATTAATCATAGGTAAGTCCTTATATTTTAAATCACTCGACTGCTAAATAAGTGAGTGGCAATTCATCCTTTTTCTCGAGTTTGATAAGCAACAATGGTATAAACAAGCAGCAACACTTTTATTTGCTAGAAAAGGCTAAAAATTAAAAGTTACTTGAATATAAAAGTTATTAAAGTTTGAGATATTCAAGATGGATTTTGGAGCTCATATCCACTACGCGCAATCTAAATCAAAACCAAATCCAAGTCGCTTCTGCGTAGGCGTGCTGGGTCAAGAACAAGGATTATCAGGCATGATTTTGTTTTCTTTTATGTAATAGTACATCTTAATCGAACTAAGAAGGTCGTGTTTTATGGTTTCCTTGTGACATTTTTAAGCCTACCACCATCCTCTTTCTGGCACTCCATTTGGGAGTCTCGCCGACCCACATTAACTCATACCAGAAACAATTTGGGCATACCCACTGCTGGACTTGGACCCACCATATCATGACATGGATCCATGTTGGATTTGGTTCTTTGTGTGGGCGTGGGTGTGTGTGGCCTCCAAATTAGAGGAAGGAGCTTAGGATACTGGGAAGTAGCAGACAGTTTGCCAAACATGCGCGCATACTTCTAGTCCGATCAGTGTGCAATAAAACAAAAACACATGAATCCAAACACCTATGGACTAGATAAAAGTCAACCAGTCAAAGAGTCTAAATTTCAATGGGCTTAAACATCGTATCACCATGTCATGCAATCATAAGCAAAACTCCCATAACAGAAACCAAGTAAACAAAAATGGATCAAACTCATCCTCCAGATTGATGAACAATGAAGCTTTGTTTCGTTATACTTTATATTTATAACCTGGAGAAGTTCTTACTTGGAGGCGTATGATCGAGCCATCGGGTGCAGGCGCCAATAACTCCAAGAGTAGGTCCCTTCTTGGGGTCCACAGCAACTGCCGCGAAGCTCAGACCAAGCACTTGTGATGCAAAAGCCCAATCCATAACTCACAATATATATCAGATCCATGGTTTACATATTTTCTCTTTTATATGGTTCATCAAATGACATGATGTAGAAAAATGTTCAAATTATGTGGCTGCCAACTAGTTCACTGATCGCTCATTTACATAGAATGGAAAACGCTTGGGCATGCATACCATATGAAGGCAGGAATAGGTTTAACGGTAGAAATTCACGAATCATTGATCTGTATTTACAAGAATACGTATTCCAATTATTTCTAGAATCAGAAAACATTTGATCATGTCCAAAATCAAAAGGAAATAAAAGAAAAAGAAAGAGCGCAGCGAAACTCCAGAACCAACCAGCACTCTTTTGTAAGGATCGGTACTCGGCCTCAAACTTAGGCACCTGTAGTTCTCCACTGTAACTCGATTTGAATTTTCCCGTTCTTAGAATCGATAAGGTGATATTTCTCATTGATTCTTCTGTTGCTTACAACATCCGCAAGATTGATTACGACATAGCCCAGTGATTCCTGATGAAAAAGAAGCAACATATTTCAAGTAAATCTTAGATTGTATACAGTCCTATGAAAACCAGCATAAAGCTATGAGTGGCAACACAACAACAACAACAACAATTAAGCCTTTTCCCATACTAGACAGGGTCGGCTACATGGATTCTTTGTTTCCACAGAGCTCTATCATGTGTCATGTTAGTAGTTAACTGACAATAAGCTAGATCATTCTTTATTGTTTCTTTCCAACACTTTTGTGGTCATCCTCTACCTCTTTTAATACTTTCCAAAAAAACATTTAAAGGAAGCGAAGCATGCACGTACACACACAGCATCATAAAGAAACATGAACGTCTCAATCATGAGACCACCACCTTTTATGTCAATATGGGAAAACAAGTAAGCTGATGTAGAATTATACCAGTAGAGGTGCATGAAGACATCACAATGGATAAATGGAGAAGTATGGAAACAAGAAGTTGACTGATGAATAAAGCATCAACGTGATGGCAGATTGTGAAACGTGGTATTACAGGGCGGATTTCAGAAGTAGCTTTCAAACTTTTAACAAACTGAAAGCGGCTTTCTTGCCTTTCGAGAGTGTTCTGATCATTTTAGTTGGTTGGAAGAATACTAGTTGCTCACATTTTGGTGGGAATCTCCACAGGAAAGACCTTAACAATTCACGGGTATGAATCACATCAACAGCTAACACTAACAATGGTCAAATTCCGCACAACTAGCTGTCAGAAAATGTTTTACATCAGGTCGTAGGTGCAAAATGCAGGCGGTACCCAAGATACTTCACAGTTATCACGAGTAGTAAGAACAAACAAAATGACAATAACCTTGCTGCCCAGAAGGAATTATTGAGATAATACATTCTGAAAGGAACTGAAAACTTCTTGTACCTTTGGATGCAACCCAATGGTTGGTGGCTTACTCATAACCTCAACGTGAATTCGCTCATTAGTTGGTGACTCTTCCAGGGTAAAACTAAACTCGTCCTCCCACCTTGGGTCTCTGTTTTTTTTTATATGCTGAATCATGAAATAAATAAAAAAATACATCAAACATTATGATTACTAGCAGCACACACACAAAAACACAATCATACAGACATCTATGGGTGCGAAACACATCATACCTTAGTTTCTCTTTTCTCTCCTTTGAAGAGAAGCTTCACATAAGGGTTTGTATGATGCTTGCCTTCAACATCTTGAGCTTCATGTATAATTATAACTAGCATACCTCCACCAGCAGGTGTTCCTTCAGGAGCTTTTTCGACGGCACCAGACACTTCATCTAAATCAGTTGCTAGTTCGTCTGTTTCAAAAGGCTTATACATAGCTTCCAAGGTGATCTGTCCACGTGATTTCTCATTTTGAGCATCATTAGGATCCATATTTTTAAGCAGTTCAAGTGTCAATATTTTTAGCTCATTTGGAGGTAGATCTTTTAGAGGGATAACGTTCATTCCCATCTTCTCAGCATTACCAACCTAAACAAATTATCAATCCATAATTGCAGCAATCGTCATCTAATGAATGATGCGCAATGAAAAGTTACAAAATGAATGAAAAGAATACCTGTTCCCAGTTGTAGACAGTAAATTCAAGAGCCTGAGATTGTGGGTCCTTCACAATGAACTTAAAGTCTTCATTCCATTCAGGGTTTAGATTACTATGCTTGACAGTTGTTTTCTTGTGTGGAAGGTTATCCTCTGTAAGCTTTAGCTTCACAAAAGGATCAGACTTGCCCAGTAAATCCTTCTTTTTTAGCTTAGTTGCTTTAACAACCTTGATCTGGAGAAGACCAACAGGTTTTTGCATGGCCCTGGATGATCACGGTTAAATTTACCCTAGTCACAGATGATCGTGAAAAACAAGTTATGCAAAGGTGAATGAGCAAAAGGAAACAAATAATGTACTTTGATGGGTCCATTATTGGAACTTCCAATGTTTTAGGCCATAGAAACATGTTGGCCACCTGATCCTTGATCGTTTCCTGTAGAAGCATGACATTGGTAAAATGAAAACAGCAACCACCAAAATAGCTTTTACATAGGAACACGTCATAACAAGGACCTTCACATAAACAGAAAGGTAGTAAGGTACCTACCTGAACAAATCTATAAAGACCAGGAATTGACATGACATCTCCCCCAAGAAGCTTCAATCCAAAATCTACATGTGGCTGCATCATCAGAAAAGTAAGCCATTAGGTTTTAATATTTAAAGAATAAAAGTTAAAAAAGAAAAGATGAAGATGAAAACAAAAAAGGAAACGGTAATATCTGCATCAATATATCAGCCAAAATGTCCATGACATTTATTAGATACCTTTTCCATGAGAGAGACAAGAATTTTAGCAAAACAAGGAAAAGTTGGCACCAAAGGTTTTAATGTGATCCTTGGAGCAGCAAAGACTTGCAAATCCACCACCTGAAATAGCTCCATAAGAAATCAATTATCCAACTTATGTCAGACGAAATGCTATTCATGATCCAATCATTCTGGGTAACCTGAACAGTGGCTTTTAATCCAAATGCTTTGAGTGCCACAATAACATTTGGATTCCCCGCCCACTTAAACGATGGCTCCATGATCAACTCCTTTTCATCGGTGGTATAAACTTTCATCCCTAGAAAATATACAGATCACAATTGGAATGACAAATCTAAAGTAAGAATATAGTCTGAACAGTAGAAGCCAAATGAGTGAATAAATAAATAGTATTCCACAAATAAAAATATATGCAATTCAAAATTAGGCTTGATCGCCACATGGACCAGAACTAATCAAAAGCAAGGGGAAAAAAGAAACACTGTAAGAGTTTAAGTGACTAAAGCAAAAATAAATTGAACGTGAACATAGTGAACAGACATAGTACAGTGACTGATATGTAATGCCCAGACAAAGTTCCTAAGAAACATCATGGACTGACAAATACTGCTCAGGATGACAGTCTCCCTGCCATTCAATAAAGCATGTTCATGAGGAAATGAATACATCAGTTTGTCCAAATCACAGATGTGGATTCGGAAATCATGGCCGACTTACACATTCCCCAAAAGACTCTTCTCTGAGTCATGGGAGAATTCAGTCAAGAGTCTGCTTCTCTGAAATGAGAAGGAATTCAGTCAGCTGATTGGTTGGTTTATTTGGGGACAGAAAGCAACTTGAGATGTGAAATTGATCAGGTTCAAATGCATGGAAGCTACTCTTGAACCAGGTTTCTAGAAAATCGAGCTAGCTCAGGATCATCCCACTTGGAAAATTGCCAAAAGGCTCGGGAAAGGTGCAAAACTTACGAAAATAGGCAGACATGGTCACAAGCTTCAGCAGAAATGACTCGCTTTATGCAGCAAACCATACACAAATTTTAAAAAAAACAAAGAGAAAATAAAAAAGCCTCCTCTTAACCCTTTGAAATGCATATATCTACCAGGTAAATGATAAAAAGCTACCCAAGACAACTTATTTTATACAACGTTCTCAAAAAAGTGACTAATACTATTCCAACATTTGAAGGTCATCAAGACTTCAGCACATTTAGTAAAAGATGAATTGAACAGGTGGGTACATGTTTCCACTGTTAAGATGTTCAAGCAAACCCAAGGGAACTTCAAATCCAATTAGATGATATCTCCCAGTAAAAAGTCAACAAAAAATAAGACACGAAAAGCTAACCTTGAAAAGTTGGCGGAAGGGTGCCTAGAGTAAGAGTTTCAAACTCCACTGAATCAATCTTGAACTTTGGGATTTGCTCAGCGATAATTGGCTTTGCTATCTCCCTTGCCATCTTGCATATAGCCTACCAAACAAAAGGTTATTTCCTATTCGAGAACAAAACCAGCTAATTGTTTATTGAGACTAAGCCATGATGTTGGGGGGGAAATTTCATCCAACACTATAAAAGTAAATATTAAAGCAGAAAAGAAAACCTCTTAAGATTTCATGGTTGTAATACAAATAGTCAAAGCAGAAGTACCTTATCAAGATATGGCCACATATTCACAATAAATTTATTCAGCCAGTCAACCTTCAAGAATCAAGTATACAGAAAAATTAATTGGTAATTGCATTACTCCACTCAGATACACCAGCTGCATTACAATGTGGAATGGTAGTCATTGCAAAGTTATACGTACTCGATCATAATCAGGATTTTTCACCCACAAGGGTATCTCAGGGAACATCCGCTGCAAAGTTTTTGTATCTTGTTCAACTAGTGGACGAACTGCTGGATCCTGCTTAATTAATGAAGAATGATATCAAAGTAGTGCAGATTAAGCCCACAACATAGAGGGGAGAGAGGGGGGAATCATATGCTAGATGCATGAAACTAAAATGAGCCACTAGGGAAAGGACAGAGGCACACAATGATTCACAGACATTCTTTACAAGTTTGAACAACTGCATAACTCTAGGTAAGCAGTTTTACAATGTTATCACATGTCCATGAACTCAAGAGCAAAATTGACTTTTTTGCACTTACTGGAAAACCAAAGATCATGAAAGAATGGAAATTATCATACGTCACAATTCCATAAGTTTCAGGAGCCCTTCAGTTTTCAAGTTTTGAAGATAAGTGCTTGATTCTTAATATAGAATTACAAGCTCTCTTCAAAGGTCAGAGATACCGGTGAATCTTTTGCAAAATTAGATAAGATAAACAGATCTTCATGTATAAAGGTAAAAAGGTTTAAAATACAAAAAAAAATAGCATCTGGATGTAGAAAGGAATCCTGCAAAGACGTCACAGCCTACAATCAATCAAACTAAACAAAGACACATATTTACATACTCATCTTTAAGGACAAGATACAGACATGAATACAAAGCAAAGCACCATCGAATCTAGGAAACATGAATACGAAAAACTGCACTGCCTTCCAAGAGCAAAGCCCAACAAGCCACAGACATGGCAGCGATGGCACATAAAGCATACTGACCAAAACCAAGGTCAAACCTTCTCCCACACTAAGTACGGTCTACTGCATGGACTCCTAGTCGCGATGGTGCTCAATCTTAAATTACATTCACATTTAACTCCAAGAACAGCAATATAAGCTTGATCATAAAATTACAAAAAGAATGCAATATTGTAAATTTGTAACCATAAAGAACCATGGGTATCTTTCAGTTGCCATCAAGTAGGCGCTAGTAGGTTGTTATCTCGGCATTTTGTTATCTTAGAAAGTGACTAATTTATACTCTCTTACTCAATGATCATGTTCTCCGCAACATGCATCTCATAAAATATCCAACAATAGACAATCTTGATAAACATTTTCCAGCACTTGTTTAACATCATAGAAACCCCAAATCAGGAAAGAGGAAAAGATTTATATGTCAAAAATAAAATAAATCCCTGACCTGACAGATTTCAAAAGTCACAAGAGTAGTTAAACCAAAACACTACCCAAGAAGGATAAGGTAGGTCCAGCAAGCCAGCATTAGGAACATATGCTTGTTTTAGCTAGATCAGCAAAAGGAAATGCATAAGCATGAATTAATCTTCGAAAATGAAATTCATGCGGAAGCCTACTTTTAACAACCGTGATTCTCCTGCTGAAGTTAATTTCAGTGATTTCTTTCCCATGGTCGTCAGGAGTACAACAATTGACCACCAAAATAGGGTTCCATGTTCAGATCAACCACTTCAAAGCCCACCAACCCCAACTCCCATGACAAACATGTCACCAAAGTTCGCAAGAATACACGAATTCGAGCCACATATTTTTTCTATAGGTGCATTCAGAACCACCCATCTCCCCAAAACACATGATGCCCGACGAAACAGGAAACCCGAATGATGAAGTGCAGAGGCAAACAACAAATAACCTGAAGAAGACGTACCTTGACTTCAGTGGACTGGAAGAAGATAAACATGTAGTACCCAATTCCGAGGCCAATCGAAATCCCAACTCCGAATCCAGTGAAACCCAAAAAAGAACTCAACAATCCCATCTCTCTCTCTCTCTAGACCAAGGCTTAGCTAGAGAACCATCCTTCTCTTCGCTCGCGACTAGGCGTAGGAGTTACCTAATTTGCCTTTCTCATTTACGTCTCAGAATGGAACGTGATGATGTCGGTAACGCTGGAACGGGTGAGGGGTTGAAGGGGGGGAGAGTGAGAGAGAGAGATCTTTGTGAGGTCAAGCGCTATGAAAACATATCAATAAATGGTGTCATTATGAGCACGATCAAATATTTTAAACCGGTGGAGACTGTGAATGACCATGCGTTTCCCGTGGCCCCTTGCCTTTGATTCCTATTCTTTGTCTGTTACTCTGCCTGTCACCTTCACGTATACGCAGAGAGAGGAGAAATTAGTAGAATCCAAGCTCTAATCCTTTTAAAGATTTTAGCCGATCAAATTTAAAGATCAACGGTTTATATTTTTAAGTCAAAAGCAAAACATACCATGGAGGTTTAAATGAACAGTTGAAATCTTTAAATAAAAAAGCAAAATATATTGAGTACATTTGTTTTGTTATACCTATAACAAGTATCAATATACTTTTTGCTTTTAAAATTTATATTTCAATCACCAACCTCGTTAATTGAATGATTAAAATTGTTGAATATGTTTAAGCTAGATTGATGTATGCATGAACTATACTGTGGTGAGACATTAAAATTTGGATTTAAAAATTATACAAATCAATCAAATACACTTAATAAAAAGTTGCAGATCATGATTTAGGATGTGTAGGTTGATTTTCAGTGGCTTCATAAATTAAGTGCACCGAATTAAATGTCATAAATGTTTAATAGTTAAAAATATTGTGGTAGTATTATGTTGGAAGAAACCCCTAATGCGATCCTTAGTATATAGGCTATTTTCCAACTATACGTATCATGAAATTAAGACGATACAGCTTCCAACTAGCCTGGGTAAACAAGGCAAACGGATTAAACAGGTTGTTTGAGCCGAGCCAATATGAACGGACCTAACATGAATCTACTTAGATGAGTGGAACTCTTTTTGCATATAATTTGAACAGAAAAATTCATTTTTATTGGAAATTAGGTCCAAATTTGATTTCACATACTTAATTTTAAGTTGAAAACTTGAATATTTAATTACATTATAATATTTTCTGGTGTGTGTATATATATATATATACTTTGCTAAACCAGCTAATGTGTGTCAAGGTGAAGTTAATATGTTTTGTTCATGTTGAGCCCTTATAACTTAACAAGCCAGCCTTTTTTCTTTTTGGATTCAGAAACCAAATTGAATTTTACAGAGCTATGTTCAAATTCATCATGTTTCTGAGAGCGACTTCTTGGCCTGCCAGTGGAGGCCTCTCAATTATTGAAATGCACTAAGAAACAACCAGCCTAGCTTTTCGAATTCATTTTCCATTTTCGACCGACCTATTTGGAGGTAGGCCACCACCGGTGGTGATTCTGAATTTGTCCCAGCATCTAAAATTGTCGATCCTGAGTTGTCTTTTGCCAGTGCCTCCGCTGGTAGGCCACCACCGGTGGTGGTTCTGAATTGGAAAATACTTGGAAATGAATTATAAAGATTCAAATACTTCTTTTTGAAGCCATATACATAATATACATACAAGCTTGTTGGTGGCAAGCACATATACCAAAAACATCTTGATTAACTTAGTTGGGAATATGATGCATGGTCACGGCCAGCCGCTTCCCGTTTCGTAATATAGGGAAACTGAGACACGATATAGAATGAGTGCAAAACATTTCGTACATATTTTGATTGAATTAAGCATATTATACTTAAAATATCATCCCTTATTGGGTGTTCTAACACGGCCTAATTGGTAAAAATAACTTGTTGATATGAAGAAGGTCTTCAATTTGAATCCTAAAGACACCTTTTATGTTTTGTTTACTATATTTTTGCTTTGTATAAGTACGTGTAAGTTTCTTGCTTCCTCATTTCTTAAATTTTAGAGAGGTAAGTACTTTTAATCTCTTAAAATATTCTTCTTTGTTTTAGAAACATGAGTATTATCTAAAATTATAAAAGTTTTTGAAAAAATATAATAAACATTATTATCATATTGAACTCAAAATAAAAACTAAAGGATGATCATTAATGCATTATGACAAAGGTAAGCAACATTCAATCACTTTTATGTATCTATTGTTTTTTGAGAGTATAAGCATAATAAAATTGTCTTTCATTCTTTTTAAAAACTCTTTAAAAAATTTAAACCATAATATCATAAAAAAGAATGAGTAATTATGAGTAAGTACGTTATAAGTGGGCAGAATCCTTCGTGTATATATATAGAGAGAGAGAGTATGTGATTGGATTTTGTTCATATTGACATATGTCCATTCATTATTTTTAGGTGATATAAGTATAATAAAAATATCATTCGACTCTTTTACGAAAATTTTGAAATTTCACTCGTTACCCAAAAATAATGGTAGGATCTAATTTTCTCTCTCTCTCTCTCTTTATATATATATATATATATATATATATATATAATCCGTGTGACAGGACATGTCGGCATCAATAATTTAAATAAGGATAATCGGCTAGATGAGATTTTTATGGCGGGTCGCTGTATTGAATCGAGTGGTGAGTCTCATTCATTCCGTACATATTTTGATTGAATTAAGCATATTATACTTAAAATATCATCCCTTATTGTGTGTTCTAACACGGCTTAATTGGTAAAATAACCTGTTGATATGAATAAGGTCTTCAATTTGAATCCTAAAGACATCTTTTATATTTTGTTTACTATATTTTTGCTTTGTATAAGTACTTGTAAGTTTCTTGCTTCCTCATTTCTTAAATTTTAGAGAGGTAAGTACTTTTAATCTCTTAAAATATTCTTCTTTGTTTTAGAAACATGAGTATTATCTAAAAAATTATAAAAGTTTTTGAAAAAAATATAATAAACACTATTATCATATTGAACTCAAAATAAAAACTAAAGGATGATCATTAATGCATTATGGCAAAGGTAAGCAACATCCAATCACTTTTATATATCTATTATTTTTCCAGAGTATAAACATAATAAAATTGTCTTTCATTCTTTTTAAAAACTCTTTAAAAATTTAAACCATACTAATATCATTAAAAAATGAGTAATTATGAGTAAGTACGTTATAAGTGGACAGAATCCTTTGTATATATATATAGAGAGAGAGAGTATGTGATTGGATGTTGTTCATGTTGACATATGTCCATTCATTATTTTTATGTGATATAAGTATAATAAAAATATCATTAGAGTTTTTTACAAAGCTCTTTGAAAATTTTGAAATTTCACTCCTCACCCAAAAATAATGGTAGGATCTAATTTTCTCTCTCTTTATATATATAATATATATAATCCATTTGATAGGACATGTATGTCGGCATCAATAATTTATAAAAGGATAATAGGCTAGATGAGATTTTTATGGCGCGTCGCTGTAGTGAATCGAGTGGTGAGTCTCATTCATTCCAGTCTTTTTGGGCCTACGATGATTGATGGCACTGAGCGAGTTCGGATAAGAGCCTCGGTGGCTTTTTGGGTTTTGGATTAGGGTTCGTTAGATTTGAGGCATAGGACGAGGAAAGATCCAAAACTCATACTGAGAATATCTGAAAAGGTAGAGCTCCGTTTTTTAAGGCATCTTGTCACAAAGTTGGACTTCTTCCTTGTTCAGGTAAGTCTAGGATGTACCCACAAGTTGTAACACTGTGCACGTCACATGGTTGAATGCAACAGTGAAGCAATGGACCTCACCTTAGTTTGGGTCCAGTGCTATATACAAACAAATGAAACCAGTCTCCTCCACTCTAAGATCCGGTCATTTCGGACCGTCGTCCGGGTATGTTGAGTCAACTCCGGGCTTGGAATGGGGCAGTCTTTAGGGGTATGTTTGATTCATAGTTTCAAGAGGATTGGACCTTGGTTTTTAGTATTTGTGGTTCTAGGTACCACTAAGGCATACCCATTGTTAAGATAGAATTATGGTTCCATTGGCCCAATTTGAATCAAACATGTTGGTGTTGAGAGAGGTGAGCCATAAGAACTAGAATCATGGGCTTTGCACAAAGTCTCAAACACCACCTTCTCTCTCATGTTACTATCACACTTCACACAAAAACCCAAGCATCACTTCTACTCGTGCCATAACATCGACCTTGAATCATCCAAGAACAGTTTCTCAGGGAAGGTTGTAATGCAAATTCTGAAGGAACTTGTAATAGATTTTGTTGATGAACTGTTCATTCTTACTGTTTCCCACCCCCTTGGTGTCTGTCCTTTTGGATGAACTGGTTCATTTGAGTAAACTCATTTATGAAACTTCATTGATCACATTTTAAATTGATTAACTATTAACCTTTGTGATTAGGAGAAAGGGCCTATCTCTAATGGGGATTAACTTACATGAAAGGATTTGGTGTTCATCATTTAGTGGAGGCTTTTATATTCATTATTTACTATTGATTAATATAATATTTCATAGTTCTTGCTTCAATCTCTTATTTATCTTGTGTTTGTCTTCTATTATGTGGATCGTGTATCTTTATAAATATATGACAAAGATGTGGGTTTGGCTTGGATTAGGGCTAGCGAACCAGCCAAATGAACAAAACAACTTGGTCATTTCTCGGCTCTTTTTTTTTTTATGTTCAAACATGTTCACGAATGGCTCGCCATCCTTGTATGAGCGAAGCTCAAGGGGGTTAAGAGAGAGAGAGGTTTCTTCATCATTTACCTAAAGTCTTTCTACACGAAAAATTAAAAGAGAAAATTTGACCTTTTTATTTACCCTAAATACCCTATAAATTGATCTCGAGAGTATTTATCATTACAACAACTAAGTCTTTTTCTTTACTAGATGAGGTCAGCTACATGAATTCTTTGTTTTCATAGAGCCTGATCATATACTATATTACAAGTTAATATAAGTTATAGATCATTCGATATTGTTTTCTTCCAACACTTTTGTGGTATTATCTTCTTCTTTAATATTTTTACAGTATAGTTTTTCATTCCTTTTTGATGGAGCTTCTTTTGATAGTCTTTCTACGTCTCCAAACCATCTTAAACGATTTTTTCTTATTTTATCATTTATTTGTGTTATTCCAAATTTGTTTCTAATAAACCCCATTCATCCATCTCGACATCTTCATTTATGTCATGCACATCTTTTGTTGGTACTTTCACCAAACCTGTTTGAATAGGAAAAGGTTTCTCTGTGTTTTTGGTGCTTTCTCTTTAATCTTTTAATCTCAAACTGATTGTATTCCATTGATTTCCATTTCTAACTTTGGATTTGGATCAACACCAATAA
Source organism: Brasenia schreberi (assembly GCA_036023115.1). Taxonomy (NCBI): domain Eukaryota; kingdom Viridiplantae; phylum Streptophyta; class Magnoliopsida; order Nymphaeales; family Cabombaceae; genus Brasenia; species Brasenia schreberi. The sequence goes on from JAYKKT010000069.1 coordinate 18,542,559, forward strand.
GTAAAACTTTTCTCACCTATAAGTCTTTTTCCTATCCTTTCGAGACTTGTTTTCGAACACAATTTTATTCCATCTGAAACTTCCAATTCCTGAGAATCTATGTAATAGAATACAATAAACCTATACTTACATATGAAGAATAAACTCATTCCCTTCTTCAGCAAATACAGATTGTCCACTTAAAATACACAATCTAATATGCCTCGCATCGTGGTCCGTTGGCTTCTTTCGTAACATTCGAGCTAGGCACATCTTATATATAATAAAGTATTGCTTAAATAAGATTAATGTAGGTGAAAATTAATCTGACATGGTTAAACATAGACCTTAGATCTTTCAATACTTAGGTGGGTTCAATTTAATATGACATGGTTAGACTTTTAAGGCTAGTTAAATCTTACTTAATCTGATTTTTGGTCAATCAAATTAACTCCCCTCAACTCATCTGGTGGTTGGCGGAGAACCACCATTTTCTATGGACATATTTGCTTAGACATAGCTGATTCAGATCCGGCCCACCGGTTCGAACTAGAACCAAGATGGTCCCTAAACCCACTACTATCAGTATCGGCAAACCGGCTCGAAGCTGTACCTGTACCCAGGGTAAAACTAGAACCAGACCGGTGGTTCAAAACGCCGGTGTCGGTCCAATTCTTCAAGTTTTTTTCCCCTGGAACTGGCCATTTCTGTCTTGGTTGGCGAAGTTATAACATTTTCCTAGGTGGAGTAAATTCTGGACCAAGGTTTTATCTGTATATTTATGTATGTTACATGTATAATACATATTATGGTCAAGGTCGGATTGACCTGGAAACCCCCCGAACCTGACCAGGTTGGGTTTGGGTAAAAGAGTATGACCCCAAGAAAAATAGATCGGGTCTGAGTTGACCAACTTTTGACCTGAACCCAGAGTCACCTAACCCACCAACACGATTTGCAACCCCTAATGCCACCCTTTCTGCGTGCTGTACCCAACCTACGAGAGCATTGAACTTATTTGGAGTTATAAATAAAACAAAAAGGAAAAAAATAAACTATTTTAGTTCTTTATGGAGCCATAATTGCTGTAAATTTGGCCTTTGAGGCAAGTGATGCTTTTTTAAGGCAAAAAGAACACACACACAAACATAATATATATATATATATACACGAGGACGTGTTCAAGCTCAATCTCTACTTTGCAATGTTTTACCCCTTTAATCATCGGCTATCACTCTCCACTACTTTTTATTAGTCTGTCACAATTGAAATAGTTTTCCATCAGTCAAAACCATTGTTACTACTAAACCACAAAATTATCTATATATACAAATATTTTAGGTGGTACTAGTGGTGTTTGTGATGATTTTAACAAGTAAAGGAAAGTTTTGGCTAGTGGAGAAGTAGTGAAAGGTAGTGAATGATGGTAGTAGCTAGTGGTTAAGATGGTAGAATTATGTAAAATGGAGGACTAAGCACCATAATTTAATTTAGTACACGCTACTTCCGCTTTCTTTATATATATATATATATATATATATATATATATATATAGAGAGAGAGAGAGAGAGAGAGAGAGAGAGAGAGAGAGAGAGAGAATGATTGGATCTTATTCACTTATAACACTTACTCACTTATGTCCACAATTGCTTTTGGATGATATGAGTATAATAAAAATACCTTTTATGGTTTTAGATGACCACTTAAAAGTTTTGAAATTATACTTATTGCCACCCAAAAGCAATGGGTTTGGATGAATCAATGTGGGTTAGATATATTTTTCTTATACATATATACATAGATATAAACATATGTGTATGTAAGTAGTAATAAATATATAATGTCTTTCAATGCATAATTTTGCATAAATATATTCACCATATAAAAACTAGTTAATGCATATAGTATATTAAATATAAACTATAAAATACAATGACACTTATAATTCAAATCTCCATTGCTTATCATGTATGCACATTATGTATTTACTTTTACCTACATATATACACGCTGTCATTATTAACTCTAGGGTTTGTCCACAAGTTCAATCAACTTACATCCAAATTGGACATCAGCAAATGATATAAATTAATGACACCGTCTGAGGCCATGTACCTTGGAAATAAAACAAGTTGTCACATTGAAAAACCAAGCTTTCTCCAGTTTTTCCCAAACTAGATCGAGTCCTATATGTTGATTCTTAGTCACCACATCTTATTATCATTCTAGTTTCTTTGCCTTGGGCTTCCACCATATTCTCTCTCTAGCAGGTTGGACCTGACCCCAACCGCTTGTGGAACTAGTTGGAACCGAAATCGAATTGGAACAAGGAATCCCCATGATTCGATTTCTATTAAATACCTATTGGAAAACCAAACCGAAATCAGAACCTGTCTCAAGTACCTATTGCTTTTGGTTTTAGAATTTCAGGTTAGTTATTCAATAAAACTAGAATCAAACCAGAATCGATGGAACTGGAACAGAAACCACACTCTTACGGAGAGCCGGTTTAGTTTCAGTTTCAGGGTTTGGTTGAACTGAAGCCGTTGATTTGAAAACGGTAATCCCGGTTTATCCGAAACCAGACAGCTTTAACTACTAGGGGGGGCACTCTAAGTATTCATCCATTTTTCTCTAATTAATTGAGTTTAGGGTAATTAACGGTTAGTATGGTACATGATTGAGTTTTATAGAAACAAAGAATCTATTTGATCGATTTCATCTAATATAGAAAAAGACTTAGTTATTATTATTGTATTGAGCTTAGACAGACGCCTGATTCGCACAACATTGATATCGTTTATGTGACAGGGAGACTTTCGTGTCGTGTTTGGGCTGGAATTTTTTTTGGTAAGACAAAGAGGCCAAACCCCAGTGCAGGCATGTGCACTCAACTCTTAGTCTACATGCTATTCGTGTCGAAGCAGTAGACACAGTGATTACTGGACTATACAGAATTTCAAGTCATATTATAAATTCAAAGTTTTCAATATTGCATTTAAGAAAAAGGTTTTCTCAACACAACCAAAAGCTTAGTTGACGAGTAATAAAAAGAAAAATTAAATATCACTAATTAAATAATCAAATTTCTTTTTTGTGTCAACCATGACACGTCGAGACGAAGTGAGGTACGTCCTCAGTAAGCATTATCCCTAAATCGCCTATCACAAGGCAGGACACCGTTCCAACTGAAGTGTCCATGTGACTCGTAGAATTCCATCACTGCACCACGGGACATTCTGAACCATGAAGGAAAAGAATTACTTATAAACCCTTTACCTTTCTGTCCTTCCTTCAACCCGTACCCCATAAAGCGGAGGGTGTTTTAGTCATTGAAAATTCAACCAGAGACGTCCATCTCGAAAGGAATCGTATGTGGTTATAATCAGTGCCACGTCGTTCTCCCGTTGGTTCCCCAGCGAGAAGCAAGTGGACCGAGATGGACGTCTGTGGTTCGTGCAACGTTCATCAATGGAAGATGGACGGCGGAGCGAGATTTGTCGGTCGCCGCCCTTCAGTTATGAAGGTCTAGAGTTGGATACTGTTGCAATGGTCGGCAAAATATTTTCTTTTCTTTTCTTTAAAAAAAGGAAAAGAGGAAAAGGACTGAAAGCTGCCGTTGAGATATGGGTGTTATAAAGAAGGGACGCTTCTTCCTTATCTTCGTTCTTCGGAACTCTAACCCTAACTTCTCTCTCTTTGAGATGATGATGACAGTGATGAGTTTTTTTTGCTTAGGTTAGTGGTACAAACTGTGATTGGAGATATTTTTCTATTCCTATATTGTATGTGGACGGTTTTCGTTCTTAGCGTCGTTTCTCTTTCTTAATTTTTCTTGCTGGATCGAGATTTTCTGCCAGTCTCTACGTAGAAGGAAGCTATTTGAAGTTGAGCAGGGCTTTGGTTGGATTTCAGTGTAATTTTGACCGATTATCGTGATAGATTGGATGAAGATATCCTGGTAAATAGTTTTGAGATTCATGAGGTTAATGATTTTTGGTTTGGATTTGATTGTAGGAACTGAGGTGGAGGATTTTATTGGCTAGGTTTTTTATTTAAGTTACTTTGGTCGCGTTTTTATTGAGATAGATATAGGTTTTCTCTCATCTTACGGTCTGAGATAGCTTTCTCTTCTTTCTCGTCTCTTGATGGTTCCAAGCCTGCGTACAAGTAGTTTCCTGAAATTTTGTCGGGATTTAAAAGCTATTTTTTTCAATCTTCCTTTCTTGTTTCGTACTTCTGATATGCTTTAACTTAGCTTCTAATATGCTTTCAAGTTTTTTATTCACTTTCTGATGTTATTTTGATAGATCTCATTTCTGAGATGTGTTTAATCTTCATCAAGACCTTAAGATGCATAATTATTTCTCGAGTTTCATTCTGGTCACTCTAAGTCAATCTCTCTCGTCTCGTAGACCTCCTTTTTCTTTGAAAGGTATTCGTCTTTACTGGTCAGCTGTAATGGATTCAAATGAATGATATCCGCCTTATCAATGACGATGTGTGGAAGAAACTGAGAGAAATCGATAATCTCTCTTCATTAACGTTTCTCCCTTGCTAATTTCTATTGTTCCTTCTGCACCTCTCCTGTCTGGGACTCGTCTGGTTTCCAATTTTTTAAGGAAATCGAGTAACTTCTTCTTCTCATTCTTGTAAATAAGCTGACAGATTTCTGTATTTCTTAGTTGGTTTGTCAATAGGATAGTTATCTGAAAGTTAGAAAAGAAAGAAAATAGAAGGTCATTTCAATGGAGGGATTGCTTATACTCCATTCTGACGGAGCTACTCCGTCTCATAGAAGCATCAAAAACTCCAACTCTTCCAAGAAAGTGAAACCCAAGAGGAAGAAAGTATATTCCGGGAGCCCTCAAAATCACAGTAAAAAGCTTCCTACTAAAAATACCAGTACGCGGGATGGTGGTTCGTTCAAGTCCTCCTCGTCCATCCTTTTGGGGCCTGCACAGAAACCACCATTGCTGCCTCTTCCTTCCAATCTCTCCCCCAACTTGAGTTTGTTTCAGCTTTCGCCCATTATCAAGGCGAAGAATCCGAAAACAGCGAGAAATTCCGGGAGCTCACTGGAACTGGTCAAAGGGAAGACAGATGAGGCGAAGAAATCAGATGTGCTGATTACATCATCCAGCCCATTGGGTCCTGATCCTAGTAATCTCCCAAGGAAGGTTTTTGGGTTCTTCAGAGCCACGGGAGGTGCGGAGGAGAAATCCGGCTGCATTTTCCCACTTTCGCCGCCTCCAAGCAGCCTGCCTCTGCCGAAATTTTCACTGAAGCAGAAAGAGAACTGCCGAACTGAAGCTACGGGTGGTGCTGGCAGCCGGGTCGATCTGGACGCAACAGATAGCCTTCGCCGTCTGCTCCGTCTTCCCTGAACTCTCACCAGCTACTTGTTCTTTACCAGCTGCTGAGGCCAGATAATCCTCTCAAAATCTTCTTTCGGCAATGGGTTGATTCTGTGTTGTGTGTATGTGTGTGAATGCAGTTGGTACCTAGCGGCCTTAGGTTATGCCTGTGTGTCAACTCTTATATACTCAATATTTTCTAACACTTGTATGTTGCGAACCTGATAGCTAAATTAGGGCTATTTCTTTGATGTAATATCAAAAGTCTGTGCCTTGTTTGTGTGTGTGCGTGTGGGTGCGCGCGGGTATCCTTTATATATAAAGAGAAAGAGAGTAGGATGGGCCTCTTTGTGTGTGCTTTATATATATATATATATATATATATAATATAATGAGAGAGAGAGCCAGAGAGAGAGTTGATACTAATTGTTTGAGATAGAGTAGTTCATGTGCCGTAGCATTCTCAAATATTTCAAATTCAATTGTTTGAGATCGTCTTTTGAAATTCAAATCTCAAATACTTCAATTGTTTAAGATCGTTTTTTAAATTCAAACCTCAAATATTTTAATAAATTTAAATTTCAAAAGCAAAAAGAAGTATTTTGATATTTTTTAAAAGTAAAAAAATATTTCAATACCTTTTCCAATGCATTACATACATTTGGTATTATTTTTCTTTTCTTTTTTTTTTAAAAACGGTTGAAATTGTGCCCTCTTTCTCAATATATATAGAGAAGACGTTAGGTTTGAGAATACAAATCTCTCTCTCGGGTCATGAATACCAGATGTTTAGGATGTGATCCTAATTCATTACGTGTTAAAGTATGAACCATCGACATTTTGTTATTGGTTTTGGTTTGAGCTATCTTTTTATTTGTAAGAGAAGAAGACGGCGAGTTAAACGTCCTTCTCGTTTCATGCACGTCTCCTTATAAGATCAAAACTCAAAATGAGCCTTCTTTAGATGATGCACACGTGAGAGAAAAGGAAAGCTCAACTTCTTTAGATGATTTTCTTTTCCCTGATTTTAAAGTTAAGTGCTTTAAGTTTATCTGGGTATGTAACGAGTGAACAAAACAGGTGTTCTAGAAATTGTGAGAGTTTAGTGGACTGCACATTTTTGTTATGGATCAAACAGTTTCCTCAAAGCTTCTGTAAGTTTTGTGAACAAGACCAGCCATGAAGAGGTTAAGATCGGGGTTTTTTCAACATTGTTTATGCTTTTTTTTAATATTCTAACAATATATGCACCTTTTGGGAGTCGAACTTCTCACAAAAAAAAATTTAAAGGGCTCTGCCGTTGAGCTCTCAGTGCATTGGAGAAGCTTTTATCTCACCCAAAAGGCCCGTAGTATAACCGTAGGCTATTCGCCTAAACTTCCATCTCAGCTATTGTCGATCAGAAGTAGCTCATACAGATCGCTCAATCATTTATTATTGTAACGGGCATGTAATCTGCATTCATGTTAGACTTTTGCATTATGATTCAACCCATTTTCAAGATTTTTCAATAAAAGTTCAAAAAGAGAAAAAAGAAAGAAGATCATGGCACCTCTTCTCGTATGTCTCGGTTATCCAATGAACAGTATCTCAATGGAAACGATTGCACAAAGCCATGGATATGGTTGTAGGAGAACAAACACGAAACCTGCGTCAGTTAGACGGAAAACCAAAATGGAGAACAGGAAACTCATCGGATACACTGAGCAGTGGGCCGGAAAACATCCCAACTCCGACTTCAGAAGAGGTCTTCATTGCCCATGAATCTCTCTCTCTCTCTGTGATACTATTTTTTTTGGGGAGGTAATAAGACGAGGACTAAGCCCTGGATTTGTTATAGGAGATCTCAAGGTTCATCAACTAATCCGTTACGTCACTCTTGAGGATTGCACTGAGACCTTGTGGGACTGTAAGCCAAACCTTGATTCCTAGTTCTTGCTGAGTGCCGAGAGCAGTCATCCAATCAGCACTCTGGTTTGCCTCTCGAGGGTCATTCCCGACATAAAAGATGGTGGATACTTACTAACAGTCGCCGGACAGGATGAAGGCCGAGCTCTCCTTTCGTGATATAATCGACTAGAAGTTGAGCATCGCTTTCAAGTTCGACGTGACGATATCCAAGCTCCCAGGCTAGTTGTAATCCATCGTGGTTACCCCATGCCTCAGCTGTAATTATGTGTGTCATTCTTATATTTCTTGATGTGCCGGCAATTCATCGTGGTTTCTTCACTTTGGCATGTGGAGAACCATCTTGGCCCGCTGGAGATGGTTGCATGCGTAAAATTTTATCCTTTCAAAAGGCTCAACAATTTGGTTCCAAACTGTAGTTGCATAATAACAGTCTCGTAGCGCATGAATATTCATAGTCTCCTCTTGGGTTTTCCAATCTGCGATACTAAATTTAGAAGCATACATATTGAGGATCAGCAGAAATATTGATTGAATATATGTGTTGAGAGATAAATTATTTTTAAATGCTCCAAATGTTCTTTCAACTACTAACCCTAAAAAAATTCAATTATTTGGATTAAATTGATGATACTTGCAATTTTAAGGGATTGAAATTGGGGTACCTTGTTATTCACAGAAAAGTTTGGTACTGAGCTGGTATGGGTATTCCTGAGCTTGATAAAGGGATGCAACAGTATAGTTAAATGCCAGCTTAAAGGAAGAAGGTTAAGTTTAATCTTGGTTTGGCTTTATAAATAACTTCAATCTAGTTTTGCTCTTGACAGAAAATTTATGATTTCTCTTTACAAAGACCGTAGTGGTCAATGAGATTAAACCTGATAAGATCATAATTATCGAATATGACCTTCAATGATCTAATTTGGAACACGTTAGCTTGAAAATTGAAATATCTCAGCTTGGTTGGGTGTACCCATGATTACGAAGAAAATTATTCGGGTTAGCCTATATAATTAAGCAATTTGGTTTGATGAGTATCAGAATTACATGGCTCGGTGCAATCGAATTGTGGCCTATTCGTCGGATAATACTTAAAAGCACAAACTTTGTGTAATATTTTTGGAAAATAGAGTTCTTTCTCATTTAAGTTCAAGATTAGTATTTTACTGCAAACTTGACTCAACACAGGGATCTTGATCCACCCTGAGCACTTGCAACCACTTGACTAATTAATGGAGTTGGAATGTTTTTCTAAATGAATGGAGATTTTAATAGATTTACTTGCTCAGCCAACAGGAGCTCTACCTCTTCTTTTTTTTCTTTCTGCTTACAAGGGAGGCCAAAGCCCAACACACATGCATGCACCGCCTGATAATTGAACTCCCAACTGCAGCGTAGGAGACGGAGAGTCCTGCCAGTTGAGCTAATGCTCTAGGTATGACCTCTCTCTCTCTCGCTTTCTTTTTTACAATGGGGAAACCAAACTCATATGAGTCAACCACCTGAGCAGATGAGCTATTGTGCTCAACCTCTTTGTTAAATCTATATCTCACTAAGCTATATAAGCAGAGCCCATCTCCTCTCTCTCTCTCTCTCTCTCTCTCTCTCTCTCTCTCTCTCTCTCTCTCTCTCTCTCTCTCTCTCTCTCTCTCTCTCTTATTTCTATAAATAGATTGATTGATCTTAATTGGTACATGGGGAAAGCTCCTTCTAAGGCAACTCCCCATTCTTTTGGAGGAAGAACACACAGCATCCACATACAAGTCTTACCACCTCATGATTTCTGGAGTAACCAAGAAGATAATCAATAGCGGATCTCCACAAGAACCGTTTCTCTCTGACCCTTTTATTAGAAAACAGCCTCACGAATCCATACGATCACAGACACCAAAATGCACTTTTTATGTTTTGGAAGCAATTAACACATTTACATTTAAGATGCAAGTTTTTGCCATTTCAAAACCTTGTGCCTTAGTTTACAAAGTTCCAAAAACCATTAAAATTCCTTCTCTCTCTCTCTATATATATATATACATACATATATACATATATATAACGAGAACTTCTCGCATTGAGCCAGACAGAAATGTACAGCACATCAATTGGTAGTTGGTGAGTCACACAATGCATGGTTGCGCATGCAACTAAGGCCCCGACTTCCTCGCTTGGTCTCTATTTAGTGCATGGCTTAAAACACTCACAACAACTGCTTTCTCTTTGCACTGCGGGTTTGTCTTATAGTTTTCAGGAGGTCAATTCGTGCCTTAAGAAATTGAAGATCAATGGAAGGCAATACGAGAGAAGGAGACGAAAAATTTAGTAGGGAAACTAGAAGAGGGAATTTAAGAAGAAAAGGTTGTGAAATGAATTTGTCTATGAAGAGATTGATCGATTTCAAGTTCTTCCTTTGGTCTCTGCTACTGCTGTGTGTTCCTTGCAGCTGGGGGAATATGCAGGGACGAAACAATGTTCCAGAGATCACCTACGATGGCAGATCTCTCATCATCAATGGAAAACGGATGCTTCTCTTCTCTGGATCCATCCATTACCCTCGTAGCACTCCCGATGTAACTCTCTCTCTCTCTCTCTCTCTCTCTAGCATATAGACACTATCTGTACTTCTATATGCTGAATAGATCATTCCATGCAGCTTCTGTCTAAAAAAATGTACACAATGGAGATAATAACTAAAGAATATAACTTCTCAATATGGGTACTACGATATACAGCAATTTCCTTCCATGGATTTGTCAGAAACAGCATTTATGCCGAGACAACTATACAATAATTCGTTTCGAAACTTTTTCCTGTCAGAATTTACCGATTTTGATTATTGAAATGGTAGATGTGGCCTGACTTGATTGCTAAAGCCAAGCATGGGGGACTCAACGTGATTCAGACGTATGTGTTCTGGAATGTTCATGAGCCAGTTCAAGGGAAAGTAAGCAATGAAAGTTCTGCGTATTAGTTCAAACATTGAAAATTCAGACCTATGTATTTTGGAATGCTCATGAGCCAGTTACCTTGCAGTACTACTTCGAGGGAAGGTATGATCTGGTCAAATTTCTCAAGATAATCCATGAGCATGGATTGTATGTGACACTCAGAATTGGACCCTTCATCGAAGCCGAATGGAATTATGGGTAATTCAGATCTCGTATACGAATGTTACTTCATTAGTGAATTGTAAGGTCCATAATGAGAAGTTCAAAAGGATAACAATTATATAAATCTATATTCAGAAATCTTCCCACTTAGAAGTTCAAAAAGTAGAAAATATAAAAGTCTACATTCAGAAGGCTTCTAAGATTGTTTGCATAATATCTCAACAGAAAAAATTGAAGTTTTTCATGACATAAATGAGAAAACATAGGCGTGACTCACGCCAATCTCAACTGTCCATCTCACATGCATCTTAAACTACAAACTCCCTGTGTCAAATAATAATGTCTGTTACTGAAATATTTTGTGATCTATTGCTAACTTGTTTGATATGCTATGAAATCGTACCAGAGGATTCCCATACTGGCTCAGAGAGGTCCAGAACATCACTTTCCGTTCAGATAATCCACCTTTCAAGGTAATGACCAACAGCTCGGCTGTCACATACACACAGAGACATGTGTGTGTGTGTGTGTTTATGCTCGTACTCATGCTGAACCTCTCTTGCTGCAGTTTCACATGAAAAGGTTTGTGAAGAAGATTGTGAAATTGATAAAAACGGAGAAATTGTTTGCGTCACAGGGAGGGCCTATAATTATGTCTCAGGTCTGTTTAGTTTGGTTTGTACATTTACATGAAAAAGGGTTGACTCATGTATCTGACAAATGATGGTCACCATCCTGATTCAAATGCTTGACATCCAACTGAATGCATCATAAACGGCTAACCTTTTTGCTGATCATAACCATCCACATGAAAAGATTTTAATATATGGGGTGCATATTTGATTGCATCTACAAAATTTCTTCAATTACGGCTATCTCTTTGCTTCTCTTTTATGCCATTTTCAAATTCAGAAATGTTAAATGAGCTTCAATGTCTTGCTTCTGATCCCAACTAAATTTTTATGAATCTGGCCATAACTATAATCCATTTGTCATTATGAAAGCCCAACCATACTGTATTTTGCTGCTCATTATTAGAAACAAAGACTGAGAATACATAAGTAGGCAAAAAATAACTTCTTTTTATATATGTGCAAATTATTTGTAGATTGAGAATGAATATGACAATGTAAAACTGGCATTCCGCGAAGCTGGAATCAACTACGTACAGTGGGCAGGAACAATGGCTGTTGGCCTCGACACTGGAGTACCCTGGATTATGTGCAAGCAACGTGATGCTCCTGATCCTGTTGTGAGTACATGATATTTCTTGGTATACTTATTTATGTATAGTGCATTTAAATTGAGATGAACATCAAAGGAAGTAGAACTTTCAATCCTTACACCATTAAGAGAGAAGAGAACTCATTTTTGAGGTTTAAGACCTCGAGAAATTTCAAGAGACTCAAGGACAGAAAAGAGAAGTCATTTTTTTTTATAACTCTTGAGATCAAGAGTTCTAAATCCCTTGAGAAATCTTGAGAACCCATCCAAACGTGATGAAGACACAATGGCGAGTTTGCATGTGAACCCATATAATGAGGGACACTAAGTTTCCCTTGTTTTCTGTTTTTGTTCTTTCAGATTAATACATGCAATGGGAGGTACTGTGGAGACAGCTTTGCTGGGCCTAACACACCAAACAAACCATCCTTGTGGACAGAGAATTGGACAGCACAGTATGTAATTTTGATATCTACTAGAAATTAGACATATACACGTGTATGTGAACAGTAGTAGGCGGAAACAACATATATCTTCACTTATTGTGAAGTCTGGAATTGATATGATAACTGAGATTTGTTGATTTTCAAACCTTACAAGATCATTTCATATAACTGATGAGGATGTCATGGTTGGTCACTGAAGGTACCGGGTGTTTGGTGATCCTCCATCACAAAGATCAGCAGAAGACATTGCATTTGCTGTCGCACGATTCTTCTCCAAGAATGGCACCCATGTTAACTATTACATGGTAATATGTCATAATTGTTTTCTATGCTCACAGAGATCATTTGAAACTCCTATTTGTTCTTTCTCGAGATATTGTAATCAGAGATCTTTTAATTTCTGTATCAGTATCATGGAGGAACAAACTTTGCAAGAACTGCTTCCACATATGCAACCACACGTTACTACGATGAAGCACCCCTAGATGAATATGGTCAGACCTCTGTGTGTGTGTGTGTGTATGTGTGTGTGTGTGTGTGACACAAACAGACAAATAGAGCATTTACCAATTATGCGCTCCATATTTATGTAGGTTTGCTCAAGGAACCAAAGTGGGGTCATCTAAGAGATCTTCATTCTGCTTTAAAGCTCTGCAGGAAGGCCCTGCTGTGGGGAACTACCTCTGCCCTTTCCTTGGGTGATCAACTTGAGGTAAGCTAGTCAAGAAAACCAAACACTTTCTCTCTGTTTCTTTGTGAAAAACAAAACAAAACAAAATCAAATCAAATCAAAGGAGTCTTGCCGAGGAATATAATCACCTGGAGCAGATGCTTTTGCATAGTCCGTGAATTGGTTACAGCCAAGCAATGAGGCGATTGCCTTGTGCTTCCACAGTTCAAGCCATAACACAGACTTCAGGAGCTTGGCCTAAGTCGCTCTAATTATATCAAGATGACCACATTTATCACTGAAACCGTGAATCATGGTCACAACATAGCAGTTTAAACAAAGACACCAGACTAGAACAGACTGTTCGACATGTGGAAGTACAGGATAAAGCAGATCCATTTTGGTTTACTGTCTCCAAACCAAGCCCTTTTCACACAATAAGTTAGTCGCAATTGAGCTTGATATTGTGCCACATTTAGCTCCGGAAATGCAAGATCGTGTCTGTTTATTATCTATAAAATATATAATGCCTCGATGAAACTATATTTAAGCATGATATATTGAAATGTTCCTTTGTTTGGTCATTCAGGCACGTACTTATGAAGTGGCAGGAAGTAATGTGTGTTCTGCTTTCCTTTTAAACAATCGTACAAGAGAAGTAGCCACTGTCAATTTCAGGAACCGCATGTATTATTTGCCACCACACTCGATCAGCATTCTTGCTGACTGCAGAACTGTGGTCTTCAACTCTGTAAAAGTAAGTACTACTGATGGAACATGCCTATGTAGATTATTCTAGTAAGCATGGATTTATCTCGTGCTATTTCACTAGTCTCTATAATTTCTGTAATCTAAACTGCATTTTTTATCTACTATCCAGACATACCTTTAGTTAATGATTCAGAAGGGAGTTGAAATCTCCTGTTGATCTGCAATGATATTTGTGAAATGACACAGTTTTGAGTGCACTATAGATGTGATATAAAGTCTCTCGATGAAATTTGACATCAAAGGACGGTTAATCAGAAAGTCTTTGCTTGATAACAGGTAAATGCTCAACATAATTACAGGACATTTACAGTATCAGCAAGCGCAAATAAGGGTAAGCAATGGGAAATGTACAAAGAAGAAATACCCAAAGGAGAGGATGCTAGTTTAAGCACTGATAAGTTGTTGGAACATATGAACATGACAAGAGATACAACAGACTACCTATGGTACACCACATAGTAAGTAAATTCTCTTCCTTTTCTATCAATACAGGAGACTGACTCAGAAGCCCCTAGTGGCGGAATCTGAGTACGATGTGATGGAATCTGAATTATTTGGTTAAGCATTATGTAATATGTTTGTTATATTTATAGAATCATGATACAGTTAATGGCGAATGCTTAAACCTGTTTGCATTATTTGAGAAAGTAATGCTTACTACGGTGACTCATGCAAAAAGGTGCCTCGAATAGTGAAACTGATAACCAAGCGATGAACTTTCTTTTTTCTTTTTATTGTCAATTTGGGGTTGAGAAGGGCCTCCAGATGCATACCATGGGCCATGTCCTGTGAAAGATGAGTTGCTCATGGAGAGAAAACAGCTATTCACGAAGCTGCCGTACGAAGATTTCCAATGACAAAATTAGTGCCAGGTTCAGGCAGATCACTTCAACCTAGTCTAGATTCAATCTTTCATATGTGAATAGACTTGAACGAGCCAAATAAAAGAGAATCTACTCTCTATTCATTTCTCTTGTTGACAGAGCAGTTAAATTGTAGAAACTACAGGCTCATGCAATCACTATTGCAATTATGCAAGCTGATCTCTCAGAAAGAATAGTGCATTAATAGCTAACTAGCCCAGAGAATAATAATTTCGCTGCTGGACTTTATTTTATAGCCAAATGAACCATAGAAGAGAAACGTTCGGGTTGCATTTCAGTGAAACTAAGCTTTGAGCATTTCAGTTTGGATGTAGGTTACAATGAGATATCGACAAGGGGTGATATACGGCCTGTCCTCCAGATTGCCTCAGCTGGCCATGCATTGCATGCATTTGTCAATGATAAGTATATAGGTACTCTTTCTGCCTATATATCTGTGAATTTCTGCAGTAATCATCTAAATCTTTTGATCTAATAAAACTCAGATCAGGAAGAAATTTCAGATACAGCATAAGAATACTCCGCACTTATTTTCCTTGAATGTTACATGCTTTATGAATAAGTTAAACTGCCTTCAGTTATTCTCCAAGCTCAAACTATAATCTGTTTGGGTTTCAGGGAGTGGTCATGGTAGCAGTGTAGATAAGACCTTTTCGTTTGCTAAAGCTGCACCTGTAATGAGTGGCAAGAACAAGATTTCCATACTGAGCATGACAGTTGGACTACCTGTAAGTACCTTATCCTGGTTATTTGACAGAAAACCTCAGAGAAAGAAAGGTATAGTTCATATGAGCTGAATCCCTGAGATTCTGCCTTTCGAAAAAGTAGACAGTTGACTACATTTCTGTTTTTGTTTACTTAATTTTTGTCCTTCACTCGATCCCATATAGTATGGGAAAAGGCTTAGTTGTTGTTGTTGTTAATTTTTTTCCTTCACTCCATTTAGTTTGAAAACAAGTTCTTTTGTTCTGGAAATCTTGTCATGTGATTATTTATTTTCTGAAACTGTGAAGGATAATGGTGCATACTTGGAACATAGAGTTGCTGGACCCACTATTGTGGCTGTTCAAGGCCTGAAAATTGGAGCCCAAGATCTTACCCACAGTATCTGGAGCCATCAGGTGACTTTTGATGGAAAACTGTTCCTTTTCTTTCTATTGAAAGATTCAAGATTTCTCAGAATTAGTTTTGATTTGAATCATTTCAAAAAGACTCAGTGGATCAGTAGACTTAATTGACCCGAATTAACAATTAAAACTCAACATATTCATCTAAAAATTTGCCAATTCTGATCCAAACCGGTCCAATTTGGTCAATTCAGCTGATGCGATTGAATTCTAACAATCAGTGGATTTAATACACAAAATGGATAAAGGTTGTATTTTCAAATTTACAGATTGGATTAAATGGAGAAAAGCTTCAGATATATAACAAAGAGGGGTCCAGCAAAGTCCAATGGTCAGATGCCAAGGACGCTATTAATCAGCCAATAACATGGTACAAGGTACTAATATTGATGATTAGCTTCTTCATTGAGTTTATTGTTGAATATGCAAGTTGCTTTCAGATTTGGTGCATATTTTTAGTTGTTTAACAAATCAATTGTTGATAATTTTGTTTTTCTTCAGAAATACTTTGATGCGCCAAGTGGAAAAGATCCTCTTATTTTGGAACTCTCAAGCATGGGGAAAGGTCAAGTTTGGATCAATGGTGAAAACATTGGTCGTTATTGGGTGTCTTTCCTCACCCCTCTGGGCCAGTCTTCCCAGAGCCAGTAAGTGCTAATGCCAATTTGCACGAGACCCAGAAAAATGACAGTTTCAGAGTATTTAGACTCATCTAGCTCACTCAACTGAACCGAACCAAGCATTTAGCTCAGATAAGCACCTTGCTAAATAAGCCGAACACAAGCTTGCTCATCTTAGTAAAATAGTATCCTTTTTCATGAATTCTATTATACAAAAAAATCTCCCAACAGTGATTTCTCATACAAGTAATTTTTTCCTTATGCATGTTTGGCTGCAAAAGTAGGACTCTTGCCCTCTTGGGTAGGGATGCACCTACCAAACTACTCAGTTTACTTTCCGTCCGTGCTTGTGTGCATTTCTGTCTGCAAAGTATGCACAGCTTTGTAGTTAACTATGGTTCTATCTTTCAGGTATCATGTTCCCAGGTCATTCCTGAAACCAACTGGGAATCTGATGGTAGTTTTTGAGGAAACAGGTGGTGATCCATACAAGATAACTGTGCAAACAGTTGACAGAGATACCATTTGTGGGTATATTTCTGAGGGGCACCCACCATTAGTGAAATCTTGGGAAAGAAAGGAATCAGAGATCAGGGCTATAGTCACAGAGGACCTAAAGCCCAAAATGCATTTAACATGTGAAAAACAGAAAGTCATAAATTCTATAGATTTTGCAAGCTTCGGAGATCCTCTAGGAATATGTGGCAACTTCACCATGGGTACTTGTAATGCAGCCTCTGCGAGATCAATTGTGGAGAAGGTATGACATTTCCTACTGAACTCTTAACATTGATTCTAAAACTGAAACCAAAGATGAAGCCTTCTCCTCCACTGTCATATGTTGGCATGGTCTAGCATAACTGTTCACAAAGTTTATTTGTCATATGATCGGTTATGTACACTGTTATATACCCACATGGTAAAATGTAATAAACTGTGGTTTGGAACAGAACCATACTAGAAACAACGGTGTGGTTTGGTTGATTCAGTCATGACTTTAATGGTTTGCATCATACCAACATTTAAATCCAAAAGGGAAAGTTTTATATTTTATGGTTTCCTTCCAAAATATATTCACTTTGGGTTCACATGGAGATAGGTTATGCAACTAACCCATTTACGTGCAATTTGAGCAGGCTTGCTTAGGGAAGACATCATGCATAATTTCTACACTGAAGGAGAGCTACGGCGAAGATCCGTGCCCGGGAGCTGCCAAGATATTGGCTGTACAAGCTCGGTGCGGTGCAAGAAAGTCCGCTGCATAAACCAGGAATCACTTGGTGAATGAAGTCTGCAACCTTTAGTCATGGAAGAAGAGAATTTTCAGTCTGTCTGTGTTAGTCAAGTTTTTAAGAATTTGCTTAAATGTAGAGAAGATCTCTCGGCTAAACTCAGTAGCTCGTCAAGTTTTTAAGAATTTGCTTAAATGTAGAGAAGATCTCTCGGCTAAACTCAGTAGCTCTTTTCATGAATTCATAAAGCCTCGAAGGGAGAATTGTAGACAACTTCAGTGAAATGTTCACATACCAGAAAGGTATGTGCTGCCACCCCAATCAGATATTCCATATTGAATCACCAGTGATAAATGTGGCCTCTAAGGACCATTTGTTATCCTCTCTCTCTCTCTCTCTCTCTCAAGTGGGCAAGAAGGCCTCACTGGTTGGCCATATTGATAGGTGAAATCTGACTAACATAGCATTGTCATCGCTAGATAGATGAGTATCTGCATGTGACTCAAGTTCAAACATTTTGGAATTCAAGACATGACATATAATGTAATAAGAAAATAGGGATGGCAATTTCAGAGACCACTCGGTGAACGCCTGAGAGAGAGAGAGAGAGAGAGAGAGAGAGAGAGAGAGAGAGAGAGAGAGAGAGAGAGGGACACGAGTGAGTTTGAAATTGGGGCCCTTGCTCGATGCCAAGACAATCAAATAGACGTACGAATTGTTTGCAACTAAAAGTTTTATGGGAAAAAGTCAGATCTCAAAACATCTGGATAACGACGACAACTTAGTTTAGTAAGAGGTTCCTCTCTCTCTCGCTCTGTGACACCCAATACTTCAGCCTCTCATGTAGGTGCGCCCTCTATCTCTATCCTCTTATCAGCCCTTCTTTGTTCCAAGCTCAGCTTATCGATCCTTTAGCAAGAGACGGAGCTATATATATATATATATATATATATATAGAGAGAGAGAGAGAGAGAGAGAGTAATATCTTCTCAAAAACTTTAACAGGATGGAAGACAGAGTCAGATTGGGCCTATTGGGCCTCTTATATAGAGAGAGAGAATAGCATCTTCTTAAAGATGTTAATCGTTCAATCTTTAATACGAATGGTTAAAGCAAAAGAAAAATAATACATGTTTGAGATCTTTGAGAATGTTTAAGCATTGCATTATCTCTCTAGGAACTAGTTTCTCTTTATATATATTTGAAATTTAAAAAGTAAGCGTACTCATGTTAATAAAGTATATCTATAAAAAATAATATATATATATATATATACACATATGTATATACAATGGTTGACTTTGAATCTGAATATGTTTCAATTGATAATCGCAGATTGGATGTCAGGGGTGACCATTTTAGAGGACACCACCTAAAGGAACACCCAAAGAGTGTGCATTTGGGTTGGCCTGTTATGACATAAACATAAGGTGACGGGAATTGGTTGCAATTTGCATAACGAGCAATAACTTACCTGGTTAGGAGGTCGACTCACAAGTTGAAGTTAATGAGTTGTATATCCGGGGCTTGCATGTATGCAAGAAAAGCTAACAGTTTGAGACACGATACCGAGACCCAGTTCACACATGACCTCCTAGAGAAGTGAGAAAAAAAACTCGGTTCGTGTCCGATTTGACCTATTTCTAGTACGAGTGGATTTGACCTTGACATGAAAATGACTCCAAAATGCCCAATAGTAAGCCTCCACTGCCATTCAAATGGATGAACAAGTACTTTCAACACGATGGAAGATGTGGAAAAACGTGGCTCCACAGCTGAGGTTCTGGTTTCAGTTTTCGGAAACCCGTGGTTTTGAACTGTCAGTTCAGGTTTATTTGAAAGCGGAAATGTTTAACTATTTGAGTGAAAGGGAATCTATTCGATCAGAAAATTTGGTTGGGGGGTTGGTTGATGTGAGTGCACATGGTTTGGTTGTAGGGTGCGCCCACAACTGTGCCTTTCATGCATTTGTTTCTGGGTCCTACATTGAGGACTGATGCTACCTTCTCAACTTCTATTTTAATACGAAAAAAAAATATCACCTAAAAATTGACATCGTTTGTTCGGCAAGGATGCTGTCATTGGGTGAACTCTTGGGTATGGATCCAATTGGACCTGGTTAGGACTCAGCTTCTTCCTCCTTCCAGTCATTTTGGAGAAGGTGTCATGTCACCTTCAATTGGCATCAAAGCTATGGAGCCTCCACTATCTAGAAAGTCGTACAACATTCTTTGATAACACCAGTTCCTATTTCTCAATGATATCCCACTATTGGGATAATTGGTTGAATCTCGTGAAGATATTTTCATATATATATCCATTGACACACTCATCATTCTCTCTATTTATATATATATAGGAAGGTTGATATATACTAGCAATATTATATAGTAACATATCCAAACAAATCTCAACCCGTCAATTTAAAAGATGGATGATTGATCGTTGAATTTTAAAAGCAAAAAGTACATTATTATTTTTTAAATATAATTAATTCAAAAAATAACTTTACGTTTTTAATTCAAATTTCAATCATACATTAGTTGAGATTTGTTTAGATATACTATCATAAAATATGTACACTATATATAGTGTCAAATTAATTTGGATTTCTAGGCATTTGGATCAGTGTTATTCATATCGCACCGTATCGCCATATCGTGGGGCTCTATGATACGATACATGATAGCGTATTGTGCCACATAACTTATTGGGTTGTATCGTGCGATACAACCTACAAGTCAGATCACTCGTATCGTACGATATAGGCGATACACATATTCTAAAGTAGAAAAAATAAACATGTTTTTAAACATATCAAAGTTATCAACATACAATATTGTTCAAAATAGTGCTAGTTCAAAATTTATCTCTCAGTTCAAACATATAAACAAAAATAAACTATGAAAACAAAATGAACTTAAGTACATCTTACAAGCATAATACTAATTTTCAATATGGTGTGCTTGTTTTCATAATTCTAGTTACTTAAATGTGGTCTCCTAAGAAAACCGAGCTTTTATATAACATATTTAATCTAATTTATAATTTTGATATTAAGTAATGGCATACAATTTAGACTACATTATAGATCAACTGCTACAAAATAAACTGAATGTAAATCATCATGCACAAAGGTCATCATAAGGCACTTTGAGGCTCAACTAATCCATGTAAAACTTGAAACAATATTCTTTGTAACAATCACATGTTAGAGTTAAATGAGAATGCTATTCAACCATGAAATTCTAAATTAAGATGGTAAAAATGATGAGATAGAAAAAATGATAAACCTAAAACTTGAGCTCAATAGATAACAGATCAACCACATGAATACAAAATGGATTTAACCTGAATCAAACATGATCTAAATTATATGAATTCTTTGCAATTATCACAATTTTTCCTATTTTTTTAAATTTTTTAATATTAAAGTACGATATGGGTGATACGATATGATTCATATCATGGAACAAAACGATACACGATACGATACACATCGAGCAACACTGATTTGGATATAATTTGATGCATACTACTTTGATGCCAACTAGTTTGAAGTTTACCCAACTCAAATATTTCATATGTACTTTGGATCGTGGACCGGCAAAATGCTCTTGGGATTTAAGATCTAACTTTCCCGAGTACCCGATCACGATGATTTGAGTCTCTTTTGTATTAGGTATCAACGGAAAGTGCGACCAAGTTACCAATCAAGATACAAGTTCATGAACTTGTTCACGTTCTTATGAGGCACACAAACTTAACGTCACAGTATTACATTTATGTCAGTTGCCTTAGTTCTTGTGCTTGCTACAGATGGAGCCACCGACACATCGCATTCAGAAGAGGTCATGGGCGAGTTCCAGTTCATGTTTTGTCCCAACCTAAGGAGAGAATCAACTGGGTCCCGTTTGGAGCCCGTGAAATCCCAGCAACTTGCAAGACCATGAAAATTGAACGTTGTCAGCCAAACGGTCGAAAAGCGAGAGAAGTCATGTGGCACCAAGTACTGTATCGCTTTTCAAGCAATTCAAACTTACACAAATTAAAATGAAGTCCTTATTTGGGAATTGTTGCCATTAAGTCTAAAGCTTAAAATTTGGCTTTCCTGATAATGTGGGGAGTAAAAGCGAGAGATACGTTAAGGCCGTGGCCGCGGATGTGGGGTGTCTTAATTGCATTTTTAAAATTTTTCCTTCTTGTTGAAGCATAATTTTGATTATTTGGGGGTTTGCACTTCTAAATAGAAGCAACTGCCTCGTTTGCCTTCGTACTGCACTTTGTGCATTTGATCTTTTATTGATGCTATACCAACTATTTCTCATTAGTTATACTCCTTTCCCTAACAAATTAAGGAGCTCAATGGGTTGGTTGTACAACAGCAAAAACATACCCATAAGTTAGTGATTATACCTAAAAATTATGTAAGATTGACTAAAATCAATAAATAGCCAGTATTGTGTGTGCATGTGGGCGCTTGCTTATGTGTGTGTGAGAGAGAGAGAGGCTTAGCTCATGTGTTGCTTGGTGAAGAAACACACAGTATATCACAAAAAAACCGAACTCAAGCCTCTTCTTACACCAAGTAAGGTCAGCAACATCGATTCTCGCTAACAAACTCCTTTCCTCCTTGACTTTTCTTTTAAATGCTCGCCATCTAATTTCTCACACATTCTTATATGAGCTTTGGGACACCACCTCTCAAATGTTTTAAACGTAGTTTTCTATGTCACATGAGCTCAATATTTCTTTGTGCCACAAGTTAGGGATGCAATTTGGCGGGTCGAAAATGAGTACACCTCAATTTTGTACCACATGCTCCCCCTCCAGGACAGGCTGATGTGGGGATTTTCCAGTACTCCAACTCCAATATCATTGAGTTCTTAAAATAAAAGATATTTGAGATGAAATTCAAATTATTCATAAATCTAATAAAAAGTATAAAACTTTTAAGATTAAGTGGTATAGTGATTGGATCCATCAATTTCTACTTCATGGACATGCATGGACACCCTTTAACTTTTGAGATATGAGTATAAAAAGGGTTTCTTTATATTTTTTTTAACATGCATGTAACTTTGACATTTATATTTCTAAAAGTAAAGAGTGGGCATGATTACACATGTGTCGGAGTTTGAAGGATCTAGTATTAATGTATATATATATATATATATATATGTGTGTGTGTGTGTGTGTGTATGTGTGTGTGTGACTATATTAAATATGCATATATATATATATTATATATTATGTATTATGTATGTGTGTATATATATTATTGTATTTATACATTTACATGATTTGGGTAAGGTCATATCCTGTACCTATGAAGTTCTAGTTCTGCCTGGCCCTCAACTTGAACCCAATCAAATTGGGTAATTAAGAATCAGGTTGGATCAATGTTGTCTTCCTAACACACATCCACTTTCATATCTTTATTGCTGTCAATAAATACCCACAATGACCTGGAAATTACAATGCAACTTGAGAGATCAAATATTTATAACGTGGATGAAATTCCATATATCTCATGTGTTTATGGTGTTGGAATTTCTCCATTAAATAATATGATTAAAAATCCGTATTATTTAATATAGTTATAAAGGACTATAATATTACTACAAAATTGACTTATAATATGGTTGAAAGAAGACATATTTTTATAATTCTGGTAGGTTAAGACATGCCATAGCACGAAGTAGTTGGTTAAAAAAAAAAAAAAAAGAGCCAAGTGGTGAACCGCTTTCTATAAATAAACCGGCAGGTAAAATTTAAGAAGTTTCGAGGATGGTGGAAATTTCGTAGTCTAATAAATGTTTAGTCACCTGTCAAAATGTGGGTTGAAATCTCAGCCATCCAATTCGATAGATGGATGGCTGCAGCTTCTAGAAATTATAAAGGTTCTCTTTAAGTAAACCTCTCCTTTATGTATAGATGTAGGAGGATTTGTTTGGGAAGTAATAAGTTCCTTTGACATCTCTTCATCTCCAAAAAATTCTCAACGTGAAAACACATAAACAAAGGGTTGATCTTTGAATAGGAAAAAGAATTGATCCGTAAGGTCTCAAATGAATTGGCTTAGTCGAAAAAACCCTTCTCCTTAAGAAAATCTATCTCGTGTCTGGTACTGCCCCGTTCCACTATGCAAGAACTCTGAATCATTCTCTGAAGCTCATCCTCATCAGGTAAATGATCTGGGCCTTTGGCCCCCGAATGACTGCATCTAATGGAACTGTTCATTTTCATTTTTCGATACAATCAAATGAAAGCCCCAAAGGGCCCGCCATAGTCTAGGAGCCCAAACTATGTGATTGAATAAATCCTCATCCTCCTCTATCTGTTGCAGGTCGAGGGTTCCTTCTCCTTCCCCTTCTTCTTCAAAGCCCGATTCGTATTTTTCATATAGAAATCTCTGATCAACGATAGAACAAGATCCGAGAGTGATTGTTGTGCGTTAAGGGTGTAAGTGAGCCTGAGTTATTCCTAAACTACTAGAGTTCGGCTTGGCTTTCAACCTTCAACTTAGTTTCTTTTGCATCCAAATAGTTTGGCGTGGTATAGACCAATTTCTCTCTCTCACACACACACACATGTTGGAGGACCAAAGAGCTTAGGGCGCATTTGATTTTCTCTCTCTCTCTCTCTCACACACACACGTTGGAGGGGCAAGGTGCTTGGGGCGTGTTTGATTTGATGTTTCAGGGAGACTGGACCTAGATTTTTTTGTAATTTTGAGTTCCATTGTACGTTAAACACAAAATGTCTAGCATGAAACTATTGTTCCGTAAGCCCAATTTGAATAAAAAACCATTAACCTAGGTCCCTAGGAAGTGTCAATACTACCCACAAATCAAACTTCAAAACAATGTTATGAAAATGGTTACAAGTCATATGGGTCTACGTTTACAGTTCTAGTACTAAGGACCTGACACCATGAATCAAACGCACCCTTAATCTAACAAGTTTGAGCCAAGAGATCACGGTTCTAGCTTGAGCTAAGTCGAGCTTCGACAAACTCAAGCTGGATTCGGCTCAATTGCACCCCTACTGTGCATAAACAAACTAGATGGTATGATCCTCTGATCAAGAAGATCAACGGGGGAGATGGTTTCACCAGTTGATCTTATTTATCGTGGCTTCAGTGAGGTAAAATGATAAAGATGGCCCCCTTGTGTGTAAATTATATATATAATATTCATTGGTAGTGCATGCTTAATAGGAGTTATTAGTATAAAACTTGTCTTTTTAAGGCCCTGACCAGGGTCCCTCCTAACTCCAAGCAAAATTCATAATCTACATTAGAAAACTTGTTCGAGTTCGACTAACCTAATCAAGCCCAAGTCAATCAATCCAATGTAGGTGTCGACCATATCGAACCCGAAGTTATCGATGAACCGGGTCTGGATCTGACCCAAAACAAAGTGTGCAAGAGTCCAGTTGGACATGACTTGGCTACAACCTTAGATATCAACCATCTACCAACCCAATGTATATAAAGAGATGCAGCCTGGCACAGGCCCCCACTGTAAGGATTAGGTGCATTGCTCTATTTAGGGGTGATTCTACTATTTTTACCTAAAAAGACAAAATAAAACCAACTAATTCATTCATGATTATACTAATGTTACCTAAAAGACAAAATAAAAAGGTGGAAAGGATTTTTCAAATCCATCCACCCATTTTCCAGCCGCTTTGGAATCCGTCCATGCCCTTTGTTTAATCTAAAAAAAAAAACAGTTTTTTTATCAGAAATTTGACTTTTTTCATAAACTCATCATCATCTTAGGTAACTCACATAAATTAAACTTTTTCTCGACTACATGAATTCTTTATTTGCATAGAGCTCCATCATGTACCATGCTAACAGTTAACTCAATTTATTAGATTATTTTTTATTATTTTTTTAATATTTTAACACCTTTTTCTTTCTCTTTTAACATTATCACAATCTAGTTTTTGGTACTTATTGAAGTTTCTTTTGACCATCTTTCTACTTACTTAAATCATCCTAGACCCTTTTCCTTCATTTCACTATTTATTGGTGTCACTTGTTTGTAATAACTTCATTGTGTATACATGGCGTTTTTTTGTATGATTACTTAAGATCTATCTTAATGTCTTAATTTCTTTCATGAACATTAATAATAATAAAACATAGTAGGTCTTTTAGTTCGTATAGAGCAAGATAAACATGATTGATAGAAAATATTGTTAGATACTGAATATATTAATTTAAGCTGATATTTGTTTGAGAAGTCCATGTGAAGGCGTTAAAGTGCATGTGTGCATGGGCTCTTTGGAGTGTTGGCTTGTGGTAAAGCCACTATAGCGATCGCCTTAGGCTCTCAAAAATTAAACTCAAAGGCCCTAAAATTTGTAGACTTAGGCCCCAAATTTTTAAGACATACAATATTCAATTTTAATGTTTAAAGATAAACTAAAGAAATGAAAATCCATTATATATATATATATATATATATATATATATATTAATGTGTTTGTGTGCTAAGCATACGAGAGAGGGAAAGAACTGGCGACCGGTTCAGACGCAGTTTGATCCGGCCAAAAGGTGCGCCTCTTCTTCTTCTGCCCCCCCCACTCCCTCCCTCTCTCCGAATCTCTCGCTAATTTCGGTGGAATTCTCTTGCCAGACTAAACATCCCCTCTCCGACATTTCTCATATCAGAATCTGTGTGTGTGCGCGCGATTTAACAATTCGCTTTTGGATGCTCGGATATTGGCAGGAGGAAGAACTCTGAGTGGTCGATCCCGCATTTTGTTCCCCTCCATTTCTGGGGTTAGGGTTTGCTTTTCGCATTTCGGTGATGTTTTTTTCTGTTCCTTTCCTATGATGGTTTCCCTTATTTTTGCCGTTTGTTCCCTTTTTAGGCGGAATGGAGGCCGTTTCCGTGGTGCGTTTCGGGTTTGGTGATTCGGGGAATCGTCGTTCCGTCGTTTAGGTCAAAGGGGAAAAGGCGGTCTTCCAGCTTTCTTCATTGTGGGCGTTCAAATTTTTAGTTGGAGGTGGAAATCTCTCTCTCTCTCTCTCTCCCCGTTAACGATGAGTGCGTCGAGATTCATAAAGTGCGTCACTGTGGGAGATGGAGCCGTGGGGAAAACCTGCATGCTGATTTCTTACACCAGCAACACATTTCCGACGGTATGGTCCACGATTTCCCTACCATTTCCCCTTTTCTCTTTTTGCTGCTATTTTACCTGCTATGGGTTTCTCGTAAATTTGAATGGTGAATTGTTTATTTTGTTTGTTCTGACGTGCTCTGAGAAGCATACAGGACGAAAATTGTTGGTTGTAGGTCATAGAGGGCGTACTGGAAATTGAAGTTCTCTTTGTTGGATAGTGTTATATTAACGTTATCTATTTGTATCTTGCCGTAAAATGCCTTTCTTCTTTTGTTGTTGGCGAGTCTCACGATTTTTCATTAAACAAATTGGCGTGGTTGAATATCGACCGAGAAATGTGATTCTTGGTGGCAATAATGACGTGTTAAAAATGGAAATATCTGTACACTTTTCATGGTTTCTGACGGTCTATTTTTTCCTTACAAAATAACAGGACTATGTGCCCACTGTTTTCGACAACTTCAGCGCCAATGTGGTTGTAGATGGAAACACGGTGAATCTTGGGTTGTGGGATACGGCAGGTGAAACTTAGCTGCTTTCTGTTGCTTTTGTTCCCCATGTCCTTGTTACGCTGGTAGGATTATTTTCTGAAGTGGTTGGGAACTCGAACAAATGGACGACTAAAACCAGAAAACAAGTATTTTCCCATGCTAGGTGGGGTAAGATTCTTTGACATTTCTTGCAAACTCAAACCAAAGTAAAAAATCGTCCCTCTCCTAGCCAACAATTTCTAGGATAGGTGACGGTTGAATTTGACTTCTAGTACGACCTTGGTCTTTGATCTTAGGTGGTCTACCAGTATCTGTTTCTGCTTTGAGATTTTCCCAACTTGTGGGTCCAAATTGAAAGTTGTCTAAGTGTTCCAACTCTGGATTGGATTTCTAACTTTTTCTTCTGAATTGTCTTTTGTAATTTGTACTTGGATTTTAACAGGGCAGGAAGACTACAATCGGTTGAGACCTTTGAGTTATCGTGGAGCAGATGTTTTTCTTTTGGCGTTTTCTCTAATCAGCAAAGCGAGCTATGAAAATGTTTCCAAGAAGGTGAATGCTGTAACTTGGTTTAGTGTTTCATTTCCCTCCATGTCTTATTTTCTTCTTCAATTATGACCATTTCTGGAAGAATTCCCTAGAAACTTAAGTGATTTATCTTAAAATTATTGCATATTTCTTATGCAGTGGATTCCTGAACTGAGGCATTATGCTCCTGGAGTTCCAATTGTTCTCGTTGGGACAAAGCTTGGTCAGCATCTCTTTTGGCTTTCCTCCCACATCTTTGGATAATTATATATTTCCACGATGAACTTTGTGCCACTTCTAATATTTTCTGTGCTATTTTTGGCACTGCATTTCTTGCAACTGGTCTCTTTTGCACAGTTGATATGCTTGGTGCACGCTGTGAACATCCATGTCTTGTATTCTGTCAGCAGGCTACTTGAAATAATACACAACGTCATGTTGTTGTATCTTATATTTGAGCAGTCTCATGGTCTTCAGTACTTGGTGTCTTGGTTGCTTGGTTTGGCAATGCACGCATGTGCATGTGTGTGTGTGATAATGTGTCATCTCGTTCAACCATCTGTTGAAAGTGTCCAACAAAGTCATGAACTTTGAACATGACCAATACACAAAGTTGGATATTATTAACTAAAATTTGATGTTCATTTATAACTGTTCTCCTGTAATGTTGCATTGTGAAAGATGCATTATGTTCCAGAATATTTGTTTCTTTCAACTCTTCTGCCCTTTTTTTGCCTTTTCAAGCAAACTTGGAACTCTTGGAACCAAAACATCTTTGTTTTTCTTTCAGGATTTGCTTTTCAAATGGATGTTGCATTTCCTTGTAGTAAAAAAGATACATGTGCATGCCACAGAGCGTTAACATGTTGGCCTAGTGTACTGCATTTCCTTGGAATTTTTCCGTTCATGGTTATAGTGGTGGCTCTTTAGTATTAGATGCAAGAGAAATAACTGCAAGAACCGGTATTTCCTGTTATTTGTTTCTAAAAGCTCTTGAGTGTTCATCATACCTGCTGTGTGCAGAGGACTAAAGATTTGAATTGTTTCCTTTTTAACTTTGTTTCTTTTTTCATTGGTCATATTTCTGGGATTCATTTTAATTTGGTTCATTTGAATTGCATTAGATATATTACACAACTTTTGATCGCTCTATCATTTCTGGGCTATTGAAGTGGTTCATGAAGGGTCTGGTATATTGTGTGCCTCCTTATGATCTGGTTCCAACTTTATCACAACTGTGTAATCTTGCTACTTCTTTGTACTATCAGTCATTTTTAATGTTGCTCTGCCAGACTCCATGAGTCTTCTTGTGTCTGCTATGCATGTTTCTTTTTCCCCCCACATTATACATTTGACTGGCTGATACTTTGGTGGATATCGTAGCTTGTTATTTGTCTATCTTCTTCATAGGCGTCTAACCAAAATATGTTGTTTTCCTTCACCTTCAGCTAGCTTCATGCATGTTTTTGGCACATCTAGTATATCCTGCACCATCATTTCGTGAAGTGGATAAATATAAAGTTTATTTGCGATCTGCAATGGATCATTTTCTATCTTATTAATAGCAGGATATATTGGCAGACATATCTCTGCTATCTGCTATATCTTATCATCATTGGTATAGCAGGTACGACTTTGCGGTGTCCAAACATCAATCATGAGCTTTCACTATTTTATGTTGGGAGGAACCCTTCTTTCTTCTCTTCTTCCTTTTCTTTTGCCTCCTTTTAATTCTTCTCAAAATCTTTCTCTTTCATGTCCTTTTTCTTCCTCTCTTTAGCTCCTTTTCTTATTATGTTCCTTCTTCTTTCTTTTCTTCGGCCTCATTTTCTCTCTCATTCATGTAGTCATTAGTGTATATATTGGTTATTTCTTTGTGATATACAAAATACATTTGTATCTTTTAACAACATTAGTCTAATTTAAATTTAAAACTATTGAACGTAGGTTAATATAAGTATCGAGTACAACGGAGAACCAGTTTGGATTTATGTTAGGCAGATCTATCATTGAAGCGATTCACCTATTGAGAGTTTGAGA
This sequence comes from Brasenia schreberi, assembly GCA_036023115.1. NCBI lineage: Eukaryota > Viridiplantae > Streptophyta > Magnoliopsida > Nymphaeales > Cabombaceae > Brasenia > Brasenia schreberi. Next base: position 18,572,087 of record JAYKKT010000069.1, read on the forward strand.
CATCTTATGGAACATTTTAGAGCAAAAAAGAACCTTCACGTGGTATTTATCGATCTATAAAAAGCTTATGATAGGGTATCATGAAATGTTTTTTTTGAAAACCTTAAAAAATTGAGGTATCCCATTGACATATATAAATCTTATAAAATTGAGGGCTGATGAAGGAGTGCAAACTTCTTTGAAGTTAATATTGGGTTACATAAGGAATCAACTTTAAGTCCACATTTGTTTATATAGGTCCTTGATGGGTTAAGAATAGTGTTATCCGTATCGTGGGAAGACACGATACGATACGGTAACCTGTATCGATACGGCAAAAAAAATCAATATTTTTTGCGGGTTTTTGGCCTTTGTACGCCTCTCTTCACTTCCCTCTAAGGCATCCTCCGGTATGCTCGTTTGAGATTGCAAGTTGCGTGCGTGTAACATGTAAATTCGGGTTAGTTTATAAGAATTTTATTGAATAAGAATAATTTATGAACAAATAAAAATTGTGACAAAATTATTTCCCTTTCTGTTGCCAACTTTTAGGTATATTTCTGCTACCAGTTTCTAATTACATGAAATCACAAACAATGAAGAACAATTTGGTTGCCTTAGTTCATTGAGTGGGCATTTCACAGCTTCACTATTTTAGGGTTCATCTTACATGACATCCATTGAGTTGAACATGACCAGCATGTGTGAGACTTAGCTCATCTTGTGAAGTGAGATCAGAAGTAATCATATGACCTTATTTTAACCCACAACATCTACCCATCATCCTTTTGTTTCAAACCACTTCAAGCATTAGTTAAAAAGCTAGAATCCAGTAAAAGAAAAAGAGGATATCATCAAGTAACAATATCACATCACTAGAGTGTCGTAGACTTAATAATCAAAGAAGTTGAGCTCATCGTTTTGCTCATATATGAAAACGAGCAAATGTGCCAACTACATGTACAAAGATAGAAGTTTGTTAATTTTTATATATTAGATGAGTGAATTATGGAAGACAATGAAGAAAATGCACTCCTAACTGAAGAAGACATTGCATGGATTAATTTGGAAAAAGTGCAACCGCATCATCAAGGAGTTGAAGATTTTGATTTTGAAGGAGAAGGTGGTGAGAATCTTCAGCAAGGATAAAGATTATTTAATTGATATCCTTATTACAATATATAAATGTAAATGTATTTCATTTTTTGTTTCAAAATATGTAATTTTTTTAATTGTTCAATGGTGAATGATCAATATGTATTAAACTTTGCAATATATGAATTTTTTGCAATTATCATGTTTTTTCTTTTTACTATTTTTTAAATATTAAAGTATGATACACTACGATACGATACGCCCCTATCGTAGACCAAAACGATACACGATAAGATATGCGTTGAAGCACTGGTTAAGAAAATATATTCAAGATGAAGTATCTTGGTGTATGTTATTTGCATATAACATTGTGTTAGTGGATGAGTCTAAGGAAAAAATTAATAAGAAATTAGAACTATAGAGAGAAACATTAGAAAGTAAAGGCTTCCAACTTAGTACTTAGTAGCACAAAGATAAAATATATGGAATGTAAGTTTGATCATTTGGTTACTTTAGAGGATATTGAAATTAAGATTGACACACCTTGCATCCCTCACAAGGAGAGTTTTAAATACCTAAGGTTAGTTTTTGAGAGTGATAGAAAAATTGATAGAGTTGTTACGTGTAGAATTAATGCAGGTTGGTTAAAATAGAGAGGGGCATCCTATGTGACAAGAAAATACCATTAAAGTTGAAAGCCAATTATTATAGAGCAACAATTAGACATGTTATATTTTATGGTTATGAGTGTTGGGTAATTAATCATCAAGATCTTCAAAAGATGTTCATGGTAAAAATGAAAATGTTGAGATGGATGAGTGGTCATAAAAGGAAAGACCATATATATAATAAGGCTATTAGAAACAAATTGGGAGTGACAACAATAGAGAATAAAATAAAGAAAACTAGTTTAAGATGGTTTGGATATGTAGAAAGATGACGAAAGGAAACTCCAGTAAGTAGATATAAAAAACTAGATTGTGAAAATGTTAAAAGAGAGAAAAAGATCACAAAAGTGTTGAAAAGAAACAATAAAAATGATCTAGCTCATGATGATAGGGCTCCATGGAAACAAAGAATCCATGTAGCCGACCCCATCTAGTATAGGAAAAAGCTTAATTGTTGTTGTTGTAGTCAAATTTAAAACTAATGGTACTTCAAGTTCTTATAGATGTATGAGGTGCATTCCAAATTTTGTTGGTTTGGTGGGTTACAATTATAAATGTGTTGCATATATGATTTTTGTTACTTTCTACAAGTAATGTACTATTTTATTCTTTTTTATTGTTTAATGAGGGTGAACCTCTAAATCTGCTGTATCTCCATTATACCTTGGTAACAATTTACAGTGCTTAGGGTTTACTCTCTCCTAACTACTACTGATAAACATATATCGTTACATTACTTGCTAAAAATGGCGAACCTGTTCCTTCTGTGTTCTCCCTTTTCTGTTGAAACGAATGGAGGATAGACATAGGTCACATTTTAGGTGAATATGCTACATAATTTAAGCTTTCACCTGAACCTTTCATTTCTTAGAGTCGAAAATATGATCTTGGCATATCTTTTAACAGTTCTTTTTTTTTGGACCGTAAAGTGGTCCTACTTGCACCTTGAACATCCGGTTATGCTCTTCTATTATCTGCTACATCAGCTTTTGAACATGCAAGTGCATGTTGGTGCTATATGCTGACTGCATAGTCTGTCTTTCATGCAAAGTCCTTGTAATCTAGAAGTACATCCAACTTGTTATTGACTCTGCTGATTTGCTGCACCTGCATTATTCATCCCTTCTACTGTTGATGCGGCTTATGGTTTGCGGATGCTGTGACTTTTATAAGTGTTCATGCTGCTTGGAAAAGTATACTAGGATATGGTTGTGATAGCTTTTCGGGGCAAAATGTTCATACCTGGTTCTCTTTTATTAAAAAGAGACCAACATCTTGTCAAAATAGTGCACAGACACCATTGAAGTCCCGTTCTTAGAAATGGTGGTAACCATATTAGAGACTAGAGCTATGTCACATGGGTGCGGATGCGGGATACGGCAAATTTCAAAAATTTTGGGTGCGGTGACACGGCTAGGGTATATAATATTATATATTATATATAATATTCAAGCTAGAACAAGTGAGACGTCAATTAACATAAGTGTATGACAATAGCAAGGACACAACTTTATATTAAAGAAAAACACATAAACGGTAAACAACTACTAATTTCATCATAATACACAAATCAATCTTCACAGATCCAGACCCATTTATCCACAAAGACCAGAACTTCAAAATCGATACAAGATTTGAAAGTGTGGAATATCCATACAAAAGGAAGTGAAGGTCCGCATTGAGATATTTTTCTATGTTCATCGATGGAGTTTCATGGGAGATGATGGAAGACAAATTGAATGAGCATTTTGAAAACTATGGTGAGGTTCAGGTGGTCATCATGGGAGATAAGGTCACGAGTCGACTAAGTGGCTTCGGTTTCATCGTCTTTGCGGATCACTCCCTCTTTGATCGGGTTCTCCGGGATAAATACACCATAGACGGAAGAACCGTGAGTTACAAAAAAAAAATTTGCCATGCCTCACCGACACGGTGTTGGTGTCGCACCTGTGTCGAGGTCGACACTCTACCTCTTAGAAGTGTCTGTGTGACTTAGGACTAGAGTACAATCTTGTTAAGGATGTAGCTTAAATTTTCAGTTTCAGAGAAAGTACTTTTTGCAACCACAAGCACTGAGTGAAAGCTAGAAAATGAGTTGAACAAGTTGGAGCTATGCGGTAGAACTTTGAAGTTCTATAGAGAACAACTATACTTGATCTGCAGCTATTGTTAGAAAACAAGTTTGCGCAAATTAGGGCTACCTTGTGGTTTCAAATTGTTGGAACCTGGATCTATATCTCTTTGTTAGGACTTTGGATGGTACAGGTGTGTGTAGTTCAGGTTTTTCATTTGGTTGAAGCATGCTCTCTATCCTTTGGGGTTGTCTTGGCTTGCCATATTTCTTAAACGCTATATCATACATTAATAATATATCAATTGATTGACTTTTCGGTGGCATATATGTTTGTAACTGCAAATTCTTCTTTTTTGCTCTCAGATCTTCGAGACGATAAACAGTTCTTTGTCGATCATCCTGGTGCAACGCCAATTACGACCATGCAGGTCTGTATGATCATGGTCTTCATCCTCCTTTTAATATTTATGATATGATTTACCTGTGGATAAGCATTAACTATTCAAGACACACTGCTTTAAGCTTATCTAACCATTTTAGAGCAATATGTGTGCAGGGTGAGGAGCTGAAGAAGCTGATTGGAGCCCCTTACTACATAGAATGCAGCTCTAAAACTCAGCAGGTCAGTTTCTTCCTGAATACCTTTAGGTCCTGTTTGTGTCCTTTCATTTCAAGGTACTTGTCAATCGAGTAACTTGTGCCTGAAACTTTGTGAACTGACATACAAAATTCCATCACATTGTATTTGAAATTTAGGGATTCTTTGAATGAAAATTAGTTTTCGGGAATCGCAAATATGGCTAGTAGTTCTGGCACCACAAATATCAGTTTTTTGGTGTTCTAGGACATCAGCAGGCCTTTGTGGTTCTTCCTCTGCAGAACTTGCGTTATTTTATGTGGATGTTGGATTGCTTTGCAGAATGTGAAGGGCGTGTTTGATGCCGCTATTAAGGTAGTGCTTCAACCACCGAAACAGAAGAAGAAGAAAAAGGGTCAGAAAGGCTGTTATATCTTGTGAGCACGATGTGCTGAAATGAACAGGCCGAGCCAACGATTAATCCTTGGACACCCTTCTCAAGATTCTGAGGAAACAAGATAAGTTGTTGTATAGCCAACTGACACTGCGAGGGCTCTCAGTCATCAGATTTCCCTCTTTCCCTGAGTCTTTGGTGATCCGTTTGCTACTCACATGGTGACTCACCAATTTGAGTTTAGGGTCCAACGGACGTGAGAAACATCCAATTGAGACTTTCTTTTTTCTGCAATGGACGTGTTATATTCATGATTATGTATCTTATGTTTCGATATTTCCAAGGTGTGACATGTTTGGCAGTAGTATTATGCAAACGAAAATCTACGTTTTCTTTTCAAATTTCATTTGATCTGTTACAAAATTTGAGAGTTGTGGCTGCATGCGTGTTTCTGCTACACCACTAAGGTAGCCAACTCGTGCTTTCTTATGGAGTTGTGCGCTACCACTATATTGGCACAAGTGCATTATGTGCGTCTGCTTGCATGCAGAGCCTACTTTCCCAATGTGTGAGAGAGAGAGAGAGAGAGTCACGAACTTTATTTTATGTTCTCTCTCACGCACGCATACAGAGACAGAAGTGGCCATGGAGTGGGTAGAAAGGAATCTCTCCTTTTGGCCATTGCAAAGTCTACGCTGGTGTCTTGACGTAAAGAGCAAGGATTTTGCGACCCTTGTATGAAGATTTTAAATGGCTGGGGGCCTATCTTTGTTGAATCAACATTACTATGTTCGTCAATCCGAAAAGAAAGAAAAAAAGAACCATGTTGAATTGACTCTGGTAAATGGTCGAACACCATGCTAATGCTTGTCGCTATCGCTTGCATTCGTTGGTGCCTTGAGCTGATTTGAATTCATTCAATCAATCAATTTATCCGAATATAAAAAGCAATGAAAGCGCACTCACCACTTCAAAGGTTCTTAATACCAATTTTCTTAAGAGAAATTACATGAAAGTACATATAAATTGTTTTCTAAAGCAAAAAAAGATGAGAAAAGGCATCCATTTGAAAATAATGACATTTTTTGCCTTTTTTCTGTTCGACCTGAAGTTGCCAATGCTATCGAGATGATCTCAAAAGTACAGCTGAGGTTGGTGACGATGGTAGGAGGCAAGCATTAGACTTATACAACTTAATCAAACTTTTTAAAATTGATCTCAATCCAAACCATTTAAATCTGGGTTCGTTTAGGTCATTAAGAAATTTCAATTTTTCGTTACAACGGGAGGCTGGAGCCTAACACACTGGTCTTGGACCCTAACCCTTGAGGAGGTGTTTGATCCCAAGGTCGGGATCACAAAACTAGAACTCCAGTACTAGTTTCAGTGGCCCACTCTATTGAGTCTCATAATCAAGTAAGAAGCAGTTGAGTCTTTTGATTACAGAGAGAAATTGAATTATAGTTCCAGATTCGTAGTCCCGAGCCTTGTGATCAAAGACTCCCAATGATCCACTAAGATCGAAATTGAGGCGAGTGCTTGCAGCTAGGTTGCTGGGCCGATAGTATGCCATGGGACGAATGATCATACCAACCAAGTCTTAACTCGCGCTAAAGTGGGTGCATAGAAGCCAGTGATTGCTTATGCATTATGTCACTAGTCCTTTCTAAAGGACTTTGTCCTGTTTGTGTGTTTGAGGACCTACCAGTTCATTTGATAAATAAATTATCAGGACACCCAAAATATTATGATATTTATTAGTGAACCAAATTGTATAGGAGAATTAATTATAGCTGTTCTTGATGTTACGATCCAACGGCAGAGGACGTATGATAGTAGTTATGGTGAGAGGCCATCAAGGTGTCATTGGTTCGCTGATGGATCTTGGAATCTAAGTCGGTCCTGATTTGGGCCAATTGATTTGACCTTCAAATAGATGCGAATCATGGATTTATATTGGAAACAGGGCAGGGTCATGTAGATGGCCTGTTCTAAATCGGTCCTACGGTTCTAAAATTAAACTGAAACCAGAATCAGAACCGAGTTTCGATTTTACTTTTCATGAAACCAAAAATCAACGGTTTACAACTGTTGGTTCTGAATAAACTGGAACCGGACAAATCTAGGATTACATTACAGATCCAAAGATTAAGAGTTTTCGAGCAATAAAATCCTTGTTTAAGTTGTTTTTTTCCATGGGATGTTGAGACGAGGAGCAACACAACTAAAGACCCATGAACATGAAAAACAACGTTAGAGACAATCTTTGTGTGTGTGTGTGCATGCGCGCATACACACTTGCAAGAAACACAGGCAGGTGTCGTTTATGTTTAACTTTCCAAAATTTAAATCCTCTAATATAGGTGTCGAACCTTTATCAAGAGTACTTCAAATTGATGTATTTTCCTTTTACAAATAGTTATTTACTATTTTTACTGTAGCCAAAACCAAGTGTTATCCCTCACTATAGTGAACTTACCTTTATATATACATATATACATATATATATATATATATATATAGAGAGAGAGAGAGAGAGAGAGAGATTCATTTTGATTCAAGCCTTACTTGAACACGACACAGAGCAAATTTAGACTAGTTAAAAGTAAAACTTTTCACTGTAGAAATTTGATTTCTTTTATTAGAAATTAATTGAAGTTTTGTTATCATACGATTTCCTTGTATAGTAGAAAGGTTTCATCATTTAATTGAATTGCACGTACCCAATTATTTAGTTGAACACGAATGTTTTTTTTAGTATATGTACATAAAGGTTCTATATACCTGACGGAATAAGTCAACATTTGAGTCGAAACGAACTGGAGAGACATTCCTCATGCTCACCTTGTACTGATTAAGGAGTCGCTCATGTTCAGAAAGAGTCACCATGAATCCAACTATGAACATCTTGGTTAAGGGTGTTCATGGAACCGCCAGAACCGAACCGAACCATTATATATATAGGGCCTCTTAGATGTATAATGCATTTTGGTGCATGATCTTACAATGAGATCAATGATAGAGATTCAAATTATTTACATTTAATGTGCTCATGCGCATTAAATGATAGTTAAATGTACAATGATACATTTGATTCAAATCTCCACGTCATCTCAAAGATTGAACACTGAAAATGTTTGTGTAAGATTATGCACCAAACACCATTATTCAGCTAAGACTCCTTATATATATAAAGTTTATATACATCAAAATATAAATCTTTATAAGTTTTTATATATAAGTTTTACAACCATATATACATATAAAATGTGAATACACATACATATATACATATATATATACACACACAAATATAAAACATGCATAATATGTTGTATTTAGCAAAACCTTAAATAAGCATAACCACAGTTCAAAACCGGCAGTTCGGTTCTCTAAAAGTTGAGAACTGAGACTAGTGGTGTGGTTCGAGGTTGAGGCTAGAACCGAACCATGAACACCCCTAATCTCGATTAATTACCAACCCTACTTAAAAAAAACTTATTAAGAGGCATCATGCATGGTTAAGACGGCATAACGAGTCGACTAATGTTCAGAGTCGAAAGAAGCCAAACCAAAAGCTGCTCGATTCATTTACCATCCCTACTTAGGAAACATAAATTTCAAGAGGCATAAAATTGCAAACTGAAAGAGGAAGCAAACTTAATGTTTTAGCAGTTGGATCTTGAAATACAAACTTCAAAAGATGCATTAAAATGTGAACAAGAACTAAGGGTCAAACTTATTATTTTAAGATTTAATTAATTAGCTAGACGTTCGAGCACTTAATTAAAAGCATTGATATTCATCTCGAAAATCTGAAACCCGAGATGTACATATTAATATTCTTAGCATGTGCAACTTCAATATAAGTTCACCACTATATGTATCGAAATATGAGTTTTGACAACAGAAGGAAAGGTCAAATCCATAACGAGGTTATAAAGGAAAAAGAGAGTCTATGTAGCCAAACAAAGATGAAAATACAGCTTTTCTTATATATATATATATAAAGAGAGAGAGAAAGAGTATCCTAAATAAATAATGTCTTTCACTATATAATCTTACATAAACACATCTATTGTTTGATCTTTGAGATCAATTGTAGAGATTGAATTAAAATATCTTTGTACTTTGGTGCAAAATAATCCAAATCTTCACAATTGATTTTAAAGGTTGAACTATAAAAATGTTTACAAGAAGATTATACACCAAAAGATATTATGTACCTAGAATATTTAGAACTCTTTCTTTCTCTCTCTATATTGCCGTTCGATATATAATCTTACAGGATATCTCCACCATTTGATATTTGAGATCAACAATGAGATTTGAATTAAAAATATCATTATATTTTTGAAATTTATATTTAATGCACCATATATTAAATGCAAATTAATTCTAATCTTTATTGTTGATCTGAAAGATCAAACGATGAAAATGTTTTAGTAAGATCATGCAATTTAAAGATACTGACCTACTTCTCTTTCTCTCCCTCTGTATATATTTTGCCCCTGATACATCAGCAACCCATTTGGTAGTTCATAATTATGATGGGGGACTGCTTTTGGTACACTCCACACTATTGATTACCTTAACTCAATTTCCCATTCAACTGCTTCAGGAACCTGTCCTTGTCGAAAAGAGGTAAACCATATTTTAACTTTCAGCACAGGCTGCATGTACTTACTCCAATGTTGAGAGTATGGCATGTAAAAAAATATAATAGGATGTTGTATATCGGTACCTAAATCATGGGTTTATAGAAAATCATTTATATGTGAATTTCATCCAAACCCATCTTAGTTATTCGATTAAGAGTCATGAATCATTGAGATTGAATATTAAAAGTGAAAAAGTACATGGTGTTTGATTGCTTCATATGTACTTTTCACTTATTTTTTTTAAAAATTAACCATTTCCATAATGAATGAAATGGTTGAGAAATTTTAATAGAGTTTGCATATAAGTGATTTACATCATTGACCTTTGTGTGCTTTATAATACCTCTTCTTTATTCAGGGTTTTGACCCGCTATATAAGGGTTAAATATCGGTCATTGCCTAACTTCAATCTCTTGTTTTGAGTTATTAAGAGTGAAATATGATGAATTAAATGAAATAAATCTGCGATAGTTACAAGGTGTTAGTCGTCTGGTACAACGCTGGAGTTCTGGAATTGAATAGTTTCTAAAAAGACGTTCTTGTGGGCTTCCAAATACCTGTAGCTAGACCAGGAAAAAAAAATTGAGAAACAATAAGATATAATATTTTTTTTAGTTAAACAAAATTACATGATCCATGTAAGGATTAGTTCTGGTTTTGGATATGGGAAGAGAAATCCAAGTTCAACCCAAATTGGCGTAAACAAATCAATTGCTATCTTTGGTGTGAAGAATAGTAGTCAATCTCAAGGTTGTTAATGCGTTCAACTTCACAACAACAACTAAGTAGCATTAGCTTAACAACAAGATGTGCACATAACCGGCGAAAGCTTAACCATTAATTAAATGGAATTAAGAACCTTTTAACTAATCTTTTGTCCTTGAGCTATATAAGGCCATCTCTCCACTTGTTTGCTTACCTTCTACGTCGCACTTATATATATATATATATATATATATATATATATATATATATATATATATATATATATATATATATATATATATATATATATATATATATATATATATATATATATGGGCGGGGGGGGGGGGGAGTACCTATGGGCTTCATGAGCATCATGAATTGTGAGTCCCACCCACCCACTATAGCCTTTACTTTTCTTTTTTAGTTTTCCACGATTATCTAAAATAAAGCATGGTTGTCGGTTGGCTTTTCAGCCTTGATTGTTTAAATATTTAATTTTTGTTTAAACTCTCTCTCTCTGATGCTGTTTTTAAAATATGTAGGGCTTCACACCGATAGTGTCAGCTCAACGGCAGAGTGCGCTAACGTTGTTGCTGCTGGTAGGGAGTGACTCCCAGAGAGTACATGTGTGTTTGATCTCCTCTTGTAACCATATATATATATATATATATATATACATATATTATATATATACATATATATATAATATATACATATATATATATATACATATATATATATATACATATATATATATACATATATATATATATATATATACATATACATATACATATATATACATATACATATATATACATACATGTATGTATGTATGTATGTATGTATGATTTCAATCAAAATGAGTAGTGCTTGTTGGTGAGTAGGGACTTTACTTAATAATTAGTTAGTTGAATGCCCATATTGTTAGGTCACTTCCAGCAATCAACCATACGTTGCAAAAATAAACTAAATGACACGAACGTGTTCAAAATATGAACTTGATTTCTTTGAGTCGAATGCTAAAAGTGGTGCAAGACAGAGCACGATGGCGAATAAGAATCACGTAGTTGACCCACTTAGTGTGAGATAAGGCTTCGTTTTGGCCGAGCACGAACTTGCCCGTCACCAAATGCAGCTGACAATTGCCAATGTCATCGTTCAATTAATGCATACTAAAAGAACACGAGGACCTAGAAACCATTAGTCAAGATCACCTAGCTATTTCGTGTTTTAGGTCGTCATGTCGTGTCATTTCGTGTTTATGTTACAAGCAGGTTAACCTCATATAACAGATTTTTTTTATATCATGGAGTCCGACTTTTCATGTCGGCTATTTCGTGTTTCAGTGGGGTTATCGTGTCATGTCAGTCTATATTTGTGTCAAAAACAAGTCAATCCAAACTCGACTTTTTCTCTTTTTGTGGATGCTCCCGTGTAGGACTTTTCCCACCATGTCTGCGTCGGGTTCCAGTCGTGCCTTATTGCCTAACCTACTTGTGTTCAACGTCGAATTGCTTGTAGAATCAAAATAGACTCTCTCTCACACACACACATGCATGAGTGCATGCACTTAAGTATGAGATGTGGATATGCCGTATTGGATTCATGTGGCGTGCCAAATGATCAGGTTCAACTTCTCTTTTCATGAGAGTCACGTCCAATGGTGATAATCTTGTATTGGATATGCATAACGTCATCTTAATATTCCTACTCTATATATATATATATATATATATATATATATATATATATATATATATATGTGTGTGTGTGTGTGTGTGTGTTTATTTATTCATAATTATCCTCTCATTGATGAGGGATCAGCCTAATCCTGAAAATTTCTCGATCCACAACTGTACTTAAGGTATAATCAAGCGGGTTTAACAAGACTCGACGTCCGACCCGACCCTACAAGTGCATTTAGTAATTTCGTAGTTATGTTGATTGTTGCTTGATCGCGTTATGATAAATAAGATATGTTCAAAATATTGTACCTTTCATTTAGTTGTAATTTTGTTGTACCAACCAAAACCTTGGTCCTACACTAAATGAGGTTTACTACTTGTATTCTTATTAGTCATTGTGGTTTATCTTGTGTTATATATATAATCTACAAAAGAAAGTTCATGTTTTAAGAATTGATACATTGTATGGCTTTTTAGGAACTGTTCGCCATCTAATTTCTCGTACCTTTCTCTCATAACTCTGTCTAATCACCATTATATTATGCTTTTAAGAAATTTTATACATGTTAATACATAGGTAAATTCACACATATATATATATATGTCTTTTTGTGTGTTAACATTCTATTTTAATAAGTGCTTTCTTTATTAACCCTCGTTAACCCTAGGAGCGCTTTTATGTATCGTGCATGCTAACAATGATGTCATTAAATGCCTCCATATCGTGCACATTGTATGGTACACATGATGCACCTCCTAAACAAAACTTTTTATTAATTTAGATGCAGTTTTCTGAATTTTTAGGTTTTCTTAATACCGTCCGTGATTGCCATTAATTCATTAGTTTCGGTGATTTTAAATCCAAGAATTTTTGTTAATGTTTTTCTTGCTTTTAGTTTTTTAAACAAAATTTTGAGTTTTGTGACCTTTTTTTCAGAAAAAATAAGATGTAACTGGAGTATTATCACATATCTGCCATATCATATCACTAAAAGCGAGTGATACAGCCCCTGCATTTCTACCAAATATTTATTGCAAAGAACCAAAAGAGAAAGAATGTCATAGATGTGTATACTTGAATTCTATTTTCCCTTTTGTTGCCTTTTCCTGGAGATATTGATGACACCATGACTCGCCATTGAGAAAGTTTTCATCCGCAGAGAATAAGTTTCCCAAGGGGCGTGGGTTGTTTTTTCTCGAGGCATGTTTCGTTTGCCCGTGCATGCGAAGAAAAGATTTACTCACTCCTGCTAATCTTTTACACACTGTTTGATAGGAAAATTGGTTTCTATCAAGTTGAGAAAATTTAATCATATGGAGGAGGGGCGATCGAGCCCATGTGCCGAAGGTACGTTGGACTTCCACTCTTGCTTCGGCTGCCCATGAATTATGTTTTGATTTGGATTCTCAAATCTAAGAATTCAAATTCCATGTTTGAGTGGCCGGTGGAAAATAAGGAGGAAATATGCCGTCAAACTCAACTAAGGTTTCTTAAATCCAACCACTGATCTTGCCACGTGGCCTCACGTGATTAGTCTATGTCAAACAAACCATGGTTGGCCCACATTGGGGGCATTTGTCGGTGGAATTCCTCTGGACAGTGACGTCCCAACAGCTCCAACATGAGGGCATTATTTTCCGATACATGAACTAGATATGCGTTTTTACCACGTTGTCTCTCTAAGCATATATATATATATATATATATATATATATATATATATATATATATATATATATATATATATATATATAGTTCTATATCTTACAATATATAACTATGTATAATCATCTTTTTCGTTCAATTAACATTTTTAATTTAAAAAGAACTATTATTATATGTATTAAATGTTTTTTATTATATCAACCATTTATCTCAAACATCAAACTTTAGAGATGTTTATATACGACTATATGCACCGAAAAACATGATATATATAAAGAAAGAACTAAGCAGTAAAAATGGGCCATCGGATCCTAACACCAATGCTTATAATTGACTTTTAAACATATGGTTGTATATTACTATTATTTATTCCTATAGTAAGTTGACCTGCAGTGTGGCTAAAATAATCGAAGTAAATCATACGATTTCAAGGCCAAAAATTATCCTTTTAAGCCGCGAAATTCAACGATAGATGCTTGAATTGAAAGATTGGTCCCCTCTGCGAGACTTGTAGTCAAGGGTTCGATTCCCAAGGGCATATCGGCTGGCTTGATGGCTAGACGAGAGACTCGTACCTAGTTTTATGTTCCAAGAATGTGACCAAATGTATATATATAGAGAGAGAGAGGCGAGGAGTCTTAGTTGTATATTTTCGGTGGGTAGCCTTCCTTCCTCGGCCTCTTTGCCAATCTCGGTCTCGTCAGCTACTCCCCCCACTTAGTTCAGGCCTAAAGTACCTTCCTTCAGTAATAAAGCATATTGTTTGTGCATAATTTTATATAATTTTTGTGGATGACAGAGATGTGAATCAAATGTATCATTGTACTTTGCATTTAAATAAAGTGATTCAAATTTCTACCATCAACCCCAAAAATCAAATAGTAAAAGTGTTTGTAAAAGATTACACACCAAATGGTATCATGTAGCTAAGATACCTTATATAAAAATAAAAAATAACATATATATATATATATAACAAAACTGGTACACCCTCTTATATATATATATCCATTGTTGGAACTGAACCAAACCCGTACAACTTCTCTTTTATAGCACAATCATTTATGCTCAAACATTTGTAAAGATTTTAACCATTCTATTATTGAAATCAAAATGTGAATTAAAAAGTAAAAAAATTACTAGTGAATTTTTAGCAAGTGCATTAGTTACATTTGATATTTATTATTTTGATTTTTTCTTTAAAGATTTCAATCCTTCTCTTAAATATTGGAAGTTCGAAATTTTTAAGACGATTAGAGCAAATATAAGCATGTTATAGGTGAACAGATCCGATTTTCATACACACACACATATATATACATGCGTCTCCCACCGACACTACACAGTGGACCGTTCACGTGGCATAAGACTACCGTTAGCGTACAATCTGTTGATTACAATTGGATATCAGGTTTTCCCGGGGAAACTGGCCCCGGCAACATCAATGCATGGATGGGAACGAATACCCGCCTTTCTTTCCACTCTCATTCAAAAAAAAAGAATCACTCACAAAGTTTTCTATTTGTCAGATCTCGTACCTTGGGATCCCAAATCTTACACGGTTGGTCCGTCTAGCTGAATATTTAATTTGTCTATTTCTGAGATTTTGCTGTTTCATCTTGTTGGTGAAACAGGACAAAGGAGAATTCCCTTAATTTTCACATCATTTTGTCAAATTCTGTCAATTTCCTTCGGATTTATTCGAGGTGGAAAGGTTTTAGAAGTTGCAGTTGGTGCGCATTGGTTTTGACCCGGCGGCAATTTAATTTAAAGATCACATGGAGTGAATTCTTCGGGGGCTCATTTGTGTCCTTTATAAGACCCCTCAGGGATTCGGAGAGAGGGTTGCCCGTGCGGACGCCCAAGTTTTTGTTGGGTAGTTGGTTGAATGAGAGTTGAAGCTGAAGTCCATGGCGGGGAAATCTATGTCTTCTTGATTTTTATATTGGTTTTCCGAAATCTTAAGATTGATTTTTGGTTTAAAGTTGGTAGGCCGAGAGAGAGGGAGAGATTGAGTTTTTGATGCCTTTTGATGGTTGATGATTTGAGAAGTGCAAAATCTCCAGTTGAGCTGATGCTTTGGGGTAGATATGATGGTTGGTTTTTTATGTGATCTGTAAAGGGAGAATCAGAAATAAATTTTCGTTATGGTGAATTTGAATCATAAGAGATTGAAGCGTAAACGTTTGAGTTTTTGCTACAGTGAATTGAAAGTATAGGAGATTGAAGCATAAAAGTTTGAAGAGATTTGGATGATTTTCTGTTATGGTGAATCAGACGCTTAGGAGATTGAAGGGTGAAAGTTTGGGGGGTCTATGTGTGTGAAGTTTGTGCCTTTGGGTTGGTTAAGTGTTTTTCAACTCGTTTTCTTAGAGGGGATGCTGGACGGAAGCTGATATTTGAGTCTCAAGAACCTTATCAGAAATGGAAGGTGACAACAATAATTTGTTGGTGGGGATCAGAATGGACAGTGAGGGGCATGAGTTGCTTTCCTGGGCAATTTTTAAGATTGCGGAGCCAGGAAGCCGAATCATTGCTCTACATGTTTCCAGAGATTCAGGTTAGAGATATTTTCCACTATTTTGATTCCTTGAAACATTTTTGTTTTCCTTGTGAATTAGGAAATTGCGTCATTATTCTGCTGCTATTTTGATTCCTTGTGAACTATTTCAAACTTGCGGTCTAAAGAAAGTTGATCCTCCTCAGATTGGTTTTCGAAGAACAAGGCATCTACTATCTCCCTGGCAAAGTCACTAGATAGTTTCCTTGCATCATATCAAAACGTCTGCTCTTTGAAGAAGGTAATCCTTCGTATATCATGGTAGGAAGAGTTTGTCTGTCAAATTAGGCCAATTCCAGTATGTTGGACACTCAATCCTTATTTTAACCGCCACAAGGTTTCAAAGTTAATTGTGAAATATATTTATAAATTTTCGAGCTACTGGCCAAAATGATGTGTTTGTAAACCAAATTGGAAGAAAGAAAATACTATCTAGTGGTTTGATTTTTTTGCAGATATAACTCTTTAACACACTGCTGATAATCACATTCATTATGCTTTAGGTAAATCTTGTCGGTAAGCTGACTCATGGCAAGTCAATCCGCAAAGTAATCGTCCAAGAAGCGAAGGAATGTTCAACTATTGCTCTAGTCCTAGGAGTATGCAGAACTTCTCTTGGGTTAGTATAAAAATTAATTCATTCCGTGTTGTTATATAGATCTTCCAAAACAATTCGAAGAACCCTTGATGCCTTTCAGGAGCTCTGTTTCAATGGCGAAGTATTGTGCCAAGCGGTTGCCTCCTTCCACTCTTGTGGTTGCAATTCATAATGGCAAGATCATGTATCAGACAGATGACTCCAAGACCCTGGCAGGTATTGTTTTTTGGCAGTTCCAGGAGTTTGTCTATGACGCAAGTAAACTGTTTATCCTTCTTACTTAAAAGAGATGTTTTTTACGAACAGGCAAACCAGAAGTAACTAGAAAATCAAGTTCAAGTGAGGTGGCAGGGATCGTGTTTGATTCCCAAACTCAAAGTAACAGTGAGAATATGGATTTGGGTTCTAAGGTGTTCGAGAATCTAGGATCTATTCAAGGTGTTGAAAGCATGTCCACGAACTTGTGCAAAGAAGCCAATAGAGAAGCTTTCAGCATTGGTTCTTCTTTTCAGTCTGATGATGGTGAAAGTCGGAATTCACCGCTTATCTCTGAGAGCAAATCTGACTGTGGTGACTTATCTCCAAGTTGCAATAGCAAGTTTGATTCTTCCGAGGAGAGCATATCTGAATCATTCACGAATGAGATCCAGAGAGAAATTGAGACTCTCAATAGTGAAAATATTCATCCCGAGATGAGTGAAGAGGCAGCAGGTTTGGTGACTCTCCTTGTCAGAAAATTTCCAGAGCCACGCCCTGGATGGCCGCTTCTTAGAAAGGCAACCATGTCTAGCATGGAAAGGCTTCACAGTCCAGAAGCAAGGAAAATGCCAGTAGTCCAATGGGCCTTGCAGTTGCCTGATAGGTTACCTGTAAGTACTTCCAAGGTGAATGTGCATGAAGATGAAAGCACCCAGACAACTGAACTTGGAAAAGAACTGGCAGATCTCCATAAAAGAAACTCTTCCAGTTGGAGAAGGTTCAACCATGATGAGTTCGAAAGTTTCTCTCTTCAACTGTCCTCAGGTTGTCCACTGATTCTTATTTTATCTACTGTGGTCTAAGTATCCTAAGTGACTTTACTTGGCTTGAGAACTCATATTTGTCCTAAGTGCTAACCACACTGACACACTTTAAAATCATTTCATTTCTCATGAAAGTGGATCTTAATCTTAAGATACAAAAATAGAAATGTGATGTTGGTAATAATTGTCATCGTTGCTAATATGTTCGATAATTGTGGCTTTGTGTATTCAGTATTTCTGAGTCAGCCCACAGTAAATAGGGAAACATGAAAACATTTCAAAGTATTACCGATTTTAAGTGTCACAATATTGAAGTGATAATATAGCAATAGTTTCACAAGATATTCTTTTATCCTTTCCTTAAAGTGTACGTTTTTGGTTTCTCTGAGTTCAAAACCTTTTCTTCTTTTGGATTACAAAGGGAGGCAGAAGCCTAACACACACACACATGCACCCCTCTGGAAATCAAACTCCTCAGCAATAAGGCCATCAGGGCGCCCTTCCGGTTGAACTAACACTCTGGGTGATTTTAAATCCTTTTGTATGTGCTATGATGTAAGAAATATTATCTAAAGTGATAACTTTTATGTTTGAAACTTATGTACATATATATATACACATATCAGTACACGCGCACACACACACACACACACACACATATATATATATATATATATATATATATATATATATATATATATATATATATATATATAGAGAGAGAGAGAGAGAGAGAGAGAGATTGATTGATTGAGAGATAGACAGGAAGGTTATGCTGCCACGGGATTGTATGAGCTTCTGAGCAGCGAGTGGAAGGATTCACATAATCTTTCTTTTTAGCTGTCGTTCAACTTTAATATGCACATAAATAATCTAGTCACATCTATTACGATTTACAGTGTTACTGGAAAGGGAGTGTACAAGAAACCTTCACCTGCAGTGACATGTTTTTGACTTGCATTTCTTTAGCACGTCAACTTTCACATGTAGTTTAGAACTTCACGATTCACCACATTGTGTAACCAGTTTCCCGCTAAATATTTCATTGGTGCAGGCAACCTTATTGGAAATGGAGGCTGCAGCAAGGTTTACAAGGTTTCTCTTCCAAATGACAAGCCACTGGCTGTGAAGATCTCCAAATCATCCCCACAAGCTTGGAAGGAGTTTCTGTTGGAAGTTGAGATCATCAGTTCTTTGCAGCACAAGAACATCATTTCTCTGGTCGGTGTTTATGCGGAAGCAAATAGCTTTATATCCGTATATAATTTCTTATTCAGAGGAAGTCTAGAATACTACCTTCATGGTGAGTCTTACTAGAATTCTGTGTTGCTCATCAGCACCTTGGTTCGAGTATTTCTTGATTAGGGTTTACTTTTCTGACAATATAGGTAGAAATGGGAAGACTGTATTTCCATGGAAATTGAGATTCAAGGTGGCTCTCGGCGTAGCGGAGGCACTGAATTATCTTCACAACGGATGTTCTAGGCCAGTCATACACAGGGATGTGAAATCTTCAAACATTCTCCTTTCAGATGATTTTGAGCCACTGGTATGTCTCAAATATCATTTACTAGAGATCTATGTCTCTCTATTATTCTGCAAGTACATAACGCATTCTAAATGGAAGCACATCATTTATAGTTAATGATATTATCATAAAATAGATGCACGCACCACAATTCTGCATTTCTTATGATACATGAGAACTATCCAACATTAGTCGATTAAGGAGCTATGTTTATGTAACAGCTGTCTGATTTCGGCCTCTCAATGTGGGCACCTACGGCCTCAACTGATAACATACAAACTGATGTTTTAGGAACTTTCGGGTATGTTGGTGTATTAGCTTCTTTTGCAACCTTGTCCAGTGCTAAATTAATATTGCTGCCATTTGAAGAACAGAAACCAAATTACTGCGGTGCAGGTACCTAGCGCCCGAGTATTTCATGTATGGTAAAGTGAGTGACAAAGTTGATGTTTACTCTTTTGGTGTGGTTCTTCTTGAGCTACTCTCAGGCAGAAAGCCAATCAGCAGTGGAAGTCCTAAGGCCCAGGAGAGCCTGGTCATGTGGGTAAGGCGTTCTTCACTTCTGCATCTCTAAGAGATTTAATTTCTTTAACTGTCGACTGAATGAGTGGGAATCTGTATATGGCAGTAGCCATTCACAAAGAGGCAGGAGAACCTGAATTGAATTTGGGCTTCTTGTAAAATTTGCTTTAGTGAGAAGAGGCCAGACTTCATTGCATGAAAGTCACATAGCACCATTATTAACTTTGCAAATGTATTGGCGTTGGAATACCACAGTACAAGTTTGCAATTCTAGCCCACCCACAGTTGAATGATCCAAAGCACTCTAGATGACTCTTCTTCAAGTTATGTCCAACTCCGTAATGATAATTATTTTTGTGAAGGCAACTACGATATTGGAAAAAGGAAATACGGTTGACCTTGTTGATCCAAAATTGGATGGCAAATATGATGACAAACAAATGAGGCGAATGATCAAGGCCGCATCCCTTTGTATCAGAAGATCAGCTCGTTCTCGTCCTGAAATGAACCTGGTAATGCATCCTGATGCATGTTCTAGTTCACCTTTCATTTTTTTTATTCATCTATTCTTATATTGCATTAATAGATACTGAGGCTGTTACAAGGAGATGAAGATGTGATCAACCACTGGCCAAGCACACCAACTTCTGACCCTAAGGACTTTCCGAACCAGGATGAGGAATCATATGCACTCCCTGACATACGGTCTCATCTTGATGTTGCGTTCCATGATGTCGAAGATGTACTCTCAGTTTGCAGCATGGAGCAGAATAGCCATAATTTTCTCGAGAGCTGCCTCCAAGGAAGATGTAGCCGATCATCAAGTTTCGATTGAGTTGAACCTATTTTTCTGTTCTTTTTCTTATTTTTATTTGGTCCATTCATGCATGGACCTCATCAAGGGGACAGAGGAAGTCACCCAACCAATATCATACAAAGTGGGTTGCTGTAAATATCACCCCACAAAATAACGATACATCACTGGCAAAGGTTTTACAACTCTCTTTATGCCTCTCGATCCCCACTTGGTTTTGGTCGTTTGCCAGCACAGTTTATCATGGCCAAACATCAAATTTGTTGTTGTAACATGCCAATCTCAGCTGAGGCAGGTGGTAGAAGGTAGAAAGAAACAATCATGATGGCTCTCATAGGAGTTCAAATTTTCATTCGAGACTCCAATTCAAA
This sequence comes from Brasenia schreberi, assembly GCA_036023115.1. Classification (NCBI taxonomy): domain Eukaryota; kingdom Viridiplantae; phylum Streptophyta; class Magnoliopsida; order Nymphaeales; family Cabombaceae; genus Brasenia; species Brasenia schreberi. The sequence goes on from JAYKKT010000069.1 coordinate 18,593,012, forward strand.
AATTTCAAAGCCAAGTAAAACCGATAACTATTTCACCAACCAAAACATATGACGTCGAACAGCAACTGATTAGTAGCAGTTGTCGGAATAAAACCAACAAACATCCTGCAGATGAGCCTTTATTGTCCAATCAGTAGCAGTTGTCTATTGGGGTTTGGTTTCAGATATTAACCTCCAGATTTGGATGAGACCACCCTTTTCACAAACATCCGTAGACATCCTCCAAACAAGATCATTCCGCATTTAGATTCTAGATATAGCTTTGATTGCTCTTGATATTACTATTCGTGTTGTCGGCAATCAAACAGAAATGCCAAATCATTTCAGTTCATACAATCGAGACGGCATCCGTTTTCAAGCAAAACCTGCCAATCTTGTTAGGTGCAAAAAAGCATCATTCTGCACCATCTTCCAATTTTCAAGGCGAACTTTGATATGATTGACATGAAAAGAATAGAATAACGATATGTACACTCAACCTGGACAAGAATTACCCTCGAAGAAGAAAAAGAGAGAATCGATTGGAATAGCAAAAGCAAAAGCCTCCACAAAAATGATACTCCCTTTCACAGAAAAGCCACGTTCCTTTACTGATCTACCCCTCTATGTACAATTAGATCTGGTTCCCAGGTTCAAAATGGGAGGACGTATGGCAGTGCATAAGAGCTGACCGACGGTAAGTAACTCGCTTGTGACCATACACGAGGGATGTCTTTGTCCATGGACCCCCCGTGAGCATTGAGCTTTTTAGCTTCACATCTTGAAGGATTCTCCCCGAAGAGCCAGTTTAGATTCTCCGGCAACAAGGACTCGCTCGGTAAAGGCGGCAACAGAGGGAGCCATTCACCAGTTCCATATTCCCAATCACACGTACCAGCATCGGATACTCTTTTCAATGTTTGGGGATCACCGCTAATACCAACATCACTGCGAGGAACAGCCGAGGCTTCCACAACTTGGGATGGACCAGCCAGCGTGGTCGAAGAGCCCTGATAGCAGGGTTGCAGCTGTTCGCTGTTTCTCACGATAGAGATCTTTATCTTAAGGGAGCATTTTCCTTTATTACAGCAATTAAAGGACGAAATGGTCAGTGAATCTTAGAAGCGGCAGCGCCCAGTCAGTCAATCAGCCTATATCACAGGGATAACAGGAGAGAGAAAGAACATGCCAACACAATATATACACTCACCATGGTTGCCGCCCGTATCACAAGTAGTTAGTTGCATCTTGTGGGTTGGGGGCTCGCATGGACGGCTCAAACCACCGTGAGGCCGCTTCCGCTTGCCTCCACGATGACCACTGTCAAAAGAATCGGATAAATTTTGAGTGCAAACCGGTTGCTCGTGTTCTTCTGTCACGCAGCTCTTCTCCATTTGTTCATTCTCTTCCTTGATGCTCCCTCCAACCTTGAGCAGTTCCTTGACCTTCTCATGCTTGTATTTCTTGTGTTCCCTGTGTTTTTTCTCTTTACCCATTCCATTTTGCTCATCAGCCTTGTACTTCTTGTCTTTCTTCTTCTCTTCCTTCTTCTTATCCTTGATCTTGAGCCTTTCTTTCAGGACCTTAGGAGAGAAAAGGCCTCCCATCAGTTCAATGTAGCATTAATACAAATTGGCTTCAACGGAATGTATCAAGTGGAATTGTAAACCAACGCTATAACAGGTTTATTCTAGTTCAGATTAATTGATAGAGGAGATAACATCATGTGACACTAATAGACAAAACAAACATTTTTCGTGTGTATGGGATTACCAATACAAGTAGTGAGAGAACTCCACATGCCAATAGAAAAGGTACACTAATCCATATGGTAATGAGACCCGAGTCGGCTGGAAAAACATCTGAACTCATTGAATATGTAAAAGGTACACTAATCCATATGGTAATGAGACCCACGAGTCAAACTGAAACGTGATACCACAAGGCACAAGTGGCAAATAAAGATAAACAGAAACAAATTCAATCTCTCCAAGTAACAACAAGATGTCAGCTTGTGCTTGTGCATGCTGTTAACTAAACATGAAGAACAAATGTGCTTCACGCAAAAGCATGCAATACTTGTGGAATAGACATGCAGCAAAGAAGATATACCCTTCATATTAACTGAAGAGATCATGTAACACAGAAGCACATTCGATCTCCCTCAATATCTTTTATCGGTGATGTATAACTATGTAGGTTATAGTTGTAAAAGCATGGATATCTTTAATTTTCTTAGGTCAACCAAGATACACTAAGAAAACATGCAGTGTCCACCGCATCAGCTGCCAGTTGAGAACAACATAAAGGCCATCTCATGTAGATTGAAATTAAAATTGGAATTCGTGTTGCAGCAATATCTCCAAATCTTGGGCCGGCCCAGAAGCCATGAAAATAAGGACAGTGGAATCATATTCTTGGCAACATAACTTATCTTGACAGCAGTTCATTCAATGACCAATAACAATGTCAACAATCACAAGAACATAGAGGTACACGAGCTATGGATTTACAGCGGTCCTCAAGTTGTATCTGAAATCAATACAAAAAGACCTAGAAAAGTTGGATATGACCAACGAGTCGGGGCCAGATTTTGGGTTTCATGTAGTTGACACCCCCAAATACAGCCTCCTCCATGCACCCCAAAGAAACAACTGAAAGCCAACTGATTTACAGCAGCATCACTGACAAGGATTTTATAACTTGGATAAAAATGATGTGTAAAAGAAGTGACAGGTGGTTTTCCAGTTGTTGGCCAAAGGTATCCTCACTTCACGAGAATGCGTGCATCAACACGTCAAAGTACAATTACGCAAATCATGAACACGCCATAAAGCATTGCATGACCCCATCAATGTAAGAAGTGAAATTGACATTTCAGCTAGAATAGGATGTAGCTTTTTGACTGCTGATTATCCCTGAATGATTCCATAACTCAAATCCAAATGATTTATAAATATGTGCAAATTAGGCTTATGATATCTTGTTGTCCCGGTATAAAGAAATGAATAATAATAAAATGGAGTGAGTATTGCCACAAATGTTAATACAGTATTTGAAGGTGTGTTCGTTTAGTAACATTTAGACAACAAAATAGCAAGAAATAATTCAGAAAAAAATTTGCTCTTAAACCGGGTGATGAACTGCCTAATAATTCAATATCTTTTCATATTCCATTCTCCGATCTTCTCTCAGTGCTTAACAACAAGAATCATGCAACCCTTAGTTGTTGTTGTTGCTCTCTCTACACAAGTACAGAATCTTATAGAACTACAATCGTCATAGAACGAGTTGCTGTTGCGGATTTTGTGTAGTTCACTACACTGACTTCAAGAAGCACACCAATCAAGAATTCATGTAATGACTACGTAATGGAGAGGCACCATTCAACTAACAGATCTGCCGAGAAACAGATCAAATATACACATTAGGAAACCAGCTCAAAGGTCCAGACTCCAAGAGTGTGTAAACGAATTACATCAGAACGACTAACCTAGTTTAGTTGCCATATTCTTCGAAACAGTAACCACAATATCAACCCAAACCCAAGATCCCACAAAAACCCAGATGAACTAATTAATTATAAGGTCACACACAAAATCAATATATCCGCGAGAAGCTTTTATGTATTTTCTTACATCTACTTGCATTGGGTTCACAAGATCACACTAATCGACCGCGATTCTTGGTTTCTATGTATTTTCATGTTCATGCCACATCGCTAACAAATACAACCTGGAACCAAAGCAAACAAAGATTTGAGATGCAATTCTTCTTCACAAACCTCACTGACAACTCCATCACCGCTCTTGAAGAACCCAGGCGGCGGGTAAGGAAAACAACGTGACATTATGCACACCCTTCTTTATCCTACCCCAAATCCTTTACAAAAACACCTTCCCCTTCACTAAAATCCGTCACAAGGAAACCCCCACGGATCACAACACAAGATCGCACCAAGATTCAACAAAGATCTCTTCACCCAAGGTCAAGAAGGGCCAGTCAGGAATCTGAAAGCGCAAGAGGACTACGTCGATCCGTGTTCTCCGGTTACCGATCCGATATTTTGGCTGCTATTCTGGACCTTGTACCGAACGCCGTTCTGCTTCGGACAAAAAGGGCGACCCTCTGGCCGAAGAACGACTACGGAAGAAACCCTAACTTCGAAAGAGAGGAAACCCTAAGCAACCTCAAAAAATCGCCTCTCGTGTATATTTATAGACGCTCTCGATGGCATCGTTCTGTAATTTATTGGAACTCTTCAGACAAAGAATTGATGAAATTTCGGTGATGAGGAAGTTTATTTGGCACGTCTCTTATAAAATAAAAGGACTAAAGCGCCCTTGCCTTTGGCTCAATCCGAACCAAAGTATCGGCGATATTTTAAACTTTATTTTCTTATTGTTTAGCCAAATTCTTAATTTTGATGATTCTCTCATTTATATTGATGCGGGAAAAACCTTCATATGGACAATTAGTTCAAGGTGTCAATAGATTGGATACGGGTCATATAATTGAATCAAAGGTTTAAATCAGCATTTCCACTGTTGAAGAGATGGAGCACGATGATAACCAAACCTGTGACAAGACTGGGTTTTGGTTTTGGTTTTTCGGGTGTCCGCATTCAATTTGGATTGATGACCACCCAAGGCCTTGTATGAACTCATAGGGTTTGAACCATGATCCCGATATGGCAGTACGTACTATTATAGCATCGTATTATACGACACTCTGATACAGTACACTGAATCATGGTATACAATACGAGTACTTAAATCATATTGTTTCAGTTGCCGATAGACACAATCACTTTTATAACATAGACAGGTATTATGTATATATGTGCATGCAATTATTCTTTTGATGCAAATTTTGTTATAATCCAAACTCGAACAAGTTTGGTTTTTCTTGTGATTTTCCTTGAGCAATCTGGTTCCAATAACAACAATAATTAAGCTTTTTCTCCTACTAAATGTGGTCGATTATATAAATTCTTTATTTTCACATGACCTATCATGTGCCATGCTAACGGTTAACTCAATATAAACAAGATCATTCTTTATTATTTCTTTTCAAACTAAATCATTTTTTATGGTTTCTTTTCAACATGTTTATGATCATGTTAACTCAACTGGCAGAGTACTCTGAGACTCTTGTTGCTGCTGGAGAGTTTGACTCAGGTGGTGCATGCGTGCGTGTTAGGCTTCCACTTCCCTCTGTAGAGAAAAGACTTTATGAATGGCATTTAAGTGTGACGATGGATTCCACTCGGGTGCATTCTGATAAATTCTCAGAAATTCACTCGAGAAAGGAATTCTTCATGCATGGAAATAAATAAGATAGATCTCAATGAACGACAACTGTCAACTCCTTTGTGATTTAAGGGTACTCAACACAGTTCAGAAGATCCCAGGAAAGCAATCAAAATACCGCATGAATTTGAGATGGAGTTCGTGAAAGAAGCCCTTGCTTTCTAATGCATCAAGGGAGGAGCGATTCAAGTGAACAGAAATATCGATCCAACCAGCAAACAACATAATCAAGGAATTATGAAAAAGCTTCACAAATCGACATCAAAAGCAAACAAAAAGCATCGACCTGAATAAGGAAAGCAGTCCATTCAAAAACATAAATACTCAAATGTCTTGATATCACGATTAGACCAATCTCAGAGAGAGGTTTAGTCATACTTCCTATGTACAACTTTTACCAGCAAACTAAAGGAACCCATGCAAACCGAAGATGAAATGTTCAAAGCAAAGACACTGTATGACGACGACTGGACTGCCCCACGAATCAGAGATGCCTAACCGGCACCACCCCTTGGGGTCACCAAAAGTTCTCTACTCGAACGCCCATTGGTTCTCCCGCCGGACTTCTTCCTCTTCCTCAGGGGTGAAGTCGTTCTTGATGTTGAACGTCTTTCTTATTTCCTCGGGCGTTTTCCCCTTGATCATGTCAGCCACCGTTTGGCATGTCAAATCCAGAAGGTTCTTTATGTCAAGGTAGTTGGCAGCCTGAAACACGATTCAAGTTTAACTTTGTTAGTCTAAAGAAAAAATATTGAGGTCACACAGTATTCCTGCAACCAGGGTTTCTATCATATTTGTGTGGAGGAAAGAGGAACTAAAATGCAGTACCACAATAATAATAGGATGGAGGGCGATTGACAAGCATTAAAGACAAACACCATGTCATAATTATCACATCAGTACAGAACTAGACACAAGGAATTACACAAGATGCGCATTATCAGAATATATATCTCTCCATGTTATTTATCCGCAGTGATCAAGCTGAGATCCTTGACATCTTCAGATCGCAGCCAGGGGTAAATTACTACAATCACTTACGAAAGTAAATAGAACAAAAAGGACCACCAGACACGAGAAAAGAAACAAAAGCGCTATCCACGTCTCACCAGCACAATCAAAACCCCAACCCTAATCCTATAGAAGAAGAAGAAAAGAGAAAGAACGATGCTTTGAAAACCAAATCGAGAGGGCGATCGAGGCGGCTGCTTACCAAGATGAGATCAGATAAGGTAGCCTGATCGACCTTGACGAACTCCGTGTCCCAGGCCTTGAGCTCCTCCTCCTGGGTCTTATCATCAGCGTACTTCTTGGCATCAACATGCTTCCGGCAATACTCGATCACCTTCGAGAGGATTTTGCTGGTGACGATCGGCAATGGAATGCCGGAATCGGCGCATCCGTCCTCAATCATGTGGCTGATCATCTGCGACTCCTTCGCGACCTCCTCTTCGACGTCGAAAACCTCGCCGTCGGAACTGTTGAGCGTCACGATCTTTTCGCCCTCCTTCGCCATCGCTGCCTCACCCGATTGACAGAGGAAGAAGCCCTAGAAACGTCTTTTCTCTCCCTCACTCGTCAGATCCTCTCAACGGCCAGGAGAATCGAATGGTTGCCCTTGCTCTTTTCGGAGAAAATTTCGGAATACCCCTTCACGAGGATCCTTAACGAATTAGATTTACTTCTTTCTCTTATTACATTTAACCGCGAAGTTTTTTCGGTTTTTGCTGTTATTTGTGGACGTAAATGAACCAAGCAACTCATCGTTTGTGTCAGTTCGGTTCTCCCTGGCTCATTCATGTTCGGCTTGTTAAAAGCTACAACGTAAATCGAATGGCTCATTCAAGATCCGCCATTGGAAACGGGTGTTACGAGAGTTGCCATAGCTTTTCGCGGATTAACTGTGGCACGATTTTGAAATAAAGTGATTCTAGAGTCTTTTCTGGCTATATGATGACAATAAAGGATATAGAAAGAAATATCTCAAATATGATAACGTCGGCCATGGTAGAAAATTTTCAAAGATAACCTGGTAGTTTTCTTTTCCCGAAAAAGTTAATGCGGTTATGTTAGGGGGGATGTAGGCGAGTTAAACTTGGGGCTGGTAAAATAGCACTCCGCGTAAGTGCTCGTGGGTTGGCTCGGTCCAGGTCGTCATGAGCTCGTTCATCTACAATTCGCGAATTAAGTGAGATGAGTGCAATTAGCTACTTAAGTTATATGAGTCGAACATGAACACTTCAATTCGGTCTGCTTAAGCTCGGATAACTTCATATATATAGAGAGAGAAAGATTGGATCCTCCAACCTTTCGCGCGTGCGTAAACACACACACACACACACACACACACACACACACACACACATATATATATATATATATAATCATGCATGTTCTTGGACGAAGTGCAACAAAAGTGTCCATATTCTGCTGGAACACACTTAAAACCTTTTTTACGACATTCATCCTTGTAAGTAAAAGGTAGGCATGTACCACATATATGCTAGCAACATGATAACATATTGAAACGTGTCTCAATCATTCAATACCAATATCTGAATTTTAAAATTGAAGCAAGTATACTTAATTCGAAAAACAATTACTTGTTGACAAATTGAATGAATGAGATTTGTTTGAATATGTAATGTTGTTAATATATACCATGCATTATACATATATAAAAAAGAGAAGAAAACGAGATTTGCTAAACTTAAAATCATGTTAAATTCTTCTCAATAATTTGGACCATTCATCTCTTCAATGAAATGATTTAGTTTTAAAAAAACAATATAAAATATATTTTTATACTTTGTATTCCTTTCTACCGTAGGATCAAATTGAAGGATGGTTCAGATTGACAAGAGGAGTCGAACAACTCTCTCTCTCTCTCGACCCTAGGATCTTGAACGTTCTCTTGAGTCGACCTCCTCCTAGCACGGAGAGCTGTAGTTGTATGATGTGAGAGAGTATTAAAACTGGGAAAGGAAACCTACTACTATACAAAGATTCAACTAAAGTTAGGTTATGGTCGTGAAAGGTCGGTTGTCTGAGTTAGTTTGGAAGCATAATGGTGTTTCCCGGTTTAGTTCGGTTTTCAGCTGCCCATTTTATTGGAGGAAAGTGACTCAACTTGGTTTCCAACTGAAGCAATGCCCTTTCTTAGATCTCATTTGGGTATGGGCTGGAAATCCCACGGTCCCCCTAGAATAATAGGAAAATAAAACAACTCTCATCAAGTGATTTAATTTTCCAGGTCCTGTCCAATTGGATGCCGAAACCAAGCCTTTTACGAGGTCCACAACATGGATTCTTGGTTGTAATTGAACTCAATCTTGTGTCGTGTTAGCTTTTAACTCAAAAATAAATTAGAGAACATTGTGCAGTTCAAGAATCGACGTAGCCGACCCGTGTGGGATGAGACATGTACTGACAGAGGGCAGCACATATGGTCACATTAAAATCATAATCTGAATAGAACCAGTACAAATATAAGCCAAGAGTTGATGTAGGTCAGCATTATACAAGCTAAAATCGAACAAGGTACCTCTTTGATTCTAGTTAAGCCTTGACTTGAAAAGCAACATTCTCCCGATTCCAGCTGCCTGGGAAAATGACATTCATTCAGGACTTATGGCCAGTTTCATTATTCAGAGGAAAAGTATAATGCCAGACAAAACACTGGCTGCTACATCTCAAAATTTAATTAAAAGGAACAGAATAAGCAATATGATAGTCCATACTTCATACAAGTCTTCCAGCAGGAATTTGCATGATATCAAAAGCACTTCATTCCTGCAAGAACTTAACCAATCAACATCTTATTATCCTCCAAGAATGTGTACGTCGGAACCTCGAGGTTGTATGGTGCCGGGCCCTTGCGTATTCTGCCAGAAATGTCATAGTGAGATCCATGGCATGGACAGAACCAACCTCCATAATCCCCAGCATTTGGCAGTGGAATGCATCCAAGGTGAGTACACACTCCAATCACGATAAGCCATTCTGGGTTCTTGACACGGACTGCATCTTCCTGTGGGTCGCGCAGTGAACCAACATCAACACTATTTGCAAGCTGGATATCTTCTTCTGTCCGGTGCCTAATGAAAACGGGTTTCCCTCGCCACTTCACGGTCACAGTAGTCCCAGGTTCGATGCTTGATAGGTCAACCTCCAGTGATGCTAAAGCAAGGACATCTTTGCTTGCAGACATGCTCAAGACAAACTTGAGAACCAACAGACGGATGAGTGAGGCATAGACAAACCTTCCGCCACTCAAGACAAAGTATGCAAAGGCCCTCTTGCTGGGATCACCAGGTGGGAACCTCTCGTGGTTAGATTCATCATACACGATTTTGGAAGTTGGGTTTTTCACGGCTGCTACTGTGGCAGGAAGGTCAGAGATCTCAAGGTCATGCCTAGGAGCAAGTGTTTCAGAAGCAAACCCTGCACATCGAGCAATGCAGAAGAGCACTTATATTATCACAAGAGATCATTTAACCACAAATGCATTCCAAATGGGCTTCTCCCTTTCGCATCTATGTAGTGACTGCTTTGACAAGATTTAGTTTTTTTTTTTGAAATTCTTGCTCGGTTTATGTAAACAGGTTACTGTTTTGGGAAAGAACGACAAATTAGTTCCAAAACCCAACTTTATGAACATGTCTTAACCTAGGTTCGAGCACAACAAATTAGGTTAAGACAAATATCGAGCACAACAGAGAACCAATTTGGATTCATGCCAGACAAATCTATTGTTGAAGCAATTCACCTTTTGATACGTCTTATAGAACATTTTAGAGAAAAAAAGAAAGACCTTCACATTATATTTATTGATCTAGAAAAAGCTTACGGTAGGGTACTGAGAGAGGTTCTTTGGAGAACCTTGGAAAAAAGAGGTATCCCATTGGCATACATAAACCATAAGATGATGCAAAAACATGTGTGTGGACTCATGAAGGAATGATAGACTTCTTTGAAGTTAATATTGGGTTACATCAATGATCAACTTTAAGTCTATACTAGTGATTGATGAGTTAACAAAACATATTGAAGATGATGTATCCTGGTGTATGTTATATGCATATGGCATTGTGTTAGTGGAGGAGTGTAAGGAAAAAAGTAATAGAAAATTGGAAGTATGGAGAGAAACATTAGAAAGTAAAGGCTTTCAACTTAGTAGAACAAATACAGAATATATGAAATATAAGTTTTGATCATTTGGTTACTTCAGATGACATAGAAATTAAAATTGACACAAATTGCATCCCTCAAAAGAAAAGTTTTAAATACCTAGGGTCAATTTTTCAGAGTTAAAGAAGAATTGATGGAGATGTTACACATAAAATTAATGCAGGTTGGTTCATCATGTATTCTTTGTGATGAGAAGATATTATTAAAGTTAAAAGGTAAATATTATAAAGTAGCAATTAGATCTGCCATGTTTTATAGTTCTGAGTGTTGGGCACTTAATCATCAACATGTACAAAAGATGTATGTGACAAAAATGAAGATATTGAGATGGATGAGTGGTCATATAAGAAAAGACCGTATACATAATGAGGTTATCAAAAACAAATTATGAGTGACACCAATAGAGGATAAAATGAGAGAACATCGTTTAAGATGGTTTGGACATATAGAAAGAAGATCAAAAGAAGAACCTATAAGAAGGTATGAAAAACTAGATTTTGAAAGTAATAAAAGAGGTAGAGGACGACCACAAAAGTATTGGAAAGAAACAATAAAGAATGATCTAGCTTATTGTGAGTTAACTGCTAACATGGCACAAAATAGGGCTATGTGGAAACAAATAATCCATGTAGCGGATCCCGTCTAGTATGGGAAAAGGCTTAGTTGTTGTTTGTTGTTGTTATTTTTGAAAACCATTCAATAACTTATGACATAAAAAACAGAATATCTAGGAACAACAGGAAAGCCAAAGAGGTAAAGCACTCCAAAAATAAAGATACCCACACAAAGTGGGGCTGCTAAATGGATTCATAATATTCATAAATATACCTTTTGAGGCCTTCCACAACCTCCTTGAAAGTGCTAATAAAATTAAATTTCTCACACTTCACACCAGAGCTCAATCTATCTAACTCTCCAAATATCCAAAGCACATCTTTAATAGTTAAATTTCTACCGATGAATACCAACTTCTTCTCTAACAATCTAATTACTGATCCAGTATCTTTTTGTGTGTCCACACATACACCTCAATTTTTAGAGAAATTTAATCGGTAACATGATGTACTAACACTTGGCATCACGAGGTATTGTTTGGTTTTACCATTGCTTTATGCTATTTACATTAAATTCTTATCACAGTGAACACCTGATGTACGTTTCCAATTTAGCCAACTTATATTACTCTAATTGATGTGATTTAAAGAGCTTGTTACACCAAAGCCCAAGGTGAAATAAGGTAAAAGCACATCAAAATTGATCCATACAGGTCAGTAAGTCGCAAGTGTCCACATATTTACAGAAAGCACGAGAATACGGAGTTGCAGCTTGTATGACAGAACACATAAGAGGCAATGTGATGCCTTCCATGGAACTAAACCCAGTATTGGGGGTGCAGTGGAACCGAGCCAATCTTGAGTGTGAACAAGCTCGACTCAAGCTTTGTATTGCACTGGGGTTCTGACTTGATCGAGTTTTGTATTGCAAGCCCATGCTCCGGGCCATTAACATTCTAGCTTGGCTCAAGATCGTGATTTTAGTGCGAGTTAACTTTCTGTTTGGGGGCCAATACAAAGTGTTCATCATAGTAGAAAGTAAATATTTAATTGTGGTACATTACAAAACGCTGTGGTTAGCAGAAAAGCTAAACAAACAAGAAAATTTGTGCCCTGGCCATATAGCCAACAATCCAGCACATGCTTTATTAACATATAGAGATTCTGACTTGTTACTTTCTGTAATGAGCCTCCGTCACTTTTTCCTGCGATACAGTACTGAACACACCCACCTATTCTGAACCTTCCCATTTCATGTATGTAAACATATATGTACATGTTATATATAATATATACTCATGTCTATATAAATATGTATAGCTTGATTAGGCTCGTGAGTAATTCTAGTAAGTATTTGGTGAGCTAGAGTTAGCTTACATATTGAGCTCGGCTCAAGTTTCACAAGACTAAGTCAAGTTCAAGTCATCACTAACTCCATCTTGAGTAGTTCGCGAGTAGCTTGACTGACTTACCACCCATACACAACATGTCAAATTATCAGATGAAATGCTTAATTAAAATGGTTGATGTGGCTCAACATTAGACATGTCCCACCAGAACAGTCTAGATTTGTTATAGTCCTTCTACCACAACTGCTTTCAGAACCTCATACTACTGGCAGAAACGTAAGACTTAAATTATGGATGTCAATATATAGGACGCTCCCAAAAACCAACCAGTTAGTTGGAGAATATGGCTTTAGATAACCATACCTTATTTTGTAACATATATATATACTTACGTATATATAAATATTTATAGCTTGACTAGGCTCGCGAGTAATTCTAGTAAGTATTTGGTGAGCTCAAGCTAGCTTACATGTTGAGCTCGGTCCAAGCTTCACAAGACAGAGTCAAGTTCAGGTCATCACTGACTCCATCTTGAGTAGTTCGCGAGTAGCTTCACTCACTTACCACCCCTACCCAACATGTCAAATTATCAGATGAAATGCTTAATGTGGCTCAACATTAGACATGTCTCACAAGAACAGTCTAAAATTGTTATAGTCCTACCACAACTGCTTTCAGCACCTCATACTACTGGCAGAAATGTAAGACTTAAATTATGGATGTCAACATATAGGATGCTCCCAAAAACCAACCGGTTAGTTGGAGAACATGGCTTTAGCCTTTAGATAATCATACCTCATAAATAAGCACATCACTTGTGGTTTTAACAAAATAGAATATGTCCAACAGATATCCCTGATTTGACAGTCCAATGGATACCAAACCCAATTACAGTCTATTTTCTCTGACAAGGATTTTCTATTCTTATTCACCTCCTATTCCAGTCATCCTCATATATGTTTAGTTGAATTTTGTAATGGCATATCCAATATAATTTATAATATTCACATGCCTAACTCTAACCTTAGAAAGCAGTCTTGTTCTACCAGTGCATATGGTACAATACGAATTGATACATACTATGTCTTGGGGCATTTATGATACAATACTGAAGCCTATTATACACTGGCATATCCTACTCGTACTGTAGCAGGTTTTTGAGCTTATTTTAATCTTCTATGGAATAAAATTACCGGAGGTAACATGGCACGGTGTTCAATACTTGCAAGTTACTGTGCTGTTAGAAATGCATGTGGTTGACTTTAGGTTCTACTTCTATACAGCTCATCGGGATCTACAAGAATTGTAAATAAGGTGAAAATAGGAATACTTCGATGGAAAAGGCATATAGTGGTGCCTACAGTATAATGTGCTGAACATATTAGTGTTCATTGCCAAGATTGTGTCCCAGGTGGCACAATATCAGAATCAAAATATATAAGCCCATATCTCAGTTCTACTGCTCTCAACAACAATAACCTCCAAAGAATGCCCGAGATACCTTTCAACAGTCTCCTCAGCACAACAACCACACCACATACATCATATCACACAAAAGCGCTGACCAAAGTGCAGACCATCAGAAGAATAACTACTTCTATATGATTTCTTCCAAAGAATATAATCATTATGATCATTCATTGAAGTCTCAACTCTCCAGCATACCATGCAAGAAGAATTTGCACTTTAAAATGCATACATATGCAGTTCAATCACAAGTGAAGTAAAATGACAAGTTAACTGTGGGAAGAGACACCTGCCATCAAGATGATAGCACTCCTAACCATATTCAGTTCAGAAGACCAACTTTGGAAACTCCACTTATCATATTGAAGCCTTTGACATCAACAGGTATCTGTGTGCAGCATGTATGAGAGAGAGAGGGAGGGGGAGAGAGAGAGAAGCTCCTGCAACTCCTGCAATACTACGAGATAAATGATTTACCAACTACCGCAAAGAGGTAGAGGATGAGGCACATCCATATCTGAATTATCTCATGTAAAAGAATATATACCGGACACCCTATTACAGCAGATTCTGGATACAATTGAACAAGAATATTTGCTACGATCATCCTTAAACTTAGCACCATTGCAAGGAGTAGAATGGCATAAACCTGGCTAGGAACAGTCCTACCAAGAGCCAAGAAATAAAGTGTCCTACAACAAGACAAGAGATCTTAGTCTACCTAAGCATAAGTAAGGATAAAACAACAACAATCAGTGTTATCCGTATCGCACCGTATCGTACGATACGGTGCGATACGTATCGTATCGTGGGAAGCCACGATACGATACGGTAACCTGTATCGTAAGATACAGGTTATCGTGCCGTATCGTACGATACGGTACTGTATCGTACGATACGGCCCGTATCGTACGATACGGTACTGTATCGTACGATACGGCCCGTATCGTACGATACGGGCGATACGCCCAAATTTTTTTTTTTTCAAAATTTTTTTTTTTCAAATTTTTTTTTTTCAAAAAATTTTTTTTTTCAAATTTTTTTTGCATGTTTCTGCCCTCTCTTTCCCTCTCTTCACTTCCCTTAAAGGCATCCTCCAATATGCTTATAATTTGGGTTTATAATTTCATTTATTTAATAAAAATAATGTATAAAAAAAAAAATTATGACAAAATCATTTCCCTTTCTGTTACAACTTTTAGGTATATTTTTGCTAACAGTTTCTAATTTCATAAGATCGTAAACAATTAAAAACATTTAATTCTCTCGGTTCATTGAGTAGGGATTTCACAACTTCACTATTTTAAGGTTCACGTTACATGACTTCCATTGAGTTGAACATGATCAATGTGTGTGAGGCTTAACTCAGTCTGTGAAGTGAGAAATGAAGCTCATGCATTAGTTAAAAAGCTAGTCTCCAATAAGAGAAAAAGGGGACATTATCAAGTAATAATATAACATCATTAAGGTGTCATAGACTCAATAATCAAAGAAATGGAGCTCTTTGTTTTGCTCACATATGAAAATTAGCAAATATGACTACATGTACAAAGATAGCAGTTTGTTAATTTTGATATATTACATGAGTGAATTATGGAAGATAACGAAGAAAATGCACTCCTAAGTCCTAACTGAAGAAGACATTGCATTGCATGAATTAATTTGAAGTACAACAACATCATCAAGGAGAAGATGAAGATTATTTAGTTAATGATCCTGATACAAATTTACAATATGTAAAATATAAATGTATTTCATTTTTTGATTCAAAATATATAATTTTGGATGCAATTGTTCAATATTAAATGTTCAATTTGTGCTAAACTTTGCATTATATGAATTTAAAGCAATTACCAGATTTTTTCAAAATTTTCCAGAATTTTCTTGTTTTTTTTCGGATTTTTACTAATTTTATTGATTTTTTAAATAATTTTTATAGTTTTTTAATATTAAAGTACGATACGATACGATACGATACGCCCGTATCGTGGAGCCCAGCGATACGCGATACGATACGCGTCGGACAACACTGACAACAATAACCAAGCCTTTTTCTATACTAGATGGGTCAGCTACAGCCTACGTGGATTCTTTATTTACATGAGGTTGAATTATGTGCCAAGTTATCAAACCACTAGAAACAAACATGTGTATATCCGTATGGATGCAACATTGACCCGACCCGTACAACCCCAACCCCATCCAACATGAATAGTGCAGGGAATACCTGACCCAATCAGGTCCAGGTACGAGGATAAGATGCCCTGGCCCGTACATGACCCGATACTTGCACCCACCCATACCCAACATATATAAATATATATACTCAAACATCTATTTTTTCACGAACTACTTGTATATTTCCATTGATATAGGAACTTCTACACCAAAAACAATTATATGTCAGATTATAGCTCCTCTTGGATGTAAAATATATCTCTTCTCACCACAAAAACAGGTAAGTTTCCTGAATTCCTTTTATTGAAACAATCAGTCATACTGGGCTTAAGTTTATTGAATCCATGATGAGTATTTATAGAGAGAAAGAGAAGAGTGAATGTTGTTGGTTGATGAGGATGGCCAAACGGCTATTTTACTCGCTGTTGGGGCCTCCTGGTGGCCCAAGTAGCCCTGGTGCCAAGTGGCCTTGGCTCGAGTGGTCTCGATCCGTTGGGACCTGATTACAAATATAAACTCATGGGCCCTATTGACCCAACCTTATTACATTTTAATACCCCTCCTCAAACTTACGGTGTATACCGAAAGTTTGTTTCAATCTTTTATTTGTGAACTTCCACTGATCCTTTCAAAAGGAGAATGTTTAACTAAAGAGATTTTGTTTAAAGCTTCAACCTTTTGATCTATCTTAAAACATACCTACAACAAAAATTATAATTTTAATCTCGAATGAAGATATTAAGATCCCAGGAACTCCAAAAATGAAAACCTATATTTTTAAAGGAGTTCTTTAATAAAAAATATTGATCATCTAAGTAGGATTGTCAAATATAACAAATAATTTTATAAATCACCACAAACTCGTGATATTAGAAAAAAGGCATTGGTATACCAAACAAGCTTTAAGGCTAAGCTCAAACTCCAACCCAAACATGTTTTTAAGCTAAGCTCAAACCATCCAAATCAAGCAAGCTTTAATGCTAAGCTCAAACCATCCACATCAATGAAATGCCAAGGCCCTTAAATAACTCACAATCTCAAACGTGATTCTATGATTCCAAGAATAAGATAATCCGCCAAGATTATCAAAAAAAGGTTTTAAAGATTTATAATCAACTTTAAATAATCATTTCAATATAAAATATTTGTCTCAAAAATAAGAATTCTTTGAATACAACTTTTATCATTCACACAAAATGCTCAAAATATAGCAAATGAATAATCAATACTTGAGACAAAACTCTTTTTATGGATTATTTTCAAATACTTCTATCAAGCACAAGGCTATCAAGATAACAATAAGTGTATTTTCAACATTGACTCATCTCCAATCAATAGTAACAACATGAAGCACCTTAATCACAAAAGTCTTCAACAAAAGGTGGTAGATAGCCACAACACTGAGATCTTAATTACGTAAAAATGCAACTTCAAAGTTATCAATATCATAAACTAAGTCACATAGACACTTCTAAGGGGTGGAGTGTCGACCTCGACACGGGTGCGACACTGACACTGACACCATGTCGGTGCGGCATGGCAAAAAAAACATAATTTTTTTTTGGTAACTCATGGTTCTGTCGTCTATGGTGTATTTATCCTGCAGAACCCGATCAAAGAGGGTGTAATCCGTGAAGACGATGAAACCCAAGACTCTTAGTCGACTCGTGACCTTATCTCCCATGATGACCACCTGAGTTACCTCACCATAGTTTCCAAAATGCTCCTTCAGCTTGTCTTCCATCATCTCCCATGAAACTTTGTCAATGAACATAGAAAAATATCTCAGCGCTGACCTTCTTCACTTCCTTTTGTGTGGATATTCCACGCTTCAAAATCTGGTATTGATTTTGAAGTTCGGGTCTTTTTGGATAAATGGGTCCGGATAGTGAAGATTGATTTGTGTATTATGATGAAATTAGTAGTTGTTTACCATTTATGTGCTTTGCTTTAATATAAAGTTGTGTACTTGCTATTGTCATATACTTATGTTAATTGATGTCTCACTTGTTTTAGCTTGAATATTATATACCCTAGCCGTGTCACTGCACCCAAAAATTTTGAAATTTGTCGTATCCCGCACCCGCACCCATGTGACATAGATCATAAATTATCAAATATCAATAAGTGCATCTCCAAATATTAATTTATCTTCAACCAATAGCTAACAACATGAAGCACCTTAAGGCTTAATCACAAAAGTCTTTAACAAAAGAACAACAAAAGTGACATATAGCCACAATACGAAAATCTTAATCATACAAAGAGATGCAACTTATTGTCTAACAAACAACAAACAATTTTTCTAGTAAATGAGACACCAAACAATTAATCCAATAAATATTTTTTTAAAAAGCAAGTTGGAAAGAGCACACCTGGATGGACTGAATTTGAATACCAAGCAAGATAAAATTGGATCCAAACATAGCTTCGAGTATGGATCTGGTCTAACAAGAATCTCATTTTAACACATAATGGGTCTAGATCCATAACCAAATTCAAGATCCAACTGCATATAAACGTATCCTCATCTCTGTTTGCAAGAACGACTGAAGCCCTCTCTCTCTTCGTTGCGTGTACGAGAAGTGTGTTCCTGTCGCCATCCCAACCCATCATCCATCTGTTGATAACCCCCTTGGCTCCTCATCGTCGGAATCCATTCTCTCTGCCACCTTCAACACTTCACCAAAAACACTCATCGACCCTTCCGTCTTTTGCGGCCTCGACTACCATCGGCATCCCTTTTGGCTTTCTGCTCTCGACTAGGTAACCATCACCCACACTGATATGTTGCCATCGTGCAGTTGGACTATTGCTACCCGCCATCCACCATCGGCAACCGCGTCCTTGTCATTGCCCATCGTCATGCCATCTTCCTTCTATCCACCATAGCCTCCTCTTTATGATGCTTTCTTTGGAGTTATGTTCAAGTACAACATGAGATCTGATGCAAGCAATCCTATTTCAGGTGCCTTACACCATTCCAGGTCAAGTTCCTTAGCGATTTGCACTAAGGAGAAGATGGACGATAGGATCGTCGAGATGGGATGCGTTGGAGTGAAACGAAGAAATGATACCCCTGACAGTCGTGACCCTGATGGACAACCCTCCACAAAACCCTTTCGCTAAGGCTTCTTTGAGGCGTCGGTGTTTTGAAGGCATGGAGCACAGGAGGGAGGAGTTGACGGTGGCCATGGTGATAGAAGTTGGACTTCGAATCCGGTGAAAGAGTCGGCCTTGTTCTCAATCAAGCCCAAATTTAAGCCACTTAAGGCCCATGAGATGCCCGATGGCCAGGTTCAATTTCAAAAGATCTTTGTTCTGCCACACTGATTTACCTTTGAAGAAGGTGTGGATGGATTACACTCCCTTCTAGAAGACGATGAAGATCAACATCCGCATAAATCTCAAGAGTAGAAAAGTGGAGTTAAAGATGCGGTTTGACATGCCAGACATCAAC